>CM040920.1:22905480-23645480 GCA_023029165.1 Gobiocypris rarus
CGCAAAAATGTGACTAGTTATTTCTGAGATCTACAAATTTAACTAATCAGGGCTCAACAAACTCAAAACACCATTTCTGTCACCTAATACACATTTTTACTCTGGAAAGAGTTTATTTCGCATTTACATTGAGGTGTCTTCAGCACATTTTCAAAATTTGCATTAAAATACTTTAAACCCAGTTGGCTAGGCTATATGTTGTGTATGCCTACATAATTTGTATTTATATTGAGCTTAATCATTTGGTTTTACTGTGATATATCGAGCATTAAATATTACAGAAACCCGCTAATTTAAACGTTCATTGTATCTAGCTGGATAAAATGAGGTTTTGTTGTATTAATGTTTTGTCATATGCTAATAATAATAATATACAGGTCCTTCTCCAAAAATTAGCATATTGTAATAAAAGTTCATTATTTTCCATAATGTAATGATACAATTAAAATTTCATATATTTTAGATTCATTGCACACCAACTGAAATATTTCAGGTCTTTTATTGTTTTAATACTGATGATTTTGGCATACAGCTCATGAAAACCCAAAATTCCTATTTCAAAAAATTAGCATATCATGAAAAGGTAATTTCTGCGAAAGGATTCCCCACCAAGTATTGAGTGCATAACTGAACATAATTATTTGAAGGTTGACTTTTTGTATTAAAACACTTTTCTTTTATTGGTCGGATGAAATATGCTAATTTTTTGAGATAGGAATTTTGGGTTTTCATGAGCTGTATGCCAAAATCATCAGTATTAAAACAATAAAAGACCTGAAATATTTCAGTTGGTGTGCAATGAATCTAAAATATATGAAATTTCAATTTTATCATTACATTATGGAAAATAATGAACTTTTATCACAATATGCAAATTTTTTGAGAAGGACCTGTGTATATATATATATATATATATATATATATATATATATATATATATATATATATATATATATATATATATATAAAAAGGACCTGTGTATATATATAATGTGTGTGTGTGTGTGTGTGGCCATTGGCTGACCATTCATAGGTCTTTTAATTATTGGACATAATTTTTAAATGTGCCAAACAATGAAGGATATCTTTTTTTGGCACATACAGTATATTGTTATCCCATCTCTTGTATCTAATTAAATTTAGTCACGCTTGTGTTAGGGCTGTTTCTCCCAATGAAGTGGATGATGCATAGATGTATGTATGTGTGTGTGTGTGTGTGTGTGTGTGTGTGTGTGTGTGTGTGTGTGTGTGTGTGTGTGTGTGTGTGTGTGTGTGTGTGTGTGTGTGTGTGTGTGTGTGTGTGTGTGTGTGTGTGTGTGTGTGTGTGTGTGTGTGTGAGTAAAGATTCACCTGTAGAACCGCTGTGGTCATTTATATATTAATTTTTTTATCACAGGCAGTCACACTTCTCCTGCAGCCCTGCTAATCGTTCGCCAAGTGAGGGGCAACAAAGCATGCCAGAAACACACATAAACACCCCACTGAAATAACAGGTGTGTCTGTCTGTTTGTGTGTGTTTGTGTGCCATGATATGTGCGTTAGCAGCCAGATTCCCTGTGACAAAATGGGCTTGAGTCCGATACGACTGTGTCCTGCTGTCTGTAATTGCATGCGGCTTGTGGTAAATGTTTAGGATGACAGCCAATTTCATGAGCAAGTGTGACTGAAAGAAATTATGCAATAGCACTGTCTGCAAAAGAGAATTGGATGCTGGCATTCCTAAATTTTGGATGGTTTGACAGATTATTAAATAATTCAGAGGGTGTACGTGCTGATCTATCTTGTACCGGTTTGAACATTAGCATCATTTCAAGAAAATGTGATGCCCACCACATTATTAAGGTAAATGATGTTCATTTCAATCTCATAATGATTTTAGTGACTTTACAATGAGCACATTAAAATGCTAAATGGTAGTTTTTGCGAACATGGCACATTTATTGAGGAAATGTAAACATCTTAAGCCCAAAAAAATATGTGCTTGCATATAAATTTTGGTGTTAATTAATTGCCATTAAGTCTCGGATTGCAATGCTTTAAAATTAAAATTAAAATTAATTTAAAAATGCTTTGTGTTTGTGTGTGCGTGTGTGCGTGCGTGCGTGCATGCGTGTGTGTGTGTGTGTGTGTGTGTGTGTGTGTGTGTGTGTGTGTGTGTGTGTGGACTGGTAATCCCTACGGTATGGGGATGTCCCCCCAAATGTCCCCACAAAGATGGCAATATCCGAAATCCTTGTCCTTGTGGGGACATTTTTTGGTCCCCATGAGGAAAACAGGTCATAAATCACACTAAGTGATGTTTTTTGAAAAAGTAAAAATGCAGCATGTCTCCTGTGATGGGTAGGTTTAGAAGCAGGGGCAGTGTAGGGGGATAGAATATATAGTTTATACAGTATAAAATGCATTACGCCTATGGAATGTCCCCACAAAACATAAAAACCCAACATGTGTGTGTGTGTGTGTGTGCGTGCGTGCGTGCGTGCGTGTGTGTGTGTGTGTGTGTGTGTGTGTCCATGTCTGTGCCAGTGCCAGTGCCATCTAGGCCCCAGGTAACAAATGACTTCCTGTGGTAATTGCTCTAATGAAGCAGGGAGGAGAGCTGTGGAATTCTTAATAGGTGTGCGCAGAGTGTAAGTGTTCACAAAATTAGGTGCAGGGGAGAGAAAGACAATGGGTGAGATGAAGAAGATAGATGTCTGGTGAGCTAGCTACGGAAAGATGGGACCATTTGTCTGTTTCTCTTGTATCTTGCCAGGGTTTTGAGCCCTGACAAATTGTTAGATCCATGTTATAATCCATGCGCTTAAATTCTTGTTTTCACTGAGACTGGGATGGCTGTATATGTTTGTGCAAGAGCAGCACTCTTGTCAATAGGAAGCAGGAGCATCATTCACCTATTTGTTTTAGGGGGCACCAGAGGCAGGGATGAAAACATTTTAACAACGTATTAGTTTGTCTTATGTAAGAAATTTTTTTCCATCAATGATGTTTTGATCAGTGGAGACCCAAGGAGACTGGTTGCAGTGCTGGGTAGTATCTGATTATACTGTATGTAATCTGGATTACGTAATCGGATTCCAAAAAAGTACTTGTAATTAGATTATATTACATTTTAAAATACTTCACTTTTTTATTGATTTACGTTATTCTATTGTAAATTATTCATAATTAATTGATTTTCCTTACTTCTTGTGTTCAGAAGGTCTTCCAGGTTTGTGGAATTGCATACACAGACCAGCCAGATCAGACCTCTTTTGGCGTTAAACTAATGTCAGGATATACTAAAGATACGCAGTGAAAAATTAGCGCCGAAAAGGCATGGACAGAGTTATATTTGCGGCTGACCATTTGTAGGAGTTTTCCTTTCAGACCCAAAATTTATTGGAGGAGAGTGTTTTAATGAATCATGCAAGGTGATTTATTAAAGGTGTCATGAACTGGCTTTTTTATTTTATTTAAACTGTTGTCGGAGGTCAATTTATGATGTTTGCGTGGTTTGTACATTCAAAAACATCATAATGATTAAGTAGAAGTCTATTTCCTTCCCTGGTTTTGAGGTTCTCTCCTGAACGCTCGTTTTGATGGGCGTGCCGCTCTTGGAGGTAATTCCCCTCGGCTAGGATTGGATAAGATTTGCATATTTAATGAGCTTCAACTCCCCTGTCAGTTCACGTGAGAGATTGGTATTGAAAGCGGCAACCGGAATGATTCTCTCACAGGGCTCTCAAAACGTATTTATCAAACAAACACTATGATTAAATCTCTCATCCACCCGCGATTGATTGGAATATTATTTATTTTATTACTTGGCCCGCCATATCGGTGGATATAAACGCGAACACACACGCACCGCCTCACGCTCTTCAATTATCAAGTCAAGAGAGCGAACAATGCAGATCAAGAAATTAATGTTATTTCACATTGGGCTTTTCGAGCCCTGGCCCATAATGTTACATTTCCGAGTCTGATCCCGAATCGCAATGAACCAACAAATAAAGGATTCTCCAGCCTGACTTCGTGCTATGTTCTGTTAGACACGTAGGCCTACGCATAATCAATACGATCTGTAACAATGCAATACTATCACATTTAAGTATATATATATTTTACTCATAAAGTGTGTTGCACCCTTCCTGTCGGATCCAATATAGAAGGCACAGCATTGTGTATTAATCTCAATATGTCTGCAAATCCAGTATCGAACTGTGTCTTGTTTACAAACGATTCCGCAGTGAAATGAAGCAAACAGACGCGCAATGTGTGAGCTGGAACTTCATTAAAAATAAAGTTCATCCATGCATTCATAATATTAGAATCCGAAGGAAGCTTATGCAGCGACTGTGTTCTTTCGCAACCCGGCACAGCGCAATATCTTGCTATCTTCGGTTTATTGCTCTGCAGTGCGATCCGTTTAACTCCATGAGTCGGTGGGCGGGGCTACAGAAGCAGGCGTGCATATTTATCTGTTGAGGCGGCGTTTCCCCGTTCTATTATGTCATTGATCAGTATATATTTGAGAGCTCTCGTTTTCTGGGCGAAAACATTTGTTTTATTAGTGCTCTACTCACAAATACATTTCTACTGAAACGCGCAGCACATTAATTAGATAATATAATAAAGAATGTATATTTGTTAATTGTAATATAAATATTTTTATGCATATTCATTATATAAATAAATATGAATTTTACTTAGTATACTGTATATATATTTATTTTTGATAAACCAAGCAAAATTGCAGCCTGAGCCATTTTTATTGAATGAAAAAAAGCAACATTGACATTTCCATAATATCGTTTAAATTCCACAGGGAAAAACTGTGCAACCCTGTTGGATTGACCAAATGTATGTGATTAGGTGAGTTCTGACTGCTGTGTTTTAGCCAAACGTTTTTTTAAAACGATAATCATGCAACTTTATTATCAGAGATATGAATATATGACACTTCATTATGTTTGAAATAACATAGATATCACATGAGCTAAGTGCATTGTGCAGCAACTCCTCCAGCACCAGAGAAGCCCTGAGTGAAAACACACTTGTATTAATGTAGTGGGTTGGAATGTCTCTAAAGTGATATTCTTCCACCTACACACATTCACACCTTCATCAGAACAGCAATCTCTCCCCCATGGTCATGCTGCTTAGCCATGCCTGAGCAAATGTATTGGTGTGAGTGGGTGTTTTTCTGGATTACCCTGAAGGGTGGAGAGAAAGAGAGAGAGTGGAATCAAGAGAACACCCAGGAAGAGGTCCAAGGCTCCTTTGTACGTTTTTAAACATTGGTACGCAAGTGATCAAAATTAGCTCACTAAGTAAGAAGCATCTGACTCATTTTGTGTGCAGTAAAAGCTCCTCACACCTCCGTGCTGTATCAGATGTCCAACCTGATGCTGCATGCATATCCATATTATCTTACTAAACGGTTTACAGTGAAGATGTCACGTTTTTTTCCTGCTCACTCCATGTTATCTGTGCATGTTTGTGTTTGTGTCCTGCCTTGTTGTAGAGGCAGTGCTGTCTAGTGTGAATGAGTGTTGGTGATGGCACTGAAGCGATTCATCATGGTGTGGACAGTGGGCTCTGGGGACTGAAGTGCATGAATGCAACACACAGGGGACTAATAGAGCTACACCTCTATGAACATGGCTACCTTACATCATGTATTCAAGTCAAGCTCATGTCTTTGAGCAGTTACTACACTTCTGGTGTTTTATTTTGACAGTGTATCTTGGTTTGAAAACCAAGAGATATTCTTTCCTGAGCCATCTTGGGCTTCCGACGCAAAAGCTGTTTTTGGGATACACAATATATTGGTACCATATTGGACATCTGCCAATATTATAAAATATAATAAAATATGTTATTATAAATTATATAAAACTATATTATATATATATATAATATATAATTTTTTAATATATATATATATTTTTTTCAGAGTTCTCATTTTTAAGGGCACCTCTCATGCAAAATTCACTTTTACATGGTGTTCGGACATAAATGTGTGTATACACAACCACCCTATAATGGTAAATATCCACCCACCTCTTTTTTTTGAATCCCCATAAATCATAAGCAGTATCTCAGAACAAGCCTTTTGCAGATTCTAGGCAGTGTGATGTCACATTTTACAGGCTCCGCCCACAAGTGTTGATGGACACTGCCGTATTAGCATAGACCGCGCCCTCAGAGAGCTGTACAAAGTCCGCCATGTTTATCTCCTCGCCAAAGCATTAAACAGCAGCATTCAAGTAAGAAATGTGTTCTTAATCAAGCTATTAAAGGTCATTCAGTCAAGAGATGATTCATGCAGATGATAATATTTTATGATGATGAAGAACTGCAATGTCACTTGAGCGTGTCCGGGTTAGAGATGATCATCAAAACCAAGCAGATGTATCATGTTTTTGTTTTCATTTGCGTGTTCATGAACTGTAAAGGCTCCGCCCTCTTGGGCTGGGGAGCAGCAGCTCATTTGCATTTAAAGGAGACACACAAAACAGCTTATTTTTTCTCAAAACCAAAAATTGGCTTTTTCAAAATGGTGTATTAAATGATCTGTTTGGAATTTTGATCTGAAACTTTACAGACACACTCTGGGGACACCTGAGATATATATTACAAAATAGGTGGCCTTTAACTATTCTAAAATTTAGATGATCTTTCCTGTCATCTAACGTTCACTTAAAGTTATGTAAACAATTTAATAACACTGATAAATATACTCTTTAGCCAATTTATCTTAACTAGTTGTACACTCTCATTCAAAAGTTTTTTTTTGTTATACATTTTTACCAAATACTTTTATTTAGAAAGGATATTAAACTGATCAAAAGTGTCTCTGAGAATTCTGGAAAATGTATCACGGTTTCCACAAAAATTTTAAGCAGCTGTTTCAACATTTGAATGCTAATAATCATAAATGTTTCTTGAGCACCAAACCTGTGTATTAGAATAATTTCTGAAGGATGACTGGAATAAAAATTTGCATCACAGGTTAAAATTACTTTCTAAAAAAATATATTAAAATGTTTCACAATATTGTTTTTTTTTTTAATCAAATAAATGCAACTTTAGTGAGCATAAGAGTCAAAAGCATTCAAAAACATAAAAAAAGAAGAGGAAAAAACGTATTGATCCTAAAATGTTGTAGGATCAATGTTGTAGGATCAATTTATATAATGTTGTGGTGCCTAAATTCACTTGTAGAATTTAAAATGGTTGATTTTGTTTATGTTTTATTTTTTATTTATATAAATGAAATCTTATAGAATTATAATGTAGGACATTTATTAGATATCAGCCATATTATGAAAATAAATATTGACCTGAATTGTAGTGTTAGTGTGAAGCATTAGAAATATTTTTGGAAATATACTTCTATATTTATTTTATACCACTGTACATAATCAATACTGAAAGGTATGGAGAAAAATATTTCAGTCTAATAACAACTGGGCCAATTACAAGTATACAGAATATTTTCATGAACTGTGTATTGCATTGTTAGCTTAGCAACACTATGTATTACATAGTTAGCTTAGCAACATGCTAACAGCTAATGATTGCTGTGAGTCATGTCTCCTGTGTGGTTTGTGTGGGGAGCCCTATTTATATGACGCACAGGGTTGCTGCCTATGTAGAGCGCTCCAAATCTGTCACTTGAGGTTTCATTTCAGTTAGGATGCTGCCTTAAAGACGACAGCTCATTAGGTTTCGGAACACAGTTCATATGTACCCTACCAATAAAAAAATAAAATGATTGCAGATTTTTGAAGTGCCTATTTTTCTCTCCAGCAAATTAAATTTCATCGCCATGCTGTATTTACAAAATTTGCTGACCCTGTAGAAGCTAGTAAGAAATGGCAGCTATACATGTGATCTCAGTGACTGTTGCTAGGCGGTGATGTCATCCTCTTAGCAGCACAGCATGTACTTGAATCAGGTCATGCCGCTCAGCTCTTTTAAGTATCTCTGGCCTTTGTCTGCCTGAATAATTGATGATGTCTCATTGACTGTGGTCGGACCACATTGTCCCCCAAAAAAGGACCAAACATATCCAGAGAAGCTAAACGGCATGTGCTTGAAAAAAGAAAACAACCTTAGCCTTCAGTAAAGATGCTTTTGTTTGGTGCGGTTTGGTGGTTTGTGGCGTGTTTGTCAATACTAATGAGAGTAGTTGAGAAAGGAAATAATTATCCTGAGTGAGGGAGAAGTGGAGCTTATAAAGGGAAGAGCATGCACAATAACAGAACCATTGAAGAAGTGATGAGAAGAAGTGAAAAATTATGTTCAAGATGAAAGAACGAAAGCCGCAAGGCTGAGCTCACATTTTTGATTCACATAAACAACCTGCCTCTTTCTCTCTCACATCTCACAGGTTGAGGATCAGGAGTCATGGAGTCTCTCTTCGGGGGCCAGTTGGGCTTGCTGGGGGGTAACGAGGGTCTGAAAGAAGATGGCTGCGGGGTGGGCTGGTCGAGCTCTCCCTTATCAGAGGATATGTACTCTGCCTCCCACTTCGCCCTCATCAGCGCCTACCAAGACATCAAGACCCGACTAGCTGGCCTCGAGCGAGAGAATGCAGACATCAAAAGAAAACTCAAGATTTACGAGATAAAGGTACAAAACAGCCCAAAGGTCCTTTAGCTCAGATATCAGTGGAGGTCACCTTAGATGTTTTATCCGGTGGTGTAACTACCGGTAGTGTGGGCTGGCCAGTTGCCAGAAAGCAATTTTGCATTTAAAAGACGTCTAATAGCCGTCCAAACACAGCCCTGGTGTCTAGGCCAGGGCTAAAATTTTTGGGCTGTCAGTGAAAATGTTATAGACGTCTAACCATAGCCCAAGAATAGACTAGTCGTGTAGAACATGAACATGTCAAAGAAATGGAACCAAACACCTTGTAACCACTGTTGACTTTGCTTACATGATAGAATATCATACATTTCGACATGTAACCAGATTCAAGGTTATTTTGGCTAGAAGTTGGTTACACGTAAACCCGGACTAAATCGGGACTATAGTTAACCGAGACAGTGAAATGATGGCTATTGCTTGCTGGGTTGTACTTGGGTTTTTCCACTGGTGTACCGTAAATTACTATATTTATTAAAATTATTAAATGGATGCCACCTTATTGGGACAATAAAGCTCTCCCTACACCTAACCCTAACCGATAAACACTTTATTATTAAACACGTAAGATACTTTATTTCAACTTTTTTAAATATTTTATTCCTTTTTATTGAAAGCAAATGCCTTTCCGGTCTGATATACGGCAAAAGGCTAATTCCAACTCGGGTCGATTTGTGTCAGAACCATCTGCCAGTTCATTGTTTCCGTAATTTTGTCAGTGGACGTTAGTGTAATTATCCTCTGCCAACAAGATGGGCTATTTGCTTTTAGTGTAAATAACACTCCATACAATATGCAATATCCGTTCATATGCAAGAAGCTCTGTTTAATGATAAGAACATTAAAATTGTGTAATGTTACTATTGATGAACCAAAATATATATATATATATATATATATATATATATATATATATATATATATTTTTTTTTTTTTTTTCAAAACCAAATTAAAGTGTATTTAATAATTAATTAATGAATTAATATTTTTTTAAATAATCAACATGCAACTGACATTTAATGATATGTTAATACGTTTCTGAAATAGACACATTTAAACAGTGGCTGTATAAAAACCTTGTTTTCATGAAAGATTTATTCAAACAAGACAGCAGTGCAATAAATTAGCAAAATGCTCCTCTCTAGAATATCTTTTTTTCTATATATGGCTAACTAACGAGTTTATGAACATTGAATGGCTTTCCTATGTCATTACGTGACATGCAAGCTGTTTTATTGATGTCTTTCCGCGGTTGAAACACTGATTACATGACACATGTTACATTCTTTCAACATACCTTCTGAAGTTTATTCATGTTTATTTCATGCTACAACTAGAAGCGTAAGAGAGGATTGATTCATGTGCGTTCCACTCTGCCGCTTGAACTAAAGCAGATACAGGGATCTGTCACGCCACATAAAAGAAGGTCAAAACGACATTTACTGAATTTCGATTAAGATACTTTGAAAGCTGAGACTTTGTTTCATATCTAAGTAACAAAACTCAAATGTCCACTTTAAGACCATATGTGAAACGGTTTTAGTGAGAGAAAAAAAGCAATTTCAGAATGTCTGAAAAAGTGTTTGATTTTCCCATTTGCTTTAATGACAGCAGCACCTGAGCTGCATGAAATCCACATGTTTGTGTTAAAGCCTGATGATCATGTTATCCAGCTTGATTTGAGAATGAGCCAAGAAGCATATTGTGCTTTTTGATTAGCGACCTATATAGTGCAGAATTTTTAATTACTATTATAACATTTCTTGTTTAAAACTGGCAGCTTATTTCCAGGTTTAAATGAAAGACATCCCAGATTTTGTATTGTGGTCTCAGTGTAGCTCTCTTCACAGCATCACAGACACAGGTCTGTTCCTTGAAACAGTGTTTATTTTTCTTATAGCTTCACGCCATGAGAACTGTATTCATCAATGAACAGTACAAACACATCAGCAATCTATACAATACATTGTCTGAAAGTAAACAAGATACAAAATGACAGTGTTATTATAGACATTAAACAAGTGTACTGAAGCTGTCCATAATAACGTCATTGGCTGCCTGTTATGAAAAAGGTCTTTGAGTCCTTTGAGAAGTTTTACGAAAACCCTCTTTACTGTCCGTATAACTTTAGACAGCACTGATTTTAAACTTGAATGTTCAATGTAGCAGAGCCTCGTGAGACGCCCGTTTATCATCAGTCCATCTGGGCGACTCAGTAGTTTGTCATTTCAGTCAAACTTTAGATTAGGGTCTAATTCTCACTAATAACTAACTATTAGGAAGGTAGCTGTTAAGATTAGGTATTGGGTAGGAATTGGGCTGGATTAAGGGATGTACAATATGGTCATGCAGAATAACTCATTAATATGTGCTTTATAAGTACTAACAAACAGCCAATATCCAAGCAATATGCATGCTAATAAGCAATTTGAGAATTGGACCCTAAACTTTCCACTAAATAGTGACGCATTCTCACGCCTAATGTTTTAGAGTGCAAAAAATTAATTTACATCAGATTACATCGCATTTGAATTTTAAATGGTACCTCATAGCTTACATAAAATAATTAAATGAATTATGAATGAATATGAATATTTACTTGTGCATGCCACTGTAGATAAAATAGTCTGTTAAGCCTAATTAAGCTCATTAAAATTTCAAAATGAGTCATCCTTCCCTATCAAATTAGTTTTTACTATAAAGTGCAAGGGATGCTTAAAGGAAAACTCCACCGTTTTTAGAAATAGGGTTTATTCAACATCTTCCCTACATTTAAATATTTGGGCAAATGCATTTTTGTCTCAGTGCATGCATTGTTTTAGTTTGGCAAGGTCGCTGCTAGCTTAGCTTAGCATAATGAATGGAATCCTATGTTGCCAGCTAGCGTGTCCCGAGTAAAAGTGATCCAAAAAAAAACAAAAAAACCCACCTAATATAAAACTTCACCCTAATAAAGAACCCAACTTAATATCTGCCTTGGAAATCGCCTTGTCTTAATCTGCATCGCAATTTGTATTTGTTGTGAATACGCAGGTCACAAGAAGTAATTAGGTGGGGTTTTTATTTATTTTTATCACTTTTACTCGGGACATGCTAGCTGGCAACATAGGATTCCATTAATTATGCTAAGGTAAGCTAGCGGCGACCCTGCCGAACTAAAACAATGCATGCACTGAGACAAAAATGCATTTGCCCACATATCTAAATGTAGAAAAGAAGTTGAATAAGCCCTATTTCTAAACAGGGGCGTTTCCAGCATTGAAGGACATCCGGGGCTTAGCCCAGAACATTTAATGCAAATACAGGGATCACTCGAAGAGGTTTTTTTTTTTATTACAGTCAGTAACACTTTACTTTCAGTCAAAATACATCTTTAACATTATCTTTTTTGTTTATGAAAGTACACACTGAAGTGTACTCTCAGTAAACTATTAGTTTAGTAGTGTATACTGCAAGTATACTTGCAAGTTTTCTTTAAGTCAACATAGCCTTTACTTATAGTTCACTATTGTTGTATTATGTTTGCACTTGCACAGTATACTATTGTTTAAATGTAGATTTTTTTTTATAAAAAAAAAAACTTTAACTGTACCTTAATTTTAAAAACATGTCATTAGCTTCATGTTGCATTTTTTATCAACACTTGATTGTTGGTAAGTTTCATAAAGAAAGGCAACATTTTAAACAAAAAAAAGTTGAAGACTACACCTTGATCAGATTCAGAACGGATTCAGAATAATAATAAAAACACAGATGGAGTAGATCGAGTCCAAAGTCCAAACCTTCACAGACAGTAGTTTTCTAGGCTATTTGTGGGTTAACTTACCCTTCATTTCATCTGGTAATATTAAGCGTTTTATTTATTTTTTACTTTTGATTTACACACTGTTTAATAATTGATGATGATCACATCATTTTATATTTGATTGAGCATGGATTGAGCAATCTTCTATCACTTGCTAGTATTACTAACTTCTATCAGATCAGATGCTAGTAACATACAAGTGATGCTAGTACCCTAATAGCTAGTTAAAAAAATAGACATACAGTGAAAGAAGACAGCCAGATGATGATCTTTAGATTTAAAGGATAAAAAAACTGAATTCTAACCCACTGACTTCTTTCCAAAAAATCCCCAAAGTCTCGTTTGCTTCATTTTTCCTGCCCGCTGTCTGTCGTTATTAACACTCTCTCAGACACTTGACTTTGCTGCTAGCTCCTCCCCTACCTGCTGCATATTCAACAGGAAGAAACGACAGCAAAGAAATGTAGCCTATACTCTAGGCTGGATTATTTTAAGGTCTATTTTTACAGGCTGTATGCACTATGCAGTACGTGCAAAGCCAAAGCGCAAATAGGACAACTTATGATTTCGTGGGTTTACATAGGCTTTAAAAAAAAAAAAAAAAAGGGGAATTTTTTTTTTTCTTGTTCGGGAATCGGGGCTACACTCAAAACATCCGGGGCTGAAGCCCTGGCAAAATCGGCTGGCTCCGCCCCTGTTTCTAAAAATGGTGGAGTGTTCCTTTAAGAATTTTTTAGCTAAAAATGATATATATATATAAATAATTATATATTTATTTTTATATATATATATATATATATATATATATATATATATATATATATATATATATATATATATATATATATATATATATGAGGACCCCCAGCACTGCACATTTTGCATGTCTCCCTCATCTAACACACCTGATTCAACTCCTGAGCTCATTATTAGGGTGTAGACATCTTTGTTAGCCTTAAACCCTTTTTCCTGTCTCATTTCACATTATTGCAGAGACTGTGACATGGTGACAGACGTTTAATATAGGGCATCTAGAGTAGAGCAGAGTGGACACATAGCAAGTGATAATATTGTTACCTGGTGCACAGCAGAGAGCTGCACTGAAAGAGCAAAAAGCGATAATTAAACTAAACATTTCAAGCAACCCTACTTGATGCTGGTAGATTCCAAATGTTTTATTTAACTGTTACGGTGTAGCTTTACAGTTTTCTTGTGAAATAATAGTGATCTATGTGAATTGAGCTGCTTAATACTGATTTAAGATGTTGTTAGGGTTTATGCTAGCATATAACATTGAGTTGATAAATGACTGTGGCTTGACAGCGCTCATCATGAGCTATGTATGAAAGAGCTTTATTTATAGGCCAGCTGACACATGAGCCGAGCTGTACATAAACAAGTGTGCATGCTCTCTGCAATTAGCATGTCAAGCGTCCGCATAAAAACGCACAAAGCCACTTATACACACAATACAAGAGGCTCCTGACGCTGTTTTGATCGGAAAGTAGATCACGTCTCTATTAATCTTTAAACACGTGATTATTATTCACATGATGAGACTGTTTATCTTCCTTGGATTACAAATCAGGAGCACAATGCTTATGCTGTGCAGTAAGCTACTCAACAAAGTGCACAGCTGGTTCATTTGATGTGATCTCTGGGTACGACTAGGTAGGTTGGCCAGCTTCCAGGCCTCTGGGGAGCTGCAGGTTGGAGATGCACCAGACTGGGTATCTTTAAAGCTTTTTGGTTTGGCCCTGCCCAAACATATGCATGTATACGCACCAACGATGGCTAGCCTCTGAAGAACAGCTGTTTTTGCAGAAGGCGAGAGAAAGAAAGAGAGCGAGCGCCTCCAGGGTTCTGCGTTCATTATGGCTCACTGCCTAGTAAAGGGCTAAACGTGGGGAACAAATGCACACAGCTCTCAAAGCTCGTAGGAGTAAAAATGTATCAGATCCAGCACATCAAAGCACGCAGCATTTACTGAAAGTATATATATGTACAAAATAAAAGTCGCTGTTTGGATTTAAATAGGCAAATGCTTAAGAGTCATTGATTGGATCATTATTGCAGCAGGGCCATAACCACCATAGACATTGAGGAGGACAAGCCCCCCCGATAATTAGAAATGGCCAAATTGCCCCCCCCCCCAATATTTGAAATTATTGCACTGTGCTGCTACACTTCATTATGCAATGCTCTGTATGTTAGGATGACAAAAAGGTTTAAAAGTTATATTTTTAGACTGGTTTTCCTCAGTGGTCTAACATCGCTCGTCAATGTCAAAATCATTGAGATGTCCAATCAAATCAAAGTAGGCAGGGTTTATGTTCTCTTTTGGCTCGTGCACAGTATTCACACACAGACGGGGTTTTCTATCTAAACAAAAAATCTACAGACCACAAGGAGATTCAAATATCAATAGCAAATCTATTCACTAATGCGAAGAATCTCGGGACTAATAATATATTTGACGTAAATTAATGCAAATATTGTTTGTAAATAGTCCCAAAAGGATTATTTCCCAACTTAAATTAGACCTAGAATTCTGTTCACTTTCTTAATGCTTTATAAACATTTTTAAAAATTGCCCCCAATGTTCAAGACATGGTTACAGCCTTGTATTGCAGTGATTATTATGTTTCTAGCATGTAATATGTTTGGTAACAGTTCTTCTAACACTAATTGATGGATTGTGTAGCTTTTAATTTCAATATAAGATCTTGACTAAAAATGAATTAACCTTTTGATGGAAATAATATCACAGCATTTATTTCCATCAAGAGGTGCATCCATTTTTGGTCAAGATCTTATATTGACAGTGCAAGAGTCCAGCACTCTGTAAAGTCTATTCCAGCACATCCCAAAGACTTTCAATGAAGACTCAGAGGTGCCCATTCATGTGTGAAAATGATTCTTCATGCTCCCTTCCAACCGTTCTTTCACAGTTTTAGCCTGATGAATCTTGACATTGTCATCCTGGAATATGCTCATGATGGGTCTTCCTACTTGGTTGTTTAAGAAATACAAAGCTACATTCCATAAATCAGGGTTAGAATAACCTAACATATAACATACTAGAAATATAATCACTACAATAATGATTTTTTATACAGTATTTTATACGGTATATATTACCATACACTATCGTTCAAAAGTTTGGGGTTGGGAAAATTTTGTCACTAAGGATGCATTGGTTTAACTAAACAAATGTTTACAATATTACATTAAAAACTGTAATATCATGAAGTTTTATTAAAATTTTAAATAGCTGATTTCTCTTTTATAACTGAAAATGTAATTGTGATGGAAAAAAAGGAATTTTCAGCATCATTACTTGTCACATGATCCTTTAGAAATCCTTCTGATATGCAGAAATATGGTGCTCAAAAACATTTTTTATCATTAATGGTGAAAATGGTTAATATTTTGGTTAATTTTTTTTAAGGAATAGTTGATGAATAGAAAGTAACGGCAAATAACTGCTGTTATTATAAAAACATTTTTTACTGACCATAAACTTTAGAATGCTAGTGTACATTTTCTAAAATGTATTAATTTATTTATTTTGCCTTTTGCCTTTTGTTTTATAGGAATGGAAAGTGGGGGTTAGACAGTAACAACAAATGTGCTTCATTTCATCTGGATATATGCCCAATGCCCTTCTCAATCATTTTATAATTGCTTGAGAATTTTCACAAACATCTGTTTAAAAAACAAAAATACTTTACCAACTGTTTTCTGCACAATCGCTATACCTCATTTGCATAAATAATAATGCATATTTGTGCTGAAAAGAAAGACAATGACTTAATTTAAACAGTGCAGATAGTACTCGGTTAAACCAGATTGTGGGTGGTTAGTGAATATGAATGTTTTTTTGGGGTTTTTTTGCGTCAAAGGTGATACAACTGTTACCTGAACTCTAAATGATTCTGTTTAAATGGTGGTTTGTGCCTGTGATGACCCGTGTATGTGTGTATGCAGTTCCCCATGATAAGCGAGTTTGGAGAGGACAGAAACTCCTATTGCTCCTTTGAGCCCAAAGACACCGCGCTGCTCCAGTCCGAGAATGGCAGTCTGCAACAGAGAGTCAACATGCTGACCCTCGAGGTGAGAGAACATACACATATACGCACGTCGCCCACACACACTTTTCTGGACTGTATTTCATCTGTTGTTCTGCTAATTTCAAACAATCTCTTGTTATATTGTGATTTGGCTATATTGTGTTGTAAATCTGGATTATGTGTCACAAAATGGAAAGATTAGAGAGGTACAGTAATGCGATTAGTAGGGTAATAAAGGACAACTTCGAATGCCCAGTCATTCATGACAGAGGACTTACGTAATCTAGACCTCGAAGCGTTCGGTTTTGCGTGCCTGAAGAACGCTCTCAATTGTCTCCGCTGACTGGCTGTGATGTGGAGTGTAAATGGGAAGATCATACTCTCTCTCTGCATCTCTCGGCTCATTGCCTGCCGAAGCATCTCATTAATTAATGATGCTTGCTATGTGTTTCCATAGCCACCCAGCAGCCTTCCCTTCGTCGAAGAGCCAGATTTCTCTTTGTCATCTGTTCTTCTCTCTCCCACACCTCCCTCGCTTTTGCTGACGTTCGACTTTGTGTGTACATTCCTTATTCTTCCCCTCAATCATCGCTTAACTGTGGCCTTCCTCCTTGATCCATGTCTTGTTGTATTTCATTCTTTACTTTTTTTCCCCAACACCAGGAACTTTGCAGTCATGAGCTATTGCTGAGATCTATTGCAGCGCAATTGAAAGTAAATACCCCGTTCTGTTATTTTTCTGAAAATAAGCTACTATTATCTGTGAAGCCAAAGGATCACTGCATAGAGGTGCGTTATATGATAATTGAAATAGATGCTTATGTGTCTGTATTAAAATGAAAGTGCAGGCAACAACACAAGTGCATTTGTTTCATTTTTATATACAGTGTAATGGCAGAACTACCTCTGTCTATAAATGTTTTTATTCTTTCTTACACTGTCTTTCCAGCGACAAGCAATTTGTCAGAATGTGAAACTTGTATGCAACAATACCAGTTGACAGTTACTTGCCCTTTCGACACTCAAAAGCTTACATTTTGTTGATCTTAACATCCGTGTTCTTTTCTTGTAAACACAAACTTTTGTTTTTTTGTTGCTGATTTGTCACCAGGATAGCAAAAAATGAAGAATGTCAGAACTACAAACCAATCATTAATCATATATCACTATTTTTCAAGGGGTGTTAATGAATTCATGGAATAAGCATGATGCAAATTTGTATTTTATAAAGACATTTTTCTTAATCAATATTTTGTAATGAACAAAAATGTGTTGTTTATACACACACACACACACACCCATCAGGCATAACATTATGACCACTGACAGGTGAAGTGAATAACAGATTATCTCTTCATCATGGCACCTGTTAGTGGGTGGGATATATTAGGCAGCAAGTGAACATTTTGTCCTCAAAGTTGATGTGTTAGAAGCATGAAAAATGTAATTGTAAGGATTTGAGCAAGTTTGACAAGGGCCAAATTGTGATGGCTCCAAGATCTCCAAAACTGCAGCTTTTGTGATGTGTTCCCGGTCTGTGGTCAGTATCTATTAAAAGTGGTTTAAGGAAGAAACAGTGGTGAACCGGCGACAGGGTCATGGGGCGGCCAAGGCTCATTGATGCGCATGGGGAGTTAAGGCTGGCCCGTGTGGTCAAATCAAACAGACAAGCTACTGTAGCTCAAATTGCTCAAGAAGTTAATGCTGGTTCTGATAGAAAGGTGTCAGAATACACAGTGCATCACAGTTTGTTATTTTTAGGGCTGCATAGCTGCAGACCAGTTGGTGCCCATGCTGACCCCTGTCCACCGCCGAAAGTGCCAACAGTGGGCACATGAGCATCAGAACTGGACCAAGGAGCAATGGAAGAAGGTGGCCTGGTCTGATGAATCACATTTTCTTTTACATCACATGTATGGTGGGTGCGTTGGTTACCTGGGGAACACATGGCACCAGGATGCACTATGGGAAGAAGGCAAGCCGGCGGAGGCAGTGTGATGCTTTGGGCAATGTTCTGCTGGGAAACCTTGGGTCCTGCCATCCATGTGGGTGTTACTTTGACACGTAACACCTAAGCATTGTTGCAGACCATGTACCATGTGAGCACAACAACAAGTTTGAGGTGTTGACTTGGCCTCCAAATTCCCCAGATCTAAATCAAATTGAGGATCTGTGGGATGTGTGGGAACTTACAGGACTAAAAGGATCTGGTGCTAACACATTCAGGGATCTAGTGGAGTCCATGCCTCGACAGGTCAGGGCTGTTTTGGCAGCAAAAGGGGGACCAACACGATTTTAGGAAGGTGGTCATACTGTTATGCATGACCGGTGTGACACACACACACACACACACACACACACACACACACATATCAAATATTTCTAGTAAATGGAAAAAATATTTTGATACAAATAAAAATGGGTCTCTCTTTTGTGGTGGTGCAAGTAAAAAATCAGAACTGGCCGAATAATAGGAATAAGGGGAAAATGCTTGTTGTTTTTCCTTAGTTGAGCCATGTTATTATTGAAATATAGTTAATGGGCCCAGAAGCCTCTTGCTCAACAGTAAAGAGTTTTATGTAGTGACGAAAGTTTAATGCATAAGATTTAGGTCAGAGCTCCCAGCAGAACTGATATTATGGGCCTACTATGAACATATAAATTCCATAATGGTAACAGTAAATGGTAAGCCAGTAAAAAAAGAATTACGTCAAGAAATAACTGACAAAATGAGAATGATTTTAAGGTATTTTTATACTACACCTGCCTAAACCAAAGGTTACAACAGCTTGTCATTATACAGCCCAAGGACAGCCCAAATGTCCTTGCAATTCGAAGCACATATTAAACACACTATAGTGTTTTGATGAAAATGTAAAAATGCACAAAGATTTCTGTGAGGATAAAGCCAATGGAAAGTCCTTGTAATGATAGGTGTGTGTGTTCTGCAGCTTCAGAAGAGCAAAGAACGAGAGGAGCAGCTTGAAGATGTCATTCAGGCCTATGAGAAGATCCACATGGAGAAGTCCAGCCTTCAGCGAGACCTGGACAAGATGGTGAGAGCTCTTCTAAAAATTCCATGCTAAGTTTGGCTGCCGAGCGGATGGGCAGTTGCGATAATTAGCCTCTCCATGTGCTTCAGGCTTTAATCCAACCAGGTGTCCACTTGATTAATCTTGTACTAAGCGTACATCCTAACAGGGCTGTGTGAATGTAATTGGGCTCTTATATTTCCCGGCCAAGCCCTTGTATAAGTGTATGATGCTGGATATCTGTAATGATATATGCACATTTGCATCCTCAGTTTTAAACATGGGTCTCAAATGGCTTCGAATGAATTTGGCTGGGACCAAAAGAGTGAAGTTTTGAAAATTGCATGATGCAAGCTTTTGAGCATCTGTGCCGTTCGCCTCTCTGAAACACTCAGCCAGCTATCAGCTGTTACATCTACAAGTCCTCATCTTTTATTGCTGACAAAAATTCCACATGGATGTGAATGTCGGAAGAATCTGCATGGTGAAAGTAATGGCCTCTTTGCCCTTGTCTATCTTTTGATCAGTCCCTCTTTGCTACCTCTTTTGCCGTTTCAGTTTTAATCTTTTATAATCTTTTACTTTTGTGCTCATTTTTGTCCCTTTCCCTCTCTTCTTTTCTCTTTCATCTATCACTCTTTCCCGGTCTCAGACATCTCTGGTGGAGAAACACGTTGAGCGGATTCACAGTTTAGAGTCGGCTCTGAGGCAGAGGGAGAGCTCTCTACACAAACTCAACACACAACTACACAACAAAGACATGCAGTATCTGCAACTACACAGCCCTGACCCACATAGTAAGTCTTGTTTTGTGCGTATGCATGCAGATGTTAATTTAGAAATCACTCAGTGGTCTAGGACATGCAGATCTGTGCTTGAAACCGCTAGTGCTGACTCATTCACTCATGCACTATTCACTACATAGTCAATGTCATATAGGTGTCTATACAAGTATAGAGCGAATTAAAATGTGTGTATTCGGACAGTATTGCTTTTTTGTATGATCGTACATCACATCTGTTTAAAAATGTTTCATTTTTTAAATCACAAATCACTGGTCAGGAAATTAGCAAGAATAGCACTAATACTGCGTTCAAACAGCCAAACTGCCTACTGACCTAATGCGTAAACATTATGGGAAGTGTGCTAGCCAGATGGGATTTGAAGAACCAAGTTTGGTTTAAAGATGAAAAACAAACCAATACAATATTTTCTCAACATTCTAACACACGCTCACAGCCTTCAGCGTGGTCTTGCGGCTATCAGAGCAGAAACAAAAGCTGATGCTCTCCTTATGTTTTTCTGCTGCCTCCGTGTGCGTTCAGATGTAAATTGTGCAGAAGTGGTTAAAAGTTGACAAAAGAGACCGATTAAAACTCCAGATGTAAAGAGGGGCGATGTTAATGGCTTCAATCTGTTCATGAGTAGTTAAAATGTCCCCCAGTTTCGTTTGAGCCTAATGTGAGACCAAATATTCACTAAATGGTTCAAATCTGGACTCTGACCAAGCTAAAACCATGAGCCTGATGGACTCTTGGTTGTCTTTTCAATTTGGACAGGAGCATTGTCTTTTTGGAAAATAACATCTGATCATTCCTCTATAGATAACAACTTTTTTGTATTTATGGGGAAGCAAGCCATTCTGCAATATTCTCCTGTACGCCAAAGCATTAAATTACTTTTCACAGTGAAGTAGCTTACCAATACCAGCAGCTAAACAGGCTCCCCCACACAGCGACCCTGTGTGTGTAATAAGCAGAGTGTACGCGCTTTGTGCACCTGCCTATATGCGCATATTACTAATTTGCCCTTTAAATAACATGAAAATACTGCGCTATTTAGACTTTAGGTTTTTGTTGGTCAATGGCACAGTCGTTTTCAGTTGCTTCAAAATAGCAACACGCCAACAATGCGCCAAAAACACCTAGTTTTCAGGACAGCACGCCCATGGGCACACAAATGGGCGCAAGTGCATTTGCTATTTAAACAATGTGGCGCTGGAAGTGAAAATGATAACTGCGTCTGACTGAAACATTTGCGTCGCGCCTGGTATCGCATTGCGCTGGGCGTATGATAGGGCCCTTAGTTTTTTGCCTTTATATATATATATATATATATATATATGCTATTAGGGTTGTTTATCAGCATAATATCTTGTTCATTATTCATCTTTTCATGTGCCTGCTTCATTTGTATTCCACTCCAACAACAGATTGTGTATTGGGGTCTTTGAAGTGTCCTTTTTATATGCTTCACAATTTCTGTCCAGTTTTCAATCTAGCCTAATTTAGTTTTTTCAAAGAGCCCGTCTCCTATGAAGGACTTCAAACAGGCCAAGCATCGGTCCTCTTGTCCTTTTGGTCCTCTTTGTTTTTTCCCCTGATGGCAGTGTTGTGTTGCACCTCTCTCCTTTTACCACGTTTCCCTCTTCCTGTCTCTCTTTACTTTCACTGTCTCTTTTTATTCGGATTGTGGCTCAGAAAAGAGACTATGTAACTAAGTGGCTCGCCACAAAGAGACTATGTAACTAAGTGAAGAGGACATACCTTTCCCCTGTGACCCCTTTCAGGGATCTAAAACGTTTCAGTCAAACTCAAAGGCACTCAACAGGAGTCAAATAATCCCAGAGAACTCAAGCAAATTATGTATTTATGTAAATTACGCAACATAGATGTTTTGTAACCCTGTTTGGAAAAAAATACAAGAATGATGTCAATTTTGTGAACACTCAAATATTACATGCAAATATGAAAACAAAAGAATAAAAATCCATTTTACTGTGGTTTTGGTGTGAGATGTAGGCGTGCAGGGGTGTGTGTTTTCTGCTTGCTTATTGCTGAACTGTCACAATAGCTGCTGGCTCAAGGACTGCTTTTCTATGAGCTGCTGAATCACAGTGCCCACGCCGGGGGTGAGGAGCAGGACGCTCTGACAGGAAATAGTTCAGTCTTGTATTCTCCATCTTCAAGGTTTCAAAGCTGTATAGAGTAAAGGATGTGTGTTTAAGGACATTAGGTTGGATTTCTGCCCGGTTAACATTGTTGGCCCTATAGGGTGACAACCAATCCTCCTGTCTGTTTCCATTGTCTGATGGAGGAGATAATTTCCCATTACATACAAACACAAAACATATATTTGTTGATCTTGCTTAAACCTGTTATGAGGGACAGATGAGGTCAGAGGTAGATCTGTTACTTTAAAGACATGCTGTCGGGCAATCATTTATTTGCAACATCCCATGTTCTAGGGATGTTTCTTTTGAGTAAAACCTGCAATATATTGATATTCATGATTCATTATACTTCACATTTGTTGATTTTATATAATTTCAGCCTTTGATGTGCCATCTTTTTTTTAAAGTTCATACTTTAATAACTCAAAGTTTGAAAATGTCACATTGGCATTCAAATTAATATCAACAATATCTGCAAACTGCAGTTGGTCTTGCATTTATTTGTATACTGAATTATAATTGGTCTGTCATTGTGAAGCCCAATGCAAATAAATGTCTATTATTAGAATTATTGCTCTTTATAGATATATTTACACTTCAACAGTACTCATTTACACAGAAGTTAAGCATAAAAAACATAAGCTTATTTACATATTTTTTCTGCCTTCCAAGCTCTGATATTTCCTAGTTACTTTTATCTCTTTAAACAAATTTTGTATTTGCATAGGCTGTGTGTGTTGACCTTTTTTGATCAAAATATTTTTCAGATTGTTTTACTGATGATTTTGCTAATAGTTTTGCTACATATTCTTCTGTCCTGGCTGTGAAAGGCACATGACGGATGTTGATTTTTATTAACTGACACAATGTGTTTGGCTTATCTAATCATAATAACTGTCCCATCCCTAGTGCTAGACTGCCCCATGACCCTACAGAGCTCCCGAAGTCTGGACACCCTCTCTGACCTCAAATTACAGCGCCTGGAAGCGGAGCTAGAGGGGGCACGGCATGAGGCTCAGGGGGCGTGTCAGAGGGAGGAGGAGTTAAAAGCTGAATGTGAGAGATTACGTGAAGAGCTGAGAGAATTGCAAAGCAACCAGAGACAGAGGGTCAGTAACATGCACATGCTTTAAGACATATGAACTACACATATTCAAAACTGAGTTTTGACCAAAATTACAATCTTGGATAAAAAGGGTTTCAACGGGTTTCTATATAGAAGCCTATAGAGTTGTGCAGGTATGACATCACTTTGTAGGCCAAAACGCAGAAGCGAGTTAGCATTTTAGCACTTCTGGTTCCATCGTCCCCTAGTGAGTGAATTTTTTTAATGGGATTTTGGTTAAATGGCTGAAATAAGATCTGTGGTGAACACAAGCTCAATATACTTTCACGTTTTATTCTACTACATAAAATGCATCAGTATTACCCCACTCATGATATTTTTAAGCTGCTGATATTATCCTTATAGTTCTGCTCTTATAAATGATCTTACTCAAACGTTCTGGGAAAATGTTTTTAGATAAGAAAGCTTCATGATGGAGACCTTGAAGTTGTGGGACCGTGTAGTCCGCTTATAGCCTACCTTTAGCTTTTTAATTCTGGCAACTGCATTTAGGCTTCAAAATTCTGTGAAAATTATCATGATGAAGTATCATACACTTTTGTTGATCACAGAGCTTGTTGTTTGCAATAATCCAAAAGCCTATTGAAAAATCCAGTTGGGTTTTTCTCAAGGGAACCAGTGGGACGCTAACTGCCGGTGGGCCTACAAAGTGACATCGTACCTGCAGCACTCTGTAGGGTTCTTGACTCATAAAAAAACCTTAATGACAAAAATGTTCTACAGTTCTCTCCGTTAATATTGGCACCCATGGTAATTATGAGCAAAATGCAGCTGTTAAAATAAATCTGCATTGTTTATCCCTTTCATCTTTCATTCAGAAAATTCACAAAATTCTAACCTTTCATTGAAGTTAAAAAATTTAATATGGGGGAAACTTACATTATGAAATAAATGTTTTTCTCCAATGCATGGTTTCCCTAGAAAATCGTATGAGTAAAATATCTCTGAAGTATATTCCCATTCATATTTACATTTTTATTTTTATCCACCAAATGAATATTATTAGAAAGCACTGTATATAAAGAGAAATGCCTGTATATAAAGAGAAATGTTTAACAGGTTTTTAAATGTTTTTCTAGTGATAATGTATGATTACAAGCTGCTTAATTCATAAAAAGCATTAAAATTAAATAAATGAATTAAAACTAAATTAATGAATTCAAACTAAATGCATAAAATGATCCCATGATGGAAACACCTAATAGAATATATAAGTGCCTTCAACCCTTTAAGGTTCTATATAGAACTTTTTTTCTAATAGAAGAAAGTCTCTTTGACTATGATCTATGCAGTAACACAGCTTTTTCTCAGATTCATGTGTAATAACAGTGTAATAACAACTTTGTCTTACTTTCAATTACAGCATTCAATTCAATTTTGCCTTTAAATTTAGTCTCAGATCCAGCAGTGACGTGACCTTTCATGCTTTCATAAACTTGGACTTGAATTAATACTTTAATTTATCAAGGATGCATTAAATTGCACAAAATATTAATCAGCAAAATTGTTTTCAATGTAATAAGAAGAAATGTATCTTGAGCACCAAATCAGCATATTAGAATGATTTCTGAAGTGACACTGAAGACTGGAGTATTGCTGCTGAAAATTCAACTTTGCCATCACAGGAATAAATTACATTTTAAAATATATTAAAAACAGAAATGTAATTTAAATAATGTTATATGTTTTTTTGTTTTTTTTTGTTAATTAAATAAACGCAGCCTTGGTGATTAAAAGACAGAGGAAGAAATCTTACCGACCCCAAACTACTGAACAGGAGTGAAGGTTCACATAAAGTTCAGACTGCACATATGTAATATTCAGAACGTATAAAGCCTAACATGACTCTCTTTTGAACAGGAGGTGAGCTCCACATGTGGACAGTGTGATGTGGAGTGGATAAAGAAAGTTGGAGATGAACAGTAAGTGTCTACTTCCTTGATTAAAAGACCACAGCTGTGCATATTTACATGAAAGTTGCTGCTTTTGTAAATGTATTTGATTAGATTTTGCTGCTCTATTATTTGCTGCAATTGCATGGCTAGTTTCCTTTAAATGTGTGGGCCATGGAAATGTGCCAGTAGAGGGCAGTATTGCTATTGGCAAGCCTCCAGATCACTTTCACAATCGCACAGTAAGTGGTCTAAAGTCTAACTGATGCTGAAAAGAATACAGGTGAACTGAAAGTAACCTGTGAAGTGAAATGAGGAGTCTTGGAAAGGAAGGTCACAGTAATGCCTACATCTCTTCGCACCTCACAGTTTCACACTCTACTCCCCCACTCTGTTTGAACTGCTGGTTCTTGTAAAAGTCGTGATTTAACAGAAAACGGCCAAAATCTTACTTGAAGTTACTCAGACATTCTTATGCTGCTAATTTTTGATGTTTTGTCCTGTTTTCTGGTGGAGGGGATTATTAATGGGGGATTGTTTTCATTTTCTTAGCCACAAAAAAGAGGCTAATAAGATATGTAGTTTAAAGAAATTCCACAATTTTCTGGTCTCTTTAATTAAAACTGGCATCCCTATTTTTTCATATGTGTGCATGTTATATGGTTTTCACTTTGCAGCATCAGTGTGTGTAATCATGATTTGAAATTGAAAATTGATTTATCTAATGTTAATGCATTGTCAGCTAAATTTACTTAGCTGCTAAGGTTTACCTAAAAGCTATCTTCGACTAACAGTTAAAATGGTCTTGAAGCATAACAAGGTGGTGTCCCAACATGCCACTTTACAAACCAGTGTCACCTCATTGCATAGAAACTCTCATGGTAAACTTTTTTTGTTGTTGTGTATCTCAAGGTTTTTGAAGTGTCAAAAATAGCTGGAATTTAGCATGCACTGTAAACCCGAATAAGTTTGCAAAACTCTATAATCAGTTACATCAATTTGTAAGTTAAGGAATTCAAAGTTTAATTAAGCAGAACTGGCTCATACGTTTTAATTGCTCTTAACTTAAAACTTTCCTCATTCATACATTTAACTTTAAATGATCATGTAATCTCAATTTAAAAATGTTTAGTAGTGGAAATTTGGCTAGCTATAACTAGCTAATTCAGCAAATGCTAGAATAGCAATTGCTGAAAGAGTACGGCAATATTGAACATTTAACATATACCTGTTCTCAAAACAAGCTCATGTTGCATTTGTCAAAAAAAAAAAACTCAGAAAATCCAGTACTCTAAATTAGCATAGCAAAGCATTAAACACTACTAAATCTCCCACTTAACATTAATCGTTCACAAATATATATAACACTTAATTTTAGCATGTACTCTCCCTTTCAAATGCCATGGCAAAGCATGCTGGGAAATAGCCCTGTTTCAGGTAAATTAAAGTTTGTCTAGAAATTTATAGAACTCAAAACAATTCAGACTTAAAATGGGTCAGTTTCATGAACTCCAAAGAAAAAGAAAGTTTTAATTACTCATAAAAGTTAATTTTATTGAACTAATTTGTTCAATTTGAGTTTTCCCTACTCAAACCAATTAATTATTTTGATCGTTATGGTTTACAGTGTGTATTTGCTTTCATCGAGATGGTTTGATACCAATTTTTTTAAACAAATTTACTGATTCAAAGGGTTGAGATGGATGTTTTGACATTTTTTTTTAATAATGCTTGATGGGGTAAGCTCCCTATTTGTTCCTGATTACATTTATTGTCTGTCATGTGGGCTGTGCTGATTAAGTTATCTGATTGCTTTATGTTGAAGTTTTGCTGAAAAATTGAGTATATAAAGATAGAAGCATAAAGAAGATGAATATTATAGATACTAGTTTCAGAACAAAGGTCAGACATTGCTCAAGCAGCCCACATACCCATCCCTCCCACACTAGATCATCATCATCAATATTCACATAAAAAAGCATACACACGCACATACACATCCTCCCACTTATATATATTTTGTTTTACATTTTGTTCTTTTTGTACTTAATAGTACTGCAGTTTCTCAACAAAAGCACTTTTCCATACTTATTAGGGTTGTGATTTTACCTTTAGAAGAACAAGCTCTTTCACATTCCATGTGCAACACACAGAACACAGAAACAGTGACACTATCTGATACATAGATACATACATACAGGTCCTTCTAAAAAAATTAGCATATTGTGATAAAAGTTCATTATTTTCCATAATGTAATGATAAAAATTAAACTTTCATATATTTTAGATTCATTGCACAACAACTGAAATATTTCAGGTCTTTTATTGTTTTAATACTGATGATTTTGGCATACAGCTCATGAAAACCCAAAATTCCTATCTCAAAAAATTTGCATATTTCATCCGACCAATAAAAGAAACGTTTTTTTAATACAAAAAAAAGTCAACCTTCAAATAATTATGATCAGTTATGCACTCAATACCTGGTCGGGAATCCTTTTGCAGAAATGACTGCTTCAATGTGGCGTGGCATGGAGGCAATCAGCCTGTGGCACTGCTGAGGTGTTATGGAGGCCCAGGATGCTTCGATAGCGGCCTTAAACTCATCCAGAGTGTTGGGTCTTGCGTCTCTCAACTTTCTCTTCACAATATCCCACAGATTCTCTATGGGGTTCAGGTCAGGACAGTTGGCAGGCCAATAGAGCACAGTAATACCATGGTCAGTAAACCATTTACCAGTGGTTTTGGCACTGTGAGCAGGTGCCAGGTCGTGCTGAAAAACGAAATCTTCATCTCCATAAAGCTTTTCAGCAGATGGAAGCATGAAGTGCTCCAAAATCTCCTGATAGCTAGCTGCATTGACCCTGTCCTTGATAAAACACAGTGGACCAACACCAGCAGCTGACATGGCACCCCAGACCATCACTGACTGTGGGTACTTGACACTGGACTTCAGGCATTTTGGCATTTCCTTCTCCCCAGTCTTCCTCCAGACTCTGGCACCTTGATTTCGAATGACATGCAAAATTTGAGCGACAGTCCAGTGCTGCTTCTCTGTAGCCCAGGTCAGGCGCTTCTGCCGCTGTTTCTGGTTCAAAAGTGGCTTGACCTGGGGAATGCGGCACCTGTAGCCCATTTCCTGCACACGCCTGTGCACGGTGGCTCTGGATGTTTCTACAGACTCAGTCCACTGCTTCCGCAGGTCCCCCAAGGTCTGGAATCGGTCCTTCTCCACAATCTTCCTCAGGGTCCGGTCACCTCTTCTCGTTGTGCAGCGTTTTTTGCCACACTTTTTCCTTCCCACAGACTTCCCACTGAGGTGCCTTGATACAGCACTCTGGGAACAGCCTATTCGTTCAGAAATGTCTTTCTGTGTCTTACCCTCTCGCTTGAGGGTGTCAATGATGGCCTTCTGGACAGCAGTCAGGTCGGCAGTCTTACCCATGATTGCGATTTTGAGTAATGAACCAGGCTGGGAGTTTTTAAAAGCCTCAGGAATCTTTTGCAGGTGTTTAGAGTTAATGAGTTGATTCAGATGATTAGGTTAATAGCTCGTTTAGAGAACCTTTTCATGATATGCTAATTTTTTGAGATAGGAATTTTGGGTTTTCATGAGCTGTATGCCAAAATCATCAGTATTAAAACAATAAAAGACCTGAAGTATTTCAGTTGGTGTGCAATGAATCTAAAATATATGAAAGTTAATTTTTTATCATTACATAATGGAAAATAATGAACTTTTATCACAATATGCAAATTTTTTTAGAAGGACCTATACATACATACATACATACAGATACATTTGTTAAAAGGAAGATGTTCAAAAACATTTTCAGTGCAGTCCAAAAGGTGAGTGTGTGTGTGTGTGTGTGTGTGTGTGTGTGTGTGTGTGTGTGTGTGTGTGTGTGTGTGTGTGTGTGTGTGTGTGTGTGTGTGTGTGTGTGTGTGTGTGTGTGTGTGTGTGTGTGTGTGTGTGTGTGTGTGTGTGTGTGCATGTTTTTGTGAAATATCAGGACACAAATGTGTATAATGACATGGGTATGACATAGGTATTACAAAAAGAGGGTGAAATATGAGGACGTTCCCCATGTCCTCACTTTTCAAAATGTTTATAAATCACACAGGATGAGGTTTTTCACAGAAAGTAAACTGCACAGTCTCCTGTGATGGGTAGGTTTAGGGGCAGGGGCAGTGTAGGGGATAGAAAATACGGTTTGTACAGTATAAAAACCATTACCCCAATGGAATGTCCCCACATTTCACAAAAACAAACGTGTGTGTGTGTGTGTGTGTGTGTGTGTGTGTGTGTGTGTGTGTGTGTGTGTGTGTGTGTGTGTGTGTGTGTGTGTGTGTGTGTGTGTGTGTGTGTGTGTGTGTGTGTGTGTGTGAGCGAGCGAGCGAACGTGTGGAGGTGAGAAAAAAGGTGTTGCACATCATCTAAATCGTCTGTAAATACTTCTTTGATAGATAGTGTCTATCAAATGAGGATGACAAGACAGTGGAGTTATTGCTCAGTCGTCTATAATGGTGGAAGCGAAAGGCAACTCATTACCGCTCAGTACAAAGGCTGCTTGAGCCTGCTGTGGATGCTCAGATGCCCAGAGGGCCAAATGAAGGACACAATGAGCAGAACGGTAAGAAAATCCAAAGCTATGGCTCATTGTCTAGCAACAGGGGAAAACTTTGCAGATCACTGGTGGTGTGAGCTGGTTAAAACCGATTGGCCTGTGGGTTCTTTTGATCTGTGGTCTATGAATACAAATTATAGCTGTGTGTCCAGTACTTTGCCTATACTGAGGTCAGTTTTTTTTCTTTGGCATTATGTAGTCTTAATATAAACAGATATGAGGCATGATTATGCAACAATGCTGCTGAATCTTTCTTATTCAGATATCTTTGGGCCATATGGTAATTTGTGTGTATGCAATGTGTGTGCATCTGCGTGTGTGTGTGTGTGTGTGTGTGTGTGTGTGTGTGTGTGTGTGTGTGTGTGTGTGTGTGTGTGTGTGTGTGTGTGTGTGTGTGTGTGTGTGTGTGTGTGTGTGTGTGTGTGTGTGTGTGTGTGTGTGTGTGTGTGTCTGTGTGTGTGTGTGACTGAGAAAGAAGCGGAGAGCTAGTCCTCCACTAACAGAGAGAAAATTGACTAGATGTGACCTTGCACCAGACTGCTTTGGTGGCGGCTGACTCATTTAACTCATCTTATTAAAATGCTGTGAACTTCATCATTAGTTTTGGCCCCTTGTGTGTTTGACCCTCTTCATGCTTTTTACATATCTAGTCATTATTGTCATTTGCAATTAATTAAAAAATGCATTATAGTGACTTTACATAATCAAAGTGGTTGTTGACCTTAAAAGCTTTTGTTAAAAGAGATTGTTTTCAAATTTGCAAAGATTTTTATCCTTATACAAATGATAAATGGCACTCATAATGATCCTTGAAAAGTACAATATAACTCAACAGCATGATGATTACACATACTACTGTATATACGTCTCTGTGGTTCTCAAATTCATGCAGATGTGAGCAGGTTTCAAAAAGTGAGTGGTCGCACGTGCTCGCTGAAGTGTAAAAACTGAAATGTCTCTCCTGATATATCTGACACCATCTAAAAAACGATGAGTCTTTTTATAATAAAGCTCCGAAGGTTTTTGTGAATTTGGTCAGTGCAAAATCTGATAAAGCGCATCTGATGAGAAAGTTTCTGTTTCCTTGCATCAAAATTAGCTGGCATGTTTTACCATAAAACTTTATTTTCGATGATTATCACAAATGTTGAACTCTTCTGTGTCAGGCTTACTGTGTATCTTTTGATAATCTATACAGTATCTGATCACATTTTTGTTAAATGAGTGTCAGTGGAAGGAAAACAAAAGTTTGCAAGATAAGTAAGAGGTAATGTACAGTCAGTCAGTCGTTACTGCAAAATAAACCACCCTGGTGCTGTAATGCATTGCTTAATACCTGACTATTTATCATATAAATAAATAAACAATTGGACATGAAATATTGATTATGAGTTAAAGTTTTTTTATAGTGTGTGAAGAAGGAGACCGCAGAGTGATACGAGAGACGAGCACAGTTGTGTAGGAAATCAGTTGGCAATTTTTGTGATGACTGAGGCTTTTTAGAAATTTGGTTGCCATGGAGAGTGACTGCAGAGTCAGATGATTTGAAACTACACTGTTTTCTTCTCTGGCCCAGTCATGCGTTATGTTCTCACTTGTGGAGCGACACATATCACAGTTAAATAGTGTTACCAAGTGTCATAAACATAATTGTCAACCATTGTTATGTGCTGAAGCATATCACCTTATTATAGCTTTTATATGTCTTAAATGCTGAGAAAGTAATGCTGATATTTTTATTGTCATTGTCAGTTATACAGTAATGTGCGGTTTGGATCCAGACATCCAGTGCAGCTCTATGTCAGCTGGTTATAGCACTTCGTAAATAATGTTTATTTTTGTAAATAGGTACAATTTACAGTATGAGCCTTATTTACATAGCAAGAATATGGAAGTGATGACGACAATGACTTAATTTAACGGGATAGTTCACCCAAAAATGAAAATTCTGTCATCATTTACCCACCCTCAAGTTGCTCCGAACCTGAATACATTTCTTTGTTCTGCTGTACACAAAGAAATATATTTGGAAGAATGTTTGTAACCAAGCAGGTCTCGGCCCCCATTGACTACCATAGAAATGTATACAGATTTGGAACAACTTGAGGTTGAGAGAATGATGACAGAATTTTCTGTTTTTTTAAATAATCAGGGTGCAATACTGTTGCAGGGCATTTAGAAACTGCTTAAACGTGATTACAGGTGGTTATACTACTAAAACTTTATTTTCTCATTCTCTCTTTTTCTCCTGTTCTCTCCACAGAGTCAATCTGGCTTTGGCCTATACTGAGCTGACAGAGGAGTTGGGCAAGTTGCAGACTCTGACCTCGAAACAGACCGAAATATTGCGGAAAGCTTCACAGGAGCCGGTGAGCCCAGGTATGAGGACAAGGATTTCCATATGACATACGTATTATACATTAATTCAGAGACGTATACATTTAAACAACTATAATTATATTTTACACAGTCTTTAAAGGAACACTCCACCTTTTTTAGAAATAGGGCTTTCCACATATCTAAATGTAGGAAAGATGTTGAATAAGCCCTATTCCTAAAAACGGTGGAGTGTTCCTTTATCGTACACTATAGACACCTTCTAACTACCGGTTTGACTATCTCATGTACAGTAGAAAGAGGTTAGTGACTTAACTACGTACAAGATCCAAAAATTGGATAAAGCCTGTTTAAATGGTTGCAAAGAAGAAATCACTAATTTAATATATTCTATATGTGACACCCACGACACTCAATTAAATCCTTTGGGATAATTTGCAACATTGACCTGAAACCTGACCTTACTGATGCTCAAACACGTTTTGCCATGTAGTGTTAAGAAGACCTTATTTAGCTAATAATCATATTTTCATACTTTAATGAACCTCTTTTGTAATAGAACCAATTTGTCAAACTCACAGTGTGCATGTAAACAGGTGCTTTTTTTAGCACTGCGTGCTTGCTTGCTCTCGCTGTATTCCACAAGGAATATTTTTGCTGACGTTTTGATCGCCTCTCACGTCGAGTGTCTCTTCTTTAGAGTTTGAGAACGTAAACAACTCCCCCCTTATCTTTTAGCACCTCTGCACTCAACCACAAAACCCATTTGATATAGGAAACCAGACCAAAAAGCAGAAGCGGATGGAGGGGAAAAAAACCCTACTGATTCATAGATAGAAGGACTGATTTCTCTAAATAGCTGATTGCAATCTCGCGATTGCAGGAAGCTCAGTATATATGCATCTTCTGTATAAGATCTTGTATGCCCGTTGCTAGTCAGAAACCTGTGTAGAAGTAGCCTACCACAGGTGCTGGGGGTGAATGCACAGGAAAACAATATGAAAATATATCAAAGAGGAAATGTGAGGGGAAAGAGGAAGTCATTACAAACGTCTAGCTGTCCTTTAGGGACTGTTTTCTTTACACTGCCTTTCCAGGTATTCTTCCGGTAATAAAAGGAACCATGCTACCTTTAATTTAATTTAAAATATTCAAGCATTTTATATTTGATTTTAACCATATAATTGTAACATTTTCATGTCATTGCTCATGTTTAAGATTGTTGTTATGAAAAGTGCATAATCACAATAGCTGTGTCTCATTTCATTTAATTGTGAAGGATGCGGTATACGGAGTGTCCTCAGTCAGAATGAAACGAGACGTCCTTTGTAGGACACACAGGCAGGAAGTATCACGTCGCTATGCCAACACGTTCAGCCTTGTTGCGCTCTCACGCCAGTTATATGAATGAAAATTATTTATAACTTGAAAATGACTATGAAATACGCAAAGAATTGTGGGTTAACAGCAGCAGAGAAGGATACACCTCATGCATACTCCGAATTCCTGTGAAAGAAGGGCACATTCAAAGGTCACATTCGGAGTGCCTACTCAGTTTTTTTTTTTAAATGAGACAGCCTTATGACACATGCAGCCTTCAAATGCGACCTCCGGAGGACGCAGCCTTCCGAAATGAGACACAGCTAATATGACTTGCACATTCTGACTAGCTATGTTTATGTTGTGTAACATAATCCTGATTAATATCATATGTATAGAATTTGTGAGTTAGTTAACATACACAGGGCCCTATTTTAACAATCTGAGAACATAGTCTGCAGCGCATGGCGCAGGTGCACTTAGGGCATGTCCGAATCCACTTTTGCTAGTTTAACCACTGAAAAACTGTCAGCGTGCCAGGCGCTTAGTCCAAAGGGGTTGTACCTAGTCTCTTAATGAGTCATGGGTGTGTTTTGGGCGTAACGTGCAATTAACCATTCATAGTTTCATCTCCCATTCTCTTTAAAAGCCAGTTGCTCTTGCACTATGGCGGATTCACTATTTACATGGCAGAATTTGCGAGCGGAAAGACTGAATGCTTCTCCAGAGAGGAATCCTTATATATATATATATATATATATATATATATATATATATATATATATATATATATAAAACTGTTTGTGTGCTGCTCTGTGCATGTAATAAGCAGAGTGTAAGTGCATTGTGCGCCCTTTAAATAACACCAAAAATACTGCGCTATGGACTTTAGACCAGGTTTTTGTTGGTCAATAGCGGAGTTTCAGTTGCCTCAAAATAGCAACACACCTCGTTTTCAGACCCATGGGCGAACAGATGAGCTTGAGTGCATTTGCTATTTAAACAGCATGGTGCTGGATGTGAAAATGATAACTGCTTTGGGCTGAAACTAGCTAAATACTAGCCTGGCTATGACATTTCAGCAAAATAAAGGATTAGAAAGGTCTCCAGAGAGGTTTGGCATTTGACCAGAAGATCGAGTTATATATTCATTAAAGATTACGAGGGAGAACATTTTTTTTAAGAGTCAAACATGCAGATCAAACATGGGTAACACTTTAGAATAATGGTTATTAGGTAACATTAGTTAATGTAAGCCGTTCATTTGTTATTGTATTTGTTCATCTTTGTAAACATTAATAAAAATCCAGCTGTTCATGGTTTGTTCATATTAGTTCACAGTGCATTAACTAATGTAATCAAGATTTTAACATGAACAAACATAAATAAATGCTTTATAAGTGCAGGTCATTATTAGTTCATGTAAACTTATGTAGTTAACTAATGGTAACTAATGATCATTATTCTAAAGTTTTACCGAAACATGGATTAAGAAAATAGTCGGTGTCATTTCATGCGGACTTCTAGGAGCATTTTCTTCAGTAGTTTTGTTCACAAGATTAACACTGATTTCTTGCATATGTGCAATGTGGTTGTGTTTAAACATGTCATGTTTTACTGCTTAAATTTAATCTCTTGAGCTTTTTTCACTTTTGTGTTCATCTTCTAGTTCAGCGCCACTCTCCTGTCCCTCACCAGAGGCATTCGCCCGTTCCGCAGCGGCATTCCCCCATCCAACAGCGTCATTCTCCCATCCAACAGCGTCACTCCCCTGTGCCCCAGCGGCGCTCCCCTATCCTGCAGCGTCTCTCTCCAGACATGCACCGTCGCTCACCTCTGCCTGAGCTCAGCGACGGCCCCGCATCCTATTCTTGCAGGCCCACTTCCCACCACCTGAGGGCCAGTTTCCAGGGAAGACGCAGTTACTCTGAAGTAGCCGATCCGTCTGCTTATCAGCGGCCGCCACGGTTCACTCTGGACCCGGTGTCCACCCTGCCGAAACCTCGACCTTATGTCGACAGCTACCACAAGCAGCAGCAGCAACAGCAAAAACAACAACAGCAACATGGAGGAAGCCAGCACATGTTAGTTCAAAGACAGGGCTCTCAGTCTGGGGTTGGAGGCGATGGGGGATTGGCTGAATCTCCACGGCTGTCCAGGGAGCTGTCCTTCCACCACTCGGATGTGTCCCACTTGCATTTCGAGCCTCAGCCCAGCCCAGCACCTCTGCATCCATCCCCACAGCCTCCACAGTCCTCAGAGGATGAGGAGGAGTGGTCCTGCCCTCATCCCATCAGTCCACCGCGAACACTGGGGGTGTCGAGCCCCTCATCGAGCACCAGAGGCCCTGCCTCTTGTTCCGCTTTCCCAATTCCTTCCCGTCCCAACACCCTAAGCTGCCACCCACCTGGATACCTGCATGCAGAGCACGCCCAGTCGTGGCCATCCATCAACGTGAGTAGCAAATCAATGGCCAGAATAACCAACCCAGAGTCATTGGAAAAACGTGCCTGTGGCAACATTTCAGCAAAATGATATTACATTGCTTCTTGCACATTTCGTGATGCATTGCAAGTGCAATTATGTACCAGGTGAGCTACCGAACAAGTGTACTATGTCAAAAAAGCCAGATACATGGAGCTGGTTATGTGATGCAAACATTAAAATGTATCAGTTTACAAACCATGCACTATGGTAAAAGTCTTTTGAGGTCAAAACACATTATTGTGCAAAGTACAGAGTGAAATTAATTGATAGTAATTGATAATCCTAATCTATGTGAAAAGGAATCAAAGTTGTTGGTGTTTTACTGCCACTACTGTTTATTTGAGCTGGAAACTGTAGTAAATTGTATGTATACTGTAGGTTCGTTGTTTGGAGTTTAGGTAGAGGCACATTTTTCCAATGAGCCTATGTTGAGAATAACATAAAGGTGAAATGTGTAACCAAACGGAATAACAATGGATTCCTTAAATTTCAGAATGAATTCAGAATTCTATAGCCGTGTTTCCACCGCAAGAACTTTACCCAGGAACTAGGGACTTTGGGGTGGTACTCGGTGTGTTTCGACCACAGGAACCAGGGTCTAAATAAAGTGCAGGTTAAAAATGTCTCCCTCAAAATGCCCCTGCTCGTGAGGTAGTACTTTCAGAAAGTTCAGAAAATTTCAGTGGTGGGACTTGGGCATTGAACATGCTGATTGGTTGAGTTCACGCACCATTTTGATTGGCTGACTCCTCGCAGCATTTTATTTCGTCCACCATTTTAAAAAGGTTGTTGTAGTGTGTGCAGTAAGAGTTGTTTGCTATTTGAATCACCAATTAAGTTTATGGGATGGCACTACGAGGTTCACTTGCAGATTGCAAGATTCTGGAGGTTGCGTAAGTCTGAACAAGCGAGTTTAGGTATATTGGTGGAGAGCCTGTGGTTGATTTGTAGGCAAGCACTAGTGACTTAAATTTTATGCGAGCGGCTATTGGCAGCCAGTGCAAACTGATGAAGAGAGGTGTGACATGGGCTTTCTTCGGCTCATTGAAGACCACCTCGCTGCTGCATTGTAAATCTGCAGGACCGGGCTGTTGCAGTAATATGGTCAGTGAAGTTTAACTTATCATCAATCACAACTCCAAGGTTCCTGGCTGTCCTAGAAGGAGTTATGGTTGATGAGCCTAGCTGAGTGGAGAAATTGTGATGAAGTGCTGGGTTGGTTGAGACCACAAGCAGTTCTGTCTTAACAAGGTTGAGTTGAAGGTGATGGTCCTTCATCCAGCCAGAAATGTCTGTCATGCAGGCTGCAATATGAATAGTGATTGTAGGATCATCTGGTTGAAATGAGAAGTAGAATTGAGGGTCATCAGTATAGCAGTGATAGGAAAAGCCATATTTCAGGATGATAGATCTTAAGGGTGATATGTAGATGGAGAAGAGAAGTGGTCCAAGCACTGAGCCCTGGGGAACCCCAGTAGCTAGATGTTGTGACTTAGACACCTTACCCCTCCATGACACCCTGAAGGACCTACCTGAGAGATAAGACTTGAACCACTGAAGTGCAGTTCCTGAGATGCCCATCTGTATGAGTGTTGATCTGATTGTGCGGATCTGATGGTTGACTGTGTCAAAAGCAGCAGACAGGTCCAGCAGGATGAGTACTGTGGATTTGGAAGCTGCTCTTGCCAGTCTCAGTGCTTCAATAACCGAGAGTAGGGCAGTCTTAGTTGAGTGGCCGCTTTTGAAGCCGAATTGGTTGTTGTCCAGGAGGTTGTTCTGTGCAAGAAACATAGAGAGTTGGTTGAACACAACTCGTTAAAGTGTCTTTGTAATGAATGGAAGAAGGGATAACGGTCTGTAGTTTTCTAAAAGTGCTGGATTTAGAGAGGGTTTCTTAAGCAGTGGGGTTACCCAAGCCTGCTTAAATGCTGTGGGAAAGGAAGGTACCAGTGTGAAGAGAGGTGTTGATGATGTCAGTAAGTGTAGGAGTACGTGAAGAAGAAATAGCCTGAAGTAGATGAGTGGGGATAGGATCAATCGGGCGGGTTGTAGGGTGATTGGAAAGGATGAGTTTGGAGACTTCTGCCTCGGAGAGTGGAAAGAAGGAGTGTGCGTGTTAGCTGTTAAGTGTGCGAGAGTCAGAGCAGTTGTTGATTTTGTTGTGGTAGTATGTCATTTTAGCAGTAGAGATATTTGCAGAGAAGGAAGAGAGAAGAGACTGATACAAGCTATGGTCAGTACAGTTTTTAGATTTGCGCCACTTCCTCTCTGCAGTCTAGAGCGATGTTCACGGGCAGAGGGGGTGGTGCATGCTGTTCTGGATCATAGGCCGTTAAAAAATATGGACGAAGCGACTTTATTCACATCTGCTGAGGAAAGTGAAGCCTCCGGTGGTCTGAATATGGCGCTGACATCTTGCTCAGATTTGGGACCGAGTCTGAGCAATAGTGATCTCGGGACCAGAATCTGCGCAGTAGAGAGCAGGAAGTAGAGGCGCGATATCAAAAGCCTGCCCACACTCTCGCAGATGTAGAACAATTCATTATGTTAATGTGAAAAAAACAGTTATGGAAATGTAGAAATTAAATCTAAAGCTCCAATCTCCTCCCTAAAAAAGTCTGTTGGTGACTCAGTGACAACTTCAATGGCCAGAATCGCAGCTGTCCATCTCAGCTGTTAATCATGACGTTTTTTATAGCATCAAAGAACTAACTAAAACTAAACTTATTTAAAAAACGAACACTTGAAATGACATCATTGTGATAAAAACTGCCTAAAATGGCAGAAACCAACTTTGGGAAAAAATTATATGATGTGTAATTTGATTGTTTAGTTTATCTAGCGGCTATTAGAATCCACTGAGGGGCGGGGGTTATGAGCTATACTGGGACCAACCACCTTGGGGCGATCAAGGCGCGTATGCTTCAGTTATTTACAGGAGTGCTGCAGGCTTGGTCTGGATGAGATGGGGCAAAAGTTGTCTAAGCACAGTGTTAGATTGGAGTGTCAGTAGCACTGTTAGTGTCCAGTGCTGAAAACTGAGCAGGTGAAGAAAGTGAGGATGAAACCATAGTAGATAGGCAAGAGGGAGAGAGTGTGTGTAGGTTACGCCGAAAGGTGACCTGCGGAGGAGTGTATGTTGTCAGGAGTCAGTATGAGGTTAAAAGTGATGAGAAAGTGGTCAGAGGAGTGCAATTGTCTGTGGAGCAGTAGCACCTGACTTGTGAGTAGCTGTAGTAGACATTCGCTTGAGGTCAAAAGAGGTCAGTAGAGTGTTGAAGTCCACAGCCTGGTGTTTTTCAAGTCATCGAGTAGTACCAGGAGTACAGTCCTCCGGGAGTAACACTAAACTTCTCCAAGAAGTTACCCAGTTGACCAGTTAAACTGTAAATAATAAGCTTAAATTTGATATAAAACACATGAATGTAACTTATGGATTGGACCTGAGTGGGGATTTAAAAGCACATAGTTAATACAGGTCAGTAAAAATAAAGAGAACAAGCTGTACAAAAAGAAAAGAAAAGAAAGGGAAGGATTAAGCATATTTATTAAGTTTTATTTAATTTTATTAAGCTTATATGTGGAGGACAAAACGTAGCACTCCTACGTCACCGGACTAATCTTCATTGTACTTTAGACCGCGATGGAAACACAGACAGCAAAAAGTTCCTGTGAAAAGTTCCTGGGACAAATTGTTCCAGGTAATTTCAGTGGAAATGGGGTTTGTGTGTAGGAAAAGGTTTAAGACAAAATTTTAAATAGTGGCTTGACAAAGCCATGTCTTAAAAAGTTTAAAAAGTCTTCAAGTTTGAAATAATTTGATTTCCCAGAATGCTACTGTTTGTCAAATTTCTCTCATTCAGGAAAATCCTTTTCCTGTAAATCCGATTCAACTTCCTGTGGGGGTGTGTTCAAATTAGAACTTAGATTTTGCTCTGTCTGGCTGCTCTAATAAACACTAAAATGTCTTTAAAAAAAGAGCCAGAGAGAAACAGTGTTTACCCATTTCAGAGTTTGTGCCAAGATATTTCAACATTGAATAACATACACATTTCACCTTTATTGTATCAGTTTTAATGCTGGTTTTTAAACATTATGGCTATCAAACATATCACTGTGCCCTTTGCAGTTGTGGATGGAGACCGAGGAGGAGGGTGACGTCAGGAGCTGCCCATTGTGCCAGCTAATCTTCCCTGTTGGTTACCCTGATGATGCCTTGATCAAGCACATTGACTCGCACCTGGAGAACAGCAAGATCTGACACCCACAGCCACGCCATGACCTTCCGTTATTTCGTAGTTATATTCATTCTTTGCTCCCGGTATTTTTACCTGGGTGCCTTCAGACCGAATGTAGGCGATGCACCTGTGGCCATTCTCACAATTTGTTAAGTGAAACGGAGATCAATGATAACCTACACAGATCAGATATGTCGTGAATGGCGCACATCTCTATATATCTCGCTTCTTTTTAACTCAAATTTGTTGAAATTGGTAACTTTCTATTTTGAACGCTGTCAGCAATTACATACACTAAACCAAACTCACTCTCCAAAAAAAAGCATATTGCAATATTAAGGCTCACATTTCAGCTTTTAGCTACTGTTTCCATGATAATTTGCTTTGTTTATACTTCGGCGTGGTCACAGAATGTACTTTGTGTGCCATATTTAGGTGAACTGAGTAGTTATGAGGGAGCTATGCAGGATGAGTATGAGGGAAGATTAGACACATGGCCAATGGTTGCATCATTTGAATTTCAGCACTTTATATAAGCACTTAATATCCAGTTTACCTTTACCAGTATTACTAACACTAAGGCAAAAAGTAAAACCTTATAGATATAATTTATTTTTTAATACTCCAGGGTTTTGCCCTTATATAAATATTAGTTTGGCAGGACTTCCCTTTAACAAAACTTGATTATTTGTAATTATCTGTAAATTCACAATCACATCTCTTTTCTTTGTCTTCCGGGTGTTTGGCTGTACAAAAAGGGAAGATTGTTTTCTTTCCTTTAAGATATTCTTAAAGAATTTCCTCTCATAATAAACATCATGATTGCAGCTCTGTAAACACAGTTTTAGCCAACACTGACAAAACGCCAGTTACTGTTGTTTCTCAAGACAGTAATACTGTGATTTCTGCAGGATGGTTTTCGATCTTTTTGATGTAAATTGCTTCAGAAAATTTGCTTTGACAAAATAATATATTCTTTTGATCATATCACAGAGTGTGATCGGTTTTATCAGTTTTTTTAATGTATTGTAAATGTTTACCTGTATTTAAAGCCAATTATATGTATTAACCTGTAAATTCAGCTATTTAATATAGATATGCATTTTGCAAGCTCTGATAAGAGCAAATGGATTGCTGAAGATTAAAAGAAAACCATTGGAACTGCTAATTAAAGTTGTGTATTGTAATCCAACTGATAAAGCCACCCAGTTGAATTAGCTAACTTACTATTCCTCCAAGTGTACCCCTAATATCTATTTAAAAGTCTTCTTTCTTGCTACTTTCCCTGATTCTGCAGACTTGTGAAAATCGAGGGCATTGGATATGCTACTAACCCAAATACAGAGGAACTAAAATGGGAAAGTGGCACAAAGAAGTCATAGCTGGTGCACATGTGCGAAATTACAAAGCCAAATATAGCGAAGAGCAAAAAAAGCTGTATGCTGTCTGTCAAATAACTGGATGGAGGAGGTTTTATCCAATTGGTCATCTAATTTTATGTGGTAACCGCTAATAATCTGGAAAATACCGTCCCCGATGTTGTAAATATGAATCGTCTATGATGTCACCATTTAATATTCCATGAAAGACTAACAAACAGGTGTGGATAAACTGAAATACCATCAATACAACCAAAGACACAGCCTGCTTGTTTTTTCATTTCTTTTCACATGATAACCACTTCATCACTTCGGGCATATTACGTTTGCAAAACTGGAACATGAATTTTTAATGGGTAGTGTGCAGATGTGGAAAGCCGCAGCTCAAGTGTAAAGACAGTCCATTTCTCACACTCAAGTTTCCATATATAACTTGTCTTGCATCCTTGTCAACGAACAGTAGAAGCAGAAGCAAAGTAAAACTTCAGCCACTATTCACAAAGATTCGCTCAGGAGTTATTTAAAGAGCTATTGCTGTTTTCTTGCTCCTCAAAACAGTGTTTTTCTCATGCAAAGGCAAATTAGCCAACTGAATGCTTTTCTGGATGCTCAAAGTATATGGTCTATCTTTTGCCCTGTAGTTTGGTATGTGACTTTTTTGTGATATTCTTAAATAACTCAGGGGATAAAACTTTGTGAATATGGCTCCTTGACCATACAGGACTAACTTCCACAGGGACAACGTGATAACTCACCAAATCTTGTAAAGAGCTAAAAGGACAATAATGGGGTAGAGATATTTTGTCATAGCAACAAGGTACTGTAAAGAAAGAAGAAAAGAAAAAGCATTGAAAACGAATGCATATTGTGTCAAAATTATTCTGTAAATACTATGAAATAAATTGGAACATGCACTGATTGGGTGTCATTTTTTAAAATAGGATCACATCGTATTTTTATATTTGCAGTACATTATAATCATGTTTTCAAATGATCTATCCTCATAACACAATATTAGGAAAATTGTAACCCTGTCATTTGTTTTCACAAATGTACGGAGCACTCACAATTTAGTGGAAATGTTTCAGTTGAAATGTGTTTCTTTTTTAAATAATGTTGATTGGTTGCATATTTTGTTTATGCATATGTGGCATTGAAATTAGATGATCAAAGATATTCACAATAAGTGATTTCATCTCCTATCAAGATCACATATTAAGGTCTGGGTAGATTGGTAAGCAAACAATCAGTTCTTGTAATCAACGTGTTGGATGCAGGAGAAATGGGCACACTAATTCATTGGTTTGAGTAGGGTACACTTAAATTATACAAATTAGTTCAATCAAATTAACTTTTATGAGTATTTAGAATTTTCTTTTGAGTTCACAAAACCTATATTTTAAGTAACCTGAATTGTTTCTTTACACTGTTCAAGAAGTGGATTCTTTGGATTACGTTGGATTTTTGGCACTGCATGAAGGGCGGAAAATCCTTGTATGTACTGTACACTTCTCCCGGAAAAGCGTGCACGCACACACCAACCAGAGCAGGAGAGAGCATTCGGGGAATGCAAGTCGAGAAGGTTTTTTTTTTCTCATTAAAATTAAAGGTGTTCTTCAGTGATTCTGTATCAAGTGCAGGGACATGTTTGTGTACATTTTATTTTCTGATTTAACTGGAATGAATGTGATAACGTGTGTGTGTGTGTGTGTGTGCAAGAACACGTGATTATTTAGCTCCAAGCATGGCACGCCTTCTGCCGGAAAGATACGGTTCAGCTTATCTGTCTTTTATAAATCTAATAAGAGATATGAATTTTTGAGATATGAAGGATGCAATACTACTCTGTAGGTACTCAAGATTAATGTGATATTGGCTGAACTGTGTGTGAACTGAGTTTAAATTTAACCTCTTTTAATTTAGACAAACTTGAATTTAACTGAAACTGGGCTGGGATTTCTATTTCCCAGCATGCTTTGCCATAAGACTCGAAAGGGAGAGTAAATGCTAAAATGAAGTGTTATATACAGTAATGGTTTTGTGCAAGATTAATGTTGAGTGGGATATTTAGTAGTGTTTAATGAACTTAGAAGAGTTATATGTTGTTTTTTTATTTTTTGGAAGGTTACCATCATGGTGACGAGTAGAGCATGAGCCTGGTTTGAGAACAGATATATTAAATGTTATATTCCTATGATGATGCATCTTCACTCTCTTTCTTGAAAGTCAATGTTTTAATTTGGTGATGACATCTGTGCAATAGTGAGTGTGAAGCCCACTCTCCTGCCTAATCAATCACACGCTTGTGAACTTTTAGTGAAACAAACAGTTATAGAAATGTAGAAAAAAAGTCAGTTGGTGGATCATAATGTCACACCCCTGTTTTTATAAAGAGTTTATTAAAGAATGAACACTTGAACTAACATCAGCATGATGAAAAAACAGTCTAAAATGACACAAACCATCTTTGGGAAAAATGTATTTGAACTGTCATTTGATTGTTTAGTTTGTCTATGTCCCATTACATTACATGGAGAGGGCGGAGTTTATGACCTATACTGCACCCAGCCACATGGCATGCTTGATTGCTACTCGTTCTACAATTGCTATGCTATGCTAATGCTATTAAAGCATTTAGCAATACCAATTAGCAAGTTAGCATTTTACTGAATTAGCTACTTAAAGCTAGCCAAGTTTCCAATACTAAAAATATTTAGGTTGAGATCATTTCATTTAATTGATCATTTTACGTTAAATGTATAAATGAGCTTACTCATATTAAGGTTAAGAGCAATTAAAATGTATGAGTACAAAATAAAAATCTGCCATTCTGCTAACATAATCTTAGAATTTCTTTAAAATGTAAACATTTGGATGTAAATTTGTGTCTCATGACGGAGCTCGGAGGCATATAAGGACAAGCGACAGCAGTGAAGGACGAGAGAGGACCAGGCCTGGATTTTATGTTATGTTATGTGTGCTTGGCAGCCGTCCGTGAGGGGCTACAAGTGTTACATTCAATTTCTTTATTAAAGTCTATTAAATGTTCGCTGGTTCCCGCCTCCTTCTTCCCAGAACTACGAACTGTGTTACAAACTTATTCAGGTTTACAGTTCAGGAATAAAGATCTAAATAATTTTGACACGGGCAAAGTTTGTTATGGAAAGGCGACTGGGTCAGCGTATCTCTGAAACGGCAAAGCTTGTGAATTGCCCTCGGTCAGCAGGGCTGAGAATATACCCACAGTGGTCCGAGGAGGGACGAACCACAAACCAGTGACAGGGTCCGAGCAAACAGAAGCACAAGTCACACAAAACTTAGCTGTAGAGCAATCAGAGTACCTATGATGACCCCTGTCCACCATCAAAAGTGACTGCTATGAGCTCACAATCATCAAAACCAGACCTTGGAGCATTGGAAGAAGGTCGTCTGGTCCGATGAGTCCCGTTTTCTTATACAACACAACACATGGACAGCTGTGAATGTGTGTGCCATTTACCTGGGGAAGTGATGGCACCAGGATGCACTATGGGATGACGACAAACTGATGGAGGGAATGTGATGCTCTGGGCAATGTTCTGCTGGGAAATCTTGGGTCCAGCCAAAATGTACCTACCTAAGCATTGTTGCAGACCAGACACACCCCTTTATGACAATGGTAATGTTGTGTAAACAACCCTTAGTAACGCATTATCAAAGGTTTGCTTTTTCAGGCCATCAAACTACCACTGTCGTATAAATAAATGGCCAAAACGCACAAAAATGTTTCCGTTTTAGTTGATAACGGTGTTGTGTAAACATCCCCTTATAGAAAGAAAAATGTTTTAATCCATTATATTCATTGAATTCTTAGTAACAATAGAGATGGTGCTTTTTAAAACTCTCATCTGTTTTCCTCTAATTCCCCCACCCCACTTCCGACCCTTTGTGTCATTTCTGTGCCACATGCATACACACTTTCAGTGAGAGATGCACTTCTCTCAAGTTCACAGGATGGCCCACCCATCCGCTCAAAACCACATGCTCTCCGTGAAGAGCTTAGTACTCTCTCTTTCTCTCTCTTCTTCCTCCTTTTCTCTCTCTCTCTCTCTCTCTCTCTCTCTCTCTCTCTCTCTCTCTCTCTCTCTCTCTCTCTCTCTCTCTCTCTCTCTCTCTTTACTTTTCTTTCTTGTCACAGTCACACAAACACACATCACAAAGGCAAATGCCCCCACCTCAAACATTTCAGCAGATATGGGTCAAACTTAGGTTTTAGGGGTATTAATTAAAACTAAAGCATAAAGGGAAATCAAAGCCAGTTGGATTTACGATTTATAATTAATTCGAATTTATGAATTATAATTAATTTCTAACATTACAATCAGTACAAATTTGCTTTGGGGAAAGTTCATAAGATTCCCCTAAAAAGTTTTGTGGCAGTATTTACCCCTAAATCTGTAGTAATATTTAACTGTTGAAAACAGTAGAAGAAATATATTTCCAGAGAATTTCCCCCTCCCAAAAAAAAAAAAGCTGTTTATAGCTGTGGAGTTTTTTTCATTTGTTTAAAGTAGATGAGTTTTATAAGCTTGGCATTAGCAGTTGACACAAATATCTCTTCTGATGTGTTACTGACATCATCTTCACACATTTACACACTTTCACAAAATGACTAAAGTTATCAAAAAGAGAACAACTGGATTAATCCATGAAATGTTTGTGGTTCATACTTGCATTAGTGTCACCCTGGATAAAATAAATGAATTGAACATATGCACACACTCTTAGAAATAAAGGTTGTTGTTCTAGAAGAACCTTAGGGTTATTGACTCAATTTTATGGAACCAAAAAGGTTCTTTATGCCAAAAAGATTAGATAAGAATAAATATCTTAAATAGCGTGTTTAGTGGTTATTTAAATTAATTCTAGTGATATGTTTACAAGCTGTGTCCATAAATTTTAATTAAAATAAGAATGAATTTACAAACAAAATTACAACTAAATCCATATAATGATCCATGGTGGGAGCCCCTAAAATATTCTATATATGAAGAGCCTAAAATAACCCATTAATGTGCTTGTACATTAATTTCAAACCATGGGCATTAATGCCATCTTCTTCTAAGGTCCTTTTTTATTCAAATGTTTATGCTACTTTATGCCCTAAAAATAAAATGTTCCATGCTTTGGCTTTTGTTATTGGGCTTTGGTCTGGCAACCCAAATAAAGCTAAAGTGACCACATGCAGGCTACCTATCTGTACATCTATCTGTTCCCTTAATAGCCCATTACATAGAACTGAAGATAACATTACCAATCATATTTAAATATTGTCATGTGAACTGGTACCAGGTCTAGTTCGCATTTTGGTTTAGCATTCTAAGCATTAGTCATGCATTTTAGCAGCATGCTATCTTAAGCTCATTTGCCTTTGTATCCCTGTATATCCTACATTTTCCACTAGATGGCCAGGAAGATCACAAGAACAAATACTTTCACATTCCATGTGCAACACACAGAACAGTGACACTTTACTCCAATACTCCAAAAAATGTATACAGTATCTACGTAGATAGATAGATAGATAGATAGACAGACAGACAGACAGACAGACAGACAGACAGACAGACAGACAGACAGACAGACAGACAGACAGACAGACAGACAGATAGATAGATAGATAGATAGATAGATAGATAGATAGATAGATAGATAGACAGACAGACAGATGATAGATAGATAGATAGATAGATAGATAGATAGATAGATAGATAGATAGATAGATAGATAGATAGATAGATAGATAGATAGATAGATGATAGATAGATAGATAGATAGATAGATAGATAGATAGATAGATAGATAGATAGATAGATAGATAGATAGATAGATAGATAGATAGATAGATAGATAGATGATAGATAGATAGATGATAGATAGATGATAGATAGATAGATAGATAGATAGATAGATAGATAGATAGATAGATAGATAGATAGATAGATAGATAGATAGATAGATAGATAGATAGATAGATAGATAGATAGATAGATAGATAGATAGATAGATAGATAGATAGATAGATAGATAGATAGATAGATAGTTTAGCAATAAGCAAAAATGACTTTAGATAAACATCACAATTGTGTTTAAATTTTTTCTGTTTTTATTGTTGAAGTAATTGTAAGAGCCGTTATGCAATATTGAATGTCTGTTGTAATTCCATTGTTGGACACTGGGTGGAGTGTGGGTTTAATTAGTATATATAGGTATAGCCAGAGAGTAAGAGAAATCAGGTGTGTAATTGAGAGCAGAGTGGAAGCAAACTTGTGATTACAATGTGTTTTTGCATCAGAACTGTTCAAATGACATCTACGAGCTTTGTGATAAATAAACTTGATAAACGCAGTACTGGACTGGAATCGTTTGGCTTGGATATCACGTGTCAGAAACAACCACAAAACAGACAAGATGGTCATTTGTCACTTCAGTAATAATTCTTCTGCAATCTAGAATGGCAATCCACAGCTGAAGGGTTTGAGCTGCGCCCTCTACTGTACAGGTATGAATTAGCGTTTCCTTCAGTCTGAGGCTTATTCATTTCACTTTTGGGGCCCTTTCATACACCCGGCGTAATGCGGCGCCAGGCGCAACTGGCTTTTAAAGGGAATGGGAGTTGAGACTCTGGTTGATTTGTTGGACGTTACGCCCAAAACACACCCATTACTCATTAAGAGAATAGGGACAACTCTTTTAAACCATGCGCCGGGCGGCCGACCATTTTTCTCGCCGTTAAACTAGCAAAAGTGGATTCTGACAAGCCCTAAGTGCACGTGCATCGTGCACTTTAGACCATGTACTTAGATCGTTAAAGTAGGGCCCTTGGTGTGAAATGGCCTTTACATTTGCCAAAAATATAACTTTTTTCTATTAAAAAAACCCAGCAATTGTATAACGCAAAAGTAATGTATCGCATTACTTTCCATAAAAAGTAACTAATGCAATCAGTTACTTTTGTAGGGAGAAAAGCATTATTGTAATGCATTACTTTTAAAAATAACACTGGACTTGACCCAACCACTTCATGGCATAATTGATAGTTGTGACAACTTTTCCATATGACTAACCCCTGCCTATAATCAGGACTTCCATAATACACACAGAAAATATTTGCTAGTTTTACTGTTACTGGTACAACCACATGTGGCCCACTGAGAAACAACATATTTCCTGCATGTAAAACAAACTGAGGTTGTATACCCTAAACAAAGGATCAACCAGGGCAGGGATCAAACAGCAGGGAGCAGAAGTGAATCTGTTGGCGCAATAAACCAATCAGGGCAGAGTGAGGCATCGACATAGAGCATGAAGCTGTGACCTGCATTTGAACTGCTGACCTGTGTAACTCACTCCTATTGATGACGGGACACGCACTACCACTCTTACAACATAACGCTTCAGCAAGCACAGCGTGGCCTGGGGAGAGAGGGACGAAGAGGGGCAGAGAGGGGAAATGGAAAAGAAGAGGGCAACAGGGTAGCGCTAGTCAGGGTGGGAGTTTATTTAGTAGGGTTTTACACTGAAATGAAGACAAAGAGCAGCACTTCCCTGCATCTCTGGCCCTGTGACAGGAAGACCAGTGTGCTGAGAAATGTCAGTAAAAAGTATAAAGAAAAAGACAAGTGCAGCCTTAATGACATTCAGTCATATGTTATTGATAATTGAGCCAAATATTTTCAGGATTTTTTCTAAAATCAATAAAATAAAATTTACTTATATATAGAAATTAAACAATTTAGTTTTTTCCCTGATATTATCAAAATGAGGTGAATTAATACTTAAAACTTTTGCTTTTCAGCAGTCATTTTGCTTCTCAAGTAAATGTTTCTTGATTTGAGAAGGTTGAGATATCTGTACTGGGAAACAAGACAAAAATCACTTGTTCATGCCGGAAATATTGCACAATGCACTTATTTGAAAAAAACCTCCTCATGCTCAAACCTTTGCCCAGGTGACCCCCTTTTTCTGTCAACAATATGACCTCATCAAAGAGATTTGAGGGCTATGTTGCATTATGTGATTTGCAATATCCGCAAACACACGTCCGGTGCCAACATCACTTCACTTTCACACGTCAGTGCAAAATTTCTTGACCTTAAACCCCTATATCTATGGTTTCTGAAGAAGATTAGAGGTCGTCTCCATAGATGAAATCAATATCTGTGGAAACCATTGTGTTTTCATTAGGCTTTGTGGTGACACCTTGCAAGTTATGTGGTTTTTGCACAAACCCCCTTTCCTTGTTGGTGGCACACTTACTAGTATACGTAGAGAAGAGTTAGTGTGACCATGAGTTTCCACTAACAGGAAGAGTGACTCACACTCCACCAGTCATGACTGCAAAACAGCATTATAATCTAAAATTATAACATTATGAATAAATCAGCATTTCATCCACATTTTCTCTCATTTTAAAAACTTTTTTTCAATCAGCCAGGTGTTTTTGTAAGTTAGTTTCATTTACTCTTGTGACTGGTATCACGGCTATATCTGTCAGGATGCATTTCAGCTCAATGTTCGTCAGACATGTAGCGCAACTTAGCAGCGCTCATCATTAGCTGTTGCCGCATGGCAAACGGGTGGCGCAGCCCTTTTTTTCCATGCGGCAGTATCACAGCTCCGATCTGTCACCCTTTGCTCGCCTTAATGTGTGAAAGTAAGACGTGTTGCGCCTATTAGCACTTTCTGGCAAGGCTGGCATGCTGATCTGTCCTCCCTGGGGAGCCAGGCAATATGGTGGCCCGCACTCTGGGCCTGCCAGACAGGGCGCCCACTGTCACTCCACATCAGCTTGACATCAACTGCCCAGTCAGGCGGCTATAAACACACACACAAACATACAAATCAAAACGTGATTAATTCCTAGACATGATTTCTGTACAATCAAATTAAATCAACAATCAAATTCTGTACATCTAATTCAACCCCCCAAACAAATCACCTGTAATCTGAAATCATATACATTCACATGATATGAATACTCCAGTCATATAGGAGCCTAATAAAAGCAGTTTTATTCTATTTAAAGCATGGTAAACATGTTGAGATCACATGACCAGGATTTTTAAATCTTCTGTTATTGGACACTTACACTTGTTGAATAAATTAATCAAGCCTGACTACTAAAAGGATGATTTATACACACACACACACACACACAAAGAAATCTGCATTACAATACCTCCACACCTCTAGGTACACTGCAAAGTTGATTTCACATTAGACTTTCAACATCTTTGTACAAATTTTATAAATTCCAAATCTGGAAATATACCATTTACTCCACTTTTCCGCAGACCTACAACTTTGAAGTTTATTCTTTGGATTCAGTCAAGAAGTCAATACAACATGATTAAGAATTCGTACTGTATTAATGTGTAACCCTCTGTTATTTCACACTTGCACTTCTTAAATAAACGAATCATGCCTGACTACACAAAAGATAATTTCTACAACAAAAAAAAAACCTTTGCATGACAACTCCTCCACACCTCTAGGTGTCACTACAAAGTTGCTTTCACATTATACTTCGACCGTCACAACGAACAGTTCATCGTGTTTGAATCAGTGGTGTGAAAAGGTTAAGTACCTGCCAGTGAGGTTACCGACCTTGATCTCAGCATGCCAGGCCTCATCGTGAACTGCTACTGAGCAGAAACACTCCACAGATCTCCTGTAACATTAGCGGGAAAGGTCAAGAGTGGAAAAACGTCAAATAACATCATCTTCCAACACCATCTCTGACCTAGCGCATCTGGAGTCACTTTTAAAGGCCACAAATATTTTGTGTTCGCTGACAGCGTCGCACATCCTATTCACAGGTTTCTTTATTAATCAAAATGTAGCGCGTAGACACTAAAAGATCGGAAAATTGAGCCGTATGTGGTGATAACGTGACTCACAGCTGTGAATAATCCCCATGCATGTCTACAATGTGTTATTTTGTTAATCTGACGTTACACTTCCTTCCGGTGATCCCCAGTGGGCATGTGAGGTATCATAGCCTGGTGCCAGGGAACGGTTGGTTTTTGACCTGAAATTAATTTAAGATTAAGCGAGCCAGAGGTAGCAGGCATTGAAGGGATGCTGGGAACAGAGGCGTGAGGGGGCTGGGCTGTCTGCCGATCAGTCCCAGCTCCACGCCTGGATGCTCAAGTTCATATTAGCGGTGACGAGAGGAAGGGGTGACACGTCCCAGCCCGCAGGGGCCGGTGCATACACATACTCACACGAGACTTCCACACAGACACAAGCGCACACACACAATCCATATAGGGTCAGTTTCAGTTCATTTCAGCTGCAGTTGTGATTCATGATTCATTGTGATGAACTCAATCAATTAAGTTGACCCTTACTGAACACATTCAAAGTCTAAAATTCATTCACACAGAAATGCGAGTAAAAAAAAAATAAACAGGTGGGTGATGCAGCTGCAATGATGAAGGAGCACATCGCACACACATAAATGAGAGTACACAAAGACACACACATATCATAATGGTTCACAAACAGCTCGGTTGATGGATAGAGGGTGGCAGAAAGCGATGCCTGAGCATGACAAGATTGAACTTTGGGACATCTCAGCACTCGACAGCTTCAACAAGAAGAGGGCAGCAGGCGGTCACCAGGGGCATTGCCGCGGTCACCGGGGAATGACACGGTATAGGAGAGGGATTTGGAGAAGGAGAGGAGAAACGGAGGGAGGGAAGATAGGAGGCATCACAATGTCACTGTACTGCCAAGCCATGTCAGTTGCAATTAGCATTGGATGTAATTTTCTGAGCAATTAGAGCACTTATGTTGAGAGATCTGGCTGGCAAACAGGAGGTCCTATAGCAGCCATTCAGGCAGTAAAACACACACACACACACACACACACACACACACACACACACACACACACACACACACACACATTTACTCAGATATCTATTTGAAGACATGATATAGACATCTATAGGATTTTTAGCTAATTAAAATGACTGCAAATCAACCAGAACACCCTTAAATAAAAGTGAATTTTACTATTTAATTTTATAATATTCAATATTCCATACAGAGGCAGCGCTGGTCATTTAATAACAGTAAGTGTGGGTGTGATCTCTGGAAACACTGAGTTAAGGTTTTGATGGATGTCTTACTGTGGGAGTTATTGGTTTTGTCACCACAAAAGGTGCTTTTGCGCCACCTCCAACTAAATAGGGTCTCTAGAATGATAGCAACCCCCCTAGTGCATCTTCCCCCACTTTCCAGTTGTTTATTGACAAATGAAACTTCAGAATGACTGACTGAACAGGCGATGTTCCATATGTCATTACCCATTACATACAATTGATCAGCTTTTGCTGGAGCAAGATATTACTAATCGGTTGAATTAATTGAATTCATGAATACAAATTCAGCATCATCTTTTAGTATTTAAATTCCATGAAGTTTTACTAAACTATAACCTCATTCCAATCGTCCAAAAACAATTTAGAAATAACATGTAAGAATGAAGATCCATTTGATTAACTGAAGTATCTTTTTACTTTGGTCATTATGGAATGTTACAGTAATTAAATGCTATTTTTAAAATTTCATTTGTAATGAATGTTGCATTTAATTAGAAAAAAACACAAATAATATAGAATGAGTCACAATTTAGATAGAGCAAAGACAGGAAGGAGTGACATCAAATGAAAATTGAAGTGTGACATAAATACGGGTGAAGGGCGAGAGTTCATAAGAAATTGGGTGGTTGAAACTTTTCTTTCCTTCCCTGAATGCAAGCTTCTACACCAAACCCTGCCACATTGGTGCCTCCTACATGCCAGATTGAGTCAGAAGACACCAGCAAGGGAGATCTGGAGATGTCTTCTGCCATCAGCTGCAATGTCCAAAAGATCCCTCTGCCTCGATCCAGCCTCATTCATTCAGGCTGAGACCTTCATAGAGGCTTAACATCTACTGGACCAGAGGGTGTCGTCTCATGTCGCCCCCCGTGTTACTGACACATGTCTTTTCAGGTCCTAAGCTCATATTCCCAGCTTCATCTGGCCCGTCTGTTCCTGTTGGAAGAACCCACATCACCAGCCATCCTATTGCCTGGGCCGAGAGCCACTCAGCTAGGGCAAAAGGATTTGTCACATTCAGAGTTAACACTTGCCAGTGCATATTAAAAGATGAGATGACACGAACACATTAAAGGCCTCAGTCACCATCACAGATAAGGATTTGCAGAGAAATGTTGCTGCACTAATGAGCGGCCAAACGAGAAAAATATATTTATGTATTTATTTATTTATATAAACATTACCATGCAATATTTGATGATTTTTAATTTGACCATTTATTGAGATGAATTCATCACACAAAAAGGAAGAAACTAAACCAAGTTTGTTTCCTCCGCCTTGCCGCACTGATATCAATAGACACGTTATTTCATTCCACAACAGCAACCTTTGGTCTATTTCTTCAGTTTATTTATTTCTCTCTCCAATTTTTGTCTCACTTTCTCTCTGACCCCAGTGTTTTTTCTTTGTTCTCATTTTAAACATCCTCCCACCGTTCTCTCCCCCTCTCTCTTTCTCTCTTGTCCTCCCTCTCCGTCCTCCCATCTGGACTGATAGTGGTTTTGATGGCTGGGGTGTGAGGCGCTGCCTGGGTCCAGTTCCATTCTGGTCTCACCCACACCATGTGTACCATAGGTGCGTGAAGTATAAATACCACGAGCCCCATGGCCATGCTCATCCCAGCAGGACCCTCTCTGGCCCTCTGCCCCCCTCCCCGCTCCCCCTCAGTTCTTCTGTCCCTAATTAGGATCTTGGGCTCGTTAGGGCCAGAGACCCTCAGGCCTGCTGACACAAAGTTGATTCTATCTGACGTAACAAGTCAATGCTAAGGGGATAGATGCTAATTTTAATTAATAGAATGTAAGGGTCAGTTTGTGCTAAAATGCTACTGGAAAGCGTAGTGAACAAATTACCAAGAGGTAAACCACAACAACAATCACCATCAAAATTAAATGCCTAAAACAGAGAGCAAAATGCATCAATCCTGGAATTTGTGACCTCTTGCCAACATGAGTCTTGGTAGAACCTGTTGATGATTCCCATAATTCTTTCTTTTTTAATGAGTTTGCTGTACATAAACTGTTTTCCAAATGGGGGTTCATGAGGGGTTTGTGAGTTATAATTAATTAAACTGAAAAATAAAATGCTCAAAATCGTCAAAACAAAAGCTCAAGGATTTAAAAGTTAAAAGGTTTTTATCTTTTGAAAGTGAATTTAAGACATAAATGATTGAACTGAAAATTTTCACAGCAGTAGTCTTTCATTATTTGTCTCTTTCTGTATCTCAATATGAGACATTTTCATATGAAATTAATGTTCTTCTAAAAAAATTAGCATATTGTGATAAAAGTTAATTGTTTTCCATAATGTAATGATAAAATTAAAATTTCATATATTTTAGATTCATTGGACACCAACTGAAATATTTCAGGTCTTTTATTGTTTTAATACTAATGATTTTGGCATACAGCTCATGAAAACCCAAAATTCCAATCTCAAAAAAATAGCATATTTCATCAAAAGAAAGAAAAGTGTTTTTAATACAAAAAGTCAACCTTCAAATAATTATGATCAGTTATGCACTCAATACCTGGTCGGGAATCCTTTTGCAGAAATGACTGCTTCAATGCGGCGTGGCATGGAGGCAATCAGCCTGTGGCACTGCTGAGGTGTTATGGAGGCCCAGGATGCTTCGATAGCGGCCTTAAGCTCATCCAGAGTGTTGGGTCTTGCGTCTCTCAACTTTCTCTTCACAATATCCCACAGATTCTCTATGGGGTTCAGGTCAGGAGAGTTGGCAGGCCAATTGAACACAGTAATACCATGGTCAGTAAACCATTTACCAGTGGTTTTGGCACTGTGAGCAGGTGCAAGGTCGTGCTGAAAAACGAAATCTTCATCTCCATAAAGCTTTTCAGCAGATGGAAGCATGAAGTGCTCCAAAATCTCCTGATAGCTAGCTGCATTGACCCTGCCCTTGATAAAACACAGTGGACAAACACCAGCAGCTGACATGGCACCCCAGACCATCACTGACTGTGGGTACTTGACACTGGACTTCAGGCATTTTGGCATTTCCTTCTCCCCAGTCTTCCTCCAGACTCTGGCACCTTGATTTCCGAATGACATCCAAAATTTGAGCGACAGTCCAGCTGCTTCTCTGTAGCCCAGGTCAGGCGCTTATGCCGCTGTTTCTGGTTCAAAAGTGTCTTGACCTGGGGAATGCGGCACCTGTAGCCCATTTCCTGCACACGCCTGTGCACAGTGGCTCTGGATGTTTCTACTCCAGACTCAGTCCACTGCTTCCAGGTCCCCAAGGTCTGGAATCGGTCCTTCTCCACAATCTTCCTCAGGGTCCGGTCACCTCTTCTCGTTTTGCAGCGTTTTTTGCCACACTTTTTCCTTCCCACAGATTTCCCACTGAGGTGCCTTGATACAGCACTCTGGGAACAGCCTATTCATTCAGAAATGTCTTTCTGTGTCTTACCCTCTCGCTTGAGGGTGTCAATGATGGCCTTCTGGACAGCAGTCAGGTCGGCAGTCTTACCCATGATTGTGGTTTTGAGTAATGAACCAGGCTGGGAGTTTTTAAAAGCCTCAGGAATCTTTTGCAGGTGTTTAGAGTTAATGCGTTGATTCAGATGATTAGGTTAATAGCTCGTTTAGAGAACCTTTTCATGATATGCTAATTTTTGGAGAATTTTGGGTTTTCATGAGCTGTATGCCAAAATCATCAGTATTAAAACAATAAAAGACCTGAAATATTTCAGTTGGTGTGCAATGAATCTAAAATATATGAAAGTTAAATTTTTATCATTACATTATGGAAAATAATGAACTTTTATCACAATATGCAATTTTTTTAGAAGGACCTGTATATATATATATATATATATATATATATATATATATATATATATATATATATATATATATATATATATATATATATATATATATTAATTAAAATAAACCACTTACTAAAAAATGATCAGACAGGATATAGGCCTTGACAATGGCCGAAACTTTTTTCTAGAGTGAGTGTTGTAGGCCTACCTTTTTTTTCAATTGGGATGAAATTTTTATTTTTGTTTGCACCCCTCTTCATAATAAGAAGACATGTGCATAATCTCCGATGGAAATACTTTCACCAAATAAAGCACTCGATGCACAACAAAGAACTCGCGTGTCTTTCCCTCAACAGTGGCCATGTTTGGATAACTAACCTGACCAATTTCATTGCACAGCATCTCAAATGTTGGTTTGATCATTCTAAAATGCATGAGCCAAAGTCTGTCATCAGAATGATTTGGTTTAATTCCCTCCCAGAATGTCTCACATGATTGCATTCCCAAACACCAGGCATCCGAATAAAAGATAACATGACATTGTTTATTGCATTTCGTCTGCGTGCTCTGAGACGCAAGTCATATGTATATATACAGTCCCTGAAAAAAGTCTTGTCGCTTGTGTACAAATTGAACTGAAGTGCCGCTGAAATATATTTCTTATCAAGAGTTTTTTTACAAGAAATGGCTCATTTTAATCCCAACAGCTTTTGTAATAATGTTTCAGTGCAAAATTAAACTGTCAAAAAATATTCTAATATTCACAGCTTGGTAAAGCCCATTGAGTGAATTTTTGCAAAGACATAAATGTTGTTGCCTTGTCATATGAGCTTCACCTGTGACTAATAATGGATCAATTAGATCTCAGGTGTGTATAAAAAGAACCCCAGTGCACTAGACCTTCACATCAACTGTAAATAGACCTCTGCAAACATGCCTAAGAGCCACTCTGAGACTAAAGTTTTGATTATCAAGAGCCTGAAGACCAGATCCACTGCTGATGTACATTTACATTTACATTTAGTTATTTAGCAGACGCTTTTATCCAAAGCGACTTACAAATGAGAGTAATAGAAGCAACCAACACCAGTCAAGGGCAACAATATGCAAGCGCTGTAACAAGTATCACGAAACACAAAACACAGGACAGTTTTTTTTTTGTTTGTTTTTTTTTAAATAACAAACAGAAACGAATAGAGTGATAAGTGCTATTCTTTATTGGTCAAGTGCTGCTGGAAAAGAAGTGTCGTGAGATGTTTTTTGAAAATGGCTACAGACTCGGCTGCTCGAACTGAGACAGGCAGGTCATTCCACCAGGTGGGAACGGTCCAAGAAAAGGTCCTAGTGAGGGATTTCATGCCTCTTTGAGATGGCACCACTAGGCGTCGTTCACTTGCAGAACGCAAGCTTCTGGAGGGTGTGTAAGTCTGAGCAAGTGAGTTTAGGTATACTGGTGCAGAGCCTGCGGTTGCTTTGTAGGCGAGCACCAGAGCCTTGAATTTGATTCGCGCGGCTATCGGCAGCCAGTGAAGACTGATGAAGAGAGGCGTGACGTGTGCTCTCTTCGACTCGTTGAAGACCACTCGCGCCGCTGCATTCTGGATCAGCTGCAAGGGTTTAACAGTGGATGCTGGAAGGCCCGCTAGAAGAGAATTACAGTAGTCCAGTCTGGAGAGTACAAGAGCTTGGACCAGGAGTTGAGTGGCCTGCTCTGATAGGAAGGGTCTAATCTTCCTAATGTTGTATAGCGGAAATCTGCAGGACCGGGTTGTTGCAGTAATTTGGTCAGTGAATTTTAGCTGATCATCAATCACAACTCCAAGGTTCCTGGCAGTCCCGGACGGAGTTATGATTGATGAACCGAGCTGAATGGAGAGAGTATGTTGAAGTGCTGGGTTGGCTGAGACCACAAGCAGTTCTGTCTTTGCCAGATTGAGTTGAAGGTGTTGTTCCTTCATCCAGGCAGAAATGTCTGTCAGGCAGGCAGCAATCCGAACCCCAACTGTGGGATCATCTGGTTGAAATGAGAAATGAGTGTCATCAGCATAGCAGTGATAGGAAAAGCCATGTTTCTGGATGACAGATCCTAGAGATGACATGTAGATGGAGAAGAGAAGTGGTCCAAGCACTGAGCCCTGAGGAACGCCTGTAGCTATATGATGTGATTTAGACACTTCACCTCTCCATGACACCCTGAAGGATCTACCTGAGAGGTAAGACTTGAACCACTGGAGAGCAGTTCCTGAGATCCCCATCTTCATGAGTGTTGACAGGAGGATTTGGTGGTTAACTGTGTCAAAAGCAGCAGACAGATCCAGCAGGATAAGTACTGACGATTTGGAAGCTGCTTTTGCCTGTCTCAGTGCTTCAGTAACCGAGAGCAGGGCAGTCTCAGTTGAGTGGCCGCTTTTGAATCCAGATTGGTTGTTGTCCAGGAGGTTGTTCTGTGCAAGAAACATAGAGAGTTGGTTGAACACTACTCTCTCAAGTGTCTTAGAAATAAAAGGCAGAAGGGATACCGGTCGGTAGTTTTCTAAAAGTGCTGGGTTCAGAGAGGGTTTCTTAAGCAGTGGGGTTACCCGAGCCTGCTTGAATGCTGTGGGGAAAGTCCCGGTGTGAAGAAAGGTGGTGACGATGTGGGTGAGTGCAGGAGTAATTGACGAAGTAATGGCCTGAAGCAGGTGAGTGGGGATAGGATCAAGCGGACAAGTAGTGGGGTGTTTGGAAAGGATGAGTTTGGAGACTTCTGCTTCAGAGAGCAGAGAGAAAGACGGTAGCTTGTGTGTGACGGTTGATGAGATGTGTATGTTAGTTTGTGGTGCGTAGAATTGGCTGCTAATGGAGGAGGTTTTGTTTGTGAAGAAAGATGCAAAGTCGTCAGCTGTTAGAGTTGATGATGGGGGCAAAGAAGAGAGGAGAATGTTCTGAAAAGTGCACGAGAGTCAGAGCAGTTGTTGATTTTGTTGTAATAGTATGTAGTTTTTGCAGTGGAGACATGTGCAGAGAAGGAAACAAGAAGAGACTGATACAAGGTAAGATCAGTAGAGTTCTTAGATTTGCGCCACTTTCTCTCTGCCACCCTGAGCCCAGAGCGATGTTCGCGGAGAACATCAGACAGGGGGCAGAGGGTGTGGTGCGGGCTGGTCTAGATGAAAGGGGGCAAAAGCTGTCTAAACAAGATGTTAGAGTGGAGCAAAGAGTGTCAGTAGCACTGTTAGTGTCCAGAGCTGAGAACTGAGCAGGTGGAGGAAGTGAAGATGAAACCATAGTGGATAGACGAGAGGGAGAGAGAGAGCGTAGATTACTCCGAAAGGTGATCTGTGGATTAGTATGAGTTGTATCAGGAGTGAGTATGAGGTTAAGAGTGATGAGGAAGTGGTCGGAGGTGTGCAATGGAGTCACTAAAGTGTTGTTGTCTGTAGAGCAGTAGCGTGTGTAGATAAGGTCCAAATGATTACCTGATTTGTGAGTAGCCGTGGTAGATACTCGCTTAAGGTTAAAGGAGGTCAGTAGAGAGGTGAAGTCTGCAGCCTGGGGTTTATCAAGGTGGATGTTGAAGTCACCGAGCAGCACCAGTGGAGTGCCATCTTCAGGAAAGTTGGAGAGTAACATATCCAACTCCTCCAAGAAGTTACCCAGTTGACATGGGGGGCGATAAACAACTACAACATGGATTTTAGCAGGGTGAGTGATAGTGATTGAGTGTGATTCAAATGAGCTGTTGCCAGAGAGAGATGGTATGGGCTCAAATTTCCAATCCTTTGTGATGAGCAAACCAGTACCTCCACCTCTCCCAATTGGACGAGGTGAGTGCAAAAAGGAGAAATTAGTTGAGAGGGCACAGGAGTGGCGTGTCTTCTGGTTTGATCCAGGTCTCAGTTAGGGCCGTGAGACTGAGATTAGAATCAGTGGAGATAGCTGAAATAAAGTCTGCTTTGTTTACAGCAGACTGGCAATTCCAGAGACCAATTGGAATGGACAGTAATGTGGTAGAGGAAATCGGTACCCTAAGCAGATTATTAGGATTACGGCATCTTGAATACACAGAGCGTGGTTTAGGGGTGGTTGTGGTAATAGTGGAGATTTGAAAGCACATAGTGAATAGGGATTAAAGAATAAACAAACGAAAACAAGCAAAATACCAAAGGTTTAAAGTAAAAGAAAGCTATACTTAAGTGCCTTGTCGGTGTCCTTGCTCGAGTGGAGTCGCGCAGAGTAGAGTCGCTGGTCTTTACACTCTTCGGTCTTCACACGATGAGGGCTTCACACGAGGGCTGCCGCGGAGTCCCGCTCTATTTATACACACTCCTTATTGAATTCAGCTGGCTACGCCTCGTTGATACTGTTAACTCGCGTGAGGCCACGTGGTCAAACCGTGAACAAATGCTACTTCACAACACAACACACTACACTATGCAGACAAACGTACTAAATAACAGCTGAGTTACAAAAACAAGGAGAACAATGATACAGTACTCACACAGTCGTTGCCTTTCCTGTTGCTCGAATGCTTCTCTCTAGTGGCAGACACCTTCAAAGTGTCTCAGCGTCAAGTACAGAGGATAAAAAATTTTTTTGAAGAGACTGGAGACGTTTATGACAAACCCAGGTCAGACAGACCCTGCAAGAAAACTGCTCGAGAGGACCGTTTGTTGGCTTGAAAATCCAAGGCCAGCCCATTTTCCACTGCAGCAGAGCTCCACGAGACCTGGTCACATGAAGTCCCTGTGTCAACCAGAACAGTTTGTCGGATTCTGTCTCGAAATGGCCTCCATGGTCGAATCAGTGCCCAGAAGCCAGCACTAAACAAAAGACAATTGAAAAACCGTGTGGCATTTGCCAAAGCCCACAGCCTGCTAAAAGGATGGACACTGGAAAAGTGGCAGAAGGATTTTTCAGATGAATCTTCTGTTGAATTACACCACAGTCGCCGCAAATATTGCAGGAGACCTACTGGAGCCTGCATAGATCCGAGATTCACCCAGAAAACAGTGAAGTTTGGTGGGGGAAATCATGGTCTGGGGTTACATCCAGTATGGGGGTGTACGAGAGATCTGCAGTGTGGAAGGCAACTTGAATAGTCTAAAATACCCAGACATCTTTGCTACCTCTTATATTCCCAACCATAAAAGAGGCCAAATTCTGCAGCAGGATGGTGCTCCATCGCAGTCTTCCATCTCCACATCAAAGTTCCTCAAGGCGAAGAAGATCAAGATGCTCCAGGATTGGCCATCCCAGTCACCAGACATGAACATCATTGAGCATATGTGGGGTAGGATAAAAGAGGAAGCATGGAAGACGAAACCAACGAATATTAATGAACTCTGGGAGGCATGCAAGACTGCTTTATTTGCTATTCCTGATGACTTCATCAATAAATTGAGTCCTTGCCAAACCACATGGATGCAGTCCTTCAAGCTCATGGAATTCATACAAGATATTCAATTTGGATCTCACAGCACCACTACTTAATTTGCTGACATATTTTTGTATTTGCAGTAAATTTGTTCAATTTCTGTATAGGCGACAAAACTTTTGTCTTGCCAAAATTTGACCTTTCTGTCTTGATTAAATGATAAATCTTTTTTCAGTGAAACTAATTTATTTCAGTGCATTAAACATCATTTGGGAGGGTTTAGCTTTTCATATGAGCTATTTCTAACACCAATTGATGAATTAAAATAGCAGGTGTTTCTACAAAATAGATAAGCGACACGACTTTTGTCAGGGACTGTATATATATATATATATATATATATATATACGCACCTTAACAACACGCCAATGAAAACTACAACAAATTTCAAGATTTTGAATAATTGAATAATTACATGATGGTGAGGAAATTATGACAGTAAATTTTCATTTTTGGTGAACTATCCCTTTAAATACAGCTAATGCTGATCATATAAAGAAATAGCTCACCCAACAATTACATTTTGTCATTATTTACTCAAATGTCATTCCAAATCTGCTGTTATTATTTCTGTGGTACACTTTAAGAACATACACATTTTCGGATGAATTATTGTTTTAAGCATTGTGGTTTAGCTCATCTCCCCAGAAACCTGTGTGATGAATGTGAGAAGACTGTTAGTAGTCAGTGTAATGAATTAGCAAGGGCCAGATGACTGTGTGCGGAGGAACCCAGCTGTGGCTTCCTCTAGTGCTCTGCCATAGCTTCTGAGTGATGCCAAATAGAGTCCTTAAACTAATGTATTGTTTTGTCTTCTGCCTCATCTGTTTTCTCAGTATGAGCCAAGATGCTCTATAGGCTAGCTGCAATTGATACTGCACACCCACTGCAAAGTAATTTAGGCTTTAAAACTTAAAAAATATGTCATGAAAGGTGAAGGTTAACCCCTCAAATTACATCATCTCACACCTCACACCCGGGTGTGTCCTTTTTAAATGCCCTATTATGATATTTAAAGCTCACTAAGTTAGTTTTGGAGGTCTCTTACATGCATCCAAGGTAAAAAAATAAATAAAAAAACAACTTTATTTTCTCATAATATGCATTGTACATCACCTCATATGTCAAAGATTCTGAAAAGGGTTCACTTGAAACTTCAGTCTCTCTAAACCCTTCCTTTGCGTGAACCTACTCTGCTCTGATTGGTCAGATGGCCCAGTCTGTTTTGATTGGTCGACTGCTAACAGTGCGTGTTGGATACAAAACGCTTCTTACCATATCTGAATTTCATATCCAAAGGCTTACTCATCACTTGATACACAGTGCTACGAACAGTAAAAATTGTATCGGTTTTACCGTATCCTGTAAAAAATTATTGTGATTTTAATGGTAAAAGACTGTAAAAATGCTATGGTTAAAACAGTTAACTGGTTGACAGAAATATGGTAGATTTAACTTAAATCTGTAAAACCTAAGATGTTGCTACAGTATTTTTTACGGTAAAGTTTTTTTTTACAGTGTATCAATCCCAGTATCGAGTCTTAATTCCTTTTGTAGCGGATTTGCTTTCTCAGCACTGAAAACAGTCTTCTTGACATGTCGACAACACGGACCAAAATCTTCCAGGCCTCTGCTACAACTAGGCAGGTCAAAGTAGACATTGTCAGCTGGCAGCCAATGAAGACCATAGGCTGGCATTATGCAAATTTGTTAAATTGTTAGGTATGTAACTGGAAGTGAGACTGGAATTGCTGATAATTCATGTCGGCAGTTCAGAATTTATTCTTTCCTTTAAGAGACAATAACTTAATTTGTCGTGCACTTTGATCTTTGCAGACCTTTTACATTCACAATTTACAGCTATATTTCACGGTATGAAAGGTAATATGCGAAAAAGCATATTAGGGGCATTTTAAGGCAACCCAAATTCGTAACATTATGCTTATGCTTACATCTTAATCACTGTTTCCTCAACATGTCTCTCTTTGCTCTCCACCATCCCTGTAACACACCCTCCCCCTCTTTTTCTGACCTAGATTTAGCAGTTGCTCCGGACTGGAAGGTTAACCCCTAGAGGGAGCACCTTGTCAGCCCTCCACCCCATCAGTTCACACACAAAGGGCACCCTTTGTCACTTCACATTGCCAGGCTTTCCTTGCTTTATTGTCGGTTCGATTGTAATGGCCACTCAGGCCTTAAGTCTCTCCTTTGGCCCAAGCACAGGTAAGGAAATCATCTCAAAAGCATCAGTCAAACAAGATTTCGAAATCTTGCCATTCAAATTCTCTAATTCAAATGTAAATGCACATTTCTGCACTGAAAACTCATTTTGATTTTGTACTTCACAACCATGTTAATTGCAAATTAATTGAAATGTTGACTAAGCTGAGTCATACAATTTGATGGCATAAACATGTTAACTCAAAACTTGTGCAATTAGCTGCTAGCTAGCATTAGCACACTTGTATGTGCCAATATAACTAGCAAAGAGACTATCAATTTACATTTGCATGTACTTAACAATTAACTCTCAGTAATGTTCTGTTCGGGTTCATAGTGTGGTATTATTGTGGACGATTTATAAGTGCACATTAGTTTTTGTAATCTTTGTTCAAAATGAAATTAACGTGCTCTGATATTATCTAAAAAGACCCATTTATATTCAAAAACTACATTTCTGTGTATCAAATTTCCCCTGGTGGTTTAGTACTGCATTTCTGTTATCTCAGTTTTGAGTCGTAATATAATATAGTGTATAATATATAATATAGTGTGAAATATTAAATTTTAAAATAACTTATCTATTCTAATATACTTTGAAATGTAATTTTGTTTAATGTTGAAAATAGATGTGCTGCTTGCTTAAATGTATAAATTCCTTTAAAAAAAAGGGGTGGGGGGCACTTTACAATAATGTCCCACTTGTTAACATTACATGAACTAATAATGAAAAACACTTCAAAAGCATGTATAATGTTAATTTCAACTTTTACTAAAACATTATTAAGTTTATTTCAATATTATTTAATGGACCAGATACAATGAACAGTTGTATTTGTTTGAACTGATGTTAACAAAGATAAATAAATACCCTATCAAGTGTATTCCTCATTGTAGCTGATGTTAATGCATTAAATAACGTTAATTATTGGAACCTAAAATGTTACCAAAAAATCTTGCTGACTCCAAATCACACAAATTTACCTCTGAAATCAAACTCCATCAGGAGAATATGTATGTATAGCGACAAACAGGTGTTTGTAAGAAAGTATAGTGGTTTTTGTTCCTATTTGATAGACAAAAATCAAAAGGGGCCTTTACTCATGGTACCCTATAAGGACTTTTCTGCTCTGAACATATCTCTCTCAGCTCTCCACCTCAACTGAACTAGCGTATGGAGCCAGTTTCAAAACAGCTTAAAAAGAAGCCTGGTTGCCATCTGTAATGTACAGCGTGAGTGAGTGGTGCCAGGAGCAGGGTTGGTTCTTAGGTTGGTTTTGGCCCTACCAGGGGTCAGCACCCATCATGCACCGGACCCTAATGCTGCTGATGAGAGAAAGACCGCCCTGCAGGCCTGCAGTCCCTCGAGGAGTGGGCATTCAGCATCAACATAACCTGAGCCGACAGAACAAACACACACACAAAAGCAAGAACACATGTACTCACGTACACACAGGACAGGATCTGACACATACAGACACACAAGCACAAAGACACACACATATCAAAGCACGTATTGCAAGTCCAATATTACATGACACATAAACACAGGTTTCTCACTAAAGAAAGTCCACTTATGCACAGAAGCACAATGGGATTCATGTTGCACACACAGGAAAGTCCGCTTTTTACAAAGTACACAATTCTGTTTTACAGGGACTTTCCATAGACATAATGATTTTTATACAGTTTTTATACAGTACATGCAGTATACTCTCTAACCATAGCCCTACCCCTAATACAACCCTCCAGAAAACATTTTACATTTTTCCATTTAATATTTAGTACACCATTTAGTATTTATAAGCTGTTTTCCCTTTTGGGGACCAAAAAAATGACAAGGTCAATACTTACTGGTATTACTATCTTTATGGGAACATTTGGTCCCCATAAAGTAAGGTTTACCAGGACCACACACACACACACACACACACACACACAGTCAGTCTCAGTCATACATTACCAGTAAAAATTACCCATACTTTTTTTCCACATTTATAATAGTAATATAATTTAAAACTATGAAATAGCATACATGAAAGTATGAGAATGATGTGACCAAAAATATTAAACAAATCGATCATGAGAACAATAAATTCAGTCCAAGTGTGCCCCAACTTTTGACTGGTGTTAATGTAGATACAAAAAGTTTGTCACCAAGGCACTGGCTAAAAGATCATGCTCATCATAAGCAAGACATCAGAATTCACTCATGCTCTTGTCAGCACTGTGAACATGCTCATGGAGGAGCTTGCAGCCCTCAAATTAGCACAGTCTTTCCTCACCTTCCCTCAGCACAGCTGCCGTGTGTTATAAGCAGAAGGAGGCAAACTCCCGCCAGCACCTTCTTCAGGTGTCCTGTACATCTGAGGTGCTGCAAAACACACCTCTGTCGGAATTCCCACGAGGGTCTGTAAATATGTCACGTCAAAACAGTAACAGAAGAATGAATTACACTGATAAGATCTTCAAGTGTGATTAGGCATTGTAGGCTACAGATAACTTACAATGACTTTAATAATACATTTGTTTTTGTTTGTTTTACATCTTGATAACCTCCAGTGGATATTTTAATTGTTAATGGACTGCTCTATTCAGAATCCATACTTCAGACAGGATTATGGGTGGTTAAATAACGCCCAAATAACTTCTATATTTGTATACTAATTGGAATATTTTTCATTAAACTTCAAATATATTGTATTTTGACGTTTAGTCAATTGTTTTATGTTGTAACGTCATTTAAAATACCTCATGAGGTAAGACAACATATTTAAGTATATTTGTAATTCTCTTTTTCAGCTGCATTGGTTCTGGAAGGATTTTTTCCCCATTAATTTCCCCCATATTGATTTTAAAAAAGTATTTGTCAAAGTGTTATAAGCCATGAACCACACCAACCAGTTACGAGGTGAACACTATAGAACTGGGAAAAAAGTATTTGATAATCTGACGAAAGGTACAAGACTGTGTACAGCTTTAGTGAGTGAAAGAACTACAGTGAAATCCCATGAAGTATTGCAAACAGCATAAATAAAAAATGACGGAGAAATATAAAACCTTGCATTAAAAAAATGTGTATATCAGGCATAACATTATGACCACTAAAAGGTGAAGTGAATAACACCAATTATCTCTTCATCACGGCACCTGTTAGAGGGTGGGATCTATTAGGCAGCAAGTGAACATTTTGTCCTTAAAGTTGATGAGTTAGAAGCAGGAGAAATGGGCAAACGTAAGGATTTGAGCGAGTTTGACAAGTGCCAAATTGTGATGGCTAAATGGCTGGGTCAGAGCATCTCCAAAACTGCAGCTCTTGTGGGGTGTTCCCGGTCTGCAGTGGCCAGTATCTATCAAAAGTGGTCCAAGGAAGGAACAGTGCTGAACTGGCGACAGGGTCATGGACGGCCAAGGCTCATTGATGCATGCGGGGAGTGAAGGCTGGCCCGTATGGTCCGATCAAACAGAGGAGCAACTGTAGCTCAAATTGCTCAAGAAGTTAATGCTGGTTCTGATAGAAAGGTGTCAGAAATACACAGTGCAGTGAAGTTTGTTGCGTATGGGGCTGCATAGCCTCAAACCAGTCAGGGTGCCCATGCTGACCCCTGTCCACCGCCGAAAGTGCCAACATTGGGCACGTGAGCATCAGAGCTGGACCACAGAGCAATGGAAGAAGGTGGCCTGGTCTGATGAATCACATTTTCTTTTACATCACACAGATGGCTGGGTGCATCGCTTAACTGGGGAACACATGGCACCAGGATACACTATGGGAAGAAGGCAAGCCAACGGAGGCAGTGTGATGCTTTGGGCAATGTTCAGCTGGGAAACCATGGGTCCTGCCATCCATGTGGATGTTACTTTGACACGTAACACCTACCTAAGCATTGTTGCAGACCATGTACACCCTTTCATGGAAACTATTCCCTGGTGGCTGTGGCCTCTTTCAGCAGGATAATGCTCCTGCCACAAAGCAAAAATAGTTCAGGAATGGTTTGAGGAGCACAAAAAACGAGTTTGAGGTGTTGACTTGACCTCCAAATTCCCAGATCTCAATCCAATCTAGCATCTGTGGGATCGACGGCATGGGCGGCATGGACTCTATAAAATATATAAACACTATATTTTAAGTTTATTGCAAAAATATGCATATATATTGTAATAAGTATTTTGAGAGACCAACTCAATTACGTCATTCACAGTGCTTCATTGGAGTGGGAGGCTCTAAATAGCTCTTTTATCTTGTTTTGACTCTGATCTGATTTGGAGTTTTTCTTGTGATTATTGGCCAAACCTGCAATCAAGGGTCATTCTGTCTGATGGTACATGACAGTATTTCATTCATCAGCAATACATGCCTATCAATACATGTAGCTAATTTCATGATTGCATAACTTTTTATTCTTGAATGACAGTTGAGTTCTTGGGAGAGTCTGCTCTATTGTGTAATTCAAAAGTAAAATCAGACTCGTTGACCTGATGAGTCAAGCTTCGGCACTGAATATTGACCCAGCATGCCTGCACTTATCACTACCCTGTAGGATCCCTTAACAGGGTCTTGACCCTCTTAATTTACACCCGCTGCCAAACAGTCTGCCAGCAGCAAGCATTTTAACCTCCTGAACCCTGCATTGCAAGAAATACATGACCAGAGATTTTTCTTAGTTACAATTATACAGCAAACAAAATTATTAAAATAAATAAATAAATAAAATACGGAATCTGCCAAATATGACATGTATGCCTTAGCTGAAATAACATTACTCATTATAACAAATAATAATACTTTTTTTAATGAATTTCACTCTGTGAGGACACTATTAAAATAGGACACATAAAACCCTCAAAAAATGTGTGTACGTGGTGGTTATTGATCATCACATGCAGTGAGATGTCCATGGAAAATTGGCTGCAGCATATAACAACCCTAATTAGGCTTAAGCGACAAGAAAGGCAAGTGTGTGTGTGTGTGTGTGTTGTGTTGTAAAGTCGAGTAGCTGAAGGGGTTTGCAGGCAGGGGAGCTGAAAGGAAACACCGTTGTGTTGATCTTTAGGAATGCAGCATGCCAGAGGCCTGGCTCGGCTGGCACCAAACCCAAATACCTTGCCCACCCCTCTTCCTGTGCCTGTTCCCTTTCTTCCTTGTCTCTCCAGAGAGCCACTGCTACTCTCCTTCTCCCAAACTCTGCACCCCACCCCCTGAAACGGGAGAGCCCTCGTCTCCACTTCCTCTGACAAGATCAGCAACCACCCTCCCCCAGCAGCATTCCTGCCCTGGCGTTGCTGTTGCTGGCCGGCTGTCACAACTGGCCGGCCAGAATAGATCTGTGACGTCTGCTGAGTTACTAGAAAATTGAACTCTCCCAAGAACCCCGGGAACAAGGATACCCAAACGGACAAAATGTATCTGTCCACTTGTGGCCATGGAGTCTCTGACACAGACACAGCTGCCCAGGTGCACCAGGGTCAAAATACACACAGAAAGAGAGAGACACATACGCACAGTGTTATATGATGATTCAGTGGCGTTTCATACTATTTTATTTGGGGGAGCCAGTTGTGCACCTTAAATGTCACCTTATGTATGACTACAAAATGCATGAGCATATAGAAATATTCGCTTTGGTACTAATTTTACAAGTAAGGTGTACATTTTCAAAACTCTTAGTACAAAAATTTTCAGTCCACATAATCAATGTTTCAAATACAAGATTATTGTATGCAATGAGAACAACATGATCTTTTTTAGTACAATTTAGTACTTTTAACAATCAGTTCAATCAACAGCAATATTAAATTGTATAAAGTATGTGTACATAGTCGAAAATAAGTATTATATTATATTATTCAACTGCGTGTAAAGTTCTTTTAGGAGGAAAACACAATATCTCATAAATTAATAGCACACAGATGATTCGTGCCACACATTTTTGTGTTTGTTGTATTATTATAAATAAAATAATGTCTAGCCTATAACTGTCACGACTGACTGCTGCACTGCCTCATTTACACAAAACTACAATTCCCAGCATTCCTCCTGCTCATCACCTGCACTTACTCAGCCATCATCTGCACCTACACCTGATCAGCACGCTCATCGCCACAGTATTTAAAGGGGTACTTCAGCGCTGGGAAGATTAATCTGTATTTAAACTGGGTCATTAATGTAGTAGAAATATGAAATTATTTTTGAATTTGGTGCCTTCTAGACTGAGAAAACACAGAAAATGTATTTTTGTCTCATGGGCATGAAAGACAACACTTCCCAGAATGCACTTCGCTGCCCGAGGCTGCTCTAGGCACGCCACGGCTTACTTGCCCACCGCGTTCAATTTCATAAAACCAGTTCAGTTAGAGACGCTACAATTAAAAACTGAACCTGTCTGTTCAATATGAGTGAGTATTGAATGTCACGGCCGTCATGGCACAAACGCAGCAGGATCGGATTACATTCATCACATGAGCTGAGGTAAGCGCGGGATTCGCGGCTGCGGCCGCATTCACAGCACGCGTTCAGTCTGGCGCATTTTCAGATCATGTCTTTGGAAGCTTAACTATCATAGGAATTCATTTGAAAAGTTGAAACACTCACTTTGCTCTCCACCGCTCCGTTTACATGAATCTCCGCAGCTCCCGAGCCGAGTGCTGTGAGTGCAATGTTTAAAACATGTGGAAATTGCGCCCTCTGCTGGATGTAGTCTTTAGCCTCTGGACGAAAACTCCTCCGATGATGCAAAATGACGATATTTGCGCCATCGGAGGAATTTTTCCAGAAATAAAATACATAATTATTTAGTCTCAGGGTCATATGAGGGGGGAAAGTATGATAATTCGAATATATTACCAGGTTTCTACTGATACAAAGCTTAATGCTAATCGCTGAAGTCACCCTTTAAGCACACCTCAGCCGCAATCATTTGTGTGGTCTATGACTTAGACTGTGTTATTTACCTGTTGACTCACATGACTTATTTACCGCCTGCAATTTCTCCAAGTTCCTGTATTCCTTGTTCCTTCATCTATTCTCCAGCGTCTCTCTAGCATGCCTGCTATCCTGTAAGACAAAGACATTGTTTGTTATACAATTACTCTAAAGGCAACCAAAAGCTGTGTGTGTGTCTGTGTGTGTGGATATACTTACCAATTTAATTTGCATATTCTATTGTCACCTGCAAACCTAAGACTGAAGCATTATACTTATACAGTAAACTGACAGGTAAAACCTGCAACAAGCATATTGTTTACCTTATTTCTTATATTATAAGGCAGCAGTTATTTACACTATAAAAATAGCATTTTCTTTGCAATGTGTAAATAGTAGATGCTATTATAAGTGGAAGATACTATTTGTACTTGTACATTAAACGTAATGCAATAAAAACAGAGTGAACCTTTAATAATTTTCATAAATATAATACATTTACAGTGTGTAAATTTTAGCGGCATCTAGCGGTGAGGTTGTGAATTGCAACCATGGCTCAGTCCATCGCTCACCCCTCCCTTTCGATGCACATTGAGAAGCTACGGTGGCTGACACAGGACATGTCGTTGTCTCAGACAGTGGAGTACTAGTGCTCTGTAGAGCAGTTTGTCCGTTTAGGGCTACTGTAGAAACATGGCGCCACAAAATGGCAACTTTACTGTAAGGGTAGATAGAAATGGCTCATTCTAAGGTAATAAAAACATAACGGTTCATTTTGTAAGGTCATTATACACCACTGAAAACATAGTTATGTATATTGTATTGCATTTCTGTCAATATATTCTCCTAAGTATTACACATTGGAACTTTAAATGGATGCTGCCTTGTTGGGACAATTTGCCCTCCCTACACCTACCCTATAACTGAAAATAAATCCATTTCCGATTTGATACGTGGAGAAAAGTAAGTAGACCGAGTTCTGCAAAAGGCTGATTTGAAATCGGATCGATTTGCGTCATAACTTTCTGACACGCGCCTTACACTATTGCTACTGTGACATTCCACCATCTTCTGTACCATTGTCTGGCCCAACTATGTGGGTGGAGTTAGTGTAAATAGCTTCTGCCAACAAGGCATGCTATTTGCACTTAGTTTAGACATGCTGTTAATGGCATTTCTTTTCTAAATCACACTGGTTACCCAAATAGTTTTACCATGTAAAAGTTTTACCATAGATTACTTAACCTAAATCTTAACTTTTTTTACATTTTCGCAATTAAAAAAACGTTTTATAATGCTTTTACAAATGAGGATGTCCCCAAAATGAGGTTTTGTCAGATTTAGCTCACTTCAGGGTACAACTTTGTCTCCAAAATATGATTAAAGGTACACTATGCAGCTTTTCCGTCCGCTAGAGGACGCCTGTTCAAAACAAAGGCGTAGTTTGATGACTGCAAGTCTGAGTGCAGAATCCTGGGACATGTGGTGTTCACCTCACAGCCGGTGGAAAAGAATCGGGACAGGACTCGGGCAGAAATCATGTTAATGGATGTGGTTATTAACGTTACTGTGGTGTGAAGCAGAGCAGGGGTGAGTGCTGTGGGAGCTGAGCGAGGCCACTGGAGCGATTGTTAAGCAAAACACACGGCTTGCAAGCAGCGGGACTTTTATTATGACGGGAAACAGTTGCCAGCGCAATCTCCGCTTTTCCGGTCATGAGTATGAGGTACCGCAGCTCTGTTTATTGCATAAAACTTAGTTCCATATTCTAGGTCATAGGTCTAGGTCTAAAGATTGTTTGTAACGATGTTCTAAGATGTACATGAAAGGATTATGGGTGGTTTGGAGTGTGTGTGGTCGGTGTACCTACTTAAAGGTACACTATGTAGGATTTTTTAAGATATTGGATATTGTAAGAACTCAACAGAACAAAATATATAACACTGGCCTGGTGGTTTTTGGATATTTGACTGCAAAAATCCTACATAGTGTACCTTTAAGTAGGTACACCGACCACACACACTCCAAACCACCCATAATCCTTTCATGTACATCTTAGAACATCTTACAAACAATCTTTAGACCTAGACCTATGACCTAGAATATGGAACTAAGTTTTATGCAACATAATATCGCTCTCTACAAAAACACCTCAACAGACCGTCTGATAACTTAACTTTCACAGGTTCTTTGAAACTACACTGACACAAGGAATCTAAAAGACGCTTTGACCTCAACGCGCTTCACATAAACATCCTCACACAAAAAAGCATAGCGCGCTCTCAGAGCATCTGAAAGAGCGTGACACCGCAACTCAGCTCGGTGTCAGAAGGAATGATGCATGTTGACTGTAGCCCTGCGTTTGTCAGACGAGGTGTCTGTCATAAAATTGGCAAAGCCAGCAGATTGACACTCATTAGCAGGCCGCTGAGAGCCATTCCCTGGGGAAGCAGCGCTGGGAGACCATATCCCACTAAAAATAAATGATTCAAATGATTGGTACCGATAAAACCAGATGAATTAGAAATAGAAGAGAGCTCAGGCAAGACCTCTGGTTGGCAAGCTGTTGTCACATGGAAGGCCGCTTAAAGCCTCCATGACACCCACCACCCCCAACCTCTTAGCGCTGGTGTCGGCCACCCTCGAGCTGAGCCCCCTCTTCCTGCTGCCACTCACAGGCACACAAATACTGTAAATTATGCACGCCTACACACACACACATACACATCAATGTCTGCTTCATGCCACAGTTTAAAAGCAGGAATGACCAAGGCCAAATCCTAGAGGGTGAATTGAGTAACACACCCCCTCCACACGCTTTTTGCCTTCGCACTCCGAGCATACGCCATCATGAAGGTCCTGCCCTGGTCTTTATGCCTAAGTCCTTTGCACTTTATATGGCTTCACAGGCAGAAAGGGCACCTGTCCATCACTCGTTTTGCTCACCATCCCTAAATTAAGTCATTCATCATTATGCATGTCTCGGTCTGTCAATCATTCAATCAATTGGAACATTATTACAGTAATTTAAGAATCAGGCCCTCCAGCACAGAAAGTAAAAAGAGATGAAAGAAACTTTGAAACTTTTTGTGAATGGTATTATTTTTTAATATGGTATAAGTTATTTCAACCCATAGTTTTTATTTTTATTTTATTTTTATTATAATAAAATATTTTTTATTTGTGTAGAGCATTCAAAGGCAATAACTGGGTTTCATTTTAGTTATGATAATGCCTTAGAAAGAAGCTGCCCAGCAGTAAAAGAGACTTAAATTAATTTAAAGGGATAGTCCACCCAACATTTAAAATTTTGTTATCATTTACTCAATGCCGTTCCAAACCTGACTTTCTTTTATTTGAATAATGTTGAAAAGAAAACAATTTTCATTTTATTTTTTGTTGGAAGTCATTGGGAATCATAACTGTTTGGTACAGTATACCATCATTAATTTTTGGGTGGACTATTAACATTTAAATGTTAATATAATATTAAATATTTAATACTTCAATATCTATGAATAATGTGTCGAACAAATCCCAAAAAGCCCAAAACACGAAAGACGGAAGTGCAGAAGTGAGAGAATAAAAGAAGACGCATGTATCACTCCAGGATATTCTCTTTTTTTCCTGAACCCCTAAATGCATCACTGCGCTCTCTGAAGGTCTGTTTTCCCACTGTGATCCTTCCTGGATGTGGACTAAATATCCTGCATACACTCTGCCAAAGGGTGTCTGATCCAGTCCAAATGTGGTAGGATTCAAACCTTTGCCAAGTGTGTCACCATGCAGGACTGAAGGGTCAATATCAGAGGCTACACTGAAACCGAAGTCCAGGGTCACAACAGGAAAAAAACAACCACACCCTCAGTTGCTCATAAATCTGTCAAAATGTGTAGTGATTTTTATGGGGGTACAGTTTTATCTACACTGTAGAGGACTGCATGTAAGAAAATCCAATTAAATTGAACACATTAATTAAACCTGAAATATTGAAGTCATAACCTGCAGGGATCAATTTGTTGTGCCTTGTTGCAACTCTTACCGTTTTTAAAATTGCTTACAATTTCCGAAACTATGGCTCCTTCTCTAAACTCTAGTCACAAAACATTCCCTCAACATGCAAAATGTCACATATTTCTTGCAAAAGCAAACACTTTATTAAAAAAATGTTGCATAGTAACTCACAAATCATCTAATGATTAGTCATATACATTCCAACATGCAAACGACATGTAAAACACAACTATATTGTGTATTTTGCTTGTTCAGTGTGCACAGGAGTTTGTCAGCACTCACATGTGTTATGTGCATAAATACACTGTATATACAGTATGTATGCACAACTGATAAACTTTACAGTTATTAAACTGAATCAATACTGAACTGACTTGATCTGTATAGTGACACTATTGGCTTGTTAGAGCTGCTTTTCAGGAGAATTTGAACTTGTTGCATATTGTGAAGCTGCTTTGAAAACAATCAAGTGCCATAGAAATAAAGACGACTTGACCTGCATAGTCAGTGTATATATATTGCAAAGGTTTTCAAAATTTTGACTTTTGATTTCAAAGTGATCAAATTAGGTATATTTGCACTATAATCATACATGCAAGTGGGAGTGGGGATCATTCATTTCTTTCTCAAAAGATTGAGTTTTGACTTCTAAGTGAACAAATGATGTATTATTGTTTTTAAACATGATCATAGGTATACTATGTATATGTATAGGTACATCTGGAAACGAGTGTGGCATTTAAATGCTAGTGTTTCCTGAATGAAACACAAGAGCTGTTAGTTTTGAATGATGTGTCTAATGTAGAGAACTGTGTTTTTACGATTCCAAACTAAGAGTAAAGCAGTGAAAGGTTTCACTGAGTGGGCGTCAAGCACCGCTATTAGTGTGTAAGCAATTAAAAAATAAAACTGTAAGACTCATACAATCAATTTAAATGGTTGGAAAGATACTTTTTTTTACAGAATATTTTTACATAAAATCTTGAAGCATTACTCTTTATTAGCCTTTAAATAAATAAATAAATAAATAAATAAATACATGTTATCCAAAGTATGTGCCAGTTTACAGTAAACAGTTTTGATTGGTCAAATCATTCCTGTGAATTTTCCATACCACTTACGACTTCCCTTTAACCTGTCATAAGCATGTCAAAACAGAGAGAGAGAGATGTATTTCACTTCAGCTCACCATCTGTGCTGTCCGCTCAGTGCTAGCCGAGTAAATCTTCCTGTATTTGATATTGTATTTCCATATTATATCAAATATTATTAGAAAATAAATACAATATATTACTATACAAATACTATACCATATAATAATATTTCATGAAGTGTTTTTGTTCATTTCTAATAATAATATTGTATTAAAAATGTATTACTAAAGTGACTTTCATAAAGCACTTTAATGCTTAAATGCAAACAGATTTAACTCATGAAACTGCATCAGAAGTGTTCTTCTTAAAGCCAATATGCTCTGTTTAAGAGATCTTTTATGTGTCTTTAGTTCTATCCGTACCGACGTTTGCCTGCACATTGCCCAGCAACAATCCATTTCTGCTCTATAAGCGCTGATGTCTTTTTCCACACTATCTCTCTGTCCTGTTTTCCTCCTGTCACTCCCTTCCTCACATGTATTAAGATACAAAACTCCTGCTCGTATTGCCTTGTTACAGTACAGACCATATACAAAAGTGGATTTAATGGGCTTTTGCAGTGATTTATGGCTGTCACGGCTCACCAACGCAAATGAGACTTGACACTGGCCCACATACTTTTTCCAGGCTACGAGCCAACAGATACAGACAGAGACACACACTATTGCTCATTCATGATTTCAGTCAGAGCAGACGCGGTAGGGCACGTCAGATCTCTCATGCGGGTTTTTAACATCTTTAAGAGTCAGCTTTCTCCAAGCGGTCGTGCTGGTCGTTTCCCAAGAGGCTGCTGATTCTGCATTACATGCGATGACCCATGTCTGACAGTAGTCATGACAGCGGTGATGATTTCTTAATGTTCGCCAAGTGGGCGACAGTGGGGGGTCTGTGTTTGACATTGGGGAGTGATGGAAGGGAAAGCGGATTGTACGGTCCTTCTGCTAATAAGAGGAAGCCATGCTTTGGGGGGGTGATCATTTGGGGCCCGCGGAGCAAGCCAAAAGAATGTGGGAGAGCACAGCTGTCTTCTTCTGTCAAACTCAGGCCCTAAACTGTCTGAAGAACAGATAAGCTTGGCATTTTGTCTGTTGAACCCCTCCTCACCTTCTCAGCCCAGACTGGTGGACCACATACTACAGTTCTACATGTTCAGGGTGTGCTAGTCCTTCCCCTTCATTCACTGGAGCAGCATTCCTGATGAAATCCTGCAATGACATGGAAATGTGCAGTTACTTTCTTTAGGTTTATTCAATTTACCTTCCATAATAACATAATTTGAAGTGAAGTGGAGTCAGATTGAATGGGCATTTGCTAAAAAGCTATTTGGTTCTAAGTGTTTACAGAGGGAGAGAAAATGAGTTATTGTATTTTGATTAAAAATCTTATTTTCAAATAACTATATAGATATATTTATATATTTAGACAAACCACATATTCAGATTTATAACTATATTTATTATTTACATTTATATATTCAGACTTATAACTAAATATTCAGACTTAACTATATATTTGGATGTATATATTCAGGTTTATAACTATATATTCAGACTTATATTTAGATGTACATTTATATATTCAGGCTTATAACGGACATAACTCTATATACAGACTTATAACTTTATATATTCAGACTTATATTCGGATGTACATTTATATATTCACGACTTATAATTAGTTCCTGCTTAGCCTATCATATTATGTATGTATAGCCTTTGATAATGATGTCACCTTTTATGATGCTTATATATATTGGAATTAAGATTGGAATTAGTTTTGTTTAAAATAACAGAAAACATAACTCAGTTCTTGAGCATCAGAAATGATGTGCACACAAAAAGTATTTTTACTAATATTCATTTTCTCCTTTTTTTTTTTTTGTCTCCAAGAACACTTGCAGTAGAAAGGTCACGTCTGGAGCCCTGGATACGTCTGCGTGTGGGTCTCTCCTCCGTGTACAACGTAGCGCCTCAAGCTTACACCCAGTCACTGCATTTATGGAGGTGACATAGGGTTCAGAAAACAAACCCCACAATAACTGCAGATACACATTCAAAAATGAATGTACATGTGGAAAATCCCTTTTGATGGATGCGGCCGCCTTTATTTTTATGTTAAAAAAGTAGGTGTTAACACACGTTTAACAGAATGATTTGCCACACGTGTGGCTTAAGACTTAGGGACATAAATCGCAAAATTGCTGATTGAAACACCTTATGGACATTGACAAGTCTTCTCCCCTTTCCAAGAGACTCAGCATTGATTACCAGCTAATTATAAACGAAGGAAGTGGCAGCTTGTTTGTTTCTAGGGTTGCAGTGGAATACATTTGCACTTCTCCAGGAGACCATGTGATATCGGGTGAGAATTCCGCAGAGCACTAAGTGCTACCTTCTCCACTCTTCTTCTTCTTCACTCTAGTTGTCTGTCTCTCACTCCTCTAACGCTCTCTCTCTACACCTTTTAATTCTGCCGCCTTTCCACGCCGTTCCAACGACCCCCCCGTCCGCGTTCACAGCGGCGGTGCCTCCCAAAAGCTTTCTTTCACACCCAAAGTGGGGATTCAAATAATCATATGTTGCGTTAATTAGGTCCCCGTGCCTGACAGGAAGGCCTGACTTGAAGAAACATATGTCGCTAAGTCTCTCTAATCAGAGCTATCCGCACGGTGATTATTAGACATGTTGTACTCCTGATACACCTCCACATATTCACCAACAAACACTAGTCAGACAATATATCTTCGGAGTTCATGATCACAAATTAATCTGAGTATCACCATCTGAAAGTGCAACAGAGTATCATACAACATTGCTAATGGGTAGACATGGATCTAATTTCCCAACAAGATCTTAAGCTAAAATTTTAGATTGCTGTAAATCAACTTTTTGATTTTACTAGTTCATTTAAAAAGTCAGTGAGACCAACTCATTTTTTTAAATTAAAATGTTTATTGTAGTCCGTGTGATATGAGCTCATAAAATTGTAGGCATAATAAATAAAATATATATATTTTTAAAAGCTGTATATAGTAGTTTTTAATTAGCATGACAAACCAAAGGATTTTGACATTGTTTCCTTTATGCTAAAGCATACACAAAAGAAAAGTGTCAACTGGTTTTATTTTATGCTTATTAATAGGAAAATTCCTTTTTCCATTGTGTGGATGTGTCATACTGCAAGACTGAAAGTATTTAAACATACATAATTAGTATTAGGATGTAAAACTCAAGCTTGAATGCATTTTACTTACTTCCTGTTAGGGAATAAAGTGTTTCGTAACACTTTATTTTGATGGTCCCCCAACAGACATTCTACTGATTATAAGTAACTTTGCAAGTGCATGTCAACTAATTCTACTAACCCTTAACCCCTTATACTACTAACCATACCCCTACCCCTAAAAGTCTACTAATACTCAACTAGTATTAGAGTTAGTCAACATGTAGGTGCAACGTTATGTAGAGTCAACAGAATGTTCAAAATAAAGTGTAACCGCAACTTTTTCAAGGATCCCCACAAAATTGCCAATTTGGAAATGTATGTTGTGAGTAACTAATATTAATTCTAAAATGCCACTTTAACTGATATTTCAAGTTTATAAACAACATGTTTGTTCTTCGCTATCCAACAAAATGATAAAAATGGAAGAAAACGTAATTATTTGAGAATGTACAAATTTTACTTACATGTCTAAATGTCCTTTGCTATCCAACAAAATGATAAATACAAAAATAGAAGATAGTATTTATTTATTTGATTGAAGACGATAAAAGCAATGAATAAAACAGGCCTATTCAGGGTATCTAAAGTGTTTGTTTTTACAACTTAGAGTAAGTCCAAAGTGAAGTAAATAGGAAAAGGAAGTGAGATTTGACATTTAACAAGTGCCGGGTTGACAACATGGGTACCGACCGTATAACACGACTGATGGTGTGCAGGCGTGGTCTGGGTCCATGAGAGCATTAGGCACGCTCAAGTTTCCGTGGGCATCCGACTAGGCCCTATATCGTCCTCTCCCCTCCGTGACACTGACGATACGAGAGTCATACGCTGTTGTGGAAAGAAAGAGCACAGGCAGAAACTGATCACAGATGCATATAGCTGAAGGTATATTGCTTAACAGATCTTTACAGATGGAAAATCTCAGATGTATAGAAAAAGCATTAGCACAGGATGAGTCAGAATTACACTTCACTACATTACCCCACCACATGAAAACTCTGAAGCCCCGAAACTGCAGGAAGAAGAAGTGTGATAAAGAAATCTAGCAATCTTTCACATCACTCACTGATTGAGCATCAACTGAAAAGACATGATTTTAGGAGAGCTTTACTTTCAAAAGCAAAACATATCTCGCCAAATCTCACAATTAACTCAGATCCTGGTCATATCACTCACATCGTATGTCACTTAATGACCACAGATTTGAATATGACCTCAATAAAATATTTGTTGCTGCTCTTGTACAACACAAGGTTAACACTAATGCAATATTCAGCAAATAAGACGTGAATTGTTTGTTTGTCTTATACTTTCATGCTATTGCTTCAATACCAGTAAAACATTTGCATACACAGCTACGTACAGAAACTGCTTCAAAGAAGAACTGCTCCTACTCCCTCCTGCCATACACCTGTGACAACTGCGCCAACTATATGTGTGGCGTTCAAAGCCACTGCGTAAATGCTTAAAAGACTGCAGGGCAGTGTGTTGTGTGCGTATAGTGTGATTTGTTTAATTGCTGATACAGTAGATGAGGGCTGTTTCTGTGCACCATTAGTGTTCTGTACCTTCGTGGTGAATGTCGCCTGTGGGAGATCAGCTTAACTAAGGCCTAAAAGGTGGTGGTCACTCCCACAGGGCAGGTGGAGAGTATATCAGCCCAGCCCGGTGAACACGTCAGTGGGGACAATACGCTATCATCCGAGGTGTCAACACGAATGAGTTCAGCTGGTGACCTTGTGAGTTCACCTTGCTAGGAGAGAAGTGAAATTAGAGAAATGACAGTGCGGAGAGGCAATTGTGTCATACCTGCACTGGGGGGGACATTGTGCGTGTGTGTGTGTGCGTGTGTGCGTGTGTGTGTGTGTGTGTGTGTGTGTGTGTGTGTGTGTGTGTGTGTGTGTGTGTGTGTGTGTGTGTGTGTGTGTGTGTGTGTGTGTGTGTGTGTGTGTGTGTGTGTGTGTGTGTGTGTGTGTGTGTGTGTGTGTGTGTGTGTGGCTCAGGTAAAAAGTTATGGGAACAAAATGTCCCCACAAAGATGCCAATATCCAAAATATTTATGGCTTGACATTTTTTGGTCACCACAAGGTTAACAGCTTATAAATCATACTAAGTGATGTTTAAAAATGAAAAATGCAGAAAGTTTTTTGTGATGGGTAGGTTTAGGGGTAGGTTTAGTGTAGTGGGATAGAAGAAAACATGAAAACAGACCATGTGTGTGTGTATGTGGATGTGTATGTGTAATGTTTGTATGTTAGCGGAATCGGGTATTGTGATTTTGCACTTGTAGTAATGTACACTTTTTTTGTGAAATTACATGTTTACGAATAGCTTATATGCACATATGATTTTTTTTTTCTGCAAAGTATTGCCAAAAGCCAGAAAGAAAAGAAAATACTATATTTAGGCAATGCGCATGCATACCTTGAAATTAAGTTGTTGTTTTATATAAAAAGTAGTGTATATACAAATAACTTAAATGCCGCTGAACTATAGGCTAATAAAAAAAATGTAAAAACACAATGCAACACAAGACTTACTTTCACATAACAAGCAATGTGAGGAAGCTAAAACATTTTCTACATTGTAAAAAAAATATATATATATATATATATATATATATAAGATTAAAATAATATTGCCAAAAACCAGAAAGAAAAGAAAATAATATTTGAACAATGCAAATTCACTATTTTTGTTTTTAAGTAAAAAGTAGTTTATAGAAAATAGTTCATTATTAGTTCTTATTTTTGAACATGAAAGTGTACATGTTATGGTCTTTATTTATGCTATATGTAACATTTAAATAAAAACAATTATATGTAACATTTTAATAAAGATGATATTGTAGTGAAGACAAACAATCTGTGTGTTTGAGTGAGAAGGAATGTCATAAATTTAAGATTATAAGATTCAAAAAGTAAAAGCATTCAGTCAAAAATTTTCTTTTCACTACATCTTCCACGTATTATTCATCAACACAAACGTATCTATTGAGATATAGTAATGTATGATTTACTATTAGGCTATTTTATCAATCATATAGAAGGTTTGTTTTTATTAAAAATCATATTTTAAAATCATATTGAGTATATATATAATATACACACACATGTATGCCTAACTAATTAAGTTCACTCAGTATAGACTCAATGAATTAACATTGACGATTGTTCAGTTCTATTTAGTGAGTATCAAACTGAAGCCCCTGTAAATAGGGGAAGGCCCGTCCTCGCGCATCAAGCCTATCACGCCCAGTCTGAGTGTAAAGCCCATCCCCTGACCAATTACCATTCGAGATATGGATATATCATAGAGTCTTATCATGTGTTTGAAGTCCGATTCCTTTTCCAAATACATAGTGGCAATGTCTTCAACATATTAAGATAAATAAAAGGGAATATTGCTCAAGTAGTTTAAAACTAGATTACACGGCGCGCTTTGCAGACAAGCTCCACAACTTGCAGTTCATAGAAAGTTTGTATTGGAGTCTTATTTTAAATGTTACAGCATACGGACGGTAAACCTATGACACCTCTTGTGAGCTCGGACCGGTGCTGCAGATGGGCGGCATAGGCAGGAATTTGTATTTCAATATGTTGAATGGAACAGACGCGCAAAGTTTCGCCAAAGACGCAGAATTAACCAGCCACCTGCACCGAAACCGCGACTTACCGGACTTCAAAATGGGCATCTACTACCAAGACTCGATTCCAAACGGACAGGACAGTTTGACGTTGCCGTTCCACTCGGAGCACCACCAAAGTGCCGGAGCGCAGACGGGGAGGTTTTACACACCGGCTCCGCTCGGCAGCTGTCACTTCAGCAGCCGGAGCGGGACGGGACATACTTACGTTCCAGCCGGAGCCGATGCGTATTCTTCAGCCAACGGTAAAGACGTGTACCCGAGCAGCGCAGACAGCTACACGGCGTCTTTCCAGCACGGGTACCCGCGAGCACCGATGTACTCTTTACCTGGTCTACAGGTGTCCGGGAAGACACAAGTGCTCCTCAATAACTACCCGCTGTGGGCAAAGTTCCACAAGTATCAGACAGAGATGATCATAACGAAACAGGGACGGTAAGAAGCCTTATGGATTGTCTCTTTAATATGTCCTTAGCATAGACGTTTGTTTTCATGGCAAAGCTTTTGTGCGCATTTGGAGTGAGAAACTGTTCGTTCAGCATTTACAAATGCCCCATATGGATGTTTATTCCTCTTACTTGTGTGCTTATGAATGCCAACTATGCCATCCAGGGCAGGTGGGCATGAAATCGAGTCCTTGGCATACGTGTCTTAAATTTAGAAGCCTAATTACAGAGAGTTCTTTTGATCTAATCCTTTTTTCTACCAGACCGCGACCTGGTTTCAGTTATTGTCAAAAGTAAACAAATAGCAATTTGTCAAATTCTCTCACTGCACCTATATGCACTTTGACACAAATGTTTGAAACTGAAATGACCTTATTGTTAGAAACGATTCTGACAGCAGCTGATGAGAACTGCTGAAATTTGAGATATTTAGACTTATTTATCATGAATTTATTGGGAGTAATTATTACCAAAAGAAAAAAATAATTTTAAAACTCTATCATTTATTATCATCATTCTGTTATTATCAAAATATTATGACTTTTTAATATTAAACTACTGGTGGTGGTCCCTAGAGACTCTAGAGAGGGAGGAAAGTGCTTGTGGGGAAGGTTGACAGGTCAGCGAGCATTAATATCTAAACATGTCCCTGATGATTATAATCTACAGATGTGCAACACTTTCATTTCAGAGCTGCTTTCAACTTTCAAGGCACACATTACACAGTCATTGCATTATTTTATTATTCTAAGGCCATTATATGTCAGTTTGGTAACAATATTTATCACAGAATATCTCTTGCATACGTATATATAAAAAAAAAGAATGGTTGCATTGACCTATAATATCTAAGCTGATCACACCTGCCACCATAAAAATTATTTCTGTTTAAATATATGAGAATTGACAGGGTGAGAAACACTTATTAATAATAAGCGGGGGGAAACGCTCACACTTTACGTCCAAATAGTTTATTTCGGTGACAGACAGTTACACTTAGAGACTGAAATGTATTCAGTATTTTTCAATACGCAGGATTTTTATTTTACGAAATAATATGCATTTTAAATATGGTCTTGAAAGTAAGTCGTCTAAAGTTGAAACGAAGAGGTAACACAATGTTTATCTTAATGTTTCATTTGACTGAATTTCACAAATTGCTACACCAAATCATAGCATTATCACTTAAAAAAACTTGTCTCCCTGCTGCCACGGCCGTCACTCATAATTCTTTATTTACATTTTTACTACACTTTTATGCACCACATAAAAACTAATCCTACAGGCTATACGTTTTCAAAACAGAGATATGTATTCATTTCAATTTTTCAATATTATTATTGTTGTTCGTTTGGTAGCTTTTACACAGGTATGCGTGCATCTGTGTGTACGGTATAATTGTTTGTGTTTGTGTAAGTGTGTGAATACACGCTTCTGTAACCTGTAACCTACTGGCAGGTGTCTTGAAACCTTTTGCAAACAGTCTTTATCTTGAATGCGCAGCACATTCAGAATAAATACATTCAGAAAGAAAGACAACATAATGAAATGGCATATATATCATGTTGTTTATTAATGGTATAAATTACAAAAGAATGTCACATATCTGGTTCTTCAAATCACCCTTGTATATGCGAGTAACAATTAAACAGGCTATTGTAGGAATCGAGTAGCTCATAGATTACTTAATCTCTTACGTAAGCGAGAAAAACTTGTTTGTTTTGATTAATCATATTTATCATATTAATCATGACACTGATGATTAATTTGTTTTGCCTCTGAATCTTTACATTTCCTGTTCATATCTGATCTAGAGGAGTTATCGTCCACATTGTAGAAATTGCATCAGTTTGAGTCCATTTATTTAAATACACATTATTTGCTGCTAATTATTATTATTATGTTCTGGTATGTACAGTATAATGTGCACATGGGTTACTTTATTGGTTCTCATCGCCAATAATTGTCAAAACTCCGGTAATTCTGCCCAAGACAGGAAGTGGAAAACTGAGAAGGGGGTGGTGTGTTTGGGGGGTAAAGTTGGTTGAGCACCAGTGAGATTCTGATGGCCATACACATCAGTGGAGGTAGCTTTGAAGTGCAGGAAATGAAGGAAGGCACTTTCTTCCTCTCTCTCGCTCTCTTTCTCGCTTTCTTTGCTCTCTCTCTCTCCACTGGTCTGGTACTCTGTGAGCGCAGTGATGCACGTTTCCTCAGAAGTCGAGGTGCAGTCCGAGTCAGGGCTTTGAAATGCACCGTAAGGCCCACAGTCTGAGACGAGAGCAGAGGTCTTCGGCCCTTTTCAAGTCGAACTCTAAAACTGGCCCCTAACCTCACCCTTAAACAGGCACAGGGCCATCAGCTAAACATAGATTGGTGTAGGTGAGCGTTGTCTTGCTTTTATGCTAGGCTAAGAGGCAAATAAGGCAACAAGAGTGTGCCAAATGATACTAATAACTGGAATAAAAGTCATGAAAATGTTATCTCACAGAACATTAGTGGGAGGGATATGAAACTACATATCCATTCCACTGCATGTTTAGTGGTTGATAAATTCTAGAGTGAAAGAAAACATCTTATTTCAAACGCATCTGCAAAATACGCCTTAAAAGAGGAATGGGGGTTTTCATTGTTGTTGAAAAAAGTCAAGATATACGAGTAATAAAAGATAGTCTGCTTATATAGAAAATGTGAATGAGTAGGATCTTCGTAGGTGTGGTGAAAACCAAACTCTGAGGAGTCATGGGTCTCTGCTTTATGTGTAAATAAAGCTGTCTCTCTTTGCTTCAGTGCATATGCATGTCTCATATTTAACCCCACCAAAAGCTTGAGATTTTCCAAGCATTTGTTTATCGCAGTGAAGTCTAAAATTGCGTAGTGAAACTTTTTTAGGGTCTCTATACTCACACACAGCATTATCACCTCGTGGTATGGTGAAATATACTGCACAATGAATACAAACCATGAAGCACAGCAGAAAGTTGCACATGAATAATGTATCCGGCGTTCATTTGCCCTCCTTTAAATTGCAGCATTAGGTAAGATAGTAAAGATGGCAGTTATAAACAGTGGCTGCAAAAAGTATCTGGACACTTACTTAAAAAAATCGAAAGGGATGGTTCACCCTGTCATTATTTATTCACCCGACACATTATTAATCATGGTTTACTCATTATTTACTCAAACCTGACTTTCTGTCTTCAATAGTCACCAAAGCTTTTTGGTTACCAACATTCTTCAAAATATCGTATTTTGTGTGCTGCAGAAAAAATAAAGAAAAGTAAATTTTTCAGAATTAAAATTTTGGGGTGAACTATTTTTTTGATAATGTATGAACTGCATTTTGCATTGTACACTTGTTTTTTGAAGTTGAAATTTCATTTTAATTCAGTGTTACTTGCCATTTCTTTGAAATTATTATTTTATGAATTGTTCTTGCAATTGTGTGAAAATTGTTTCAAATGAAATAATACACCATTTTTTGTTCAGTGTATAACAAAGCAAACCAAGTTGCATCTGCAAACAAATGATGCTAGAGCTTTTCTCAGAACTAACTTCACTTTTCTGAAGAATTTTTATAATTACTAACAAATGTCAACATGGTTTTAGAGGATGTAAAAAGTTCATGAAAGCATCCTTTAGCGGATGTAGTTCATCGCATGACCTATGGACATGTTCTACTAAGTTAAACGACCAAATAATCAATTATTAATATGAATTTGAAATCTGTCAAACTTCTTTTTGTGCTTTGCTTGAAGAGTTCTGCTTGAAAAGTGTCACTTGGTTTAATATTTTATTATATAATGCAAAGTAAGTATGATTAAGTATGATGATACTTTTTTGGGGCCACTTTATAGTCACTCTGCATAAAATGCAATCTCTCCTCCTGCACCATTCAAATTCTTTCTGTCTGTAGCCTTTGAGCTTTCTTTCTTTCTTTTTTTTCAACTAACAATCACTTCCTGTTCAGCTGTATTTGGTAGCATGGAGTATGCAGTCTTGCTGCAAAAAAAAAAAGCCAGACCTCAAAAGCTGCAAACTTGTTGAATAGTCTCCGCTCACTACAGGACAGATTGATCACTGTGTACATGATTCCAGCAGAATCCCATCAAGCAGCTCTGACACAAACAGATGAGATGTGACAGCAGCACATCAGAACGCTGTCGAGATCAAAGGGATCGTCTGGAACTGTGGTTGCCGGCTGCTCCGTTTCCAGCCACTGTTTTTCAGCAGCCGTGCTACAAACTCATCACTACAGCTATGACAATTCTCCAACATCAGCAAATATATGGTGGTTTCTGAATGTAACCACATGCACATAATAGCTTACAATAACCACGCAAACATGCTTACTGTACATGTCAATCTGCTTGTGTCATGTTTGATATTTTACCTTTACGTATATAAAAAAACAGCTAGCAGCCACAGACTGGCATGTTTTCAGATGATCAAGACTACGAGGATGACGCAAACTAGACCTGAACTCCTGTCCTGGCAAATCAATGACAGGTTCAAGGAGGAAGCCCCCTCACCAGTCTATATCCAGACAGGTTTTTTCTTTTTCTTTTTTTGACCCTTTCTGTCTTTTTTACTCTGCAACGTTGCGTTGATCACACCAAGCACTTCTTGTGCTAAGGGGAATCACATATATGTATGGAAAACTGTATCTTCCTAAAGTCCTAGACAGCAGAGGAGGCATTTCTGTTTTGGCAACCACCTACTACCGCATGTTCATGGCTCCATCACTGACTCAAGGAGTGGCAGATAACTTTCCAAAGGTTAACCTCTAACTTTTTGTCGTAAACCTTGAACTCCCACTCATGCAAAACATTCCTCTCAGTGGTGAACCCACTGGTTTCCCCCTCTCCAGGTACTGATTTCTTATAAATGTCTCATTTTAAAAAAGTATGACAATTTCTGAGGCTCAGTCAGATGAGGAAAGTGACTGCCACAGAAGGTATAGTTATAACTCAGAACGAGGAGGCAGCTCAAGAGCGTTGAATGATACAGAGACGATTCTGGTTTCTGTTTTCACTTATATTGACAACTGATGTGGAAGAAGAAACCCTTCACCTGCTCGGTCTCTTCACCACCACAAGGCCCCACAATGCCAGGGCTCTATCTGAGAATGATGATTGATTACAGCTGCCCGTGGGTGGGCAGTCCGTCCGCTTGTGTTATGCCGCCCTGTAGCAAACGAACGTCATCACGCTCTGATCCTCGACATCAGGCGTCCTTTACCCTTTACCCTGAAAAAGAGAAACTTATTTCAGTTAGAAATATCTCTTCATTCTCTCTTTCGAAACAAACCGGTGCTTCGTTATTTCTTTCCACTCACTGCAGTGTAACTTCTTGGAAACACAAAATGAAATATTTTGTACAATGAGCAAGCTGACGTGCATAAAAAAGTAGACAGTAAGTGTAAACTGTTATACTCCAAAAAGTACAAAAAAAGTACAGGCAATGTAACAAAGTAACATTGAACTGTTGTTATATGGTTTTTTAAAACACTTTTCACATGTACACAACATGTTGATTTTTTTTCTTGTAGATGAAGTCAAACATCATCGGTTCTCATGTGTCTTAACTGATCACAGTGCATGAGTTGTTTTAGTGTTTAGATTTACAGTACAATGATGTACAAAGTTTTGGGGTCAGTAAGATTTGTAACGTTTTTGAAAAACATCTCTAATGCCCACCATTTATTAATAAAAATGTAAAAACAAATACAATAAAACAGTAATATTGTGAAATATTATCACAATCTAAAATACCTATTTTCTATTTTAATATATTTGACATATTATCAGCATCATTACTCCAGTCTTCAGGGTAACGTAATCCTTCAGAAATCATTTGAATAAGATCATTTGGCGCTTAAAAACATTCCTTATTATTATCATCGATGCTGAAACCAGTTGTGCTTCTTAATATTTTTGTTGAAACCATTTTTCAGGGTTATTTGATAAACGGAATGTTCAAAAGAACAGCATTTATTTCAAATATAATTTTATCTACTGTCTCTTTTAATGCATCCTTGTTAAATAAAAGTATTACTTTCTTTAAAAAGGTTACACTTGTGCACGGTATTACATTGTAATTATACATTTAAGCACTGTGTAATAATAATTAACTACGTGTACTTACTATAGGGTTTGGTTTAGGGTTAATTGCATGTAATTATGCATAATTTATAGGTATTACTACAGTAACTACATGTGATGTTACCAAAAACAATCCTACTGAGCCCAAACTTTTGAATGATTACATGTACATGTCACGTTAAAAAATATTTCAAAATCATTTCTTAAGAATTAGCCTATAATTTCCACAAATGTGTCCAAACAAACAATTCTATATCCACGTACAAAGTCAAGTTTCTATATAAAGCAGAGCTAATTCCAATAATCTGACCCCTTATGCTCTTCCCAATGGGAAAAAAGGTTTACAGTTTCACTCAGCTAGCTCAAAGGCACAAGAGACAGGATAGAGAGTGAGAGATTTTTATAAACATACTCATAATCTAAATCCATTCTGAGCCATATACAAATTATTTGTATCCAGTTCACGGAATTGATATGATACAGACACAGATACGAGCAGACAACTGCACTTGAGTGTCACCTGACAGGAGCATCCTGCTGAGGGGAAACATACAAGCATGAGCAGTAGCCCGCAACTGTTGAATCTACTGAATGAGAGGCAGCTTTAGACGTCATCTCTGGAGTGTATTAGTGAGACCGAAAGCGTCATAGTATTGGGTGAGGTTGAATTAAAGCCAGAAGGGCTGATGTCAAATGTTTGTTGTATCACAGGTGGTGCCAAGGTGAAAAGACACAGAAACAAGGCTGTAGAACATTGAATACTGGGTCTTTTGCAGGAAGTGTGTGCCTAAGTCACCTCTTTGGAACTTCACCCCACGGCACTGCCATGGGACACACTGACCTCCTAGTTACCTCCTTTCCTTCACTGCACCGTGATTAAAATCTGTCTAGCAAGGGAAACTACAGCAATCACATCTCCCAACATGTTTTATTAATAGTCATATTAAAGATTCACATACAGCCTGCTCCCAGTTGCCTCTCTATCACAATGAATGTTCCCACATAACTATTGTTTATGTCACCAAATACTCACCCCCATATATAGGGATCATTTCAGATACTAATGATTTCTTAATTTATTGTGTCTGTCGATTTTTGATGTTTAATTCGAACCATTTCTGCACTTTTTACTTTACAATTGCCATCATGTAGCATGAACTAAGCATAAAGTAAAGTGCAAGATTACAGTTTAAATTCTAAATAAATCCTTTTTAAGAACACTATTTCCCAAGGAGCGTTCTCTCAATTTAGGGGTGCCTTCTTTATTAAAGGTACACTATGTAACTTTTGGCCCTCTAGAAGTTAAAAAAACAAAACTGTGAATTTTGCGGAAGAAAATCGCTTTAGCTGTGCTTCAGATCTGCATGACTGTGCAGATGAATATAGTAATCCTACTGCTCATAAAATATTTAATAAATGGCTTAAGAGATTTAACCAATTTAGATGGAAAGGATCTCAAGCTGAAGACGTTACTGTAGCTACGCACATTAATAGACAGTACTTCCTTTAAAATAAATTCCAGCACAGGACTACAACAACCAATAATGAATTGACAACTTGACAATATATCATACTATAGGTTAAAAAGCTACATATGGTAATTTATTTGTTAAATAAAATACCGTACTCACCTTTTACAACTTCCCTCAGTTTTCGCCATCTCCGAATAGACAAGCCAATGTTGGTGCTCTGTCATGTTATTTTTGCCAGCAGACTCTCCTCTTTCAATGTTTGTTTAAAACGGATGATTCCCCAGAAGCTTGAGATTTAGCATGCTCCATGTTATCTTTTTTATTGTTGGGATTAGTGTCCATGACAACAAATGAGTGATGTAGGCCAAACTAACGTGAATGTGACAGAACGCCCCCTCCCGGTAGGCGCGTAATAGCGGCGTAAAGAGAAGATGAAGAGGATGAGGGGGATGATGGCAAAGACAGGCAGAAGATGGTTCTGGAGTAGGACGGACTACCAGGAGGACGACAAACAACAAAGTCCAGGGTGGTGATGAAGGTGGAGTGAGTCAAGGGGCCAGAGTGGTAACCCACGGTGGCTTAGACAGAGGTAGGAACCAATGGAGGAATACTGATGAGGGCTGCTATGGGGCTGCCCAGAGACGACGACGGTGAGGATGGAGCCCACCACTCAGCCCATGAACCGAGGTGGTGGAAATATGGTGAAGATCTTGGAGGCCACGACAGAGCCGCAGTGACGACCTCCTGAGAGCAAGGTGGGGATCCGAAGGTCTAAAGGCGAGTTAGGCGACCGGGGTGAAGGTGAAGCCAGAGGTAGGGTGGAGGACCAGAGAGCAGTGGACAGTCCGCAGGTCTGCAGCGGAGGTGAAACTATGTCTGACTTCGGTGGAGCCGACGTGCCAGGGGAACCCGGCTAGACCGAAAGGCCGATGGTCCACACCGAGTTCGAGGGTGGAAGGAGTGCTGGTGCAGGAGCCAGGGTGACAGGTCGAGGCAAAGCGTAAGCGCAGCGAGGCTGCAGGCAGAGCCTCGAGCTCCTCATGCCCTGGAGAAGATGGCTCCGGACAGGATCGAGGTGATACCATGCTACTGAGAGGCAGAGATAGTGCAGAGGGACTGAAGGGTGAGAGATGACTGGGTGGCACAAATGGCTGGAGACTGGAGGAGAGACTGTCCAATGCAGAAACCAAAAAATGATAACATTGTGCCGAGGGGGGCGAGCGAGAGACGTGGGTGGAGCGAGCTAGCCCTGTGCGTGATTGAGAATAAGCATCACCTGCGGGGCACACCGGTCTCGAGTCCTCTCATGAGGGAGCCCGAAGGTATATAAGGACGAGAGACACCAGTGAAGGACGAGAGAGGACCAGGCCTGGACTTTATGTTGTGTTTTGTTTACGTTTTATTATGTGTGCGCGGCAGCTGTCCGTGAGGGGCTGTCTGTGTTTTACTTTCAGTTTGGTTAATAACGTACAACATAAAGTCCAGGCCTGGTCCTCTCTCGTATACAATCCAGTTAAAAGGGTTTATTCTTTAAAGCTCCAACAGGAAGGCAAACAGATAGCAACACTCATTTAACATAGACAATACCGTCCACTGAACTTGTACTGATTCGAGCATACAGTATATACAGGTGTTAATGATAGTGACTGTTGAGTGCACAGCTGAATGTGATTAGTGTCCGTGATAACAAATGAGTGACGTAGGCGATGACATTTCAGGCGAGTCCAAACTAACGTGAATGTGACAGTAACACATTGCCTTTATGTTTTAAAGTAATTTCTGTAATTTTGACAGACAAAAAGTAGCCTATTGTATCTATACCTGCTTTAGAAATACATTCCAGAAAACACTGCTAATAGGGGATTAGAAGTTACTTGTAAAAACATCTGTGTGAAAACAAACCTGGAAAGAGAGGTGAGGATTTGGGGAGAAAAACAAGAGATTCTTAGTGCATTCCAGTGAATCATGAATGGGAAATATTGTAAATTAAATTGGGAGAGCAGACCACAAAGGTGCAGTATATGTTGTCTTTTTTCATAATGTTAATTACATAAAATAATCAGGAGGAAATTAATGCAGTCTGAACATGAGAAAATTTGTACTGCTCATTCAGTCAAACTGACAATAAGGATTATTTGTAGCGCAACATTATGATTTGAAATGATTTGTCTCAGTCATTTTGTGTGGAATTTTGCCATATATATATATAAGTAAATGTATATATCTTGTTTAGACAAAATCAAAAAAATATATACATTTATAACATGAAAATATTTTTAGTTAATATACAGCATATAACTATTAACCAGAATTTTTATTCATTCCATCCCTTATAACTACACTGTAAATAAAATGTTGGTTTAATTAAAAAAGCAAGTGACCTGGTTGCCTTGATTGAGTTTTAATACAATGAAGGAAATTGGTTTAATAAACAGAAACTCAAAATATTATTGTATCTAAACCACATAAATTTAAAAAATTGTGATGAATCATGAAAATAGCACGTTTTTTGCACGTTTTTGTTCAATTGCACAAAATGTTTACAAAATCTTTTAATAATATTTGAATAAAGGGTGATGTTGATTCTTAAAACATGTTCATTGTATTAACTCAAAATGTTAATTTCAATTAACTCCAAATTTTAAGGCAATCAGGTAACTTACTTTTAAAATATTTTTTTACAGTAGCAATATCAGTGATCTCACATCTTTATCTAACAACAGCATTAATGCATATCTCACTGTGTTTTCTGATCTGTCTGTCAACAGGAGGATGTTCCCTTTCCTCAGCTTCAACATCAGCTCACTGGACCCCTCTGCTCATTATAACATATATGTGGACGTGGTTCTTTCTGACCAGCATCACTGGAGATACCAAGGAGGCAAATGGGTCCAGTGCGGCAAGGCAGAAGGCAACATGCCAGGTATCTGATAGTAATACACTGTATTTTTCTGGCCACTATCTACTTTTAAACCCTACAAACAAGATAAATGTCTTTATCTGAATTGTGGTTTTCACGGTGTGAGTGTTTTCTGAGCAGTGCAGAAAACTTCACATACTCTGAGCTCTGTCTTTTTGTGGCTAGAAATGCATGAGTGTTTCTGATACCACTGTATGCCACAATCAGAGGAACATAAGCATGCGGCCCACCACAACAGCTCTGTTCTGCAACTGCTGTTCAAGGGAGTTTGCATGGGAGTGCAGCTGTAAAACTTTTGACATTGCACTCTTAATTGGCTTTTTCTAATCAATTTACAAAGTACATTTTTTGTTGGAAATACACATACATTATGCCTTTCTTTAAACTCTTTACCTATACTTTCCTAAATATGGCACTTGCAGCTAACAAATATATGTTCTAAGAACATATTGTTAACATTCCCCTTAAGTTCTGAAAATATTTCTGAATGTTTTCTCAACATTTAAAGTGACCTTTTTTCTTTTTTTATGTATACATTGCATTTTATATTGGGATTCCTCATATATATATAATACCATTCAAATTTTTGGGGTCATCAAGATTTTTTTTTAAGAAATTAGCAAAATATATATCTTTTTTTTTGTTGACATTTGTTAGATAGTGTGTATATAGAGTGTTTGCTAGTATAGACAGATTGTTAGGAAAACAAACTATTTCAAATAAATATGTTAAATATTTAAACCAGTAAAATATGGTTTAAATACATGCATATTTAAACTGCATTCATTATATAAATATTTATTACGTTTTCTTTTCTTTTTTACAGGAAACAGAATGTACATGCATCCAGACTCTCCCAACACTGGGAATCACTGGATGAGACAGGAAGTTTCCTTTGGCAAACTGAAACTTACCAATAACAAAGGGAGCTCTAACAATGTAGGACAGGTAATATAATAATAAACCCGACAGTTAAGCAGTCTTACTACACCATACCCACACCTGAGTCATCTATGTCGACATTGGTTGTAGTCAAACAGAGAGTACATTTTGGGTTGAATATATCATCCCGCTGTAACACCATAGCATGTTTGCACTATTTCTCTGACTATTGCATTGCTTGGAATACAGATGATAGTGCTACAGTCGCTCCATAAATACCAACCACGTCTTCACATCGTGGAGGTGAAGGAGGATGGAACAGAGGATCCCTTCCTGACCTCTAAAACTCAGACGTTTGTCTTCCCCGAGACTCAGTTCATTGCCGTCACTGCCTACCAGAATGCAGATGTAAGTCATGTCATCTGAACACATCATGCTGTGGGTTATTTTCTTATTAATCAGATTGCAACTTCCACATTACCCCTGCTACCAGCAAACCTAAAGACATGACATCACAGTGTGGGATGACCCAGACGAGAGAGTTATGTTATGTCTGCACATTGAGTCTGTGATGTTTGTAAAAGGGTTGAGTGTGCTGGAGATGTTAACTGTGGCTGTAGGAAAGAGTATGAGTGTAATTCATGCATTATTTCGTTACGACACTTCTATCAGTCTCTCTGACTGTGCTTCCTGTGCCCATGTGGCTTTACTCTTACCCTCTCTTTCTCTCTCTCTCTGCCCTTTCTCCAACCCCTTCCCCTGCCATTTCACAGATCACTCAGCTGAAAATAGATCATAACCCGTTTGCTAAAGGTTTCCGGGACAATTATGACACGTAAGTAAGCCTGGTGTAAATTAAATACAGAAAGATTGGTCTCTGTGGAACTATCTGTCTCTCTCTGTCTGTCTGGATTTCTTTGAATTTCAAATCTCTTAAATTCCACTTCCTTACTTACATTCAAATTCGAATTACAATTTTACATCTTGTTCGCTACCTCAATTCAAATTCAGGAACCAAATTAGAACTTAAAAGGCATTCTCAATTAACCTATTTTAAAGGTACTGTACGTAAGTTTTTGACTGTCTTAAAGCATAAAAATGGCATAATATGTTTGCAGATATTTAGGAAATAGTTCACATACACGTTTCTCTGAAAAACAATGCTACAGCCAGTTATTCTACATTGAAATGTGCGTTCCGTGAAATGTTTGTTTTTGTTTTGGTCTGTGTGATACCGGACATTGCCAATTTAACCAATAGTATTTCAACACCACGGGTTGCCAGTCGGCTGAAAACACATCGTATTGCTGCCATGGAGGCCAGCAAATAAACTGGGTCAGAGATCGCAGATTCTACCCGACCTAAGCCTTGGCATCCATCTAAAAATCTCTATGAAAGGGAGCATATTAAAACACGATATCAACTATTCGAAGTCTCCTCGCCTTCCATTGTCAATTGCGTTCGCTTCTGCTGCGTGTCCTCACGCGTAAGCATCGAGTCTGAGGAGGAGGGGGGGCGTAGCAAACAATATATTGAATGCGGACTGCAGTACCCATTTCAAACACTAGCTGTCATTCTTACATACTGCACCTTTAACATTTCAGAAAGGGTTTTGCCAATCGAAGTTGACCTCTCTTTTCTCATGTAGGTTGTACGCACCTCCTGACTCGGACCGCCTCACGCCTTCCCCAACCGAGAGCCAGCAGCTTCTTCCAGGCGGTTGTTACCCTCACCAGCCGTACCTGTCTGATCAGTACATGAGTCCCCTGTCTCAGAGTCGTTTCTACAGCCGTGAGCCTGTCAGCATGACCCAGCAGTGCCCCAAAGACCCCGCCGCCAGCCCTCACAGCCGCTGGTACCTGCCAAGTCAGCAGGGGGTGCCGCCGAACCGCCTCGACTTCAACACGTACGAGAGCGAATACCCTTCGAACAGCCTCTACAAGCCCTTTCCCCTTCAGACGTCCCCCCACCACCCGCTGAGCTACTACCCTGAAAGCCCCTTTGCCTCCGGTCCGGTGTCTGCCGCCAACCCAGGGTCGTGGAGCTCAGGACGGCCCTCAACGCAGTACCTTAACCACCCACACCACAGTAAACCCGGGTCTAGCCTCGGCTGGTTCCGAACCGTCTCATCCCCAGCTGCGTCATCTCCCTCAGCGGTGAACTCTCGCTTCCATCCCTCCCCGTCACTCCTTGAGCCCCAGCGCCAGCCATTGCTCCAAGAGAAGTCCAAAGAGTCCGGGGAGGACGCCTGGATGGAAGCCCCCTCGGTTAAATCGGTGGACTCTGCCGACTCAGGTTTGTTCGAGGGAGGAGAGAGCAAGAAAAGGCGCGTGTCGCCTTATACATCCAGCACAGAAAATTCCCCACCCAACCGAAGTGCAGAGGCTTGCGAAAAGGACAATTGCAGTGATGCAGGCTACTACGGCTTCTACACCCACTGAAGACCAGCACTCAGACTGTGCTCCTACTGTCTTCCACCCACCGTCTGTCTGCATGACCCGAGACGCAGGGATCAAGATCTCTGTGATAGTAGCTACAGTGCCAGGTGTTAGGTGGCCCCTCTGTGCTTTGTGTTCCCTGTGTTAGATGTTTGGGGGTCATGTGGAGGTGTTTCTGAAGGTCACGCTCACACAAAAGATGAAGACGATGTGACTGCGAAGACACTGGCCTGGAGATACACAGACGACCAGACCTATGTGACTTTAGCAGCTGAAGATTTCACAGCACACCTGCTGACACTCCCCCAAAGGAACTGTCTCTGTCCCCCTCATCAGCCACAGACATGAAAACACCTCACGAAAACCCATGCACCACAAGCACACTTGAACAAACGATCAAATCGTTCTAGTCACATTCTCATCTGTCTTTAAAAACGTGGACTTAAAGAGATAGTTCACACAAAAATGAAAAGTCTGTCATCGTTTATTCTCCCTCGTGTCGTTCTAAACACATTTTTAAGAAATTACAACAAAGTACTTTCAAGCTTCAAGGACGCAAAGGCACCATAAAAGTAGTTCATACAACTCATGCGCTACATGTCAAGATTTGGATGAGAAACAGACATGAAATTTGTCATGCATCTGCTGTTTGCAATTCGGACATGGCTTGTTCTTTCAAGAATGCACCAAAGGAGAGTTAGAGTGGATAAATAATGACTTTAATTTCAATCTGTTTCTCATCCAAAGCTATCGCATGGCTGAAAAGAAAAAAAAAGAAGAAGAAAAAGTAAAATAGTTGTGCACAAGCCCTTTAATTTGTCTCTATATGACATGAATTTGACTTACTCAAGATGTGATGCTTTGGAACTGTAAGCATGTGCTGATCTTCAAATTGACTTTACATACTGTTACTGTATAATAATCCAGTGTTGTCCATTTGTAAACAACAGTAGAAATTTCCATATTAAACAGATTTATATTTAAACAGGCTAATGATGCACGCACTTGTGTGCTGCATAACAATTTAGCACAATGCAGAGTTAATACATTGTGCATTCGAATGTGAGCCTTCATTACAGTACACCATTTGTGTGTCCAGTCAATCCCAAAATGCACCCCTACAGGGAGCACAATCAATAAGCACATTAAACTCTAGGCCACTCAGACAACACATGCTAGAAATAAAAGAGCCGTGATGTCGAACAAACTATGGCTCTGTGCACCAGCTGGGATTCCATCTTTTAATAGACAGACGTAGCATGGTTGATAGAATGCATCTTAGAATGCCGTTTTTTCACGGTTTCTACAAGCACATTGCGCAGCACAAATGTTTCTTGAGCACCAAATCACCATATTAGAATAAAGGATCATGTGACGACTGCTGAAAAATAACAACAAAATGATTAAATAAGTAATATAGTCAAACCAAAATTTAATCAGACACTAGATATCATTTTTTCAAGTGGGTGCAGGGCACTATAGTTAATTTATGTAAATGAGGATATAGCAAAATAAATCCAGTTTATCCAGTAAAATTGATAAACATTTGGGACCAAAATTATTCAGACATTTTATTCAGACACTTAATTGCCAATGCAACCTTTTACACCATAGACTGAAAAAAAAAATTATATATATATATATATATATATATATATATATATATATATATATATATATATATATATATATATATATATAGCATTGCTTGGTAATTGGTTGACCTAAATTGGTATTAGCTAGTTGTGTACTTAAATTTAACAGCTGACAGCTGATTGGTTGATTTTAATCCATTACACACCTTTTTATCAGTTATTTGATAAATCAAGATTTATTATCAAGATTAATTTTTTCTTGTCATATTTTATCACCATTTTCGAAACTATAGCGGATAACCTGTGATAATGTGAGAAAATGTTGATGGTGTCTGGATACATTTTAGTTTGACTGTGTAATATAACTTACTGCACTGCTTCAGATAAATAAACACAAAAACAGGCTGGCAAAGAAAGAGTCAAAGGTTAATAAGTCAAAGGTGAAATTAGTGTGAAGATTTCAAATGTAAAAAGTAAAACAGCCTTATATGTAGAGATCAATGTTAGAACTCTGTTAAGTTGCAAAACTGGCAACTTGTGTGAAGGCAATCGTTTTAGACAGGGCCTTGTAATCCTCAGGTTTCATTTAGTTAAAGTCAACGGGTTAGGGTAAACACACTGGTGTCAATCTGATGACCTGTAACAGGACATACTTAAACCAACAGCATCATGTCTTGAGGCGTTGCACATGAAGGTATGCAGATAGACAGGGTGGAAAAATGGACACCTGGCAGAGGCTTCAGACGGACTATACATCATCTTTATTCAAACAACATAGTAACATGCAGACAGCCCACACACAGACGTCAGTGACACAGAGGAAGAATGATCCTTCAGTCTAAGCCTATCAGGCACCGTTGGCATTCAAAGGTGAGAATGACCTCAGACAGATAAGTGGGTGACAAGATGCCACTGCAGGGACTTCTGGGACACACCGGACACGCCTGTGAGCTTCAGGAAATTGTCAATTTATAGAAGCGTTCTGCGCCTTTCAGATCACACATGCAAATATGCACACATACTTGTGTGTATGGTCTGTGTCCTAATATAAAACCACCTGTATCTACAATACTTGTAAAATAGATCAATTAAAAATATAAATCTTCTTTCAAAATAATTTCCATCGATGCGATTGTGTCCGAGGTTTGTAACATGGTGCAAAAAAATCACATGGTATCAATAAGTTTTTTTTTAAGTCAGGAAACTGACTCTAACTGCCTCTTGTTTATTTTTCATGCATTTTGATGCAAAACCAAATGAAATAATGCAGTCTAAATTACCCTTATTTTAAAATGCCATTACCAGATATAATGCTTGGTTATTTAAAATATACCATGCGATTTAGATGCTGGGAAATTTGTACTATTCAACAAATGTAAAAATGTTAAGGAATTACTTTGCATTTGGGTTTATTGAGGTTAGTTATTAAGAAATGTAAAATGATCAACAAAATTGCCACAAGATAGTAACAATATTTAACTGACAATAACCGTTACAGAACAAAGTTGTACTTTAAAGAGCAATTAAAGTGTTTCAATGTTAATTTAAAAGATGTGTAATTAATGCTTAATTTGGTTTCTTTTTATACACTGAAATGCACTGTTGCTGTCATATTAGCAATCAATCTGTTTTGGCTGACCCCTGGTGGACATTATGCTCCTCGTAACTTTGAGAGCATCAATGGCATGTCTTTTAAAGAACCTCTTTAAGTTATTGTCTCTGGCACAATCCTTGTCTATCTGTTGAGTTAAAAGCAACAATTAATAATATTTCCAATAATAAAAGTGGTGCTCTGTAGTAAGTTTCTTCAGCCAAGCACATTGAGCCTCTGACACAACGTCAAAATACTGTATATAATAATGTTTTTGATTGATTCTAAATGTAATAAAGACCTATGAACTATATTTAATATTGTACATTTTATTGCGGTTTTAAATAGCTATGAAAATCATGACTTGAAAGTTTATTAATTGCACAATTGTACAGTGATTTTTTTCTTCATCCATGCCAACATGAATTGATTGTTTCTGATGTCACATTTCAAACTGTGAGTTTAATTCATACTTATATGCCAATAAATATAATATCATTGACTAAAATCTTACATTTGGTTACAAAAAAAAAAACAAAAAGATGTGCAATCTAAGAGTGCCGAGGACAGATTTCAGGAATCTCCTTCAGTACAAGTCAACGAGGGCTCAAATTAGAGTTAATCCATTTACTGCCAAATCCTGCTCAGGTTGAGCCATGGCTTTGCAAGAGAAATAACGCTCCTTTTATGAACTGGTGACCCGAGTACTACATATGATCAAATAATCCATTTTCTTTATGCAGACTCTTGTTGTATCCACTGGCACATTAAGTACTTGAACTGAAAAGTAATTTAACATTGACCATAGAAATGTGCGTGTGCAATTGTTAAAACTAAACATATCTCCAGAACTCGCATACATTCTCAATTACCTTTTGGCTTATATTTTATCCAAAGTGGAAGACAAGGTGAAAATGTCCACAAAGTTTTAGTGTCCTCAACCATGACATAAATAGAAAGGTTCAAAATATATCCCTCCTGTTGCCGTTTGCTAAAAGCATCATCCTTGCTCCATGGGTTCGGTTTAGTACGAAAACCCTCAGCAATTCATCTTTGCTCCAAAAAGTTTGAATAGTCTTAAAAACTGAATTCATCACAGGGATTTGCTGTCCACGGTGTTGCTGCACTCCACGTTCCTCACCATAAATCCAGGTTTTTAACATTGGAAAATCCAGGATTCTCCCTAATCTTCCAATATGTTCCATTGTACAGCCAAACTTCCCTTCCAGCTTCATCCAAAGATTTCCTGTAAGATGGGGACATTGAAACATTCCAGCTCTAATTCTTATGAATAAATCAGTTTGGGAGTTGATGCCAACTAACCTGAAGAAGCGAGGGATGTGCTCTTCTCCTCTCTTGGCCAGAATTTTCCTACTCTCTCTTTGCTTTTCCTCCACCTCGTCCTTCTTTTTATCAGTCTCCTGTATTTTCCCCTCCTCAAGAAGCCTGACAACACAGAGCACACTTAAAACAGATGACCTAAAAATCTAGGGCTTGTTTCACAGACTTACTAGATATTGTAGATAATTAAAACAGATGATTCAGTTATTTGGGATTCATTCCTTATCTTCAGGCTCTGGAGATAGGCTACAATTGAGAAGGAAACCTTAGCACTTTTGCTGGCATTGCAACATTTTAATGTTTATGTGGGGGCCAGTGGAGTTCCGGTGGTGATTTATACGGACCATAATCCGCTAGTCTTTTTGAGTAAAATGTACAATCACAATCAACGCTTGATGAGATGGGCATTAATGGTGCAACCATACAATTTAGAGATCCGCCATAAAAAAAGGATCTGAAAACGTAGTTGCTGACGCTTCGTCATGGGGTTAAATTTCAGAAACGGTTATTTTTCCCTCATTTTCCCAAAAGGAGATGAATGAAAACTGGAATGGTTTCGGTCTTTAGGAGGGGTTAGTGTTGCGATCCAAGCTACATCCAGCACTCTTTTTATTTACTCTTTATACTCTTTATTATTTATTATTGTTGGTATTATTAATAGTCTTGTTATGAGTATTTGGTTTGGTATCTGTGGTGTCATGTTTGTATTGATTGTGGTTTATTTTCCTTTCTTCCGAGGGTAAGCTCCGCCCCTGCTGCCTATTCATTAATGATGCTGAGAATTGAATATAGGATGAAGGGAGAGTAATCGCGGGTGCTGGCTGATCGTGCTGTTTCCATCTTACTCCAGCCGCCCAACCACTTTAGTCACTTTGTAGAAGTGCTGAGCACCCTTGAGAAGTTATTTACTGTCTGCAGAGCTCCACGCTGATGACGAACTGCAATTGGAAGAGCTTGATGTGCGACCGTCCGGCTGATAGCTGAAGCTGTGTTTGATTAGTGCTTGTGTATCCTTTTTCTGTGTTTCTTTTAGTGTTGTTCGTCTTGAGTGTTTGTTAATTAGTTTGTTTATTTTGTTGGGTTGGAACCGACAGTTGCCTTAGGTGACACATGTGAGCAAATAAACGATAAAACTGCCTTTCTGGTTTCGCGTGTCCTTTTATGTTGCGTTCCCCTTTTCTAACGAGCACATTTAATGCGGGGTTCGTAACAAAGGGCTCACCTTTGGTCAGGGCGCAAGCGTGTATCTGTAGGTGGCAGCAAGGGCTTAAGGTCAGGGGTCAGCTCATTCATCTCCATAGCAAAGCTAGAGAAGCCATAGTAAAGCAAGTAGTTCTTGGGCTGTGGATCTGTAAGGAAGCACAGAAATTTTGACAATATCTGCCGACACTAGTTTATATCTTTGATTTACTTGTTCTGTCAGACAGAACAGTCAAGGAATCAGAAGTGTCCCCTTATACGTTCATAGTCTTATTGTGAACAATGTCAATGTGAGTTAATGCATAACCTTGACCAATATCCAAATAGGTATTTAGCAGTTTTTGTAGCAACTGCATTCGGTCTAGGTAATTCCCATTGGATAAAATAAAGGAAATGCATCACATTACAAAAGCAAATTGGTTTACAAACAGCAGCTCTTATATTTAAAAAAAAAAAAAAATGAGGAAAGAGGGCAGTACTCACTTGGCTTCCAGATGCACTGTGGATTGGGCAGGGTGTCACAGAAGATTCCCTCATGCCAAAATCCACCAAAACGATGGACGATATTACCAGTCTCGTCAAGAACTTGACCCTGCACTTCGTTTTTGGAACCATCTGAACCCCAATAACGTGACTGTGAAAAAAAAAAAAAAATCATTTTCTGCATTTGTACAAAGACTTCCCCAAAAATAACACTAAAACAACAAATCAAAACTGAACACACCTTGACAAATGTGATCTTACAGGTGCAGACCGAACTTTTCAGGTTGCGAATGACGACTTCACCATAGTGCTCAAGGTATCGCTGCTGACTGAGGACATTGTGGATGCACGTAACCACTTTGTTCCATTCATAGTGGTCCCCATATCTAAAAGCACAATATATTAAAAGACCAATCAGAATTCCTCCTAAACATTATCCCCTGTTTCACAGACAAGGAGGCCTTAAATGAAAGTTTGAGTTGTCTTAACTGAAAGCAACTTGCATTGACAAATCTTAAAATATATCAGTGCCATTGTTTTGTCTCAAGTGAAGTTTTTTCTAAGGCACATTTAAAAAATCTACTTAAATGTCCTAACTGAACTAAGGCCAAATCCTGGCTTAATCTAAGCCTTGTCTGGGAAACCAGGCCTATGATTAAAAGCATCGACACCAAAGTCAAGCAGATACTTGCTTTTTTAGAGTCACATTCACCATCCCGGTTGGCATGATTTCCAAAGATTTGCCCCAAAACTTGTTCTTCCATCTCTGGTCTGCTCTCAGCATGCAAGATTTAAAAAAAAAAAAAAAGAAATGAGATACAAAACTGAAACATGCAGTACATCATGATATCACACAGGACATAAAACATACCCTGCCAGAAGTCGAAATTTTCTGATTCTGCATGGCATGCAGATATAGGTGGATGATGGCACACCTAAAGGCAAGCACAAAACCAGAGTAAAAAACAGCTTGATAGTAAACAATGTGATGTATGATCAGTAGTGACAATCACTTACCTGCTCACTAATGTAGCGGAAGCCTCTGTCCTCTCTGATACACTCAAATGTCTCTCCCAGGACTGGATTAAAAGGTTTGTAACGGTTGCGAAACTGAGCCGTGGCATAGCCAGATATGGCAAAAGCAGCAATATAAACCTTTACAGAGAAAACAGAAATTTTTGCTATTTATAAAGAAATACAAAAAAAATTCATAAGACATTAATACTTTTATTAAGAAAAGATGCCTTAAATTGGTCAAAAGTGACACTAGAACATATATAATGATACAAAATATTTTTATTTTAAATAAATGCTTTTCTTTTGAATCCTGAAACAGTTTGCACAAAAATAGTATTAATACTAATATATATATATATAAAAAAAAAATAATTATCAGCATATTAGAATGATTCACTTCTGATCATATGACACTTCAGGATTAATAATACTGAAAATTCAGCTTTGACATCATATGAATAAATTACATTTTAAAATATATGAAAATAGAAAGCAATTATTTTAAATTGTAATAATATTTCACAATATTACTGTTTTTACTGTATTTTTTTAATGCAGTCTTGGTGAGTATAAGAGACTTCTATCAAAAACACAAAACGTAATAGTAATATATAATTTAGACAGTTTCGGATATACAGTATGTAGTTTTGCTAAAGCTTCTGTAAATATTACCATCCTCTGGTAGGGGTCATCGGTATGATTGGCAGTGTCCAGTAAGTCAGAGTATTCCAGCTCCTCACAGAGTCTCTGCAGCAGGCACACAGGTTCATTCAGAGCTGCTGGCATGGAGACGCGGGACAGATCCTTCCCTATGTTGTTGTAGAGGATAGTCATCAAACCGACGTGGCTGTTGTCAGGGCAGACCGCAGGCAGGCTAGTACGGCGTCCGGTGTTCTTTAAGATGTTCAATTTTGGTGGCGCCTTTGAAAGACTGGCGCGGTACTTGCGTGAAGCCATTGCTGTTAAATTAATAAGAAAAGGCAAAAAGTTGTAACACAAACGATGTGATAGATTGTAACAAAAGTACACAGTACTATTCGAAATGTTTTGGGTCGGTACTATTTATTTAATTTTTACATTTTTGAAAGAACCAAGCTCACCAAGGCTGCATTTATATATATATAAATGCAGTAAGTATACGTTTTTTATATATAAAAAACTGAAATATTGTAAAATAAATAATTAAATATAATAAATTAAATATAATTTCTCCCAGTGATGGGAAAGCTGAATTTCCAGCATCATTCATCCAGTCTTCAGTGCTACATGATCCATCAGAAATCATTTTAATATACTGCCTTGGTGCTGAAGAAATATTTCTTATTATTATCAACGTTGAAACAGTTCTGCTTCATTTTTTTTTCGGAAACTTTGTTACTTTTTTGGGGGGATTCTTCAATAAAAAGTATCAGCATCATCAAAATATCAGCCTTTTTTGAAATAGAAATCTTTTGTAACATTATAAATGTATTTACTGTCACTTTTGATCAATTTAATGCTGAATAAAAAAATAAGTATTAATTTATTTAATAAAATGTTCCTACCAAACCCAAACCTTTGAATTGTGGTGTATATGGACACTTGTGTGCTTACTGAACATTTAAATTTATTTTTTACTAACCATGAGCCTCATCAGGCTCTGAATTACTGGATCCATCACTCAGACCGGACTCATCTGACATCTCAGAAGAGCTCGCACACATAAGCTCGTCACATGCGTCAAAATACTCCGCCGCTGAGTCAGCCACCGAGGGCGCACGGATAGACGAACTACGGCCTGAGCCAGACTGAGTGAAACAGAGACAGACATGTAGGAAGTTAGAAACTGAGCTTGATTGCATCATACTGCTAATAAAAATACATAAATAAAAAATCCAGAGGACAAAAGAGTTTATAGCATATGAAGTAGGTGAAACCGATCAACCTGTAAACAGCAGAAAGAAGCAGAGTGTGGAGGAGGGAGAGAAAGAGACAAAAATGTGAACAGGACGAGTAGGTTCTAGCTAGAAAGTGACACACCTTTCTTTGTAGCACAGTACGGAAGGAGTCTTCTGAGGAGTTGGAGGACACTGAGAGTTTGTGGATTTTGGTATGGCGGGAGTTAACATCTAACTAAAGATACATACACAAACACACATCTATGCAGTAAAACAAAACATAATGCACTGAACAACAAACAAACTATTAAACCAGTGGATCTCAACCGGTTTGACTCCAAAGCCCACCATTGTACACAATATTCAAAGGCCCCATGACTTCTCCAGTTGTGTGATTGACTACATTAGGATTTAAAAATATAGTATTACTCAATTTTTAAAAATAAAATAAAATAGCACAAGTGCGCATCTAGAATAACTAGACATGACTGGCATAACTAGAACATATGTATTCATAAAATATATTTAAAAAATGACCCTGGAATTATAAGATTGTATTATTTTATAATTGTAATAATTTTCAACTACAAATCACACTTTAGGCAACCTCTTATATCCATTTTTTTCTAAACAGTGGGAACCAGTGTTGCCAAGTCTGTGGTTTTCCAGCAGAATTGGGCTACTTTAACACTGTTGCAGCGGGCTGTTTTTCATGTCCGCGAACCCAATGTGATATTTAGCCCCCGGAATGTGGATTTTAGCAGGGTAACCCCGCCAAAAAAACCAGATTTTACCCCCGGAACATGATTTTTACCGGGGAAACCCAGGCAAGTTTTGAGTAGCAAGTGGGCAGATTTTGTTGTGAAAACCTGGCATTAAAATATCTTGATTTTAGTCATTTTAAAGCTTGCTTTGTCTTATTTTAAAACATTTTAATACATCTTGATGTCGACTTAGAAGTTTTTTGAGGTCACCAGTTGAGAACCACTGCATTAAAGCATTTACTATCATTAAAAGGGTTTTTAGCAGGGGTAGCCAAACCTGCTCCTGGAGGGCCACTGTCCTGCAGAGTTTAGCTCCAACTTGACTCAACTCACCTGCACGTTTCTAGTATGCCTAGAAAGACCTTGATTAGCTGGTTCAGGTGTGTTTAATTGGGGTTGAAGCTGAACTCTGTAGAACAGTGGCCCTCAGCAGCAAAATTAAACATATCTGGTATGCAGCACATTTTATTACAAGATATGCTTGCAGGACATTTTAAGAGAAAGCACTGCACTATGGACCTTTCACAAAGTAACATAAGTCCTTGTTACCTCAGCCAGGCTGCAGAGGTTGTTGATCTGGGCAGATGTAGTCTGGTGAAGCTCCCTGCTGGACCAGGCGTCCTGCAGCCGTTGGCGCTCCTGAGAGAGAGCCTCATGTGCAGTACGCAGGGAGATATGGACTGAGAGGAAAGACATTTACAAATTTAGAAAGAAATTCAGTGTAATGCAGCAAATAGACGTAAAAAATATATTCCTTAATGCGTTACTAATACCTCTCTGGGACATGGAGCAGATGTCTTGGTGGAGTTTCTTGCCTTCTGATGAGGTGGAGGCTGGTGGAGTTGCCTGGGTGCAGACATAATCGGGGATGGAGGGGACGGAGGTTCCCAGGTGGGAAGAAGCGTTCAATTGGTTTGATGATAACTGCATTAAAAAGGTGGGAAGAAAAGGAGGATATAAATGATGTTGGCATCTAAGGATATAAATGACTGTAATTCACCAAATGTGTATAGCATGTCAGATTCAGAAGCTAGAGTACATTTGCAAAGACTAAACCACAATATACACTGACATTCAAAAGTTTAGGGTCAGAAAATATATTTTAATAAGAAATACTTTTACGCAGCAAGAATGCATTAAATTGATCAAAAGTTACAGTAAAATGATGTTATAAAAAGTTTTCCATTTCAAATCAATTTTATATTCATCAAAGAACATTAATGTATATACAACATTAATAATAATAATAATAAGAAGAAGAAGAAGAGGAAGAAATGTTTCTTGAGCAGCAAATCAGAATATCAGAATGATATCAAAGGATGATGTGACACTTGAAGCTAAAATTTCAGCTTTATACCATCACATGTATAAATTACAATCTATTTAAAAAAAATATAAAATTATTTTAAATTGTAATATTTGACAATATTACCGTTTTGACTTAATTTTTAATCAAATAAATGCAGCCTTGGTGAGAATTAGATGCTTACCTGCCCCAAATATTTTGAATGGTAGTGTGCAATATGCAAAATGCAATAAAACCACATGGTGTAATGCTTTTTCGACCTGGTATAATGTGTTGAATGTTACAAGGAATTTACAAGAAATGTGTCTTGTGCCGACTTACCGATTTAGTAATCCCACGAAATGGCTTAATGTAAAAAAGGAGTTGACTAAATTACTGGGGGTTTTGAAGCTCTAATGCTTACTACACATTACAACACAAATGCCTTGCTATTGTATTCAAAATAAAATACACAGATCTTTGGGATCACACTGCACATGAATATGGAATCAATTCCATAATAGTTTCCAAACCTTTGTAGAAAACATGTAATAACCCCAATGGCAGGGCAATCCCTGTGGGCAAAGATTGTAATTGCATCCAAGGCTTTATCTAAGATATCCTAATATCCAGAAAAAGTCAAAGGTAAACTGAGCAGCCTCACCATTCCGAGAGCCTCAACTCGAGACAGTGTGCGAGAATGACCCCAAATCTTGCCAGACTTCTTCTTGGGCTTGTCAAGAAGAAGATTCTGTGGGTCAAACACATGTGGGAACATTTATCATAAGTCAGTTTGGTTAAGGCCTGTCTTCAGCCGGCTCATTTTACTAACCTGCATGCTGATAATCCTCTGGAGGTCTCCGTTATTGACAGTTTGGCCGGACTCTAGAGAGTGCAACTTTTGGACCAGCCGTTGCAGCTCATTCAGCTCCATTTGACAACGTGTAAGCTCTGGAAAACAGCACTAATGTTAATCGTCTGTGCTTATGAATCCCTTTATTACCATTTCACTAGTATTTCAAAATACCACAGTACCTTGTGCACAGACGTCAGGTTCTTGGGACTGTAGCCAAGCTGACACTTTCCCATTAATGGCAGGATTGACACATGGAAGATTTTCACCCACATAAGACACCGACGTGCCCTGGCATTGTTCATAAGATATTCATTTGTAACTTTCATCAGACAAATAGTCGATTAACTCACTGAAGCATCTATTAGTGTGCATTTACAGGTAAAACCACCATCTGGGATATGAGGTCTAATCGCTAATTCTACTTGTTCTTAAGTTGGGAGGACACATTCTCCTAATCCCCAGTGATTTATAGGGCTAGGTGAAGTCAACGTAGCAGACATTTTACTCACCAGGTCCTGCATGGCATTGTTTTTGTGAGATAAATGACTGCCATGGGACAGGGCCTGGAGGAAGCCATTGTGAATGTGCGCAGCCTCGTTCTTCTTATACATCCTGTGGGCACTCAGCTTGGTGACCCATATGTAATACAAGTCTTGAGTCTTGACCTAGTTAGAAAAGTAAATTGTCTTCAGTTGACATTTTTGACAGTGAATTTATTTGACAAAACACATAGCATAATATGTTTGTTGAAGGTTGTTTCTGTAACTAATTATGGAATTCCAACTCAGAGATGCCCATACTTTTTCAGCTGAACCTCTTTGACCTAAAATTGTTACATGAAGTACCCCCTGAGATTTTAAGTTATTATTTCAATAATTTAACAACACATTTGCATGTTCGTGGTTCTCTGAAGTCAGTTAATGGTCACATGACATTTAGTTTAGTTTTTTAAAAATTAAATATTAGCTTTTCATCAACAAATTAACTCTCTCACAAACCCCCAGGTGTGAACTCAAGTTTGGGAACAAATATTTGAGTAGATGAATGATGGAGGAACTAAATATCATATTAGCTTTAATTTCATGCAATTAATGCCAGCAATAAAGTGACTAACCTTCATGTGATACAGATTGTCTCCAGCATCCAGATCTATGCGTCTTGCTTTTTTGTTTACTGACATAACTGCGAGACTGACATCTAATGAACCGTGCATTTTCCCTTTGGAGAACTGTTGAAAAAGTAAATCCCTGAATGTTTAAAGAGTCTGGATCCAAGACCTGTGGTTGTTGGTAAGTGGGGTGAAAAATAGCATACTTACATCATGTTGGTTTTTTGTATATCGTAGGATCCCTTTATCCAATACAAAATATCTCTGTAAAAAAGTATAACTTTTAAGTCATTCAAACATTCTTACTAACAACTACCTGAGAAAATGATTATGTGTAACATGATACTTTTTCTCATACCTTATGCCAGCCTTTTAGAGGCCACTTTCTCCTCTTCATCAAGTAGCCTTCACAGATTCCTGGAGCATTCGCATCCTGCATGTTTTCTCCAGTGAAGGTTACATCTACTGGGAAGTCATCCATTACTTCCCAGTCTTTAATATTCTATTAGAAACAGAGTGAAAAAGGCAATCACAGTTACGTACAACAGGGCGTTTCCCCATTTAAAACGTGCCACATTTAATCCCTATGAACAAAATGTAACTATTGAGCTTGTTATGACACAAACTTGTCGGTTTGGTTTTCACACTATTTGATTGGACATTTCAAGATGTTGAGCAACTGGTTTCAAAACACCCAAGGGCAGACCTCCCAAGTTTAGCTTTTAACCTATGTACTTGCAAGGAAAATATTTAGGTGTGTTCAAAAATCAGTTGAACAACCTGAGTTTGAGTGTTTATGTCAAGTAGATGGTACAAACCAGCCGTGAGTGGCGTGAGGATGCTGTGCTGCTGCTCCTGGAATGAGTGGGCTTATGCCTGCTACCGGACACCTTCTCCACAACGCTCGCCTGTAAATGGCTGTGGTCCACTGAAGACCCATGGGAGTCCATTATAAAAAAATTCCTCTTGTACACTTATTAGTCGAGCTTGGTGTGAATATATGCTCTGCTAGAGGATCCTTCTCATTGTAAACTAGAGCACAATATGTCTGCAAAGCAAAGATTTGTCATTATTAGCATGTCGTTTTCATTTATTGGTTAGTCAGAGAAGCACGTGGTAAGACTCAAGGGAATGTTAATTGTGTGTATTGGGGATTGCCATATTGTCAATAACAGGGGTATACACAGTTAATATATTATTTTTATTCTATTTTACAAATACTAATACAATTATTTGTAAGTTATTTTGATTTATTCAAGTGAAAATATAAAAGGCAATTATTTAATTTGGGAAATAACATGTCTATGATATTGCACTTAACATTTTTTCCACACAGTATATGAAAATACATAATTGCCTTTATATTTTAGGTCTGGTTTTGTTCAACTGAATGCCGATAAATTGCCAGGGTAGAAACACACTCACGGCAAAGGAAACCAGCACAGTGACAGTAAATAAAAACAGGAGCAATAAGTACAGTGTCCAGACAGAGAAAGCTCGTCTAGGCTAATTATGCTACCTAACCTGACAGTAGCCAACTTCTTAACTTCTGCCCTTTACTAGATCACACTAGTTCATTGTCTCATAAATACTTTTTAAATGACTTTGCATAACTGTAGGCTCATGTGTTTCATGCTAAGCAAAGAAACCAAAATAAATACTCATAATTACATGATGTAATTGTATAAAAGTATGAAAAGCAATGAGACACCTTTATTATATGCTTAATTCCACACTGATATATTCTAGAAAAATCCTTTCCAAATATAATCTGAACGGAATGTCATCTGAGGGGTGTAACAGAAACCAAACCTGTTTACTAGAATCATATATTGCCTTGACAACTCTGACAAGTTCATACCTGCCCATTAAACTAGAATTAGGGCAAATGAAGTGTTTTGTGAACAGCTGAATTATTAGTTGAGTGATCAACTATTTGATTACATATTCATATCTAAAAGGTTCAAGTAGAGTAAAACATATTCAATAATGAACAAAAATAATAATTGTTGATAAGTATTAAAGATTGTTTTAGATTCCCCATTTGATGGAAGGCACACTATGCACAGTAACATGCTCATGGATAGTAACCTCACACATGTAACGGTCCCTACGGAAGAGGCTTAACGACATTAGGATAATTGGCTTTGAATATCCCTTTTTAGCAGCCTTTAGACTGAATAGTTTTTCACTGTGAGCACAATGGCAGGTCACAGTGCTGTTAGCAGAAGGAAAACAGTGTGACGTAGGCATAACACTTGAATAATCATAATAACATCAAAGAAAGGTCAACACGAAGTTTAGTCCTTTAATTTTAGACTTTAAATGTAATTTATAAGAACTGAGCATGCTATTAAAATTAATAATAACTGTTAAACAGATGCACAGATTTAGTCAAAGTAGCCATTCCTAGTGGTCTATGCCAGGATAAAGCACCATATCAAGTGTGTTCTGAAACCAAATAGTAACCAATAAACACAAACTACACAAAAATGAATATATAGCCTTACGCTGTTTACCAATCAACACCTGATCACATAAAATGTTTTCAATTCATACACAACATTTTATGTTTATGGCCAAAAACATTGTACATGCTGTAAATGTCCTAAGCAATTAAGTTCTAGGATGTGATAAAACTTCAACAACAGAAAATCTTTTAATAGACAATCTAGGGTTGTGTTTAATAGTCAATGCTCAAGTTAGCTTCACCATTGCACTGATAAAGGCTGTGATTTTCCTTGCATAATTTTCACACAATGAAAACAAAAACCAACTTCAATATCAGACACGTATACACTTCTAATCACCAGCATTTAAAACCACAAAGTTTCTGTATTGTAACTCATGCTCTTACCTGAGGTTCCTGCTCTTGGCCAGCGTGTGGTATATTTCTGAGTAATTCTCTCCAAGCGTCTGAGTTTCATGCGTCCCCATTTGTACTACCTGGCAGGACAACCGGTTCAACCACTTTCTACTAAAACGCAAGAATGCAGACATTCCATGTGCATACCAGAGCGATGTATCGCGGTCAGCTCTCAAACTATCCTCCACTGGTGCCTGAACATCCACAAAATCCACCCAAGACTCCAGGCCAAATCATTATCCGCATTAGTGTCTTAAAAGCTGTCGGCATTACATGCATGTAGGAGGAACTTTACCGAGAGCCAGCCATTCAGATGATGCATTAAAAGCTGAAACTATTGAGCTGCTCTGCTTTTACCTGACTGAGATGACTAACTGCTAATTATTCATTTTCAAGTGGGTAACCCCTTGTTGCTTCACGTATTACCATCAGCATATTTTAATTATAGAGATGGGTTACAAATTCACACGATTTTCCAATTTTAAAACTGCCTTAAAAAATAAAAATAAAAATAATAATCACAGCGGTGTCAAAATACAAACAGAGAAATCTTTAAAGCGAACCCGGAGTTACAATAAAGTAAATGACCAAGATTAACATGAAGTAATCCAGAGATTAGCACTAATCAGGATCCATGACCACTAGCTAGTGTTTGTTTTGGCAATACAAATGCATGTTTCTCCTGGCTTTTAACTTTTCTGTTCAACTTGTTCTTAAACTTACAAAGGCACTCGGATATTGACGTTGGCTATTGAAATGAAAAGGGAGTTGTCACACTTTTTGTTCCAGGTTTCTAGAAAAAATTTTCTCAGGTTTCTTTTTAAAAGTCGATTTCTGTACAGGTACATACCTTAAATACTTGACAACAAATCTGTTGCATTTCCACCTTTAATGCTGCAGTCGCGTGAAACGGACGTTGCGAAGTCTTTTCTCCTCTAGTGTGAATTTATGACGTACATCCGGGTGGAACTGCCTCTCGAACAAGAAAAAATATAGGGCGGGACATGATTTGTTCACTAGGAATTGATTGGGTCGTTGTGGTTTGAGTGACAGGTTATCCCGCTCTCGCGCCGACAAACCATTTGCCATTTGAGAAGAGGGAGCAATTTTGATAAAAGATTACAAGGTCGCATAAATAAATAAAATTAATTATGTGCACGGATAAATCTTTTAGAATAAATACTGCCGTATTCCATTAAAAAAAAGAAAGAAAATAAATGTCCATTATGATTTCATCGCAACCTTATACAAAATGTATTTTTTGTTGACATTTTGACACAATTATGAGCAATTGGTCAATACGGAACCTACCATTAAAAAGCCTATTATTGGCTTTTAAGCAACATCTGCATACTAAAACAATTATTAATAGTATATATAGTGAATATTGTTAGTTATAAAATTACTAAATTTACACTGTCAAAAAAGTATAAACACTGCCAGAGAAAACAAACATTTGTTTACCTCTGACATTGAAATAACCAAAATGCAACTTTAAATAATATAATTTTATTAAATGCAATTTTTCAGCTGTTCATCCATGTCTATTTGTACAATTCAAGCAGCTGCTTCCTGTATTGTAGAAGCATCTTTATTTGTAACAGCATTTGTGGCGTCTCCAGAGCCCTGCTGTTTGACATACTGCTGAAGGAGGGCAGAAAGATGAGCTGGATGGTGGCGTAGCATCGAGACAGTCTGTGAGGTCATCATGGTTAGACCACCAACTAGCTCTCCCTGGATAGTGGTCACAGATGGGAGTTTGGAGTAACTGAGAACGCCTTGATACGAAAGCAATGTGTTCTCTATACAAGCACCTGAAAGATAATGTTTCAGAAAGCCTGTGAGACAATACCAACTTTTCTGAAGGCCTTTATGAATGCAAGTTCGTGTATGGCACACTCACCTAATAGGACCATCTGAGGACTGTGCCTCAACGCTTGCAGCATTTCTTTAACTTTCGGCTCTTTACTAACAAATATGACAGTCGGGCCAACAAATAGAGGCAACATGTTACTGTACATGCTGTTGTTGAGGAAAGTCCTCGTCACCTGCAAAGAAACACATATGAAATGTCACACAGCAGTAGCTCACAACAGTGGTAACCATCACTATAGCTTGGCATTACCTGGTTTGGAAAGAACTTGATACTGATATTGTGTCTTTTCAGTTTGTGTTTCAGCTGCAATAGGTCCTCTGCATTGATTGCATTATTTTGGACTACAGCAATCATCCTACACTCCTTAAATAAGGTTTCTAGGTCTCTCCTCAACAGAACTGCCAGAGTACTTTCCTAAAAGAGAAGCAATTTGATACATTATTAGAACACTTCAAATAACACGTATATATTTATACTATATATTGTATTAAATATATTGTATAATACATATGATTGTTATTATAGTACTTTCCAAAAAAGAAGAAGCAAGCTGATTTCCGACACAGAATAATCCTTTTATTTTCGTAACTGCAAGTTTATTCACAATTCTGACTTTCTTTGCAAATCCGAGTTTATTTCACAATTCAGATTTTATAACTCACAATTTTGAGAGAAAAATAAAGAGATATAAACTCACAAAATTGTGAGATAAAAAGTCACAATTGCGCTTTATTATTATTCCGTGCCAAAAACAATATTTCAGAATGGGACACTTAAAGTGACAGTCTCTTATCATAATTATATTTATAATATAATATTAAAGGTTTAGTTCACCCAAAAAACAAAAATTGTCCTCAATTACTCACCCTTATTCCAAACCTGTAATACTTTCGTTCAGCTTCGAAACACAAATGAAGATATTTTGAATGAAATCTGAGATTTATGTTCCTCCATTGACAGCTACGCAAACACCAATTTGTTGCTTCAAAAAGTTCATAAAGAGATCGTAAAGCTAATCCATATAAAGCGGTTTAGTCCAAATATTTCTGAAGAGACTCGATCGCTTTATATAATGAACAGATTGAATTTACAATTGAGGCTTTTATTCACAAACATTGATCAGCAAACAAACAGAAGATCAACCGTACTTGACACGCAAGAACAAAGACTTTTGTGTTTCAAATAAACACCAAAGTCTTACAAGTTTAGAATGATATAAGGGTGAGTAATTGATGATGGAATTTTTGGATGAACTAACCCTCTTAAAGTATATAATATATTTACATAAGTAAAAGTATTTAATACAAATATTCATACAATTTTGAACTAATGATAATTCACTTAAAACCATTCAACTAAATCCTTCCAAGAGAGATAGTGTACATTAACTACTGCAATGACCAACCTCTTCAGTTTTTTTGGCTCGTGGAGCCAGAGCACCAGCAGGAGCTGCAGGTGTGGGGGGAATGTACTCTGTAACAGCCAACAGCTTCTGCTTGAGAAAGTGTACTGGCCTTCTGTGACGAGTGACAGCTTTGGAGCCGTGACGAACACTTTGGGTTAATGGCAGCCATCCTGTAGTTTGACATATTATGACAATTGGTAAGAATAGCATTAAGGCTAAAATACAAACATTAATATTCAAAAAGGATACAACAAATCATTCATGAATGTCATTATTAAAATATAACGTGATGTTCTCATGAATACAAATACAGGGGCAGCATGCATACACAACAGAATGCTAAATATGGAGAGATATACCAAATAGCATTAAGTTAACAGGACAGAGTGGAACACACATTTCCAATAAGCACTTCAAAAATGAATTGCATAGTCCCTGTCCCTGATAAATGATGATGATGATGCTGTTGTACAGAATCACAATATAGCTTAATTGTGTCTCTTATCTGTACCTTTACAATGGAGTTCATAGTTTAAATTTAAATCGTTTTAAATGGCCGATATGCTTTTTATAAATAGTTTTTAGTTATATTTGGGGGGATAAGCTTAACATTGCAACATCAAAACAGAATCTTACCCGCTTTCGGGAGAAGCCTGCCACACAAGGTCGCTGCCATCTTGATCCGGATTTGACGTTGTTGAATCGTGCTTAAAAAATAAAAGTCGTTGCCTGATGTTGTGGTCATGTCTTAAAAATAAATATGTAAAAAGAAAAATACCCCAAAATATATTGTTATGTTTGCTAGTGTATTTGCTATTGTTATTATGTTTTTAATAAAAAATATATACAAAGCAAAAGTTGAATTTTATATCGTGTTTAGGCTATTTTGAACATGTTAATTAATTATCGAATATACAATTAGTGATTAAATATCACGAATTTATTTATTATTATTATTATTTTATTTTATTTTTTTACAAAACTGATTGAGTTTTCATAACATTTACGTAAGAGCACGAACGTGATGACGCAGGTTTGGAGCTGCAGGCATGAGACGTCTTTTGAGCTTCTGCACGTCTAGGAACATCAGCAATATTGTGAAGTTTATCGAACCCAGTGTTACATTGCCAGCCCGCAAGCCTCCGTTATTTATCTCGATTTTCTGCAGGGAATTTACGGACAGCGGCACCAACATGGACCTGAGTAACATGAGAAAGAGCTATAAGAGCGATCAGGAGGTGGGAAGCATATTTTGTGCTTTTACGTGTTATGTCAGGTGTATGTCCATGACCTCAGACCCCATTCAAAAGATAAACTCTTTGATTTTTGTTTAGTTTGTTTTTTTACACCAAAAGGCATGACACGAAGAACAGTAATTTATTATATGAAACCTTATTAATGTGATTCTTGACCTTGAAAGGTGGACTTCCATCAATACTTCACTAATTAAGATCATATGAGAGAGTTACATTTAGAATAATTAAATAATTAATTTTAAAAATACATAAGATAATGATGTATGTCCTTTCTCTTAATGTCATCCTACAGTGTTTTGAGGAGGATCAGCTTGCTTCTTTAGACCCAATTAAGCAATTTGGTAGCTGGTTTGATCAAGCAACTAAATGCCCTGAGGTGGGGGAAGCCAATGCAATGTGTCTTGCTACAGCCACTAAGTAAGAGTCTCAATGCAGTTTATCAGTATATGAAAATATACAGAGTAGCTTTTGGCTATGTATTTAATAATGCAATAATTTACTAATTAAATTTTGCCCAAATGCATCTCTCTTGTCTCATCTAAAGGGACGGCCGCCCCTCTGCGCGCATGGTCCTTCTGAAAGGCTACAGTGAAGAGGGATTTCGCTTCTTTACCAACTATGAGAGTCGGAAAGGTTCAGAGCTGGTGAGTCTTTAAAACAATATTTTATTTTGTTAAAGGGATTGTTCCTGTCATCATTTACTCACCCTCAAGTTGTTCCGAATCTGTTTAAATTTCTTTGTTCTGTTGTACACAAAGGAAGATAATTAGAAGAATGTTTGTAACCAAGCAGATCTCGGCCCCCATTGACTACCACAGTAGGAAAAATAATACTATGATAGTCAATCTGCTTGGTTACATACATTCTTCCAATTATTTTTGCGTGAACTATCCCTTTAAAGTCCAAATTAAAGGGAAAGTTGCTTTAATGTCCAAATTAAAACGCGTCAGAGAGAGTCCCTCAGAGCAGCAACAGTCACGTGATCTCTGTCTCGGAGGACGAGGTTCGGAGGGCACTCAAACGTGTGGATGTCAGGAAAGCTGCTGGGCCAGATGGTATTTCAGGTCGTGTTCTACAGTCCTGTGCTGATCAGCTCGTTGGGCTCTTTACATCCATATTTAATGAGTCCCTTGCCACATCTGTTGTCCCCACCTCCTTCAAAAAATCCACTATCATCCCTGTACCTAAGAACAGTAAACCCTCTTGCCTAAATGACTATCGTCCAGTGGCTCTCACATTTATAGTCATGAAGGTCTTTGAGAGACTCATTAAAAACAACATTTGCTCCTCCATTCCTGACACTTTGGACCCTCTTCAGTTTGCCTATCGTCCCAATAGATCGACTGAAGATGCCATCTCTCACGTCCTTCATTCCTGCCTTACTCACATCGACAGCTAAAGTGGGAACTATGTCAGGCTGCTATTTATTGACTGTAGCTCAGCCTTTAACACCATAGTTCCCATTAAGCTAACACTCAAACTCCTGGATCTCGGCCTGAATTCTTCTCTCTGCCTCTGGATTGAAGATTTCCTCACTGGCAGACCCCAGGCGGTGAAAGTAGGCCAGTTCACCTCCACCTCCATCACCCTGAGTGTGGGAGCTCCACAGGGCTGTGTGCTGAGTCCCCTGCTCTACTCTCTCTACACCCATGACTGTTTGTCCACACACAGCTCCACCTCTATCATCAAGTTTGCTGATGATACTGTTGTCCTGGGTCTCATTTCCAACAACAATGAGACGGCATACTTGGACGAGGTGGAGCAACTGACATCATGGTGCCAGGACAACTGTCTCTCTCTGAATGTTAGCAAGACCAAAGAACTGATTGTGGACTTCAGGAAGAGACAGCAACGGTCATACTCCCCTCTCATGATCAGCGGGACACCGGTAGAGAGAGTGAACAGCTTCAAATACCTGGGTGTGAACATCTCCGAGGACCTGACCTGGACTGCACATATCCAGACACAGGTGAAAAAGCCAGGCAAAGACTGTACCACCTGCGCCAGCTGAGGAAATTCAGGGTTTCACCAGCTATCCTGAAAACTTTCTATCGAGGGGCGATAGAAAGTGTCCTGACTCAGTGCATCACAGCGTGATGCGGGAACAGCACCAGTCATGACTGCATAGCCCTGCAAAGAGTGGTGCGCTTATCCGGGCGCATCTCAGGGTCAGCTCTCCTATCTCTGCAGGACATTTACACCAAACGCTGCAGAGGTAGAGCTACCAAAATCATCAAAGACATTACCCACCCTGCGAACTCTCATTTCACCCTGCTGCCATCTGGTAGCGCTTCCGAAGCCTGATGGCAAAACTGAAAGACTCAGGAGGAGTTTCTTTCCCCAGGCCATCAGACTCCTGAACTCAGTCACGTGACTGCACTTCACCCCGCATACACATAAACATCCGGTTTTAACATTAACATCCACATACTGTCATTGCACTGCACTTTGTTCTTATTGTTACTGTGTAACAACCAGTAATTAAACCTGTTTGCACATTATACTTCTGTTTGCACATTACATTATACCCATTGTTTGCACATTTTACTTACTTATATATATATTTTTTATGTTAACCAGTTATTTATTTTATCTTTTACTTGATTACTTATAATTCTATGTTGAGTACTTTTTATTCTATTCTATTTTTAATTTCCTCCTTGTGTTTCTTATAACTGTTATTTGCACTGTCTATGGAGCGGACCTGTTTACATTTCACTGCCAGTTATATATTCTGTATATAATTGTGTATGTGACAAATAAAACTCTTGAATCTTGAATCTTGAAATGGGTTTACCTTTGCATCTTTATGTCTTTAAAATTCTCTCTTTTTTTTCAATCATATAGGATAGCAATCCCCATGCCTGTCTTGTCTTTTACTGGGAACCAATAAACAGGCAGGTGGGTGTTTTTTGTCAGAATTTTCCCCAGCAAATTCTTCAAGCATCAGATCATTAGAATATTATCTTTAGTTTTAATATTTGTCCAAAAAAAAAACACTTGGATTTTAGAACCCCGTTGTATTTTTTCTTTTAATGTGAAGTTTTGTGCACAAACAGATTCGCATTGAAGGCACTGTAGAGAGAATCCCGTATGAGAAATCGCATGAATACTTCCACTCAAGGCCCAAGAGCAGTCAGATCGGTGCAGTTGTTAGCAGACAGAGCACCATAATACCGAGCCGACAAGTGAGTATCACTCCCACTTATTGTGTTCTGTCTTCTGGTTTGTATTTCCACAACATGAAGGTAAGATCTTACGGATTTATGAAAGAACTGCTCATCTTCATGTTCTATTAACATTTTGTCATCCACTTCAAACATTTCAATATCCATGATGACAATTTTCGCTAACTCTACAATAAGTAAATCCACTTCACTAGCTAATTACTCTTCTGACAGTGATGCCTTAGAAATATACAGATCTACTGCAAAACAGAAGTTCAAACACGATAATGGAAAGAAGGCTATGCGCTTAACATTATTCTTGTTAACTAAAACAATTAAAACATTTTGTAAATTGAAATGCAGTTGAAATGAAATAGTGGTCTCAAAACTAGCTTGTTAGCGCATGTTTAACGCATTATTTATATTTAATGCAATTTACACAGCATCTGTTTTTTCTGTCATCCTTTGGCTAGCTTTACATTGAATGATCGCACTCTTATTCATCCAAATGCTTTTAAACCATTCAAGCGCGACAAGACAAAAAGGAATGCACTGTCTTTGAATGTCCTGTCTATGTCCGCTTCATGTTCTGCATCGGCAGATCTTAAAGTCACAGCAGCCTAATAAACCAGTTGCTGTGATGTCTGTCATTAATGTTAATCGAAAAACAAAGATAAGAGAAAATAGTAGCTTTAATAAGGATTGATCTATATTTAATTTATAATTTATGCAGTTAAGACTGTAAAGTGTTTGATAATTTTTTTCAACTTCTGTATATTGATTATATATGAAGGCCACAGGTAAATATGAATTATAATGTGAAATTTGTTTTATGTTCAGTTAAATAAAGTTTTTTTAAAATGTTGCAATATATAGCTTTCAATTATACTGTAATGAGGAATTTCTATCATTTAATGTTTAAAAAAAATTCATAGAGACATCAGTGGCAGTATTATTATCAGTGGTACTGGCCTTCATTCATAAAAACATGCCATTACAAGTATTTAAAATATACTGTCTTTAAGTTGTTTCTATATTAATTTGGAGAGTAACTGTGAAATTACTACAATATAAAAGTATTAAAAACTCTGAGGTTTTTAATCACGGTTAATTACAGGGGAAAATGTGCGATAATCAATTGACAGCACTAAAAATAAAATATAAATATTAGATTAAAACATTTAATAAAATAAATATTCTCTTGGCAACTAACTGAAAAAAGTTGAAGCACTAAAATTACTAACTGAAAATAAATAAATAACTAAAGCCTGCACTAAAACCAAAATTACATTTAAATTCAATTTAAGCCTAAATAGTAATATTTAATATTAACTATAAATATTAACTATAATATTATATAAATACAAAAATAATATGGACACAATCAATTTCAGCAGCTAAATGTTCAAACACCTGTTTTATTGACCATTTTTTGTGTGTACCCCTTAAAGTACCTGAGAGAAAAGAATGCAGAGCTTGAAGAAAAGTATAAGGACACGGATGTACCGATGCCAGATTACTGGTGTGTAATCTTTGTATATTAATATCAAATTCCTGTCTCTGTTCTGTTCTTATTATTATCATCATTATGTATTTGTTTTTTTCTGCAGGGGGGGATATATTGTGAAACCCTCCCTAATTGAGTTCTGGCAGGGTCAGACCAATAGATTACATGACCGAATAGTATTTTTGCGGCCAAAAGAAGGAGAGACTGAGCTGGCACTCGGGGATATGCAGCATCAAGCAGAGGGGGGCTGGATATACCAACGCTTGTCCCCTTGATAGTGCACATGCTGTGAAATTAACATCAACGTCTGTGACATCAATACATCATCATTACTTGAAAGCAGCTGTCATTTGTGGTGCCACCAGAGCATTAACTGACTAGTGAAGACTTACTACTCCATAATCTTCGTCCTATATTTGTATTGTCTTACCTAAAACCATAAAGGATATTTTATATGTTGATCACTGTAGACATGATTTTATGAATATAAATCATGTTTCATTACAAATGGTGCTTTGTTGCAGTGTTTGTCATTAAGCCTTCAAAACTGACAGTCTCAATTAATATTAAAAGTGTCTTTACTATGTACTAACATTTAAATTAATTTAACATTAATCCTTTGATAGAATGCAATTACTATGTTACACACTTGTTTTAACATGGTACTTATATTTAAAAATACCAGCATGTTACTACAGCTGAAGTTAATTCCTCCAATTACATCTATTATTACACCGTTGAGCTTCCCTTAGCCCACCTTTAAACCTAACCCATACCATGAAACCTTACCTATATCCTACCTCTATAGCAGAAAAAAAAAAAGTGCAGTACATGCAATAAACACACAATAAATACATTGAACCTTACCATTTTTTTAATGTAAGTACATTGTAGTTAAAGACACCTAATATAAAGTGTGACCAAACTGACTTCACCATGTTCTTAATCTATTTCTTGCAAGTTGCAAGTGCAAAGTCTAATTTAATGTTTATTAATAATTGAAAAGCACAGCTGTACTTGCAGCCTTAACTGTAGTTTTAGAGAACATAGACTTTGGACTGTCACAACAATGTTGCTGTTTGTACATCATTCATGATATACAACAAATATCTGCAATAACAATAAATAATCTGCAAGACAAACATGAAATATTTAGATGAAATTTCTTGTTATAAATGTGCCAAACTTAATGTTTCCCTAAAATAATTGAAAATGTGGATGAAATTCTGTAATGACTGGTGACCTTTTCTGTATATGTAAAACAAAGAAGTAAACCTGTTGAATTTTTTGCAGAAATGGTTATTTTTTGTTTTTGCCAGCAGATGGCAGTGTCCTCAAAACAACTTGTGCTCTTTTTATGCTTTTTCTAATTCTGCACATTTGAACACATTCCTGCAGTTCCAAGTAAAGTCTTTATTTAGCATATTTAACAATAACCTTTCAAAAATGGCAGTAAACAATAGACAAATACAGATTAAACAAGGGAAATTAAAGCTGTAGTGGTAGTTGGGGAACTTATCTCTCACGTGCTGTGACTTTGGCTGTCCATGCCCCAATTGAAACCCTTTTTATGGTAAACTGATCAAATCAGAGATAGTCCTATGCACAACTGAATGTTCAACCACAAAAAAAATACACGTCATCAAGTGCTAATTAAAGGGCACAGCAGTCCATCAAAATGCAACCTAAGCAACAGTCTGTTTCCCAAGTTTGAGATTAGTTACTATTACACAATGTACATTTTATGACCATTCTCCACATTAAATGAAATTAATTGAATGAATTATAAACAAAAGTTAGTAGAGTTGAGATTTTTGTTTGCCAGGTATTTTATTTGTCCCACAGTGATAATATCGTATTTTATGATCATGGCAAGGTGTACAGGCAATATAAACTGCTTAATAATAATATTGGGGCCTGCTTTTTAATTAAAGCATGGGCGGTAAAAAATAATAATTTTCTGTTCCAGACAGTATCTTCACACGTCAGTGGTAACTCAACATGGGAACTTATAATAAAAATGAGTAAAAATTATTTAATGTATGTACGCAGGTATAAACAGTCCCCAAATATGCTTTGTCTGGGTGCTATTTTTCCACATGGCTTTTGTCTGTCCGAGCAGTTTCAGGGAAAAGGCTTGGGTTTTCCGCCAGAGTTGCGCGAATCTTCTTCTTCTCTTTGAACCGCCCAGAATTGGAGACTTTGACGTGACGGCCCTTGGTCCCGGATTTATCCACTATTTTTTCCAGTCTGGCATCCAAATTGCTGTCTGCGGCATCATTGCCCAAGTCTTTATTTGCATTGTTGGTGCTGAAGTCAGGCGGTATTTCATATAGGACCTTTGCCTCTGACTTCTTTTTTCTCAGGAAGGTGAGTTTCCACCAAGCAGGGTCGGCCATGACAGGTGCGAAGGGGAGATGGTAAAGCGGTAGCCCTATAACATGAATTAAAATTTGTTAGGTAGGTTGAGGTAAAACATGCTGAGTAATGTTGTTTCAAACACATAATTTAACAGTTCTATTGGCCACTGTAACCTTTGATATTGCTCACTGTGGGTTATAAGGTCAATATTCTCAGCTTTGAAACTATGTAAAGAATAATAAAGAAAAAATAAATTGAAGGTTTATACATCTTACATTAACCATGTGGGTAAAATATATATATATATATATATATATATATATATATATATATATATATATATATATATATATATATATATATATATATATATATATATATATATATTTACCATGTAACACTTTACAATAAGGTTGTAGTTAACCTTAGTTAATGCACTAGTTAGAACCATGGACAACACCTTTGTTCAGCATTACCTAATCTTTGTTAACGTTAACTCACACATATATTAATGCATCTATTCACATTAACTGCACAATTAGTTCACATTAGTTAATGCAATAGTAAACATGAACAATGCCTGTAGCTTTACTGTTTTTGTAAGGTTCTTACTGTGCATATTTACATTAGTTTATATAGCAGTTGACACACACTAAGGACATTTCTAACACCATCTTACTCTAAAGGTAAAACTGCTGGTGAGTACTTTATTAACATATAAGAATAATTGGTAACACTTTACAATAAGGTTGTATTAGTTAATACATTAGTTAACATGAACTAATATAAACTCCACTTATAAAGCATTTATTTATCTTTGTTAATGTTAATTTCAACATTTACTAATGCATTAATAAAATATTGTTGATATTAGTTGATGCACTGTGAACTAACATGAACAGCTGTATTTTTATTAACAAAGATTAACTAACGCTGAACAGAGGTGTTGTTCATGGTTAGTTCATGTTAACCAATGCGTTAACTAATACAACGTTATTGTAAAGTGTTACCATAATTAATAGTTAATACTAAGGCATTGATTCGGGCTGTTGGTAAACATTCTAAAGTGGAAACAATCTGATCAGCAGATATGTTGTTCATATTTTATTATTATATATTCCACACTTTACTATCATTACTTACATTTAACAAAGCATTATTAATGGCATGTGTAAACCTTATTGTAAAGTGTACACTATTTCAGCCTTAACTGATGTGTTACTAACATTTGTAGACTTTTATGAACATGACTTACCATAAAGCGTTGAATAATGGTTTTTCAGAACCTTATTATAAAGTGTACACTATTTCAACATTAACTGATGTGTTAACATGTGTAGGTTCATTTCAAAGCAGTAAATGCTTTGTTAATGGCAAGTCTATGTTAATAAAAGTCTACAAATGTTAGTAACATATCAGTTAATGTTGAAATTGTGTACATTTTACAATAAGGTCACAAAAACCATAAATAAGTGCTTTGTTAATGGCAAGTCATGCTAATAAAAGTCTACAAATGTTAGTAACACATCAGTTAATGTTGAACATGAAAAGAACAAAGTAAGATGGTTAGTTAGAAATGTTCATCCTTAGTGTGTGTGTTACTAAAGATAACTTTACAAAAACAGTAAAGCTACAGGAACTGTTCATGTTAACTAATGTTAACTAATACAACCTTATTGTAAAGTGTTGCCTAAATGGGTATTTTTGGCCTTAGTAAAATAGGAGGATAAAGCCAGTTAGTTAATTAATTTATGGTTTTTTTACAAAGTAAGCATTCTTGCTATTTTTCTCACACATTAAAAAATGTTGTCTTTGCAGTAGAAAAATTGCTACATTTTAGAAAGAGGGTTCCTTTCGAGGAGATGATGAGCATAAGGTAGAGGTGATTGAGTAATGTGTTGAAATATGAACTCATAATTTCCAATAGTCTGCAAGCTGCTTATTTCTCCAGTGCCTAGCATAACACTCTCATTTATCACGCAAATTTTTGCCCTAGGATGTGTTTTTATGGATACAGAGCATCAGAACATAAGCATGAAGGCTCATTTGCATACTTAAGCACATTGTAAGCAGCATCTCTAGTTCTTTGTGAGATCATATGTGTTTCTCCTCATCCAGTGATTAGATTAGAATAACAAGAGGACACCTGACACTGCTTGCTCATCTGTTTAATTAATGAACAGCACCACTGGATCCCCTGTCACTCCCCTGGGATCTGAGATGCACCAAAATAACATTGCGTGAACCAAGACACATTAACATAAACTTGATGGACAACTTCGTTTCATCCCACTCCGATAGAGTATCGTTTGTTATGTAATACTGGTCAGTGTATCGCTATTGTACACATCAGAAAAGCATGTACAATGATTTACCCATGTAATAGCAACCAGTGTAAACACAGGAGACTCACACACCTGCATACTGGTGACAATTATGTGAATGGCTAGGGTGTGACATCTGGTCCCTTAGCAACATTGTCATAATCATCATTAAATACAATGTATTAAAGAATGTGTCATGGTTTGTCCAGCAAATGCAGCAGGTTTTATAGCATTGGTGTGAGATAAGATTTCAAGTATCAGTTTTTATAAGGCTCTAGTAAACACACCCTTCACTTGGAAGTTGCCACCCCATACTTAAAAATGTCTGGTAATATTGCTCATTGGAGATTTATGGAAGAAAACAAGAAAGTGTCTCCACGTGAATACTTTTTTAATTCCACTAAAACGTGACAAAGCTTTGGTTTTCAGAAAGATACAAACATCAGATGTGGATATATTGTATTATCTATATATCCATCCATGCATATTTATTATTTTAATTATTTATTTAACTCCTTACACTTTCTTCAGTATTTTGTACGTTGTATCTTGTTTTAGCATGTTTTTATTTGCCACATTTATATTGCTTCTGAACAATATTTACTGTGTAAAATTCAATATATATAAAAGAAAATGTATTTGAAACTAAATCTGACATTAACAGTAGGTAGAAAAAATAATAATTAAAATATATGTTTTGGCCTTAGTAAAGCGACAGTTTAAAAGCAATATTTAATTTAGCATTTAATTTAAATACATCTTCATAGTAAAAATATTGCTGCATTTCAGAAAGGGGTTCCTTATATGATGAGTAGATCATCGTATTTGGGGGTTACTGCCATGAAAAAGTTTTCCATAAAGGGTCAGAGACAACACTAAAAGCCCTAATTTAACAAAACAAACCATGTCCATGTAATTTTGCATGCCATGACAAAAGAAGGGGGCATTTCTAACACAAGGGAAAAGAGCCATTTTATGAGGTAACAGTCTCTCTCTACTGGATTTGACATTGATCTTCTACAATTACATAATGACAGGATTCAGTCACTTTTAGGAGCAGCTACTACTCTTTCACCTTAAGTGCACTTAGTTTATTGTGGCCAAGTAGATTGTAGATGTATGTAGAGGAGATCTTATTGCACTCTGACTGCAAATGACTGTAAGGTTTAATCCAGGGAGAGTCAGGTGCTTTCCTCAGCAAGGGTGGTGTGAAGGTTCATTTAATGGTTTTATTGTTGATGCTTATTGATTATTTTGAACTATGAGCCACAGTCTGCATACTCAAAATGTGCCATGGATGTGCATTTCAGATTTTTTTTTACTGACAGAAAAATTTAAAAAATGCACTATAGAAAAATAACAAAAACTAGTGAATACTTTTTTAATAATATTTGTATTTAATAGTTTGCAGCTAACTCTTAAAAGTCACCTGACCGTCTACAAGAAGCTCAGCTACTCAGGAGGTATATCCCTAGAGCCAGATAATAAGTTACTTTGTTTTCCTCCTTGTGTGACTAAGCAGCACTAAAGAACCTCAGAGATCACAGAGGGAGCACAGTGTGCCTGTCTAAACCTAGGAAATCACTAACCAAGTTCAAAGCCTTCCCGGTGATACAAATGTTTGAGGAGGGGAGAGGTTAACCCAAGGACAGCCAGGCCTTGCCGTATTCAGAGCAGGCATGGAGGGTGTCAAGTTTGCCTGCAAGTCTAAGCCTGGACATCATATCGCTGCCGTTTGTGCACCATAATACGTCTCTCTCATCTGGGCCCTACAACATGGCTTCCCATATAGTCTGGAGCTTCCCAAGGGAGGCTTTCACTGAATTGTTTCTTAATGGGCTCTTTTAGGAGAATTTTTTATCATAATTTAGTGTTTAAAACTACTTGTTTTATGCCTGCTATTTTTAAATGGTTAAGACCAGTGTTATTTCACTGTTTAACTGCGCTGAAAAAAGAAAATATATTTTATGTAAAATGCATTTAAATTAAAAATCCTCCAGCATGTTTTTACTAAATCTGGCAAATTAAGAATGCCAACTCTCATCTTCTTTTCTATGCAAAAATAATGCCAAATACAAGAACAAATTTCATCAGTTCACCAACAATAGTTTACCTATACTTCATACTTAGCATCAAAACACAAAAGGAGCATCTGATCAGGCCTCACCTGTAAAGTTGTGTTCACTTCTTTCAAAAATGCTCCTGGTTTAGATGAACAGGTGTCGAGAAGAAGTTAAACCATTGTCGCTTTGACAAACTGCCCCAGGTGATCACTCACTAACTTCACTTTGCTGCTCAGGTTCAGTGTGCTGAGAGCTGCTAATACCTTCTCACCTTTTGCTTCCTCTTCTCTTAATTAATCTCCCTCCTTCTAAATGTCTGCTTTGAATGCAACATCTCATGCTACAGGTGTTCCCTTTCCCCTTCCTCTCTCTTGGTCCCTCCCTTCCTCCCTCCCTCTCTCTTTATCAGTCTTGTTTTATCTCCCTCTCCTGCTTAGACAGCAGCCCATACAGCCTCACACAAACGCACTGTTTCAGTCCAAGTTGAACATTAGGTCCAACCCAATGCAACATGAGTAAATGTTACAGACATGTGATCCAAAGAGGGAGGGCAATCCGAGTGAACGACCTCATGGGAGTTTGAAGTTGGTTTAACATTTGCATGGTCAACCAAAAAGGTAGTCACCTTCCCAAATCAAGACCCACTGCAGAATACAGTAAATAAATGCAGGCTAATTCAAGACAGTTTTGTTCTATATATATAGTTATGTATTAAAATAAAGAATAATTGCTGTTACAGAGGCCATAGTCCACTCTCATGTTATGAGCTGCATCACACACTCAAAAGAAACAACAATGTAATTCTTGAATGCGATTTTCAAATGCAATCCTTTAATTCCTTATATAGATAGATATATATAGATATATAGATAGATGGTTTTTACATAAATAAATAAAAATGTTTGTTTTTATAACAACAGAAGGACTTTTGCCACCTGAGCTTATTTACAATTTCACCTCTGATGTTTAATTTCACAAGGCCACCAGTCAGATGAGAGGATGCTTGCATTTGCATAATGTGGGGAAATCACAGACGGATACTGGATCCCCAGCTGAGATAGGAGCAGGTTTGAATGTCATTCAAAAAATATGAAAATCAAGCATTGCCTATGGTTCCCCTTAACTGTTACAGCCATTGTACTTCACAAGACCATTAAAGAGCTTAACCGATTTAGGATTAAAATTCTGATTTCTGTTCTTGGCAAGGTGCTGAAATAGTCTTTGGAGTGATTAAAACAGCTCTGCTTGGAGCACAATGCAAGTCTCTTTTCAAAAGCCTCTCATAGGGAAGTTGGTTAAGTAGCCTATAGTGCTGCAGAAGTTGCCCAAGATATACAAACATTTCAAAGAAATAGTAAAACAATCTTATCTTTGATTTTAACATTGCATAATATGTCACTGGTCTTTATTTCAAACTTTAAACTATTACAGTTTTCTTTCTTTGCTGATTTTAATCTGCTCTGTAAGAAAACAGACTGGAGGAGCCTCTTGTTGGAAACACCTAAGACACCTGCAGTCATATTTACAGCCAAAGTCCCTTTGCTGAACACATTAGATAAGATGTGCTGTGAACCGGCAAACAGGAAAATCTATATGACCACCTTGTTTAAATAAAACTATGGAAAGAGCAGGCTATTCACCATACATTTGCACACATTAAGTATGTTGAAATAGCCTACATTATGAATTCTCTTCAAGCAGCACAGTAGAAAATAAGCACAATTCCAATGCATGTGCTGCAAGAACAGCTGAACGTACTCTACCATGCTGTTATTAGCCTATCCATCGCCAGGTCTGTTTATGAGTACGAAAGAATGTGTTGTGTTTTTTTTTTCTCTCTCTCAGTCAAATGTATTGAAACACTGGTGTCAATTTAAAGGAGGTTGCGCCATCTAGTGGTCTCCTTTTTCTGCTGTCTGACATTTTACATACATCATATATGCAAACTAGAACAGGTAAACATTATTCGTATCGTATCTTGAATAAGATACAATAACATAAGGACACAGTAGAATAAACACATTGGACTTGCAAATAGCCTAGAAGAAAAGCACAGTATTTTAGTTAAAACGCTTAAACTCATAAAGCACTTACTTTTATTATTATTATGTCTTGTTATTTTTGTCTCTGAAGTTGGCTACATATTCAAGAGATAAATGATCAAATTATTTTACAATAAAAACAAAAAAACTTAATTGACAACAATTCTGTCTGTAATGTAGAAGGATGAGTCATTTAAAAATTTCAGGTTTACCTTCTGAGAGGTGAGATAATTTGTGTTTTTGTAATAATTATTGATTCATACCAAAATTATCATAAAAAGAAATACAAATTACAAACTATTTGAAATGTTTTATTGAAGGATATTTTCTGAAGTGGAAACAAATCTTTTGCAAACATTTTAGTAATTAGTTTTAATTTCAAGCCTTGTGAATGTGCTATATAATAACATTTAAATGAATAACCATTTTAAACAGTGAATTTTGGAACATATATAACCAAAATAAACATTCAGGTAACTGCTAGAAGCTAGCGACTTTTATTTTGGCGTTACAGGAAGTGATTAACAGCTCCTCTATACGTGTAGTGCATTGGTCTTTCAGCAGACGGTGCGTTTGACAAGGCAGTGTTACGTGCGCTGATTGGTCAGTTGTGTATGTACGTGTCAGTGGAAATGTAAACTTGAGTTGCATTGCGTCTCATCGGTGTGATTTATAAACATGGAGTCGTTTTAGTTATTCTTTTAGCAAAATAACGACAGTCACGGTTGCAATGGAGGTAAAAAAAGAAAGAAAATTATCTGGTTAAAATTGAGTCTCACTGTTTTTTCTTGGTATCGTAACGTTACTTTTTGTGTATAGAAAAGTCAACATGCTTGTAGACACTGGCAAGCTGTCAAAATCATTTTAAACAATATTATTGTGTATCATTGCATAGCTATGTTCCTTTTTTTAATATAAAGACTGCATTATTTACTTGCCTTACACCTGTATTTTTCTTTTAAGATTATAATATCATAATAATGTGCAAAAAGTTGATGTGACTTATTACAATGTGTATCATTTACCTATTAAAATCCATTTTAGCAGAACATCCAGAATCTCCCTATTGACATCCAAACCAATAAACTCTTGGGTAAGGCATACTTGCATTTATGCATATGGTTTGTAGTAATATTTCTTGTATTTACAAATCCACAGTAATTTAGACTTTGCTCCAAGATGTATTTAATATTTTGCCTTTGTCTCCATTGTTCAGACTGGTTGGTGGATCGCAGGCACTGCACACTGAAATGGCAAAGTGCAGTTATCACTATTAGAGAGAAGATCAATGCTGCCATTCAGGATATGCCAGAAAATGAGGAGATCAAACAACTGCTCTCCGGCTCATGTAAACCTTAATAATAATAATAATACAATCATATTTTGTGGTGTTTGTACGACTGTTATATGTATTATATTTATTTTTTGGATATCTTCATACTCGGTTATTGTTGCTTTTGCAGATATTCACTATTTCCATTGCTTACAAATAATTGAAATATTGAAAGGAACAGAAGCGTCCACCAAAAATATTTTTGGCAGATATTCATCACAAAGGATGAAGGTGATGATGCATCTCTCCTCTGTTTGGTTTTCTTTTAATGTGCAGTTTATCTATCTTAATATTGTATATAAAATGAAAATAATATTGTACAGTTATTTTAGTTTTATAATAGTTTTATTAATATTTTGAATTAGTTTATGTGTGTATATATATAATGTGTATGTGTGTTTTTGTTTTTTTTACATTAACAGGACTGGCAAGAGATAGTGTCCATGTATGAAAAAGACAATGTCTATTTAGGTAAGAAATCATCAAAATTATTACTATTATTATTTTTTTTATTATTATACAGACATTGCCATGATTGTGTGAATGTGTGTTTTTAACCCCAGCTGAAGTGGCCAGTATATTGATACGTAGTGTAAGTTATGAAGGTCCTGCTCTCCGAAAGCAGGTGTCTAAAGCTCAGCAGCTGCAGCAGGAACTGAGCCGACGAGAACTGGAGTGTCAGAGTGGTGCCGCCGACATGAGGGAACGCTATTATGCTGCCTGTAAACAGTATGGGATAAGGGTGGGTCAACAATTAATTCTATTTTCATTTATTCAAACATGGTTTAATAGTATTTACACATACTAACATATGACATATTTCACAGGGGGAAAATGTGGCAAGGGAGATACAATCACTGGTTGAAGATCTGCCAGTAGTTTTAGAAGAAACTGGTAAAAAGGCAGCCTGTCTGAAGGAAGCTATAGAGTTTTATGCAGTCTTCACAAATTTTGTCAGTGACTGGTGAGTGTCACTTCCTGTCATTTCTAACATTGAATTAGTAAAGGCCCATTCACACCAATGAAAATAAATATAAAGAAGATATAGTTCTAAAAATCGTCCACACCACAACTATAAAGATGACGGCACAGAAAAAGAGTATCATTGGAATCTCTTTCAGGACGATTTTTTTCTGATGAATGATAAAAACATTGACAGCGAATCAGAATCCATCCTGCTTTAAAGAGAATAAAACTGCTAATATAGTTATCTTTATAGTTGTTGTTCTTGGTGAGTGTGAATTGGCCCTTAAAGCTTGTGAACTTTATATACTTGCATTCATGCTTTTGATAGTGGTGAGCAAATAATATTTGACTTCCTTTTTCAGGTCTGAGGTTGTACTGCCCATGCTGAAGTTTGTCCAGAACAAAGGAAACACAACTTTATATGAGTGGAAGACAGGAAATGTGCCCACAGTTGTGGAGAGACCTGTAATGGAGGAAGCCCCACCTGATGTTGTCACAGAGGAGACAGTAAGTCTGACAACATGACTCAAAGTTTGGGTTTTACAGTCGGCATGAAACACAAGTTGCAATAGTCTTTTCTTCCCAATTGTGAAACAGCTTCTCAAACAGGAAAAAAAGACTTCATTTTGTCCACTGGGAAATGGCTGGATCATTGTATGTTTGTGGTTTGCTACAATTGTGATGTGAGTGACAGGTTGTTCCGTCCTCAGAGAAAAGAAGAGATGTTGTTGCAAGAGGGAAGGGAAGTTTGTAGAATTCCTGTAAATTAAAGCAATCAAGGGATCAATGTTTTAACAAAACCTCTAAAATGTAACTGTTATTCTTGCTCCGTGCAGATTGACTGGGGTGACTTAGGTGGCGATGCTGGTACTGAAGAGGTTAATTTTGGGATCTCTGTTGAGGATGGTGTGGACTGGGGTATTAGTCTCGATTCTGGCACCAAGGTAACCATTTAATACAAATATAACATTTTCAAACCCCTCATGATATAAAATTAAAACATTCTACCAATCAACTCTAGGAAACAGTTGCAGGTGATATTGATTGGGGAGAAGTTGAATCTGCTCCTGTGGAAATCGAAGTTGTGGATGTGGGCACAGACTGTAAGTGTGTTGGGAACTTGGGATTCAGTTAAATTAACTATTGATGTGTGTACATGAACATTGAGAATTTATGTTATAAATTTACACCACTGTTCAAAGGTTTGGGGTCAGTAGTTAAAAAAAAATAATAATACTTTTATTAAGCAAAGATAACATTAATGAATGAAGTAAAATGGCAGTAAAAGCATTTATAATATTATGATTTATATTTAAATTAAATGCTGTTTCTATGAACTTTCTATTCATCAAAGAATCCTGAAAACATTTTTAAGGTTTCCACAAAAATATTAAAGGGCACCTATTATGCCAAATTCACTTTTATAAGGTGTTTGAACATAAATGTGTGTTGGCAGTGTGTGTACACAACAACCCTATAATGGTAAAAATTCACCCACTCCTTTTTTTTTTTAAATCCCCATAAATCATAAGCAGTGTCTCAGAACAAGCTGTTACCAGATTGTCACACTGCAGAGGCCCCGCCCACACATGTTGATGGACACTGACATACTAGCACAGACCCTTCCCTCAGAGAGCTGAGCTGTTCACACAGTCAGCCATGTTTATCTCCTCGCCAGAGCATTAACAGCAGCATTCAAGTAAGAAATGCGTTCTTATTAAAGCTACTAAAGTTCAGTCAGTCAAGAGCAGGGAGTGAATTTCTGTTTATCTTCAGTTTAATAGAGGACTAGTCTAGTTTAATAGACTACTCACAGATGTGCTGTCATCCAGCTCTATGCGCATGCGACAGGAGCGTGTGTGTGTTTAAGTTGAGAGCGATAAGGCTTTAAAACGCATGCAGATGATAATATTTCAAGACAATGAAGAACTGCAATATCACATGAACGTGTCTGCGATAGAGATGATCATAAAAACAAACAGATATCATGTTTCAGTTTTCATTCCCTGTTCACTGCTGTGAATGAGCTGTGAAAGAGATCTGTAGGATCCTCCCTCTCAGGTGGGGAGCAGCAGCAACTCATTTGCATTAAAGGAGCCACGCAAAGAACAGCTAATTTTTCTTCAACTCCAAAATTGCCATTTTCTGCCAGTATATTAAATTATCTGTTTGGAGTTTTGATCAAACTTCACAGGCACTCTCTGGGGACACCTGAGACTTATATTACATCTTGTAAAAAGGGGCATAATAGGTGCCCTTTAAGCTTCACAACTATTTTCAACATTGATAATAATATGAAATGTTGCTTGAGCATCAAATCAGCATATTAGAGTGATTTCTGAAGGATCATGTGACACTGAAGACTGGAGTAATGGCTGCTGAAAATTCAGCTTTGCATCACAGGAATAAATTACATTTTAAAATATGTTGAAATAGGGAACAGTTATTTGCAATATTTATACTGTATTTTTGAACAAATAATTGCTTCCTTTGGTGACTTTTTTCAAAAACATTATAAAATAATATTAACCCCAAATGTTAGAATGGTAGTGTAAATTAGACTAATTTTGATTTTCAGCACTTTATATAAAAGAAATATTTAAAAAAACATCACAAAGAGCTAATTATTTGATTGTGAGATCTGCATTTGGGTAAAATAAGAGAATCGGTTACAAGCAGGCGCAATTAAACATATTAATCAGTTGTGCAGAATACAACATTACAAGGTCAGCCGATTTGATCTGGGTCTGGTTATAGGTCTCAGTACTTTTACTTTTTGCAGGCCCTGACGGTGTTGCCAGAGGTGAAGATGCTCTTTCTCTTCTGGAGAACTCAGAAACACGTGGCCAGTTCATAAATGAGCTGATGGAGGTACAGCTTCTCACTCTAACAAGTATTAGACAGAATGTTTACTTTTTACCAAACTGAATTTTTTTTTCTTCTTTTTTTTATGGGTTAGTTGGAAATGTTCCTGTGTCAGCGGCTAAGTGAGATGCACGAAGAAGGTGATTTAGTGGCCATGAGTCAGTTCCAGCTCGCTCCCTCAGTGATCCAGGCCCAGACTCCCGAGCGTGTGCAGGCCATGCTGGCAGAGGTGCGTGACCTGCTGAATGGGCTCACCTCAGTACGAATGCAGCATCTCTTTATGATCCAAGCGTCACCACGGTAATTACATCCTCTCAATCCTTTCACGTGCAGAAATGCACTTCATATCTGTCATCTCTCAGCCAATATTACAGTCAGGTTACATTTTTTTTTTTTTACTAAATGTTGTTAAAGAGCATGATATAGCTGAAATCTTGCAGGCAGATAATGATATATCTGATGTCGTGTGTGATTGTCTCAGCTACGTGGAGCGTGTTTCTGAGTTACTGCGGCAGAAACTCAAGCAGTCCGATATCTTGGTGTTGAAACGTGGCACGCTGGCTGAAAAAAGACAGGAGGCTCTGGAAGAACAGGCCAAGCTGGAGCCGCGCATTGATCTGCTGGCTGCGCGCACCAAGGAGCTCCAGAAACTGGTACAGTAACTTGTTATAATGTTGTGTGTGTGTGGATTTGTTTCAGTTCAGGTTTATCATAATACATTTGTTGTATTAAAGAAGCATGCAGTATGATCCTGCTACTTCCTCTTTTACTTTAATATCTCTGCAAAAGTCAAAATAGCACCTCACGTTTACACTCCTTCCTACTATGTAAAAGGAGCCGATGCTTGACAAACGTGTTAAATGTAAAGAGAAATGAGGTTAATGGAGGTCAAAAGCGTCATGGTGGAAATAACACTTACTGAAGATGAATTCCTGGACTGGCTAAGAACACAAAGAAAGCTTCCTCTTTGTCTGTCTGTCTCTCTCTCTCACACAGATTGAAGCTGACATCTCAAAAAGATACAACAACCGGCCTGTCAACCTCATGGGAGTTCATGTGTAACCCAAAAGGAGTATTTACATGCTGCACAGATGTATCATTTCATAAATAAATTCTCATTTAAATCAGGTTGTTTTGTGGTGATTCCTTTTTACAGTGGAATTAAATTGTTGCAATCACAGCGCCTTGAATATTCAAAGGCGGCTGTAAATAACTTGCGCTTGCACAGCTGGCCTCATTTGTTTGAAGTGCTGATTTCAGTAAATGAACTGTCTTGAGAAGCCAAGATTTAAATATATAATTGCAAACCCTATATTTTGTAAAGAACAAACACACAACGCCTTCCATGAATAGGGTACGGAAGGTCATCAAATCGCTAAAATGTATTTTTTTAATGCAAAAATGTTTGACAATACAGTAATAAAAGTTATTTAAAAGGATAATTGAAATATTAAATAGCTGAATTTAACGGGAGAGTTGTAAACAGAACAGGAGTGCTAATGTTGCTGTTACTCAACCAGGGGTGACTTAGGAGTTTGAAAACAAATGCTGGTTTTTAAATGCTGATTAACATATTTCCCTTAAAATGTGCTTGGGTTACAAGCTTGAGCTTGATAAAAGCAGTCAATGCTTCTTTTTATATTTGTAAAACCTGTAGAAAACATATTTTGACTATCTTGTAATGTGGTGAAATTCATGCAGTAACGGGGTTGCATGCAAAATATGGGGCACATCTAAATATTAAATTTGATAAAGAACATTTAAAAAAACATCAGAATGTCATGTGAACAGATGATGATTAACCTATGATGATTTTAGTCAAGATAAATGTCTATATAGTCAAACCTCAGTGGTGGAATAGACCAATATCACTGTTTTAAGGGGGAGATGCAGATGGTGTTATTTTAAGCACACATACCATTTAAAATTTTGGGATCAGTAAGATATATTTTAACGAAATGAACACTTTTCACATTAAATGTATAAAAAGTGTTCTTTTGAATGTTCTTTATTAAATAAATGTAACATTTCCCCAAAAAAATATTAAGCAGCACAACTGTTTTCAGCACGGGTGAAGACAAATCTGGAGCACCAAACCATATTATAATTATTTCTGAAGGATCATGTGAAGTTGCAAGTAATGGATGCTGGAATAAATCACATCATCCTTGGTAAGCATAATAGACTTCTTTCATAAAAACAACCTAGGATGTTTTGAAGGAATTTGAAAGAATTCCATTTGCAAGTATTTTAACAGAAACATAGGGAAATATTGCAGCATGTAATTGATATAGGACTTGCACCCCAAGTCATACATTTCCCCTGATGCTTTATCACCACGTTGTCTGTTTTGCCCTGGGGCAACTGGTTAAATCACATGGCAAAAACACATTATGCTCACACGATTGAGGACCTAATGGACATCATCTTTGCACACCCCTTACATCTAAGGCAAGGAACAGTGAAGCTTTACAGCTCAATTTCAGACAACATTTAAAACACATTGGTTTTGTAGACTTTGCGTCATTGATCATAGCGACATTTAACTAAGATAATATCTGTGGCATATTCTCACTTCACTGGTTTACAAAATGCACATCCATCCATTCTTTTGTCTTTCTCCGCCTATCTCTTCCACCGTCTCTAATGAAGCTATAAGTAGAGGGTGGTGCTCGGCCCGATCATTGCCTGTGCCATCAATCAGACCAGACAGACCCCTGTTTACTGACACAGAAGCTTCAAAGAGCAGCCATTACAAAACACTTTGTTTTCCACCCAGTCGACAAGAGCAGAATAACAAGACAAAGCATTTATCAAATATTCCACTGAAACCTCATACTGATGATGAAACGAAGACTAAAATTGTTACTGGGTGACAGACCTAATCTCTTTTTTGGGCCCTAAAAGCTTTTTGCCTTTCATTTGTTTGTCAAAAAGTCCCCTCATCCCTGCAGCGGGCAGATGCTCAGAGGCGATGGCCAGGGCGAGACCCAGACTGCTGTGGCCCAGAAGACTGAGGTTGCCAAGACAACTGGCCCAGCACCCTGCTGTTGTCACTCTGCCTGTGTCGCTCAGTCATTGATTCTCTCCATCTCACCAGCTCTCCACATGCAGCTTGTATTGTTCTCAATGGCCCTCGTTGAGAAGGCATTGTACACGATAATACACCTACCAATTCTCCCACGTCCATTTCGTAGTGTCACATATTACTCACCAAAACATCTTTTTAAAACAAAACAACAAAAAACTGAAAAGCTAATATGAATAATCATACCCCGTTTGTGTTTTTGCCATTTAATAACAAAAAACTACATACATAAAGCGGTCGTCATATAGACAAAAAAACATCATCAAATAAGAAATACATTGACAATACAATGTAAATAATGGTCACACCCTATGACTCTCTTTGCACACTGGTACATCCTGAAATCCTACATCTGTTAAATACAAAGTATTAAAAAAACAGACGTTCACAGAGACACATCATTAATATCTAAACATCTTGATATCTAAGCATCGACTGTGCTCATAGCAGCCAGAGGCCTTTGTGAATGCAACATTTGGATTTATCTGGAATTACTGATTTGCATTTTCACATCAGTAACGACGCAACTGCCAGCAGCCGAACGACTGCCAAAAAAGATCATTGTGACTTTCTTTGAAGACTATTGTCAATGCACATCAATTTCACTGGAGTCCAGGACTTTTAATATTAAGTAACACCAAATAAGGCTAATTTAATGGAGAACACACAACTGATATCCACTAACTGTATGTTTCAATTCTGGTCGATCATATCTAAGTGGGACTTGGGGCTCGGTAGATTGAGACCTCTAGATTCGTATTGGCCTGGGAGCGAAGGTTTCTTCCTCAACCGCTTGGCTTCATTTTGCAGTTTCTGTCGGATGTAGCCCTTGATCTCTGCATCGGTCTTAAGAGGAAAGAAATACTGAACAGTTCCTATATGGGAAATATTTAAGGAAATTAGGTATAATACATTCATGTGAGTGTAAATTTGAACACCGATCAAAATGACAGAAGAGCATCTTACTCAGGATTGCCTGGATCTCTTCGGTGGGAAGAGCAGGCTTTGGTTGGCCCTTTTTGTTGTAGATGACTCCAGATATTGAGTGAGAAGCCAGGCAATCTCTCTCATAGAGTCCACGGAGCAGGTCGTTGGTCAGTTTTTGGGCAGTGGTGATTGTGTTACATCGGTCCAAAAGATCAGGAGTGATAAACTGAGAGGAACAAAAAAAACAACAACTCTTATTTTATGTTCAAATACTGTTGCTGTGCATGTCAACAATAAAATAAATTATATATGTACACACATACATATATACATATATATACATATATATATATACACACACACATACATACACACATACATATACAGGTCCTTCTAAAAAAATTAGCATATTGTGATGAAAGTTCATTATTTTCCATAATGTAATGATAAAAATTAAACTTTCATATATTTTAGATTCATTGCACACCAACTGAAATATTTCAGGTCTTTTATTGTTTTAATACTGATGATTTTGGCATACAGCTCATGAAAACCCAAAATTCCTATCTCAAAAAATTTGCATATCATGAAAAGGTTCTCTAAACGAGCTATTAACCTAATCATCTGAATCAACTCATTAACTCTAAACACCTGCAAAAGATTCCTGAGGCTTTTAAAAACTCCCAGCCTGGTTCATTACTCAAAACCGCAATCATGGGTAAGACTGCCGACCTGACTGCTGTCCAGAAGGCCATCATTGACACCCTCAAGCGAGAGGGTAAGACACAGAAAGACATTTCTGAACGAATAGGCTGTTCCCAGAGTGCTGTATCAAGGCACCTCAGTGGGAAGTCTGTGGGAAGGAAAAAGTGTGGCAAAAACGCTGCACAACGAAGAGGTGACCGGACCCTGAGGAAGATTGTGGAGAAGGACCGATTCCAGACCTTGGGGGACCTGCGGAAGCAGTGGACTGAGTCTGGAGTAGAAACATCCAGAGCCACCGAGCACAGGCGTGTGCAGGAAATGGGCTACAGGTGCCGCATTCCCCAGGTCAAGCCACTTTTGAACCAGAAACAGCGGCAGAAGTGCCTGACCTGGGCTACAGGTCAGGCGCTTCTGGATTTTCATGAGCTGTATGCCAAAATCATCAGTATTAAAAGAATAAAAGACCTGAAATATTTCAATTGGTGTGCAATGAATCTAAAATATATGAAAGTTTCATTTTTATCATTACATTATGGAAAATAATGAACTTTTATCACAATATGCTAATTTTTTGAGAAGGACTTGTATCTATATACACACACACACATACATACATACATACATACATACATACACACACACACGTCATGGAAAACACTTAGTGTCTTAATGAACTAAATTACATTAAAAGATCAAATCAACTTAAGTATACACCTTATTGATGATGCATTCTATAGGAGGCAAGCAGATGAGCCCAGAATTTGAACACAAACATGCTAAATGGTTAAGCGTTTTCTGTATAATGGTTTTCTATGAAAACAAAGCTTCATGAGAAACGGTGTATTCTGGGTTCATCTGCTTGCCTGTACATCATCAATAAGGTGCATATTGAATTTGGTCTTTTAATATCGCTGTCTTACTACATTAGTACTTAATACAAACCTGGTAAAAATAACTGACAGGCAATGGAGAAAAGCAGAAGTCTCAATGTGTGTGTATATACATCTCAAATATGTATTATTTATATGCACACACAACTTAAACGGTTGTTTTACGGTTACTGTTTATTTGTTGCACAACACAATCTGACTATCTCACATAGCCTACCTCTGTGAAGAGTCCATCTTTCGGAGTGGCATTCTGAGTGGTCTCATGAGGTTTCTGTGGTCCTGGGCCCTGATTCAGCCATTGTCCATTCACAACAGCTGGAGGAGAACGCACATCTGGTATCACGGCAACCACCTGGGCAGGTTCCTCCACCGTGCCTTGAGAAACTGGGGTCCCGAGAGAGGTCCTGTTGTTCCCATTTGACCACATCTGGGTCTTCTCGATCAGCGTTTCCAGGTTTCTTGCTAGTTTTCCACATGCTGTAGTGAGTAAATTGAATGTGAATATTTGATTCATGCAATTCAATAAATTAAAATGCCAAAAAGAAACAAACAATATTGACCTGTAAGGCACCTAAGTTGCTCCTTTAAGTCCTCCATTTCCCTTTGCATGCATAAGACCATGGCAATGAGCTCCTTCTTCGAATAGGACTGTAAATAATGAGCCTCCTGCCATCATATAAGTACACAAGCTCAGGTCTAGAAGCAAATGTCTCGCAAGCAAACAAGCACGCCAACAAGCAAATGTCTTGAATACTGAACACAAGTGACTCTCATCCTACCTCAGACTCAGAAGCAGGAGGACTGTCAGTGTAGAGGTCTGCGGAAGAACAATCCAGCTCATTAACCTGTCATGACAAGAAAGAGTCCTAATATTTTCTATTTACCCAGTCAGTTGTCGTTGATAATTATACAACAGTTCATTTCACTCCTCAAATCTGATATACATTTGACAAAAGTCAAAGTGTGGATGTTTCTCATTACATGACCATTTAGACTGAAGTTATTCTCACACTTCCACTCTAAACTATCCCAGCCCATCTTTCACACTGTGTTGCTTTGAACTATCCAGTATTAGAACCATTTATGTTGGCGATTTGCGAAGCAGAAATATACAAACTGGCAAAATTTGTCAAACGTCAGTTACTGAGGAATCATTAAAAGTGCAGCCAAATCACAGTCATGCTGATATTCAGAACAAAAGCATTTTTAATATTGCTTACCTATACACTGACAAGGTAATATATTATTGCCCTTACACAAATGTACCAAGGGTTAGCAGTTTCCACTTAAATGTCAGTCAATGTTATAAATAAAACTGTGGTGACCTACCTGTTGAAAAAAAAAACTAAAAACACATCCTAACCTGGTTCAGCTGACCTCCAAGCCTGACTAGCTGAAAAGCCCCCAAAACCCCACTAAAACCAGCAAGCAGCCCCGCATGGGAGACTAAAAGACCAGCAAAAAACTTGGTCTGATTTAAGACTGTCAGCAAAGTTAGCCACTATTGTATAAAAAAATTAAACAAAGAAATGAAAGCTTCTGAATGCTCTTAAACTATTCAAATGAGAACCCAACAGACAATGCTGGAGCAAAGTACCATGGTAACATTTTTATAAGGGTACCAACAAAATGATTTGAAAAGAAGATGGTTTTAAACTTTGTAAAGTTTCACTTCTCAAAAGTTTTAACTAGCTGACGTTGTACTTGTAAAATTAAACAGAGCACAGGGCTTTAGTTGTGTAGAGCGCCTGATGAGGTTTCGATCAAATGGTGTATTGTACCATGCTTTACCCCATTGTTCTTCATTAGCGGCCAGGCATGGCCGCCTGCCCTGCCTCACACCACTGCTGCAGGATAGGAAAGCGTTCAATCTATCGCTTTACGGTGCGAAAAGTACAGCAGTAAACCAATAACAGTAAATAATGGGTTATATTGCGCATAACGCTTATAACAGCCGACGTGGAGCAACTGTGAGAATCATGAGAGAAATGTTTTGCTGTCCGCCGCCTCAGTCAAAATGCATCAAAACAATGATTAAACACTAATAATGACGAAAAATCCCAAACCTTGATGTCTAACTTCTGAAGCCCGGCGTCGGATGAGCTATTTTCTTCTGCTTTCTCTTTGAAGGGATACATTTTTCTTCGTTTCTGTGAACCGTTCTGTAGGACAGTCGGGTTAACATGATACTAATTATTCTTTTGGGATCAAACATATGCCATTAACAGTTACAAACAAACAATGAGACATTAAACAGGTTTCCATCGATCATCTTACACTGAAGCAGTCCGGTTTTTGTTCCTCTTCCTCATCCTCTTCATTTTCGTAGTCAAGAATTCGCTGCGCTTTTGTTTTCCTTCTCATTTCTCTCCCATTATTTTATTTGCGAGCGAGAAAAAGAGGCTCCACTCTGCATAATGCAGTTACGCTGTTGTTAGACTAAAACAACACTATCGCTCTTTCTGAGATTTAGACGCTGCAGATCTACTACAGACACCGACAACTATGTTCCTAGCGATTATTCTACTTTAGCTCAATTTTTGAGTAACCCATGGAAGGACACCACTTTACCGAGAAATGACAGGGAACACATTTGAGGCTTACGCACCGTAGCGTAACGTGGCACGAGCCTGAGTCCCGTCTAGATTCAATCTAACGGCAGATCCTCAAAACAACAGGAAATCCCTTGCATTTTTTTTTTTACCACGGTAACCTTAGTTTCCGCCATAATACCATAGTTACTGCGGTAAAATCATAATAAATCAATAGATATTCTCTTTCAAACATTTCAAGAAGCTTCCAGAACCTTCATTTATTTTAATAATGAGACTGGTGCCAAATACTAAGTTAGTTACCAGTGTTATTGTAGTAACAGTTACTGCAGTAATTATGGCATGTCCGCGGAAACTATGGTAACCAAGGTAAATATTTATAAGGGGTGCTCTTATAATAAGTCATGTTCCCCTCGATATGTAAAACATATTGTATTTGCGCGGAGCTTATAAACAAAGGTTATTTCCATAGACGGTCTTCTTTACACGTTTACAGAGTATTTAGCATGACAATTGAGAAAGTTAGATTCGTCATGCAGTTTTAAGAAGGGTTTCCCGAGGCGTCAACAAAATAATTCCTTTGCTGTCATAAAACGTCTTTGATGTGAGGAAGAATAATTTTTTGTGAAAGAGACATATTGTAGCTTTAAATAATTAACATACCAAATATATTTCCCCCTCCCCAAAATACCATAATTATAAAGATGTTGTAGCCACACTTTCATATCATAAATAAAATAGGCTACATTAAAATGACTAAGGTTCTTGCTCTGCTGTTTATAGGATATTGCTAATTTATGTCTTTCAGTGCCGTCAGAAACTCTCAGTGGTTTCAGTCAGCTGTTGGAAAGGAATGAACACATACAATATAAAGTTCAAGCTTCTTCAAAGTTTATGTCCAAGCACGAAAAGAGCATGCATTGTAGTCTAATAATCATCCAATGAGAATAAACAATGCCTCATATAGAGATAAAATAAATACGAGAACAACTTTTGAAAGTTTTCAATCTTACACACACAAATGGTGATTTACTGTAGTAACTAACAAAACAAAACAAAACAAAATGCATAAGAGAGTAAGGGAGGGAGAGAGGATTCCCACAATAGCTCATCCTGTATAACCTTGAAATTTCTTCATGAGTGAATTTTATTTTTATTTTTTTATTTTTTACAGAGATCCTGTATTAATTTATGATGTATTCATTTCAGGAAACAAACTTGTTCTCTTTCATAGGTTCACTCGACGCTGCGTAGTGACGCATTTGGGAACGCCCACTGGGTGTGCCGATTGTCTGAAGCCCTTATAGAATCACGCCAATTCATTGGCTGATGGCGCAGCGCCGCCCCCAAGCTCAACACCTTGAGCCTATACTAGCGCGCGCACGCCATCTTATCTCCAGATTTTTCTGCCTTCACGAAGTGGTAGCATCGCTCCCTTCGTGCGATTCTTCTGACCCAAAACTACTACTTTACTATCACCTTTGCACTTCAGCGACTTCGGATAGCGGAACTTTGTTCTCCTCTTCGTGAAGTGCGATGGAGTTCGTCGTTGTCCCCCGCGTGCACTCGCTTTATCTCGGTGGCGACCCGCATGGTAAGTGCGTTAAGTGCATGGGTTTTGCTCACGCGCGGCGGTTCAGGGCACCTCGAAATGTAGATTTTGTGAAAATCTCCTTCTCAAAACCCTCCGTACGAGGCTCGCGCTTTTTGAGAAGGAATCATCCGCTCCCCGCCGCGCTTCAGAGGCGGCGAGGCCTCCTCGGATCCGGCCTGGGGTTCGGATGTTGAGCTCGAGGACGCCGAGTGCGAGCAGACGGGCCTTCCCTCTCTCTCCTCCTCTCCCGAGCACGTCGTTTGCCAGTCGAGTATGTTCACGACTATATGATGCCTAGCCCGGAAGCACGCGATGCCGTTTCTTTCGGTCTGGATGATGTCGTGTTTACTACAGCGTCCGACTCCGAGGATTTCGGCCTGTTTCACTTGATGACGCCTCCGCCCAGCGGCCAGGAGGCGCGCCTTCAGCGGCCTATTCGAGCTTATTGGCGTGCTTGCGCGCGTGCCACGGATCGACTGGCCTGACGAACCTCACGAGTCTCAAACCTCCAAACTCGATGAGAGGTTTTTGAGTGGTTCTAACGCTCGCCCAGCGAGGAGAAAGCTGCCGTTTTTCGGCGATCTACATAATGAGATATCTAGATCCTGGAAACAGCCGTTCTCCTCCCGACTGACTAACGCGGCGGCGCTGACTTCACCAACCTAGTTGGTTCAGTGGAGCACGGTTACTCTACCGTTCCGTCAGTCGAGGATACGCTGGCGTCGCATCTCTCTCCTTCCTCGGCCGCCACGTGGAAGTCACGCCCTCTCCTTCCGTCTAAACCGTGCAGGACCACTTCCGCGTTAATCGGAAAGTCCTACGTCGCGGCCGGTCAGGCTGGTCTGGCCCTTCATACGATGGCCATTCTCCAGGCCTATCAAGCGGATGTATTGAAGGACTTGGACGAGGGCGGCGGCCTCACTCCTGAGGCCATTAAGGAGCTTCGTAGAGCTACGGACTTGGCTCTTAGGGCCACTAAACATACTGCGCGTGCTGTTGGACGCTCGATGGCTGGGTCGGTGGCCGCTGGCGCGCCACCTTTGGCTGAATTTAACAGAAATCCGTGACAAGGAGAAGGTCTTCCTCCTGGACGCTCCTATGTCCCAGTCCGGATTATTTGGCGAGGCCGTTAGCACGGTAGTTGAAAAATTCAGAGCCGCCAAATCCCAGTCAGCTGCTTTTAGGCAGTTTATGCCTAGGAGGACGAGGGATTCCCCTACTACTTCCTCCTCCCAGCCTAGAGAGCGCCCTTCCCGCAGGAGGGATTTCCCTGCCGGAAGGAGTGACCAGAGTCATCTCCCACCTGCTACAGTTTGGGGAGCTCGTGGCCGTCCATTCCCGCGCCAGAGGCCTCATAGACGTATCGAGCCTAAGCGTTCTGGTGGCAGACCCAAGAACGCTCCGGCTCCCCTGAGCCATTCCTGACCCTCTGGTCAGAAAAAGGAGAGCAGCGTCCGGCGTGCGGGACAGGGTCAGACCGCGCAAGCGTTTCTGCCCTCCCCTTGGCTGCTCTCTGAGTCCACACCCGTCACATTCGCCGCCCAGCGCGTCTCGATGTGCGGAATTGACTCTTCCCTTTTCACCTCCGGCGTTAGAGAAAGGAGACGTTTTAGACTTTCTCCCCTTACGTCCGTCGAGCCTAACCGCGCCGCCTGTATAGGAGACACAGTCGATTTTCTCCAGGAGGGGCCAACCTTCTTTCATCTACCCAGGCCAGGAAGTTCCTCTCCGCATCCGGACGCCAAGGGCTCTCCGTTGCGGTCAGATGTGCCCCCCACCGAGGTCCAACAAGTCTTCACCTCAGCAAAACAGGTATGCTTTCTGCACCTCACCACTCCGCTTCCTCTGTCTCTTTTCTTCCGCGAGTGGGAATGTCTACCAGAGTATCGCCATGGGTAGTTCGCACGATTCGGTCGGGCTACACACTTCAGTTTTGCCGCAACCCTCCCCGTTTCAACGGGATCCTCCAAACTGTAGTAAACAGCGTCTCAGAGGCCTCTGTTCTACAACAGGAACTATCTTCCCTCCTTCTCAAAGGAGCGATAGAGGAAATTCCACCACGGAGGTAGAACAGGGGTTTTTCAGCCACTTCCTGGTTCCGAAGAAGGACGGCGGTTTGCGGCCTATACTAGACCTGCGTCTGCTTGAACTTCTCCTCATCAGAGGGCGTTTCAAGATGCTTACACTGAAGTCTATCATTGCCCAAGTTCGTGCAGGGGACTGGTTCGTGTCGATAGACCTGAAGGATGCTTATTTTCATATTCAGGTTGTTCGACACAGGAAGTTCCTCAGGTTTGCCTTCGAGGAAGGTTTTTCAATACAAAGTACTCCCTTTGGTCTTGCTCTAGCGCCAAGGACTTTTACCAAGTGCATGGATGCCGCTGGCCCGCTGAGGCTCCAGGGCATCCGTATACTCAACTATCTGGACGATTGGCTCCTTCTGGCTCAGTCCAAGGAGCTGGCAATCCGTCACAGGGACATTGTGCTTCGCCATGTCCAGTCTCTTGGCCTAAGAGTGAACACCGACAAGAGTGTTCTCATACCGTCCCAGCAGACCATCTTTTTAGGGGTCTGTCTGGAATCCGTGTCAATGCAGGCCCGGTTGGCTCCTGCCCGGATTTCCAGCATCAGGACATGTCTGGCCTGCTTCGTGCTCGGCCAGCATGTGTCTGTCGGGACCTGTCGCAGGCTTCTAGGTCTCATGGCCGCAGCCTCCCAAGTGCTTCCTTTGGGTCTGCTTCATATGAGACCGTTCCACTGGTGGATGAAGTCTGCAGGGGCTCGATCAACAGGATCGCCCTATCGCCTACTGAGAGTGTCGCAAAGTTGTTCTCGAGCTCTATCAGTGTGGCGAGACCCTCTCTTTCTCCAGAGAGGTGTCAGCATGGGGGTTGTATTCCGTCGCCAGATGATTACGACGGACGCCTCTCTCACCGGTTGGGGTGCGGTGTTCAAGGCCGCCAGCTTACGGAATCTGGACGGGGGAGACTATAACCTGGCACATAAACTGTCTGGAGTTAAGAGCGGTCTTCCTGGGCCTTTGGCACTTTCTTCCCTTCCTTATAGGGCACCATGTCATTGTCAGGACAGACAACATGGCGGTGGTGTCTTACGTAAATCGCCAGGGGGGATCGCGGTCGCGCACCCTGAACGGGCATGCGCGTCGCCTTCTCCTGTGGGCACAGGACAAGTTCCTATCCCTCAGGGCGGTCCATGTTCCTGGGATCCTGAACCTCGCAGCAGATTTTCTATCGAGGCAGAAACTCAGGTCAGGGAATGGATGCTGAACCCACTAGTGGTAGCCCAGATTTGGGAGAGGTTCGGCAGGGCAGAGGTGGACCTCTTTGCGTCGGAAGAGTCGTCCCAGTGTCCACTTTGGTTCTCCCTAAACCCCCCAGCTTCGCTGGGACTGGATGCGTTCGCTCATCCTTGGCCAAGGATGAAACTTTATGCATTTCCGCCCATCAAGTTGATCCCGGCGGTCCTGCACAGGGTGAGACAGAGCGGTCTGTCTCTCCTGCTGGTAGCACCATTTTGGCCGTCCCAGATATGGTTCTCAGAGCTGATTCCTCTTCTGGAGTCCTCCTGGGAGATTCCAGTCAGGAAAGACCTGTTGTCCCAGCTTCAGGGCAGGATCTGGCATCCTCGTCCAGAGATTTGGAAGCTATGGGTGTGGCCGATCAAGGGCCACCCACTGTAAGTGTTGGTCTTCCCGCAGATGTCCAGGAGACCATTGATAATGCTAGAGCTCCTCTACTAGAAAGCTCTATTCCTCGAAGTGGGAGTGTTTGGGACATGGTGTTCGGCTCAGTAAAGTGAACCCAGTTAACTGCCCCGTTGGTTCAGTACTGGAGTTCTTACAAGAGAAGTTTGCGTCAGCGCGCGGCCACTACGCTCAGGGTGTATATAGCCGCCATGGCCGCTCACAGAGAGACGAGATTCCTTTGGGGAGACAGAGGCTAGTTTCGTCCTTCATGAGAGGGGTTAGGCGCCTGAGACCAGTACGCCCCCCTACTGTTCCTCCTTGGGACCTGTCAGTTGTCCTGGAGGGGTTGTCGGAGGCTCCTTTGAACCCTTGGAGTCAGCACCAGTTCGGATTCTGACTCTGAAGGTGGCTCTTTTGTTGGCTTTGACCTCTTTGAAGCGAGTAGGGGACTTACAAGCTCTCTCTGTTAGCGAGACTTGTTTGGATTTTGCTCCGGGCTGGTTAAGGTTTCCTTAAGACCCAGGCCGGGTTATGTGCCCAAGGTTTTGTCAACCTCTTTTCGCTCGCAGGTTACTGTCCTCCATTCTTTCCACCCTCCGCCTTTTGCCTCTTCGGAGGACGAAAGGTTGAACTTTATGTCCGGTCCGGGCATTGAAGATATATGTGGACCCGTTCTGGTGGTTGGAGGAAGTCTAGCCAGTTACTGGTATGTTTTGGAGCTGGCTGCAGTGGGCTCGCCCCAAAACAGAGAGTTTCACATTGGCTAACAGAGGCTATTTCCTTAGCTTATGAGGTGCGCGGACTTCCTTCACCTCTAGGCGTTGAGCACACTCTACTAGAGGTGTGGCCGCCTCTCAGGCTCTTTTTAAGGGAGTTTGTTTAGAAGACATTTGTGTAGCGGCAGGTTGGTCCTCTCCGCACACATTTGTGAAGTTTTATAGTTTGGATCTTGACATGGCTCCGGGTTCGCATGTTCTTTCTGCTTAAATCCAGCCATGCAGGATTTTTCCTGGCGTTTTTGTGCCAGATGCGGCAGCACGTTAGCTTGGCGTGTTTGGTATACCGTTCCCAAATCGTCGTCACTACGCAGCGTCGAGTGAACCTATGAAAGAGCGTCTCAGGTTACTCGCGTAACCTATGTTCTCTGAATAGGGAACGAGACGCTGCGTACGCTGCCAAGCTCCTTGTACTGCCGACAGGCTTTCTTTTCGCAGAAAAATCTGGAGATAAGATGGCGTCTTGGCGCTAGTATAGGCTCAAGGTGTTGAGCTTGGGGGCGGCGCTGCGCCATCAGCCAATGAATTGGCGTGATTCTATAAGGGCTTCAGACAATCGGCACACCCAGTGGGCGTTCCCAAATGCGTCACTACGCAGCGTCTCGTTCCCTATTCAGAGAACATAGGTTACGCGAGTAACCTGAGACGTTTCTTCCATCCCTTTAAGAAATGTGAACATAGGTTAGGCTACAAAATAAAGCTCTAACTGAACAGAGGGGACTCTGTTGTGTCTGTAATGACATTGTTACTCTAAAATCATGTTTTCATCCAAAAATGTAAATTCTGTCATCATTTACATCATTTACATTTCTTTGTTCTGCTGTACACAAAATAATATATTTAGAAGAATGCTTGTAACCAAGCAGATCTCGTTGACTATGGAGAAAATACCATAGTTGGCTGCCAAGATCTGCTTGGTTACAAACATTTTTCCAAATATCTCCCTTTAAGTTCAGCAGAACAAAGAAATGTATTCAGGTTTGGAACAACTTGAGGGTGAGTGAATGATGACAAAATTTTCATTTTTGGGTGAACTATCCCTTTAAAATGAGTTTTCAAAGAGTCTTAAGCCTGAAATAAACATGCATATTGATTGATAAGGTGTTGGAAGAACTGCAGTCACTCGAACAAATGTCCAAGTATCAGTGTTTCCTAGAACAAAGACATCTTTGAAATGTTGTATGGCTGATCCAGTGATAACCAACTGAGAGCTTGACGTCTTACAGTCTCCAAATGACATTTATATTGCCAAGATTTATCTTCAGTAATCAATTGTAATACTTTCCAGCAACTCCTGACTTTTGCAGCATAGCATTGATGTTTATGAACAACAGTTTTGTTTAGTTATAAGGCAAGGAGCTATGGAAAACTTAAGTTAACCCATACAACAGGCAACAGAACGTCTTCTTAAGCCCCAGGTTCAGTATGTTTCTTTAAATGTTTGAAATCAATTAGAATGGTCAAAAAAGTATCAAATAACAATCCAATAAGGTGTGGGAGTCACTATCAAGCACCATTTGAAGGTGGGACATCCTTTTCTGACACATGGTCACAAGAGCACATGGTGTGAAAAGAAGGCAAGATTATTTGCTTTAGTAATCTTATTTAAAATGACATGAACTTTACATTTAAAAAAATATGTGTGTATGAAGTTGTAAAGAAGCATTTATGGCTTTTTAAAGGTTTTTTTATTATTATTATTTTGCGCAATAAGGGGTACTTTTCAAGGATGTTTTTGATGTCAATATGTTCAGACACTATCACATTTTATCACGTATTAGTGCACAATATAAGCTCCAAATATAGTTGTATTTATCTATTTTTAATTTCTTGACATTTTTGAAAAAGATTTGTGATTTTGTATTGCTCTCTGGCCCGTGTCTTATGATATGTGAATTAATAGTTTTGTACCATTGTGGCAAAACTTTTTTAATAAATAATGTTTCCAAATAAACAATAAATGATTTGGAATCATTTTTATCATGTTGCTATACCATCAAAATGTGTGCAATATAGGGTTAACACTTACATGTTCGGTCTGCCCTTACAAGAAATTGCATTGTAAAATGAAAATTAATGAGGCCAAAAAGCTAATGAGCTTTTAAATTTTCATTGGTTTTTTTATTTAATTCTTTTACCTGAACTTCTCAATTCATATCTCAAAGAGAGAAAAACTGGAGGCCATTCAATTCTCTTTCCAACAGCCTCTCAAGGCTGACTGACGCAAGCTTTTGACGAATAGAAGCATGATTTATGTAGATATCTATTGAAGAACACTTAAGGCTCAAAATAGCTGTATTTCAAAACTCTTCAAAGAAAGAGTGTTGCGATATTGAGGTACTCGGTCTGACATATGGCCTATCAAACATGTTCAATGAGTGCCATCCAGTGGCTAAAAGTAAATACACTTTTTTTTCATAGTAAATTAGTCAAGTTGTTAAAAGTGTTATAATTTAATAACATTTATTAATAACAATATTTATTACAATGTCATTTTGTATGAGTTACCTTTTATCTGGTTGCTCATTTGTGTGCTTCATAATGGTTTTAGTGTTGAAATTTTGATTAAATGCCTATAATAGGATATTTATAAAGGCCTAATGGCAGGTTCCATAAACATTCATAAGAATGTGCGTGTTCAAACCTAGACACACACGGAGAAAAGGGATGTAAAAAAATGTACCTTTAGGGGGAGCCTACAACATCTTGTCGCTGGGGCATACTCTTAAAAGCACCTTTGTACTTTTTTTCACAAAAAGGTTCACAGTAGCCTACCTACCTTAAGGTAGGCTACGTATATGCACCTTTTAAGGTGGTACAAGGTAGCCTGCAATTATGACACCCTTTTTCTCTGTGTATTGTTTTTCTAAACATCGGCAGAAATGTTTAAAAGCTTTTTTGTAGTCAATACTTTAAGGTAACGTGATGTGCCCATAAAGAAATTGACTTTCAAAGATAAGTTATACTACTGATTCACTGGAGTAAAAAGTGTGACAACTAGCCCCTACGTGATAGACATTACTTTTTTGGTATAAAGCATGACCCATTCATTGTTTTCAGTATCATATTTTGTGGGGGCCAGTGTTTTAGTGATAGTCAATAAATTTGTTGTTTTGGGCAGGGCATTCCAGGGTTATGAGCTGATCAAAACAATGGAAGAAAAGTGAGGGTAAATAATATAAGTTAATTCGCCAACTACACGTTTTAAATTATTTTAGAATAAAAAATATATGTGTGTTGTTTTATTAATTATAGGTTTTAAATACAACGGGGAATTTTGATGAATGATCTCATCCCGTATGTGCACTAGAATATTCTACGCGTGCGCAGTGGCAGCATGTTTCAGCGCCTCAGTTTCAGACAAGTTGTCGGCAAGAGGAAATTCTGCAAGTCATGGTGGGCCATTCAAAGCGAGAGGGGAGTGACAACCATATAGATATCTGAGGGAATAAGTCCGTAGTTATTTAGAAGTTATTAATGACAGTGGTTGTGTATGCATGTGGAGACATTTTGAGTCATTTGTCAGTTAACTCTTCCTGAGTAAGTATGAAAAAATGACTATTTTGATGCCATGCTAGCGGGCTAAGTTAGCTATAGCTTTCGAAATTGCGAATGTGGGAATGTGTGTCAGTGTGGCTGCTGCAAATGCACAATACAGCTTTGCATGAATGAAGGAACTATTTCGAACGGTTAAGTTTAACCATTTGACATAATTGGGTATTTAATAAAAGTTGTTATTAGTAATTCAATGTCCCGGTAGAACCCCGCCAGGGCCCGCATCCTTATTGGCTGTTGCTTGGCGAGAAAATGAGTGACAGGCATCTTAGCCAATGAGAGGCTGTTGCGCCACTTGTTGCTAACGGGCTACTGGGCTCTGATAGCGGAAGTGTAAGAGGTCAATACTTCACTGTGCTTGGACAACATTATTTTTAGATGAGGATTTAGAATGGTTAGATGAAAGAAGACAGTGAGTAACATTTGGCCGAAGCTCAGTTACCGATCTGCAATTTATTGGTGACGATCATGGGCGATCTCTTTGCGTACTTCTTATTATTTGAGGTGTTACAGGGATGGATGGATGGATTGATGTAAATGTGGGTGTGATTTTGAGGTGGGTGTATTTGGTGGGAGGTCATTAATGCATTTATGTTTTATAATAAGTTTTATTGTAAGACTGTTAACTGTCACTGTCAAATTGTATTTAGGTTGTGTTTCAAGCAATTTGTTGTGATATTAGATGAGCTTTTGTCAATCCTGATGTGTGTGTTAACATTAGAATAAAAGTTTTTATATATCAAGCTAGGCTATGATGCAAGCATTTTGCATGTGATCTTAGATGTTCTTTTGAATTTGATTAAGCTGTAAGTGTAATTTTGAAAAGCATAATTTGCTAATAATTTTAATTGTAAAAGAAAATGCTGGAATGATTTTGATTTTTTCCCCTTCTCTTTCTATGCAGGCTGGTCAAACTTTCGAAAGTACGTGCTTATAGATATATAAGCTGGATATCATTTGGAAGAAAAAACGTATATCAAAGGCAAAAAAGAAGAGGATTTTCTATCGAATACAAGGCTGATCATAACCTAATTGGGTTTGACATTTCTTTGTGTGTGTGATTTTTTGTTTTTGCGTTTTAGTTCCTTTTTGAGTTTTTTCTTTTTTGTTCCTTTGCAAAGAAATGCTTTACTTGAAAAAGTACTTCACAGAGGGTCTTATTCAGTTCACTATCCTCCTGAGTCTAATTGGGGTACGGGTGGACTTAGACACTTATTTTAACAGTCAGCTCCCCCCACTCCGTGAGATCATCCTGGGCCCCAGCTCGGCCTACACCCAGACACAGTTCCACAATCTCCGTAACACCCTGGACGGCTATGGCATCCATCCTAAAAGTGTGGACCTGGACCATTTTTTTGCTACTCGTCGGCTGCTGAACCAGGTGCGCTCCTGGATCATCTGCGTGTGCCCAGCACCGAGCTGAGTGCCTGGCTGGTGCACCGTGACCCTGAGACTGTGGTTTCGGCAACCAGTCAGTCCGGCCCCAGCATTGCCCTGGACAATGGGGGCAGCCTGGAGGACGTGAACAACTCAGAAGCCTCGGCAATGAGAGGTTCTGGCGGTGCTTCTGAGAACACTTACAGCCTCAGCGGAGAGGACAGCCTGGGAGCCGTGGCCCCTGAGGACAGTCAGGAGCAAGGGGAGAGAGAGAGCAGCGACGACCTCTCCAAAGAGGTACAGTAGCTGTGTTTTTAGCTTAGCATACTGTAATTAGATTGACATTGGTCTGTATTTGATTTCTTCTTCTTCTTCTTGATTTCTCTATGCTATTATCTCTAGCTATTAGATTTAGTGCATTGTATAGTGGCTAATATGAGTGTCAAATGTGAGCTAGTAGTATTCTTACTCTACATTATGAGCCGTACAATAGTGGCTGGACAGGGTGTGGTCTCATCGGTAGGGCTGTCTATCTCTGAAAGCTGTTTGTGTATGTTTTCAGGCTATTAGTAATGTTAACACTACTTGTTATAGGGATGTCACTGCTTTGACTTGTTAAACAAAAATAGAGATTAGTAGTAGTGTTTTTAGTAGACTCACCCTTTAAATAGAGGTCATCTACTCTTGTGGTTGTCAGGATCTTACAGGATATGTAGCATTTAATTTTTCTGAGAGAGAGAAGTGGTTCCTTTGTAATTTAATGGACAATTAGACAAAATAAGAGCTGATGTAATCTGCATCATGTCCCTCATTAAATGTAATTATCTGAGTATGTTCTGTAATCTTAGCCCTTTAATGACCCTCCCCTTTAATTAATATATTTCTAGGACATTGACCTCATAGACATCCTTTGGAGGCAGGATATTGACCTTGGTGCTGGCCGAGAAGTATTTAACTATAGCAGTCGGCAGAAGGAGAGTGAGGCTGATAAACCTAATGAAGAAAACGAGGAGGCAGGTGGAAGAGAGGAAAGCTGGAGAAATGGACTTAATCTCCAAGCAGTGCAGAGCCAAGCTCATGTTGATGGAGAGACAGGAGAGAGCATACCTGAAGAGGTATGTGCTGTAATATGCTAGGATTACAGGAAGGTGTGAGGAGCACAGCAAGGTTTTGGTTATTAATGCTTGTAGATTATTCAAAAAGGCTGGTAAGCTCAGCTGTAGATGCAAGTGAATTCCTGTCAACCTTGTAATTACATTTTTCTTACATTTTACGAATTTTTCTTGTTATATTTTCTAGCTTACCAGTCTCGGTGCTCAGACTTCATTATCCCTGCAGGAATGCCTGAGGCTTCTGGAGGCCACCTTTCCATTTGGAGAAGAGTCAGAGGTAGTAACAATTTGCATATTAAAACATAGAATTTTTTATTTGATTGTAATTTTACATTGTCTTCTACTCCTTTTAGTTCCAGGCCACAGGATCCACCTCACAGCTGAGAGCTCCAACTGAGGAAGCTCCTTCGACATCACAAGGAATTCCCCTACAAAGCCCTCTGTCGCAGTCTGACACACCACTAGACCTGGAGCAGCAGTGGCAGGACATAATGTCCATAATGGAACTGCAGGTTTGTACATTTATTGCATTCAAGCCGATAGAGGGAATATAATGTCTTAATTTATGTGTCAGGGACAATGATTATAAGGAGTTTCTATGGAAAAGAAAAATATCATTTAAATAATTATATAAATTCAATAATAATATAACTTGTGCGGTGTGTCCATTGAGTAAAACGTATTAATGTTTTCCTTAAGTCTTGAAAATGTGTACACATTTCAATCATTATTTAAAGTATATAAATATATATATACACACTCACCTAAAGGATTATTAGGATCACCATACTAATACTGGGATTGACCCCCTTTCGCCTTAAGAAATGCCATAATTCTACGTGGCATTGATTCAAAAAGGTGCTGAAAGCATTCTTTAGAAATATTGGCCCATATTGATAGGATAGCGTCTTGCAGTTGATGGAGATTTGTGGGATGCACATCCAGGGCACGGAGCTCCCGTTCCATCACATCCCAAAGATGCTCTATTGAGTTGAGATCTGGTGACTGTGGGGGCCATTTTAGTACATTGAACTCATTGTCATGTTCAAGAAACCAATTTGAAATGATTCAAGCTTTGTGTCATGTTGCATTATCCTGCTGGAAATAGCCATCAGAGGATGGGTACATGGTGGTCATAAAGGGATGGACATGGTCAGAAACAATGCTCAGGTAGGCCGTGGCATTTAAACGATGCCCAATTGGCACTAAGGGGCCTAAAGTGTGCCAAGAAAACATTCCCCACACCATTACACCACCTCCACCACCAACCTGCACAGTGGTAACAAGGCATGATGGATCCGTGTTCTTATTCTGTTTACGCCAAATTCTGACTCTACCATCTGAATGTCTCAACAGAAATCGAGACTCATCAGACCAGGCAACATTTTTCCAGTCTTCAACTGTCCAATTTTGGTGAGCTTGTGCGAATTGTAGCCTCTTTTTCCTATTTTTAGTGGAGATGAGTGGTACCCGGTGGGGTCTTCTGCTGTTGTAGCCAATCTGCCTCAAGGTTGTGCGTGTTGTGGCTTCACAAATGCTTTCCTGCATACCTCGGTTGTAACGAGTGATTATTTCAGTCAAAGTTGCTCTTCTATCAGCTGGAATCAGTCGGCCCATTCTCCTCTGACCTCTAGCATCAACAAGGCATTTTCGCTCATAGGACTGCCGCACACTGGATGTGTTTCCCTTTTCACACCATTCTTTGTAAACCCTAGAAATGGTTGTGCTTGAAAATCCCAGTAACTGAGCAGATTGTGAAATACTCAGACCAACCCGTCTGGCACCAACAACCATGCCACGCTCAAAATTGCTTAAATCACCTTTCTTTCCCATTCGGACATTCAGTTTGGAGTTCAGGAGATTGTCTTGACCAGGACCACACCCCTAAAGGCATTGAAGCAACTGCCATGTGATTGGTTGATTAGATAATTGCATTAATGAGAAAATGAACAGGTGTTCCTAATAATCTTTTAGGTCAGTGTGTATATATATATATATATATATATATATATATATTTATATTTATATATATATATATATATATATATATATATATATATATATATATATATATATATATATATGAATTATAAAATCACAAATGTCATTAAGCTTTTGGGTCATTACATTACATTTTGAAAACTGAATTAACCTTACTTTGTTGTAGACAAGTATAAATATCCTTTTGATTTTTTTTTTTTTTACTTTGAAGCAGTGTTATGAGGGTCTTTAAGGTCCTATATGATATGATGTAATTTCCTGTTTAATGTTATTTTTACGGATGTTGGTCTTACTACATCACTTTGATTTGGTGGTTTTTAAATATTAATAAGCAGTAACTAAGAATTAATAATACAATATATGATGCCTAACCAATAAATAAAGTTGCTTTTTCTGGCATTCCATTTTTTTAATCAGGCATTTTTAGTATACTATACTTTTTAGTTTAATGAACAGATAGGACAACAACAATGAGCACACCCTATCTAACATTTATTACCTCTTTTTTAGGACATGGAGGTGAACAATACTGCAGTAAACGTCACCATTAATAATGACCCCAATAACAACAATGCCAGCACCACAGAATCAGTCACAATAGAAAGTTTTGGACTCCCACAGTCCACTCTCATTAACCAGGATGTTAGTCTCCACCAGGCTTCGCTTCCCAGCTGCAGCCAGGACTTTCCCACACTCTTCAACCCCGAGTTGGATTCCACTGGTGGACAGCGGCCTACCTTAGTCAGGCTCTCTTCCAGCAACTCCTCCAACATCAATTCAACATTTGGAGCTACTAACTTGACCGGACTCTTTCTTCCACCACCTCTAAACAGTACAACCAACCTAACCACCACTCCAGTACTACCAGATCCGTTTTCCAGCCTGCTGGAAGAGTCTATGCTGGATGAAATAAGCCTGCTAGACCTTGCGATGGAAGAGGGCTTCAGCCAAGCCCAGACTTCTCAGCTCGAGGATGAGCTCGATTCAGACTCAGGTCTTTCACTGGACTCCAGCCATAGCCCGGCCTCTCCTAGCAACTCGGAGACATCCTGCTCATCAGCAGCGTCATCTTCATCCACCTCTGCTACATTCTCAGAGGAAGGAGCTGTGGGCTACAGCACCGATTCGGAGGCAGCCGCTGCAGAAGCGGAGGAAGGAGCCGTCGGAGGCTACCAACCAGAGTATAGCAAGCTGTGCCGCATGAGCTACCAAGATCCATCTCAATTCCATGGCATACCGCAGTTGGATAGTGTCAATCACAACCACACCTACAATCTTCCACTGGCATCACCCTACTCTGAGCGCTCTCAGCTGTCCGCATCCTCCAGCAAGAAAGGCAGAGACAAGCAAATGCAGCAGATGAAGCTCCAGCCACCACAAGACTATATTGACAGGCAGTCGAGCCGTGATGAACGTAGGGCAAGGGCCATGGACATCCCATTCTCCAATGAAAAGATCATCAACCTCCCCGTTGAGGAGTTCAACGAGCTTCTGGCCAAGCACCATCTCAACGAGGACCAGCTCTCCCTCATTCGCGACATCCGCCGCCGTGGAAAGAACAAAATGGCAGCGCAGAATTGCCGCAAACGCAAGCTAGACACCATCCTTAACCTCGAGCAGGGTGTGCAAGACCTGCAACGTGAAAAGGCTCAGCTGCTGAAGGAGAAGATGGAGTACGATAAGTGCATCAGACAGACGAAGCAGAAGGTTCAGAGCCTATCCCGGGAATTGTTTGCACAGCTGCGGGACGAGGAAGGCAGACCCTACTCGGCCAGCGAGTACTGTCTGCAGTACGGCCCAGATGGTGTTCTCCTCATGCCTCGTAACATGACCACAGAACAAAGCAACAAGCCTGAAAAAAAGCAGAAGGACAAAAAGAAGTGAGGAGCTTGAACTGCTGCCCTTTTATTTTTTCGCAAAGGCACTACCATACAAAGTATTTTGAAAGGCTAAGGAAGCCTTTTTCTTTGAAACGATTCTAGGGAGGCGAAGAAAATTGCATCATTGATTACTCTTCCTGCATTGGGTTTTCTTTGTTCCTTTTCGGTTCAGAAGTTTTCTCTTGAAAGCGGCATTAAAGCAGACACGCTATATGTAGTACTGATTTCTCATTGATTTACGGAAAAATATGAGCGAAGGGGATACTTTCAGATGCCAACTGAAGGAACTGTCAAGGAACGTGAAGTCATGGAGGACACCGACAAGATGTTCTTAATTGAAAGAACTGTTCGGTAATGCTCCCAAAAATGTAGTCGATGACAAAAATACACCATATTAAGATGATGTTGACTGTGAGGATGCAAAAATTGTTACATTTTCAGCATTAGTCCATGCTGTATTTGTGCGTACCCTGGGATTTCATTGGTCATGGTGGGTGAGGAAGAACCCCTTGATCCTGAGAGATGGTTAAAAAAAGAGTCTACTGAATGCTAGAAGTGAAGCCAAAAGAAACTCCAGGCATGCCAATACTAACCAAAGGTTGTGTTGTGCAGTTCTCTTATTCCCATTACGAATCTTACAGGTCACTCCGTGGATCTGAATTCCCGCTTTCATCTGAAAAAGAACAAAATAAGTCTGATTGTCTTATTGGACAACAAACTCACCTGAAATTTATCTGGAGGGTCAATGCCATTTGCCAAGGAACTTGGACAGCGAAACAAATAGTGCTAAAGAGTGAGTATGAATTTAGCTTTGGCTTTAGGAAAAGCATTGGAGGTACAGATAGAGGATGGATTCACACTGCATCACTAATAAATCCGCTTCTGTACCCTTTCCAGCACTGTAAATCAACACTGTAGTTTGCCTATAAGCTTTTTTCCTCTTCTGCTGGGGAAAGGGTCTTTCCGGCCCTCCTGTCAGCTTTTAATGTTACTCTCTCCCATGTGCATAAACTTTTTAATAAGCCATCTGACATGGACATCGGTGCAGTTTGAATCATGTGTTAGGTCTGGTGTGTATACAGGATTAATTGAAACGAACGGATTCATTTGCTTTTAAAGTTCATGTTTAGCCTTTGTTGCAAGTCATATGCTCCGTTGCTTTTGCAACTCATGCAAGTGATTATTTGTTCTGTTGTAGTGGAGGAATGTAATGCGGTGATTTTGTTTCAGTTGTACTGTCAACTAAAAAGTACACACCAAAATACACAAATAGTAGCAGGCACAGGTCATTCTTACATTCAGACTACAAATTCTAATTAGCTGGGTCAGCTTTGATGTGACTTGAACCTGATTTTTTTTCTTTTCTTTTACCCAATACACTACTTTTAGTAAAAGTACCTTCTACGAATGGTCTCCTGGCAAATTTAAGAGGTTAAGCTTGTGCCAATAACCAACTGGATCGTGCTTTACTTCACCCTGAGGACACAGCTGACCTTATACACTGACATATCAATGAATGGGTAGGAAAAAATACAGTAATGCTGATGTGAATGTCTAATTTATATAATGTTCAACTTCATCCTATTCTGTCAGTCTGTCGTTTCCATCTACACTGTTCATAAAGCACCATGAGACACGGTCAGTGTCCGTTTTGGTGTGACATGAATAAATATGCAAGAAAATATCATTTTTTGTCTCAGAAATGAAAAAGAGACTATCTTTATGTTACTGGTTACAAATACTTAGCATAGTTCGGGTAGAGACAATGAAAAAAGATGAGTGATTCATTCAATTAGATCAGTGTGTTCTCAAACCTACCCTGTGGACCACAAACACTGCACATTTTGGATGTCTCCCTCATCGGATATACCCAATTCAAGTCTTTCACTGGAGAGTTAAATTAGGTGTGTTAGATGAGGGAGACATCCAAAATGCACAGTGGTGGGCATCCCGAGGACAGGTTTGAGAAGTGCTGACTTGAGAATCCCTGTTACAATGTCATAACTACTTGCCATTAAGCACTGTTGTTTTTGTTCGTCTTGTTCGGTTTGTAAATATTTTTGTGTTCTGTATGTCTCTCGTCCTAATTGCCTGGTTTAGCCAGGTCTTTTTGCACCTTCTTTGAATTTGCCTGTTGAGTATTCCTATATGATTTATGTTGAGAGATTTGCTGGCAATCTGGAATTGTTCTTTTATTAATTATAATAAATCTTTGTTTAATTTCCTTGGGTTTCCTTTAAAAAAGGCAGAGGATTTGTGATTATAAATGAATTTCAAAAAATTAAATAAAATGGCCAGATTTGGTAATACTGCAAAAACTCTCATGATAGCTATATAAAAAGTTGTTTTGTCTTTTTTGCTGGTGAAGCTAAATTTTTGCTTATATCACTTCTAAGGTTAATTAAAAATGTAAAATTACAGATTTTACAGCATTCAATAATCTTGGTTAATATATATAAATACATTTACAATTACATAATATAATATTACCATTGTCTTTCTGAATACTCAATTTTGATAGACACAGGTAGTTCCAGAGCCATTGAAAAACAGTAGTTCCAAGTCAGTTTAATCACTGTTCTATATTAATGCGCTGCTTTCATTGAAACACACATATCACTCGCACACAGAGATTGGAGATCGCACTGCACACAGAAACCTCTTGTCGATGCTGCCAATAAATACATGAATACATTTTTTATAAACAAGAAAATGACTGTCAATGACTGACAATGTAAAAAAAAAACATGTACATACTTTCAGGCGTAATTTTGTCTGCTGAATGACTCTTATTTTGTGGCAGGCTGCTACGTATTTTGCTGCTGTTGTGCTTGAGTTTTCTCCCAAAATATATCTTAATTTTTCTGAATTTGGTAAAGTCATAAAATTTGGTGCTATTTGTTGACATTTTTGTGAAGTTGGCAGATTGAATGTTGTGATAGTGAGTGCAGCAGGAAGTGTTCCTCTGTCTCCACATATCTCTGAGAGCACATTGAACACAGTCTCTCTCTCTCTCTCTCTCTCTCTCTCTCTCTCTCTCTCTCTCTCTCTCTCTCTGTCAATAGGCAAATTCATTCAAATAAATGTTATAATTCAACCATATACATGGAATCTCACCACACTACTTTATCTCTGTGTCTGATTTAAAGTGGATATTGCATACCGCTTTAGCTGACACTTTGGGGAAACACCTTTTCCCTAGAAATGTGAAGCCTGATTCGTAATGGTGCTCAAGCGGGTGAAATAGGGGCAGGGATGCAACCTATATAGGACGGTGCTGAGCAATATTCCTCAGAATCTTTCTCCTTCAAAAAAAAAACTCAAGCAAGAACCCTCTCTTTTGCCATTAAGTCTGCGATAAAAGCGGTTGAAGGCCATAAAGCACTTTCATGCCTAAGCGCGTTTGGATGCTTGCCCCTTCGTACTCGCGTTCATTATCTGCCTAGCACTCCACCTTTGGATTGAGACTGATGCCTATTTCAAAGCCTGGAAACCAGTCAGAGCCTTCGGTAAAGCCCAAGGACCCTTGGTCTCAGCGCCATGTGCTCCCAAGGGATCCGGATCCACCCATCAGACAAACCGGCTCAAGTTACTGCCACGTTCTTGACTGGCCCGGAAGGAAGAAGAGTCTACACCTCGACACCAGCAACAGTCTGGGAGGAAAGTCTAGAGATTGCTTTATCTGTTTTGCTCGTTCCCCAGCCAGTTGTGATTCCCCAGGCAGAGATTCACTCACAACCTTGCCAAAGGTGCCGTGGAGGTAGTGTCTCCAGAGGACCGCTATATTCTGGTCTCCGAGAAAGACAGCAGACTTCACCCTATTCTAGACCTACATCAGCTAAACGTGCCCTCGCAAAGCATTCATTCAAGATGGCACTTTCTGAGATTTGCCTTCAAAGGCATGGGTTACCAGTTTATGGTTGTCTGCTTCAGTCTGTTCTTAGCTCTGTGCACATTCACCAAGTGCCATGGACATCTGGAGTACGTGTTGTGAATTATTTGGACAATTGGTTGCTTGTAGCACCTTCAGCGAACAAGCTTTACAGCCATAGGATATTTGCTAATCCACCACCTTCAGTTTTGGGGATTACAGTCAATTTAAGAGAAGCCGGCTCCAGCCCACACTGTGTATTCCAGTCCTGGGCATGAGTCTAGTCTCTCTCTTCGTGCGAGCCCACCTGCAACCGCAGCACTCGCAAGACTTCATGAACTTGCTCGCAATGTTCAAGGATGGGAGATCACTTCTCCTTAAGAACTTTTTTTTTTTAAAAGCCCTTGGTTGATGGCAGCTGCCTTGACGGGATGTCACTTGGGACTGCTTCACAAGCAGCCACTTCAGCTCTAGAATAAAACACACATTATTACACACACTTGTACGTCTTAGTGACTCTCACGTGCTTCGAGGCACTGGCCCCCTGGACGAGCCCAGCTCCTTATGATCGGGGTGCTTTGATGGGACAGGTGTGATAAGACATAAAATAGACACAACAGACTCATCAAGCACAGGCTGTGGAGCGAGTTGCAATGGTTGTTTGGTCTTCGGTGTCTGGACAGACACGGAGAGAATGTGGCACATAAACTGTCTGGAGCTCAGAGCAGTTCACCTGGCTCTCAAGCATGTTCTCGTTCGCATGGACAACATGGCAGTTGTGGTGTACATTAATTGCCAAGGCGTCATCCGCTCTCGCTCACTCCTCACACTCGTGATGAACCTGTTGATGTGGGCATATCAACATCTCCAATCTATTTCGAGCTGTCCATATCCTCAGCCATTTGAACTGGGGGGCGGACATGCTGCTGGGACACAGGGAATCCCAAGGAGAATGGCTACACCTTCAGACTGTGAATGTGTTCTTTTTTTTTAAAATGAGAGCCTTGTCTACTAGGCGCCTCTATGCTCATAAATGGAAAGTTTTTGCAAACTGGTGCAGCTCAAAAGATGAGTTGCCCGATTCCAGTCGTTTGTCCTTTTTGCAAGAGTGCTTGTATAATGGCAGTACTTTCTGCACTCATTGGCCCTCATGTATCAATCTTGCATCAAAACAGGCGTATATGTTGGTGTAAGATTATGCTTACACTCCTCTCACCGCCTGATTTATGAAGCTGTGCGCACCTATGAAATCCAGGTGTACGCAATACCTGCCCTTGATAAATGCCGCGGCTGAAAACGATCGTAATCAGAATAACACGCCCCTAAATATTCAAGTCTCTGCCTCCGCCACGCCCTCATTTTATGCCATGGACAAATGGAAGATGGCAAAGAAACGAAAATTCTCTGACGTGGAGATCGAGACCATCGCCAGGGAAGTGGAAAAAAACAAAATTGTTTTATTTGTGAGTTTAAAGAGTGGGATTAAAGGCTGGAACTGGAGGAATACATGTGCCTACAAATGCTTTGGTAAAGTCACACAAATTAAACATTGAAGTCCATGTTGCACAAAAATAAACACTGAAGTTTATTATTATTATTACTATGTTGTTGTTTTTACAGTGGGTCATAATATAGCATATCTTTGTCAGTGCGTTTTGTGGCGTTAGGAATTGTTTTTCTGCGCATTTTCGCACCAACTCAAAACAAACTTTTTCACAAAATGTGACTTGCCCCATAGGTGTGCAAGCCCACTCCACAAGGAGTATGGCTTCCTCACAGCCCTAGGTGAGGGTGTCTATCGAGGACATCTGCTCAGCAGCAGGATGGGCTTCACAGAACACTTCTACTAGGTTCTACAACTTGGACGCTTCTTCGCTAGCTTCTCAGGTCCTGTCAGTGCAATAAAGCTAGATAAGGTAAGCCCGTATTCAGGTTTGTTAATGTTAATTTGAAATATTATACACTACCTTTCAAAAGTTTGGCGTCTGTAAGAATTTGGTTTTGAAAGTCTCAACATAATATATTTCTTCAAAAATAGAGCAAAATAGTAATATGGAATATTATTATAATTTTAAATAACTATTTTAATATATAATTATAAAATGTAATAGCAAAGCTCACTTTTATTGACTTTTTATTTTATTAAAACATTGGTTGTGCTGCTTAATATTTTTGTGGAATAGAATAGATTTTTTTTTTTTTTTACAGCATTATGAAATATAACTTTTGTAACATAAATGTCGTTACTTTCTCTTTTGACAAATGTAATGTGTCCTAGCTGAATAAAAGTATGAATTTATTTGATTTCAAAAGTTAATGAAATTCTAATATTTTAATTATAAAAATGAACAATTAAAATAAATCATTTTAAAAACAAAACTCTAACAAATATTAAATGTTATTTCTTTACCTGCATGTCATGTGACTATGAACTGACATCAGGACCGAGAGGACCATGCAAATGTTGTTAAATTATTAAAATATTACTTTCAAATTTTAGTGGGTACTAAAGAAATATTTTTATCAGAGGGGTTTGGCAGGCGAAAAAATATCCCTGTATAAGTAGAAAATACGAACCAAGATTAAAAGTATTGACCATTGTTAGTTCATAAACTAATGCTATTCAATTGATTTTATTGAGTGTATAAGCATAAATAAGCGTAAGTATGACCAGTTTTGACAGAATTACAACAAAGAGTTTTATTTTTGAAAATGGTAATTCAATGGTAAATGCTCTGATAATATGCAATAATAACATGGTTAAACAAAACAACATAAAAACGTACCTCAGGAGAACAAAAGATACAGTTCTTCTACTTTGCTGTGTAACAGTGATAAGACAAGAGTACCAAAGTAAAAACCAAACTTCAGCTGACTGTACACAGTGATACTGATGTGCTAGGAAATGGTATATTTACAAAACACAAATGTCAAGAAAGACTGTTAATATCCGATGGGGCTGACTCACAAATAGCACCTATGGTAAGACCAGACACGTAATAGTTCATGGGCAAATAAACACTGAAGAGTAACAGCTGCTGGCATGTCTTTATAAAACCAATCATATCAAAGCCAGTTCCGAACGTTTAATAAGGCCTATATCCTAAACCTCTTTTTCCATGGGCCTAGATCCAGTCATGCATTCAATGACCCCCTGCATTGACAGATGTATAAAATCGACATTTTCTTAATAATCTGTTAAGGCAGTAATATTTTAACATTAGTAATATATACATAAAATTAAGGATCATGGAATACATCAGGACGATTTTAGAGACAGCTACAGCATCAAATAAAACCGACCAAGTATGATAGACTAAACAGTGTAATCTACACAGGGTAGGAGCATTTTTTTTTTTTTATCACATGTATGAATATCAGAGTGGCGAGGAGGACTCGAGACCGGTGTGCCTCGTTATCAGTCACGCACCGGTCTCCCCTCGCTCCACCCACATCTCTCGTTCGTCCACCTCGCCACAATCAGACTGTGATGCTCTTTCAATATGTTGTATGAATTAACTCTGAACATGATTTGAATGCTTTTGTCAATAGAAAGCATGAAGAGTACATTAAAAAAAGTCAACTTTCTAGTGTTCTATTCGCTTCATCTATGGCAATGGTGCCAAAACTAAAATACGCTGAAACCTATGTAGATTACAGTTTATACTGTTAACAAATTTGTTTCTGATTTTGCCATCTTTTAAAAAAACAACAACGAAAAAGCATATCAATGGCCACGACTGATATCGAATGTCCTTTTACATCTTTTTTTCTTTTTTTTTTCGTCTAATTTTTGTCATCCTTCTTCTCTTCCTCTTCAGTGGGGTATGAATGCCAGGTGAGGCGTTCCTCGTAAAAGGAGATGACCACTTGTGGACACTTTACATTCGCCTCCTTGGCTGGTACTAGATCAGCTTCATCAGAGTTTTTCCTGTAGAATAAAAGTACAGAAGACATTAACAACCAACCGCTCAGCTATTTCTCATCCGAGATGGATTTCTAAGTAGAGGAAACCGAGGGCAATTGTAATAAATTACATTTTCCTTCAACTCACAGGCAACTCAAAATATACCAGCCATCTTTTGGTATGTGAAATGTATTTGTGCCGAAATATACTGTAAAGGACTACATCATAATATCAAATTTCATACCAGAAGTCAACAACATTACAATTGTCCCCGTTATGGAGGTGATTGCAAAGGTATGACTGCTTTTTGAGCATGCAAAATGTATTTGCAATGAAGTTTGGCAACAAGATAGGATGTCATATGTTTTTAATAATAAAATAAAATCAAACATTTTCAAATATCCCATCTACTTTACTTTCCGCAAAACTGCAAATCATATTGCAATTTTCGACTCTTTGTATTGAGCCAAGAGGCCAATTTTGTGACGTTAACATACTCTTTTGGTGAAATGTCATTTTTTTATGAATGTGTACATCAAAGTTCACTTGAACTTTAGCAAGACGAAGATGAAGATTGCATTTCGGGTTCACATGCATATAAATGGAAGTGAATGGAGTGGAAAGTTCACTCGAAAATAAAGATTCTGTTATTTACACATCCTTGTGTCATTCCAAACCTGTTTGATAGATATTTTACCCATACAATGAAAATCAATGGGGTTCAATATTGTTTTGGACCTCAACAATCTGCTTTTGTGTTTCACAGAAGAAAAAAATGTCACAGGTTTGGTATAACATGATGGTGAGTATGTGATGACAGAATGTAAATTTTTGGGCGAACTACCCCTTTAACAGTGTTTGGGGGAAACTGTAACACAAATAAACCATATTACCGCAATCCTGAAGCTTAGAGCATAGCACTAGCAAAGGTCGTTAAGTTCATGCCTTTGATTTCCAAGCAATGCATAAACAAACAAAAAAAGATAAATCTCAAATACACTATATATTTACTTTTTTTCAGATAAGTGTCCAGAAAAAATATTTGCCCCTTCATGACTTCCTTGCATATTTGTCAAAGTGAATGGTTCCAGGCATTCATACAAAATCAAACAAGACACTGAGAACCAAAGAAAACACAAAATTCCTTTTTTAAATGATGAATACATTTAAATAAATTTGTACTGAATTAAACCATTTTAATTAAAAACACTGGGTGCCAATGGTTCAATTCATAAGGAATTATATGTGTTTTAAGCAAGGCTATTTTATAATTTATGAATACAATATTTTTTTTTACTAAAGTATACTGGTCGGATAATAAGTCTATCTTCAATTTATCTACAACTAGATACAACACCACCATTCAAAAGTTTGGGTTTGATAAGTTATTTTTTATGTTTTTGAAAGAAGTTTTTATGCACACCAAGGCTGCATTTACTTTGAAAGTCATATATATAAGGCTGTCAAACAATTAATCGCATCAAAAATAAAAGTTTGTGTTTACAATATATATATGTGTTTTACAATATAGTTATGTATATTTGAATACACACACATACATGTATATATTTTCATGTATGTATATATATACAGGTCCTTCTCAAAAAATAAGCATATTGTGATAAAAGTTCATTATTTTCCATAATGTAATGATACAAATTAAACTTTCATATATTTTAGATTCATTGCACACCAACTGAAATATTTCAGGTCTTTTATTGTTTTAATACTGATGATTTTGGCATACAGCTCATGAAAACCCAAAATTCCAAAATCTCAAAAAATTAGCATATCATGAAAAGGTTCTCTAAACGAGCTATTAACCTAATCATCTGAATCAACTAATTAACTCTAAACACCTGCAAAAGATTCCTGTGGCTTTTAAAAACTCCCAGCCTGGTTCATTACATTTACATTTACATTTAGTCATTTAGCAGACGCTTTTATCCAAAGCGACTTACAAATGAGAGTAATAGAAGCAACCAACACCAGTCAAGGGCAACAATATGCAAGCGCTGTAACAAGTCTCACGAAACACAAAACAGTTTTTTTTTTTTTTTTTTTTTTTTTAAATAACAAACAGTAACGAATAGAGTGATAAGTGCTATTCTTTATTGGTCAAGTGCTGCTGGAAAAGAAGTGTCTTGAGATGTTTTTTGAAAATGGCTACAGACTCGGCTGCTCGAACTGAGACAGGCAGGTCATTCCACCAGGTGGGAACGGTCCAGGAAAAGGTCCTAGTGAGGGATTTCATGCCTCTTTGAGATGGCACCACTAGGCGTCGTTCACTTGCAGAACGCAAGCTTCTGGAGGGTGTGTAAGTCTGAGCAAGTGAGTTTAGGTATACTGGTGCAGAGCCTGCGGTTGCTTTGTAGGCGAGCACCAGAGCCTTGAATTTGATTCGCGCAGCTATCGGCAGCCAGTGAAGACTGATGAAGAGAGGTGTGACATGAGCTCTCTTCGCTCGTTGAAGACCACTCTCGCCGCTGCGTTCTGGATCAGCTGCAAGGGTTTAACAGTGGATGCTGGAAGGCCCGCTAGAAGAGAATTGCAGTAGTCCAGTCTGAGAGTACAAGAGCTTGGACCAGGAGTTGAGTGGCCTGCTCTGATAGGAAGGGTCTAATCTTCCTAATGTTGTATAGCGCAAATCTGCAGGACCGGGTTGTTGCAGTAATGTGGTCAGTGAATTTAAGCTGATCATCAATCACAACTCCAAGGTTCCTGGCAGTCCCGGACGGAGTTATGGTTGATGAACCGAGCTGAATGGAGAGAGTATGTCGAAGTGCTGGGTTGGCTGAGACCACAAGCAGTTCTGTCTTTGCCAGATTGAGTTGAAGGTGTTGTTCCTTCATCCAGGCAGAAATGTCTGTCAGGCAGGTAGCGATCCGAACCCCAACTGTGGGATCATCTGGTTGAAATGAGAAGTAGAGTTGAGTGTCATCAGCATAGCAGTGATAGGACTCAAAAACCGCATTCATGGGTAAGACTGCCGACCTGACTGCTGTCCAGAAGGCCATCATTGACACCCTCAAGCGAGAGGGTAAGACACAGAAAGACATTTCTGAACGAATAGGCTGTTCCCAGAGTGCTGTATCAAGGCACCTCAGTGGGAAGTCTGTGGGAAGGAAAAAGTGTGGCAAAAAACGCTGCACAACGAGAAGAGGTGACCGGACCCTGAGGAAGATTGTGGAGAAGGACCGATTCCAGACCTTGGGGGACCTGCGGAAGCAGTGGACTGAGTCTGGGTAGAAACATCCAGAGCCACCGTGCACAGGCGTGTGCAGGAAATGGGCTACAGGTGCCGCATTCCCCAGGTCAAGCCACTTTTGAACCAGAAACAGCGGCAGAAGCGCCTGACCTGGGCTACAGAGAAGCAGCACTGGATTGTCGCTCAAATTTTGCATGTCATTCGGAGATCAAGGTGCCAGAGTCTGAAGGAAGACTGGGGAGAAGGAAATGCCAAAATGCCTGACGTCCAGTGTCAAGTACCCACAGTCAGTGATGGTCTGGGGTGCCATGTCAGCTGATGGTGTTGGTCCACTGTGTTTTATCAAGGGCAGGGTCAATGCAGCTAGCTATCAGGAGATTTTGGAGCACTTCATGCTTCCATCTGCTGAAAAGCTTTATGGAGATGAAGATTTGGTTTTTCAGCACGCCCTGGCACCCGCTCAGTGCCAAAACCACTGGTAAATGGTTTACTGACCATAGTATCACTGTGCTCAATTGGCCTGCCAACTCTCCTGACCTGAACCCCATAGAGAATCTGTGGGATATTGTGAAGAGAAAGTTGAGAGACGCAAGACCCAACACTCTGGATGAGCTTAAGGCCACTATCGAAGCATCCTGGGCCTCCATAACACCTCAGCAGTGCCACAGGCTGATTGCCTCCATGCCACGCCGCATTGAAGCAGTCATTTCTGCAAAAGGATTCCCGACCAAGTATTGAGTGCATAACTGAACATAGTTATTTGAAGGTTGACTTTTTTTTGTCTTAAAAACACTTTTCTTTTATTGGATGAAATATGCTAATTTTTTGAGATGAGCTGTATGCCAAAATCATTAGTATTAAAACAATAAAAGTCCTGAAATATTTCAGTTGGTGTGCAATGAATCTAAAAATATATGAAAGTTTATTATTAGTGCGTTCTGGAAAATTTTTACAACCTTTGTTCACAATATGCTATTTTTTTTAGAAGAACCTGTGTATATATATATATATACACAGTTGTGGTCAAAATTGTTGGCACCCCTGGTAAATATGATCAAATATGGCTGTAAAAAAATTAATCTGCATTGTTTTTCCTTTTGATCTTATATTCAAAAAATGCACAAAAATCTAACCTTTCATTGAAGTAAAAGAATTGAAAATGGGGGGTAAATCACATTATGAAATAAATGCTATTCTCCAAAACACGTTGGCCACATTTGTTGGCACCCTTTTATTAAATACTTTTGCAACCTCCTTTTGCCAAGATAACAGCTCTGAGTTTTCTTCTATAATGCCTGATGAGTTTGGAGAACAACTGACAAGAGATAAGACACCATTCCTCCATACAGAATCTCTCCAGATCCTTCAGATTCCCAGCTCCATGCTGGTGCTTCTTCTCTTCAGTTCAGCCTCTCATTCTCAATAGGGTTCAGGTCAGGGGACTGGGATGGCCATGACAGAAGCTTCATTCTGTGTTCAGTGACACATTTGTGTGTTGATTTTGATGTTTGCTTTGAATCTTTGTCCTGATAGAACAGCCAACCACAGCCCATTATAAGATTTCTAGTAGAGGCCGTCAGGTTTTGATTTTTTATCTGTTGGTATTTGCTAGAATCCATGATACCATGTGTCTGAACAAGATGTCCAGGACCTCCAGCAAAAAAATAGGCCCTCAACGTTAAAGTTCCAGCTGTATTTTTAGCCGTGGGCATGGGGTACTTTTTATCCCTGTTTGCACAAAACCCTTCTGGTAGATTTGCTGCCAAAAAGCTCTTTTTATAGTTCATCTGACCACAGAACCAGGTCCCGTCTGAAGTTCCAGTTGTGTCTGAACACTGAATATGCTGGAGTTTGTTTCTGGATGAGCGAGAAGGATTTTTTTTAGGCTTTCTGACCCCAAGACTCAACTAATCTCTGCAATTCTCCATCTGTGATCCTTGGAGAGTCTATGTCCACTCAAACTCTCCTCCTCACCGTGCATTAATAACAATATAGACACTTGTCCTCTTCCAGTCAGATTCATTACATCTTTAGCTGATTGGATCTTCCTAATTATTTCCCTGATGGTGCAAATGGGGATTTTCAATGCTTTAGCTATTTTCCTACAGCCACTTTCTATTTTGTGATGCTCAACAATCTTTTTTCTGCACATCAGTACTATATTCTGTGGTTTTACTCATTGTGATGAATGATTAAGGGAATTTGGCTTTAGTGCTTCCATATATGTATACTTCTGTGAAACAAGACGTCATAGCTGAACAATTTCATGTCAACAATGAAATGTTAGATTTTTGTGAATTTTTTTAATATAAGATCAAAAGGATAAACAATGCAGATTTATTTCTTACAGATCATATTTTTCAGGGGTGCCAACAATTTTGACCACGACTGTATATATATATTTATATAAATAACTTTTTCTTAAATATATACATAATACATAATAATTATACATAGTACACACACACACACATTTTGGCTGCGATTAACCTTTCGACAGCCGTAAATGAATAAATTATATATATCTTGGAATTAATCTAGATTAAAATGGCTCATTTGAATTCTGCCGAAGTCATTCAGAATATGTGTGCTACCCAAATAATGACTGGTGCTTTCACACTTGGTTCGATTGCCTGGACCGAACCCGAGTTCGATTGCTCCCCCTCCCCTGCCCCTGCTTGAACGTGTTCATATGATATTATTTGGGTCTGAACCGGGGTGCGTTTGCCACCGATGAAAGTTTGTAAAACTTTCCTGCAGAAGTCCTGCATTCTCAGACCCCTCGATTTTTCGAGACAGCGCCTCCTGGTGTTCTGAAGATCGTATTACACCCTTATCCAAATGCCATTTAAAACAATAGGATGCAATATTACGGTCTTATTTCATTTAAAGATTAACAAATAAATATACTCAAAATAACGATTTTGCAAACATATTTGCGTTCCCTGCTCAATGCAAGTGCCAAAAAATCATTGTGTTCTCTGACTAACAAATTACCCAGTAGATTGTAGAGTGTGGGTTGTAATTGAAAGAAAATAACTGATGGAAGAGATACAATTACAGATTGAACTATCTTCTGAAAAATATTATGTGATATAATTTTTCTACAATGTTTATTTTTGTTTATTCAAATTCGAATATTTCTCTCAGGTCAACCTATGCTAATGGTCTAATTAACATATTATACCTTCCTAACATTACAAAACCTGTTTTTTTTATACACAGGGAGTGCAGAATTATTAGGCAAGTTGTATTTTTGAGGATTAATTTTATTATTGAACAACAACCATGTTCTCAATGAACACAAAAAACTCTGTTTTAGAGTTTTATTTTAGCTATTTTATTTGAGCTATTTTAGGGGGGTATCTGTGTGTGCAGGTGACTATTACTGTGCATAATTATTAGGCAACTTAACAAAAAACAAATTTATACCCATTTCAATTATTTATTTTTACCAGTGAAACCAATATAACATCTCAACATTCACAAATATACATTTCTGACATTCAAAAACCAAACAAAAACAAATCAGTGACCAATATAGCCACCTTTCTTTGCAAGGACACTCAAAAGCCTGCCATCCATGGATTCTGTCAGTGTTTTGATCTGTTCACCATCAACATTGCGTATAGCAGCAACCACAGCCTCCCAGACACTGTTCAGAGAGGTGTACTGTTTTCCCTCCTTGTAAATCGCACATTTGATGATGGACCACAGGTTCTCAATGGGGTTCAGATCAGGTGAACAAGGAGGCCATATCATTAGATTTTCTTCTTTTATACCCTTTCTTGCAAGCCACGCTGTGGAGTACTTGGACGCGTGTGATGGAGCATTGTCCTGCATGAAAATCATGTTTTTCTTGAAGGATGCAGTCTTCTTCCTGTACCACTGCATGAAGAAGGTGTCTTCCAGAAACTGGCAGTAGGACTGGGAGTTGAGCTTGACTCCATCCTCAACCCGAATAGGCCCCACAAGCTCATCTTTGATGATACCAGCCCAAACCAGTACTCCACCTCCACCTTGCTGGCGTCTGAGTCGGACTGGAGCTCTCTGCCCTTTACCAATCCAGCCACGGGCCCATCCATCTGGCCCACCAAGACTCACTCTCATTTCATCAGTCCATAAAACCTTAGAAAAATCAGTCTTGAGATATTTCTTGGCCCAGTCTTGACGTTTCAGCTTGTGTGTCTTGTTCAGTGGTGGTCGACTTTCTGCCTTTCTTACCTTGGCCATGTCTCTGAGTATTGCACACCTTGTGCTTTTGGGCACTCCAGTGATGTTGCAGCTCTGAAATATGGCCAAACTGGTGGCAAGTGGCATCTTGGCAGCTGCACGCTTGACTTTTCTCAGTTCACGGGCAGTTATTCTGCGCCTTGGTTTTTCCACACGCTTCTTGCGATCCTGTTGACTATTTTGAACGAAACGCTTGATTGTTCGATGATCACGCTTCAGAAGCTTGGCTATTTTAAGACTGCTGCATCCCTCTGCAATATATCTCACTATTTTTGACTTTTCTGAGCCTGTCAAGTCCTTCTTTTGACCAATTTTGCCAAAGGAAAGGAAGTTGCCTAATAATTATGCACACCTGATATAGGGTGTTGATGTCATTAGACCACACCCCTTCTCATTACAGAGATGCACATCACCTAATATGCTTAATTGGTAGTAGGCTTTCCAGCCTATACAGCTTGGAGTAAGACAACATGCATAACGAGGATGATGTGGTCAAAATACTCATTTGCCTAATTAATTCTGCACTCCCTGTGTATATATATATATATATATATATATATATATATATATATATATATATATATATTGAATGCAAAGCAAAACTCAAATAATAACAGACAAAACACCAATAATAAACTAGTCTGTACTTTATTTAGCCTAAACATCATCTTGCTGTAAACAGGACAAAGCAAAAAAGAAAGGAAGAAAGTATTGTGTTAGTGACTTTTCATCTTCAATTGCATTAGGTAAAATAATAACTGTACTTTCTGGTAGGCGACTGTTCCTTCTTTTTTCATTAGTTTGGTGATCTCTCTAATTAACATATTATACCTTCCTAACATTACAAAACCTGTTTTTTTTATATACAGGGAGTGCAGAATTATTAGGCAAGTTGTATTTTTGAGGATTAATTTTATTATTGAACAACAACCATGTTCTCAATGAACACAAAAAACTCTATTTTAGAGTTTTATTTTAGCTATTTTATTTGAGCTATTTTAGGGGGGTATCTGTGTGTGCAGGTGACTATTACTGTGCATAATTATTAGGCAACTTAACAAGGGGGGTATCTGTGTGTGCAGGTGCGTGTGATGGAGCATTGTCCTGCATGAAAATCATGTTTTTCTTGAAGGATGCAGTCTTCTTCCTGTACCACTGCTTGAAGAAGGTGTCTTCCAGAAACTGGCAGTAGGACTGGGAGTTGAGCTTGACTCCATCCTCAACCCGAATAGGCCCCACAAGCTCATCTTTGATGATACCAGCCCAAACCAGTACTCCACCTCCACCTTGCTGGCGTCTGAGTCGGACTGGAGCTCTCTGCCCTTTACCAATCCAGCCACGGGCCCATCCATCTGGCCCATCAAGACTCACTCTCATTTCATCAGTCCATAAAACCTTAGAAAAATCAGTCTTGAGATATTTCTTGGCCCAGTCTTGGCGTTTCAGCTTGTGTGTCTTGTTCAGTGGTGGTCGACTTTCTGCCTTTCTTACCTTGGCCATGTCTCTGAGTATTGCACACCTTGTGCTTTTGGGCACTCCAGTGATGTTGCAGCTCTGAAATATGGCCAAACTGGTGGCAAGTGGCATCTTGGCAGCTGCACGCTTGACTTTTCTCAGTTCACGGGCAGTTATTTTGCGCCTTGGTTTTTCCACACGCTTCTTGCGATCCTGTTGACTATTTTGAACGAAACGCTTGATTGTTCGATGATCACGCTTCAGAAGCTTGGCTATTTTAAGACTGCTGCATCCCTCTGCAATATATCTCACTATTTTTGACTTTTCTGAGCCTGTCAAGTCCTTCTTTTGACCAATTTTGCCAAAGGAAAGGAAGTTGCCTAATAATTATGCACACCTGATATAGGGTGTTGATGTCATTAGACCACACCCCTTCTCATTACAGAGATGCACATCACCTAATATGCTTAATTGGTAGTAGGCTTTCCAGCCTATACAGCTTGGAGTAAGACAACATGCATAACGAGGATGATGTGGTCAAAATACTCATTTGCCTAATTAATTCTGCACTCCTATATATATATATATTGAATGCAAAGCAAAACTCAAATAATAACAGACAAAACACCAATAATAAACTAGTCTGTACTTTATTTAGCCTAAACATCATCTTGCTGTAAACAGGACAAAGCAAAAAAGAAAGGAAGAAAGTATTGTGTTAGTGACTATTCATCTTTAATTTCATTAGGTAAAATAATAACTGTACTTTCTGGTAGGCGACTGTTCCTTCTTTTTTCATTAGTTTGGTGATCTCTCTGTCAAATTCCTCCACTTCACTAAAATAAAAGATGAATGCCATGGTCAAAATATTGTGTAATAATAAATGTATATATTTTTTGCAAATGCAAATTACAAACATACCTAGGGTGATAAGTATGCCTACATCTCACATAGGCCATGAATGATGGCCTGTCCGTATAAATAAATAAAATAAATTCACATATAAAGCATAGCATATATGGCAATAACAGAAAATAAATCTAATTGACAAACATGTTTGGGCCTACCTCAGGAAAAAGAAAACTAAAAATGAACACCTGTGAAGTTCAGTTGAGTTTCTGACTTATCCAGAAGAAATTTGAGGTATATTCAAACAAAATGGCTCATTATATACAGTACAGTTATTATTTTACCTAATGTAATTTAAGATAAAAAGTGAAGTCACTAACACAATTCTTTCTTCCTTTCTTCTTTGCTTTGTCCTGTTTACAGCAAGATGTTGTTTAGGCTAAATAAAGTACAGACTTGTTTATTATTGGTGTTTTGTCTGTTATTATTTGAGTTTTGCTTTGCATTCAAGATATAAAAAACAGGTTTTGTAATGTTAGGAAGGTATAATATGTTAATTAGACCATTAGCATAGGTTGACCTGAGAGAAATATTGGAATTTGAATAAACAAAAATAAACATTTGAGCAATATAATATCACATAATATTTTTCAGAAGTTCAATCTGTAATTGTATCTCTTCCATCAGTTATTTTCTTTCAATTACAACCCACACTGACAAAAAAATCTACTGGGTGATTTGTTAGTCAGAGAACACAATGAGATTTTATTTTGGCACTTGCATTGAGCAGGGAACGCAAATATGTTTGCAAAATCGTTATTTTGAGTATATTTATTTGTTAAACTTTATGAAATAAGAACGTAATATTGCATCCTATTGTTTTAAATGGCATTTGGATAAGGGTGTAATACGATCTTCAGAACAGCAGGAGGCGCTGTCTCGAAAAAACGAGGGGTCTGAGAATGCACGACTCTGAGTGCGGGACTGTAGGTGCAGGCTCCGAGTCTGCAGCTTCATACTACTCATCTAGCGGGTGAACTGAAATTGCGAATGTGCTCTAGTTATGGGGGAGCGGCCACATGCCAAGCGGCTCCAGTGCGTCATCGAGCCACCGTTTTAACCCCGTCCAAAAAATCCGGAACACAGCAATGGTGAAAAACTTCTTAACGGTCTAACTTCTGAATTCAGTACTACATAGTTCACAGTCTTTGTAATGTGTTTCAACAATACATTTCTAACATTTCTAATGTGTTCAGAAACAAATCTCAGAATTGCCTTTACAGGAACTTTAACGGCGATATTTTTTTATCGCGCGATAAGAGTCTCACGTTACGCAGCACGTTAACGCCGATAACGGCCCACCAATAATATATATATTTATATATATATATCGAGAGAGAGAGAGGTTGTTTTTGTGACACTGAAGCCATTACTTCAGTGTCACATGATCCTTCAGAAATCATTCTAATATGCCGATTTGGTGCTCAAGAAACATTTCTTAATGTTATCAATGTTGAAAACGGTTGTGCTGCTTAATATATTTTTGTGTAATAGAATAAATATAAAGTTGAAAAGAACACCATTTATTTGAAATAGAAATCTTTTGTAACATCATGAATGTCTTTACTATAGTTTTTGATCAATTTAAAGCATCCTCGCTGAATACATTTTTTAAAACCATACAGAGCCAAACTTTTGAATGATAGTGTGCTTAAAATAAAGTTTATTACACATTTTAAAGATTCAATTTTGCAGCCTAGCATTACAATTACCCCCGACCTCACAGCAATATAAAATGTTCCATGGTAGCTACCATCTGTCATTCCTGTTAACCTCAAGTTAAAATAGATACAAGTTATAATTTGAAGGCATCAAAATTTAAGAAAAAAATCTCACAAAGAGATACAATCTAAATAGGTGTGATTGAAGAAATTTATTGTGTTACAATTGCCCCCGATCTCTCCTAATGCTGCTCAGGAACTGTCCCTCTAATCCAATACTTGTTTGTACCTTATGGGTAACAATTTCCATACAAACCATTTCATGAGGAACATGAGTTCTCCACTTGAGTCTGTAGCACCAATAATCCTCTCAGGATCCAAACCACGTGCAAAACCTCTGAGTTTCTCAGGCTAAATTAAGAGAGATGGCATGTAAGACACTGTTTAGCCCATTCAATCTCTTTTGGTTTTCTAATGTTTTAAAGACACTTCCTGACCAGCTTATAGACATGGAATGATGTAGACATCTCAGATCCTCAGATCTTCAGGTCTCTTACCTCATCCTTGCGCTTTTTGGTCTCCTTTCCATCTCCGTCAGACTCAGCCTTCCTCTTGCCTCCAGATTCAGCCGATTTCTGCGACTGAAGGAATTCTGCTATGAGGTCAGGACAGTCCAGGTTGTCCTCTGGTTCCCAGGTGTTGTCCTCACTGAGCAAAAAAATAAAACAAGCACTAGGATTTACACACAAAATCAAGCTGAAATCTATGGAAGCCAATGAATAAATAAATGTTCAGAATTGCGAGTTATAAACTTTTTTATTTGTTATTCTGTGGCAAAACCAAGCTTCCATAAAAAACAGCAGCTACTTACTCAGAAAAGCCTTTCCACTTGAGGAGATACTCCACTCTTCCCTTCACCACACGCCGATCCAGGACCTTCTCCACAACATACTCCTCTTCTTCTTCTTCCACTACTTCTTCCACTTTCTTTTTGTTCTGTTTCTTCCCTGCTGTTGATTGCTTGGTTTCAGATTGAGAAACTGGAGCTGGATACAAGAACAGCGGGTAAATAAAAAACGAGCAAGTTAACCTAAATAATTTACCACAGTTTATGCCAAAATACCACAGTTACTACAGTTGCTGTTTTGGCAACAAAATAGTGGTTATGTGATCATTCCAACTGCTGCCATCAAATTTTTTTTAAAGGGACAGTTCACTCAAAAAAAAAAGAAAAAAAAAAAAGAAATCATCCATTTTACGCTAAATTAAATGATAGAATGGCGGACAGCCTTTCCACATTATTCACTTTCATTTAACATTTTTCCATACAAAGAAAGAGATTGTCTTTCTCCATAACAACTCCACAGATGAAAGTTAGCCTACGGGTTTGAAGATATCACTTTACAATAAGGTCCCATTAGTTAACGTTAGTAAATGCATTAACTAACAACGAGTAATACATTTGCTACAGAATGTATTAATCTCTGTTGACGTCAGGTAAATAAAATGCTAATTTTTATTTCATGTAAGCCCCTGATCCATTAAATAATATTAAGAGATGTAACTTTTGAAGCATATTTCCCTTTTAGTTCATTTCAGCTAATGTAGTAAACTAATGTTAACTAATGGAACCTTATTGAAAACGTTTTACCGGTCTAAAACAACATGACGGGGAATAAATAATGGGTGTACTATCCCTTTAAACAAACGCTTATTTGAACGAATGAGATGTCTTATTCATTTATAATGGTTTTATAGCAATAATAACTGTAACTATGGTATTTTGACGGATTGTGTTGGTTTCCATTGCAAACTAATAAAATAAAAAAATTCCAAACCTTCAGTCACAGCAGCATCAGCTGAAGGCTCTGACGTTTGGCTCATATTTCCAAGGGCTCTTAACAGCTGGAAATATATAAAGATCCTTATAAATATAGATAAAACAAATAAAAAAATATTATAAATTAGATGTATAGATCAGAAATATTTCGTAAACACACTACACTCATCATTTAATTTGAACGTGTGTTGGTTTACCTAAGGGATGCAGCTGTACGACACATCTGCATGCATAATATGGCAAACACTAGGACTGTTATGCATTAGTGACTGCAGGCCAGCGCGCGCGACAAAACCCATTCAGAATAAATGCATTGCATGCTTCACGCGCTGTGCTCGATGGGATGGATATGACAGAACGCCACTCTTTTACTGAATTGTGTTCCTCCATGGTGTCTTAGAGGGACAAGCACGCTATTCAATGTCTGCTGTGGTCAAAACATCTTGCATCCTTGCCGCAGCACATTTGATCCCTGCGAATTACCACAACAAACACTATGTGCTCGAGCCTGCATTTCCGCGGCACGCAGAAACAAACGCACTTACTTGTATCTCGCTGAGATAAAGATGAAATAAAGCTGATCTGCATATACTTAATCCGAAATGAATAGGTTGCAGTGATTAATTACAGGACGTCTACTGTGATGTGATGCTGCTGAATGTAGTCGTTATTCACGCCCACTTCCGTATTAGAAATGAGACAAAACGGTGACTTCCGGTGTAATTATCTCTATGGTTACTTTCGTCCTTATTTCGTCCTAGTAAAATTTTCTTTATGAGGTTTTTTGGAGGATCAAATTATGACTGATCTCGAGCAATACTTGTCTTACATCCTAATATTTACCAGTTAGACCATTGAATATACCTATGCTCTCCTATCCTTTCTCCCCATGTTGCTTGCTTTCACAAACGTATGAGGCATCTTTACACAGCCATGATGCAGCATTGGTGCCGAGAAAATGTAGGCTTCACACTTGAACATAGCAGTACCTTGTGGATTGGTATTTACGTTTCTTTTCTCATCTGGGTTAAAGGGGTCCTTGATTATGATTATTATGACAATTGTTTTAACTTCTGTTAATGTGTAATGGTGCTGTCTGAGTATAAACAACATTTGCAAAGTTACACTCAAAGTTCAATACAAAGAGAGATTTTTTTTTTTTTACAGAAATCGATTTTTAAGGACTACACCAAACTGCTGGTATAGGGACAACAACAAGCTTCTTCCTTGGTTGGTGAGATCACAAACCCTAATGTTCAGTAGCCCTGCCCACTGATTCGAGCACAACAAGTAGTAGTAGTTAAATTAGTGATAAACATGTTTTTGAAGAGTGCAAAATGTTGTGCAGTGCCAGGTTGTGGAAAAACAGCATTGGATTTGCAGAGAGGCTGAAAAAAACAAAACAATGCTGTGCCTTCTATACTGGATCCGACAGGAATGGTGTGCAACACATTTACAACTTTACAGCAGAAAAAAATATGTTTACCCTATTTTGCCCTTCATGACAACGGTGAGGGGGAGGTCTTTTTTTTATAACTCGTTTTATCACGATTCAATTATATTAAGCCTTAAATGTTCTGCATAATTAAGGGCATGGTCATTTGAGTGACAGTTGGATTGCCACTATGGTCGAGCTAGGCAGGCGTGGTTTCAGCAACCAGGCCCCTCAGTTCCACCCATGTTCCGCCTCTTTGCCCATTTTTTTAGTTATCCGGGAGTGACGCACTGCCAAGATGGTCACGACTGGCTCCACCCATTTTAGGCTTCAAAAATGCTCTTCAGAAACCTACAGATGACGTCACGGACACTGTAGAGGTTTGCGATCTTGAGATATGCAATGGCTTACACTAATAACTAACTAACATTATTCCAAGCAGTTATTCCCATTTGCAGTGTCAATTGTCAGCCCAGCAACACACTTCAATAAATCCACTTGACAAACGTTGTTGAAATAAAAGATGAAAATCTCCGGTTTTATTCCTTGGTTTCAGATTTACAAAAGAGAATGTGAGCTGACTAATACACTTATTCTAGTTACTATAATGAAATAAAAGATTCATGATAGAGAATTAACTAAAAGTTAGCAGTTAGCAGATAAGAAAACCGTTCGCTTCCACAGTTCTCAAGATCTGAATCACATAATGAAAATCAACGCAATGTAGCCGGAGTTGACCTGTTCTTAAAGAGGCAGTACACTATTTTACCAATATGTACCAAATCCTAATAAACACATGAATTTGAATATGCTTTTAACCTTTTAAGTATTGTATAACATTTTAATCATTACATGAACTTCTAAATGAAATTATTTACCTTTTAACATTAATTCTTATTCACATTACTATGAATTGTACTTTGGCCTCTACATACCCGGCCCCTAATTGCCTTTTATCCTAGAAGCAATTACAACTTTAAATGTCTTTCTTTTGAATAAAACTCAGAAACAGTCTTTTTTATACTGATTCCTGAAGTAAGCAGAGTTTAGTTATCGGCCTCTCAAGCTCATTCGTCTTTGTCTTTACTCGAACCTTGCGGACCACTCCATGCTCGTCCTCCATAGTCTTAACGATTCTTCCCATCAGCCATGATCCCCTGGGGGCTGATTCGTCAACAATCAAGACTACATCTCCTGGAATGAAGTTCCGTGATGAATGGTTCCATTTCTGTCTCTTCTGGAGTTGAGGCAGATATTCCTTGAGCGCTTCCAGAATAGATCGCTCATATACTGGACTTGCCTCCATCTTTTCTGCGCATAAGTATCATCCTTATGGAAGAGTCCTGGTGGTAAGTTGGGGTTAGTCTTGAGCAGGAGTAGGTGCTGTGGGGTAAGAGCTTCCAGATCATTTATATCATTGGAAGGCATGGTAATAGGCCTACTATTCAGAATGGCTTCACATTCACAGAAGAACGTCTGAAGACCTTCCTCATCCAAATTTTGCTCTCTCAGTATGGCACCCATGATTTTCCTGATGGAGCGGATGATTCTCTCCCACACCCTCCATGGTGGGATCCGGATGGTGGATTGAACAACCATCTGATGTCACGTTGGAGCAAGCTGTTCTCGATTTGTGAAGTATTCCACTCTTTTATTGCCTTTCTGAGCTCATGATCAGCTCCAACAAAGTTGGTCCCATTATCAGATCTCATCTCTTTCACCTGACCTCTTCTTGCAATGAAACGACGCAGAGCTTGAATAAAGGAGTCTGTTTCCAATGATGTTGCCATTTCTATGTGGACGCCGCGACATGCAAGGCAGGTAAATATCACCCCATATCTTTTTACAGATGATCTTCCTCGTTTAATGTTGAATGGCCCAAATAGATCCACTCCAGTTCTGGTGAAGGGTGGTTCGTCTGGTACGACTCTGTTTCTTGGCAAGTCCGCCATCATTTGGGTGCCTGATGCACCATGTTGTCTTCGACAGATAGTACACCGTGACAACATTCTTCTGATTGAAGAAGGAGCATCGATAATCCAGTACTTTTGGCGTACATGAGACAAAACATGATTACGTCCACTGTGTCCCAGCTCGTGTGAATCTTGGAGAATCAAATCAGACACACGATGGTTCTTAGGCAGGATCATAGGATGCTTGGCTTCGGCTGGCATGGATGATCGACTAAGCCTCCCTCCAACACGAAGGATTCCATCTTCAAGTTGTGGATTCAGTCTGAAGATTCGACTACTTTTCTTGATAGAGTCCTTTCTCCGAAGAGCAGATATCTCTTCCTGGAACCTACTTTGTTGACAATGGCTGATGATATCCCTCTCAGCTTGTCGCAGATTGTCCACGGTCAGGTAAGTCTGTTTGAGACTCTTTTTATAGCTTAACATCTCCCTGTTCACCCGTTGTTGGTCACTATACAAACCATTCATCTCCTTTCTCTTCCTTGACAGGTTTACCAGAGTTCCCTTGAGTCGTGTGAGCCACGCCACAGACTTCTTGAGGTGTATCCATGAAGAATAGTATCCAATTAGTTGTTGCATTGCATCAGTGCTTTCTTCTACTGTTGTAGCATTGACAAGTATGCCTTTCTTGACCTCAGGATCTTCAGCCGTGAGCTCTTCTTGCTGATCATGCTTTTCTGGCCATTCCTTTTCAGGTTTACTGAGGAAGACAGGCCCTGTGATCCAAGCTTCGTTCATGAAGACAACCACCCTTTGTCCCCTGGAAGCACAATCAGCAGGATTCAACTGAGTGTTGTAGCTCCATTGCTGCACTTTTGATGCTTGCAAGATTATGGCAATCCTGTTCGCCACAAATGTCTTAAACCTGATGTTCTCATTTGCTAAGTACTTGAGTACGGCAGTACTGTCCGTCCAAAACCTGGAATCTGACAGCGGCAACTGTAATTCTTTTTTCAGCATGACATCCACCTTTACCGCTAAGGCAGCCGCTGTCAGCTCCATTCGCGGGATGGTTGGTGGCTTAAGAGGGGCAACCCTTGCCTTTCCCATGACAAATGAGCAGAATATTTGGTTGATACTGTTCTTCTGGACTAAGTAAGTAACAGTACCGTAGCCTGTTTCGCGTCACAAAAGTGATGTAGCCGAGCGTGCACCGTTTTCCCAAACTCAGGGGGCTTAAAGCACCGATCCACTCCAAAGTCAGTGAGCTGTTGAAGCTCTTCAGTCCACTCTGTCCATTGTTGTGCAAGATGTTCTGGCACAGTGTCGTCCCAGCCTATTCTTAGTCTACACAATTCTTGCAGGATGTTTTTAGCTGGCAGTATGACTGGTGACAACATTCCCAGTGGGTCGTAGACTGAACTCATTGTAGACAAGATTCCTCTCCTGGTGAGAGGCTTCTGATCTATGTGCACGTGGAACTTGAACTGATCTGACCAGATACACCACTGTACTCCCAAAGCTCTCTTGATGGCAAATGAATCCTGGTCAAGATCGAGATCTTTGACATCTGTTGCCCGGTCCTCAAGTGGAATGTTTGACAACACGTTTGATTGTTAAATCGTCCATTTTGTCAGTCTAAAACCTCCTGTTTGACAGATGGCTTTCAGGTCCTGGAGTAGTTTGACTGCTTCTTGTTCTGTGGCAACTGATCTCAAACAATCGTCTACATAAAAATTATTCAAAACTGTATCCACTACTGCTGCACCAAACATGTTCTTGTTGTCCTCAGCACACCTTCTCAACGCATAACTTGCGCAGCTTGGTGAGGAGGTGGCTCCAAACAAGTGTACCTCCATTCTGTACTCTTGCAGCTCCTTTGAGGTGTCTCCTTCTGGCCACCACAAAAACCTAAGGAGGTCAGCATCTTCTGATGGGACTTTGACCTGGTGGAACATTGATTCCACATCCGCCATGATTGCGACTCGCTCTTGACGGAATCTAGTCAAGACACCTATCAGACTGCTTGTCATGTCAGGCCCTTTCAGTAATTGTTCATTGAGTGTGGTTCCTTGATATGAAGCACCACAGTCGAATACCACTCGCATTTTATGCTTCTTAGGGTGGTAGACACCGTGATGCGAATAAACCACACCTTTCCATCACTCCGCTTTAGTTCTTCATCTGGAACCTTTACAGCATAGCCCTTCTTTATCACATCATTCATGAAGCAGACATAATCCTCTTTAAACATCTGATTTCTCTGAAGCTTCTTTTTCATGTTGTTGGCGCTCGTTGCTCTGTCATTGCTCGGTTGTTGGGCATTTTTACATCTTTGTTCTTCAGCGGCAGACCAATAGAGTAGTGGCCATTGACCACCTTTGCCGATTTGGAGACTCTGTCAATAAACAGTTGGTCTTCCTTAGACATTTCTAACTGCTCTCCTTGAGCATTCTCAGGAAAATCATACTTGAATTGCTGAGTCCATAAGTCTTAGTCGAGCCACTGAGATCCGATTCATCTGGATCTGCGGGTATCCATTCTTTGTCCAGCTTCTGATGTTCTCACGCAGCGGTCCGTTTACTGTCCATCCCAAAGCTGTGCGTACTGCATACGGCCCATCCTTGACACTGCGGATTACCTCTTCTGGCTCCAAAGCCTTTGCCACATCAGTTCCAATCAGAAGACCAATATCCGCGTTGATTGATGGAATTCATTACACCTTGTAGATGTGGCCACCTATCCACATCTTCTTGGGTTGGAATGTTCTCTTTACTTACTTGCGGGAATGAAATTTTGTGCAGCGCCAGTAAGCTCGATAAAGTCATCACCTTCTAGGCTACTCACTTCTAGGTCTGATACAGCTTTACATGAAACTGTCTTTTGGTCTCCCATTGTAGTGAGTAGGATGTTCACGTTTTTTCCTTGCAGGTGAAGGTCGTTTGCCAGCTTGTTAGTGCAGAAGGAGGCGTTACTCCCTGGATCCATGAATGCATAACAAGTCAGCACCTTGTTGCCTTTCTTTGCCTTTACTCTCACAGGAACAATGGCGAGGACACTACCTGTACCCCCGACCCCAGTCTGAGAGCATGCTTCCCCTGCATCCACGAATCCACTGACAACAGTTTGCCCTTCCTTTGGAGACTCCTCCTCTGGCTCCTCCTGTAAAGCCTCTTCTTTTGGTAAATCTTTACTTTTCTGCTTTATGTGTAAGAGCGTAGGGTGTGTTGCTGAACATATCTGACAGCTCTTCTTTTCTTCACAGGCATTACTCATGTGTCCTCCTATAAGACAACTGAAACAAAGTCCTTTGCTCTTAAGGAATTCAAGCTTTTCTTTATGCAGCTTTCTTTGAAGTTTCTTGCACTGTTCCATGGTATGATCTCCCTGACAGAAGATACAAGGTTTCATGAAGGCTTTGTCCACGTTTGTTCCCTTCTCCTGAGCTTTCTTGTTTCCAGCACCAGCAACATCTTTCTTAGCTTTCTGTTCTTTTACTTCAGTGGCTAGTGTTGTGATGTTTTTCCTTCCACTTGACCTTTCAGTCTGATGCTTTGTTTGTCCTGAGATTTCACCAAACACAGGGTGTGCTGCTATTTCAGCCTGCGTGTTGACAAAAGACACTCGTCTTTAAACTTTGTCCGCCGATCTTGATTTTTCTGAATTTCTATAGCGACACTCCTGAATCTCTCTCTCAGCCTGTATGGGAGCTTTGAAATGATCGTGCGCATGTTAGCAGCATTTTCCATCTCTTCTAAGTACTCCAGATCTGACATTGCATTACTGCAGTTTGTCATAAAGAGGGCGTATGCTTCTAGTGCCTTGGTATCATCCGCTTTAATGGCAGGCCAGTTTAAAGCCTTGTCAAGGTATGCCATGGATATCTTATATTTATCACCAAAGCGTTCCTTTAGCAATCTCTTGGCTTCAGGGTAGCCCTGATTTGGATCCATATGAAAACAGCTGCGCACCAAGTCATTAGGCTGCCCATTTGTGTGCTGTTCTAGATAGTAAAGCCGATCTTTGCTGTTTTCAGTCTTGCTTTCTATCACGGTGCTCAAAAGCTCTCATGAAGAGACGATATTCTAATGGATCTCCCTTAAAAACTGGAATGTTCGGTGATGGCAATGTAGATAGCCTTTGCTGCTTTATTAGGCTTTCAGTGATGTCGTTTTGCCGTTGCATGATGGTAACCAGATTATCTGAGTGATTATCTGAAGGGACATGAGCTATCGCATCTGTGCCTCTTCCACTAATATGGCTATGCTCAGTTCCGCTGCCAGCCACACTCCTCTTACTGTAGCTGACATCACACTTCCTTGGTGCAGACATCAATATTTCCACCATACTGCCTTTGGTTCTACCTGACACATTTGAACTTTCATATTTTCTTAACACGGCTAATTGTGCATCTGTTGCAGCGAGCCCTGCTTGCAGCTCCAACTGTTCTTTTTCAACCTTGAGCTGTAGTTCGTGCTCCTCTAAAGTCTGTCTTTTTCTCAATGTAGCTGACTTGGCTAACAGAGCAGCTCTTTCTAATTCGACCCTTAAGCGCTCAGCACGAGCTGACGATGTTGCAGAAGTAGCTGAAACAGACTTAGATTTTCTAGACTTACTGGAAGTGACTGACACACTATCTTCAGGATGTATCTGCTCACTAACTTTGTTGGCCTCTTCTCTGCGTAGTATTGCATTCTGTATCCATGCATTCACTTCATGCACAAATTCTCTGTGCTCCTTATTTCTTGGCTCAAACCAATCCCTTTGATCGGTTTTCAAATTCTCTACACATTCAATCTGGCAGAATATGTCTTTAACGTCTGCATTTACTTTACTGAATTTCTTTATCAGTGTTTCATACTTGGCCAACAGTTCTTTTGCTATGATTTCCACATTTGCATCGTCATCCATTAAAGCATGCAATTCGTTCTTTTCTCAGTAAGTTGTCCTAGTATGGCTCTTCTGGAGCTTGTTTTCGTTTGCAGATTATATTCCAATGCTTTAAATGTTGGTTTAACCAATCGCTTTTCCTCAGTTAGGCTTACCGTGGATTCTGTTCCTGTTTCCGTCATGCTTGCTTTGATAGTCCGTCCGTTTGCTTTTTTTTTTTTTTTTTACAGGTCCACTTGCAACAGTCGCGCACCAGCAACGACAAACTCGTTGAGATCGTTAATAATCCACTTAGCACTCATCCGCCACGAGCACAGCGCCTGTACAGGCTAGTTGATAAAGTCAGTCCCTCGTTGAGCCTTTATTCACGTTCCACTTTCCGCAAACCTCTCCAAAGGCTCGTTATCCAATGTCAAGCAGGTTTTCTTACTAATGTAGAGGTTTGCGATCTTGAGATATGCAATGGCTTACACTAATAACTAACTAACATTATTCCAAGCAGTTATTCCCATTTGCAGTGTCAATTGTCAGCCCAGCAACACACTTCAATAAATCCACTTGACAAACGTTGTTGAAATAAAAGATGAAAATCTCCGGTTTTATTCCTTGGTTTCAGATTTACAAAAGAGAATGTGAGCTGACTAATACACTTATTCTAGTTACTATAATGAAATAAAAGATTCATGATAGAGAATTAACTAAAAGTTAGCAGTTAGCAGATAAGAAAACCGTTCGCTTCCACAGTTCTCAAGATCTGAATCACATAATGAAAATCAACGCAATGTAGCCGGAGTTGACCTGTTCTTAAAGAGGCAGTACACTATTTTACCAATATGTACCAAATCCTAATAAACACATGAATTTGAATATGCTTTTAACCTTTTAAGTATTGTATAACATTTTAATCATTACATGAACTTCTAAATGAAATTATTTACCTTTTTAACATTAATTCTTATTCACATTACTATGAATTGTACTTTGGCCTCTACAGACACTATGTCCATATTTTTTTTTACAGTCTATGGTTACAACCCGTATAAACACTGCATCAAAATTAAATGCGTATGTACAACCTGCGCGTACAAAGTACCTTTTTGTGGTATTGGTGTATTCAGCTTCAGAAGCAGGTTCTGTGCAGTCTTTGTAGATTTAAGATTAAGATCTACAAAGATTTAAGTTATGTCCATAAGCAAATAAATAAAAAATAAGTAAGTAAGTAAGTCCAGGTAACTGGCCATTTTTATGTTAATTAAATGTAAAATAAAAAAATTAAATAAACGTTTCTATTGGAAAACTCTATAAAGATACTATGTTATATAGGTTTCAAGCCCATATAAGTGAGTGTAGTACCCATGGAAATCATGACAGAACAACCAATGAGAGAAGGAAAAGCACAACCTTAGAAACAAGGACCCCATCTGTCCAGCCCATGCAGTCTTGCTGCTGTTTATCATTTAGCCTATTATTTCTTCAACCATTTTTTTTAATCAATTCTTTGGTTTGTATTTTTTTTAAATGGATGTACATTTATAACACTATAATTGGTATTACATTACCTTTACATCAAATTACAAAAAAACTAGTTAACGCTGCTGTAAGGGTGTTTCTAATACAGTGGGTATGAGAATGACGGCCACATTTACATCTTTCTCTCTTCTGTCTGCCGTTATCCATCTCTCTCTATTTTTTGCCTCTTTTTGAAAGTTGTGAAAACACTGTTTTATTGTTTTTCTTTTGCCATTTCAGCAAATGGGAACACAAAAAATATATTTAATGTAGTCTCTCATTCACCACATTAGAAGTTTACCCAGCTATGATGACTTCCACTTCTGAGAAACCCGGAAATGTGAAAAGGGTCAATAGAGCTGTTAGTCCAAAACGTAGCGTTTTAAATTTGTTAGTTCCCATGGAAATTGTCTAACTTTCCCATTGAAAGTGTTTTATAGCCTAATGCTGGTTACCAAGATTGAGTAAGTAGTAGCTATTCAGCTAGTCATGTGATCTACCGAGGTGACCCACTCCATGCAAAATAAAACAACCTTTATTAGGCTATTAATATGAGTGTGATTTTTCAAAATGACTTTATTTTCATATGTAAAACTTTTTTTATTTGTATTATTAGATATGTAGCCATATACACTTTTCGTAAAAAACAAAAAATACATTTTAGTAAATATTTTGTGCTGTTACCCGCTCCGTCCTGTAGGTGGCAGTGATAAATACCGAGTGTACAGCAGCTGTCATTTACAAAGCAGAGAAGTGGGTGTCGGCGGTGTTGTTGACATTTCCCCGGAGCACTATAAAAGTTCTCAACAGTGATATGGCAGTATTGTCAACCTTTTTAAATAACGTTACACGTTTTCAGCCGGACAGTTGAAAACATAGAGCCGTCAGATGACTGTGCACTTCGGTTGATTTTGTGGAAGTGGTTGTGAGTAACGTTACGCTCTGTTTTTCTGGGTTGGAACAAGACAGCATACGAGGTCAATGATCGCAACAGCTCGTTTCTCAGAACAGTTTGTTTTAATCAGATATTGCTGCTGTTAGCAGTTTTTTCCACATGAAAGTTATGTGGGTATTACGCATATTTATTTTTTACTTTTTGATGCATGCATTATTAAATAATTACGGAAATGATTTTTATGATTTACTTTTTTAAGCATAAATGACTAAATCACTACGGAAGTGGTTGTTTTTTTGCTTCAAAACAAGAATGTAATTATTAAAATCTATTTTTAAATGATGTATTTTAAGGGGTACATATTTGTCTACTGTAGTGGACACCATTCATTTAGGGTTGTAATGTAAACCAATGGCAACTAATAAAAAAGCATGTCCGTTATAACAATTAACTTGCAACATTTATTATGAACATGTAAGATAACATGCTATAATACATTATGATCGATCCTGAATATTGCCGATTGTATCAGTATCATTCTGAACCTTCCTACCACACATATACACCCCCACACCTCCCATACACACAGACACACACACATACACACAGACACACACACACACACACACACACACACACACACACACACACACACACACGTGCACACGTCCTTGTGTACGTGCTGTTTACTGCATGTCCATATTACTTTATTTCCACAAAATATAGACACCGTCTTAGAATTATGCATGCAATATTGTAAACCTAACTGTTCTTGTGAAAACATTTTATTACATAATTTTTTTGAACATCATATATTTGTAAATGCTGTAAAACATTTTAAATACCAATACTTCTATTATTAATAATTATTGCTTTTTTAAATAATGGTTTCAATAGCCACAGTAGAGCTTAATGTAAACTCTCATATAAATGTCCAATGAACATAAAGCCCTTAATAGAGAAAATCAGTTATGGAAGGTAAACTACAGCAAATTAAAAATGTGCTTCACTTTTGTTGGCCATGTCAAACTATGTTAGACATTAAAAATGGACAATGTTATAGAATTATGGGAAAGATTTCAGGTAAACAATTGTGGTGGTTTGGATGTAATATCACCCTGAATTGTCAAAAATGTCTTTTAAATATCTGTACATTGTAGTGGATGTCATGCATCATAGGATTTAACGCGATGGCCCATGCATGACTGACTGATTTCTAGTACGCGAGAAGCAAACATGCGTATCTTCTCATCACTTAAAGTTAATAAATGCGTCTGTTTTAGGTTATCAGTATGACTCGTGATATCATTCTTGGAGATGAGCTGCCCGACTGGGTTGGGGCAAAGGAGTTTTATCAGAAGTATGATCCCAAAGAGGTGATTGGCAGGTGAGTATTTTGTACTATTCAGCAAGTGTTTGGTCATTTATTGAGATGTATTGTGTGCAGCTAAACTGTCCTGTGTGCAGAGGTGTGAGCAGTGTGGTACGCAGGTGTGTCCACAAACACACGGGGCAGGAGTTTGCAGTGAAGATCATTGAGATCACTGCAGAGAAAATGACAGAACAGCAGTTAGAGGAGGTGAAGAGCTCCACGCTGAAGGAGATCCATGTGCTTACTGTGGTGAAGGGCCACCCGTCCATCAGTGAGTCTGAATGTTGCTGTTTATGTTTGAAATTATGTGTTCAGTTCTGACCTTATTTGTGCTCTTTTTCAGTCACACTTATCGATTCTTATGAGTCAACAACCTTCATATTTTTGGTATTCGACCTGTAAGTATATTACATTATATTATATTTTATACCATAAAAAAAGTTTGGGGTCATTATTTAAAAGAAATTAATACTTTCATCCAGCAAGGTGCATTAAATTGATCAAAAGTGAATGGTAGCGTATATGTTGTAAAATAAAAAACATGCAATATTTTTCATACAGCATGAGGAGAGGAGAACTATTTGATTATTTGACTGAAAAAGTCACTCTCAGTGAAAAGGAAACCAGGTGAGTTTTTGCTTAAAGTTTCTATGGTAGCAAATGTTCTTCTCATACCACATTACATAACATTTTGGTTCCAAATGTTCTTGCTTTTAGGAGTATGATGCGTGCTCTTCTGGAGGCTGTCCAGTATCTACATTCTCTAAACATTGTACATCGTGACCTCAAACCTGAAAATGTGTTGCTAGACGACCAGGGACATATTAAACTTTCTGACTTTGGCTTTTCAGTCCAGCTGGGGCCTGGTGAAAGACTAAGAGGTGAGAAAAATCAACGCTGTTCTTGCACAGCGGCAAATCAAATACCCAAAACCCATACATTGGTTGAACACTGGTCTTTGGCAATCTCCCTTGTTAGAGTTGTGTGGAACACCAGGATATCTGGCACCAGAGATTCTGAAGTGTTCCATGGATGAGACACATGAGGGATATGGAAAAGAGGTTGACCTGTGAGTAAATAACACTCATATTTCTTAACATGAAACCTCTCTTTGGGTCACAAAAGCATTGTGGTTGGTTCATCGTGTCATGTTTTCCCACAGGTGGGCTTGTGGTGTGATCCTGTTCACACTTCTTGCTGGGTCTCCACCGTTCTGGCATCGCAAACAGCTGCTGATGCTGAGAATGATCATGGAAGGCCGGTACCAGTTTAGTTCTCCAGAGTGGGATGACCGGTCTGACACCGTCAAAGACTTGGTGAGATGCTTAGCAGTGCCTTAAAGGGATAGTTCACCCAAAAATTTAAATTATCTTATAATTTACTCACTCTCAAGCCATTCTATGTGTATATGACAGACGAATACAATCTGAGTTACCGCCTTCCGCGTTCAATTTACATAGAAAGTGTAACGCCTCTCACAGTTCAAAATGCTTGCGCTACGTCCAACGTCATCAACACACCAGTTGCGCTTTTTTTTGTAAGTTGAAAATGGAAGGTGGTCTGTCGGAAGCTAGATATCTTACTTATTAAAGTTTTAAATAGGGATATTTTTCTTACACAAACCCATCGCTTCGGTTTATTGACCCCCCAGAGCCGTGTGGATTACTTTTATAATGGATGGATACACTTTTTTGGTCTTCAAATTTTGGGCTGCCATTCACTGCCATTATAATGCTTGGATTAGCCAGGACATTTATTAATACAACTCTGATTGTATTCGTCTGAAAGAAGAATGTCATATACACCTAGAATGGCTTGAGGGTGAGTACATTTTTGGGTGAACTATCCCTTTAAGATCTATTCACACCAAGGACAATACATATAACGATAAAGATATAGTTCTAAAGTTCATTCTAAATATAAAAGAATAGTAGAGTCCACACTAAAACTATAATGATAATGACACTGTGAAACGATATCTTTGACAGCCAATCAGAATCCATCCTGCTTTAAAGAGCTCGAGCATTTAAAGCAGCAGTCAATAAAACTCAGTGTGCACTTAGAATGAACTGAATGATGTTGTCCGCTGGTGTGGACGCTAATGTAGTCATCTTATTGTTATCATTCTAGTTGTGAACAGGCCTTTTGCCTGGAGCATACAGGCTAACTGCCAATATTGAGAAATGTACTCATATGTGCTTTACACTCTTTGCTTAAAAAGTTGAAATTCCCTTAGATATCAAGGCTTTTAGTGGTGGAACCCACACTTCGCCTCACGGCCGAGCAGGCTTTAGCTCATCCTTTTTTCCGTCAGTACCAAAAGGAGGATGTGCGGCTCTTTAGCCCCAGGAAGACCTTTAAGGTGTGTGTTTTTTTTTTGTTTTTTTATATACACACTACCATTCAAAAGTTTAGGGTTGCTGCATTTATTTAATTAAAAATACAGTTAAAAGTGATGTAATGTGAAATATTATTACAATTTAAAATAAACCTTTTTTTTTCTTTTCTTTTTTTTATACATTTTAAAATGTAACTTATTTCTATGATGGCAAAGCTGAATTTCCAGCATCTTTACTCCAGTCTTCAGTGTCACATGATCCTTCAGAAATCATCATAATTTTCTGCTCAAGAAACATTCCTTATTATTATCAATGTTGAAAACAGTAATATTGCTTGATATTTTTGTGGAAGCTGTGATACATTTTGGGATTCTTTTATAAATACAAAGTTCAAAAGAATATTTTTGAAATAGAATTAATTTGGAACATTATACATTTCTTTACTATCACTTCAGTTTATCAATTTCACAAAGGTCATACTGACCCCAAACACAGTAGTGTTTTTTTCAACAGTAGTGTATGTTTATTTATTTATGTATTTATTATTTATTCTTGGTAATAAAGATTACAAATTAGAGCATGCAGTTTGGCATAAATATTGTGATTTTAAAAACAGTTTTCACTTGTCTATTTAGGTTTTTCTAAATTACAAAAAAAGACCTACATTTAAAAATAGCAAAAATCTTTTTTTTGTTTTACAGTATAATTATGCAAGTAAAATTCCAACTGTAATTCAAAACTGTTCTTTGCATTTTCAGGCCCTGATCTTGACCGTGTTAGCTTGTATACGAATGCAGTGCCGCTACTACCGAGCTAGACCATTAACAAAAGAGCTCCTAGCAAGAGACCCTTATTCCATCCGCGGTGTGCGCAAGCTGATTGACGGCTGTGCTTTCCGCATATATGGACACTGGGTCAAGAAAGGGGAGCAACAGAATCGAGCTGCTCTGTTCCAGAACACTGCTAAAATCCTTCTACTGGGCCTTGATGACCTTGAAAACTAAAGGTCATGGTTTTTGTTTTCTAAAGATATCCCTCATCTGTCCATTTACAGTTTTAATAGTTTTTGTCTTTTTAGTGGTTAGGGACTATAGCGCACCTGTCCAAAAGGTGCACAAAACATAGCTATTTATAGATGATTTTTTTGTCTTCAAAGAGGGATGGTGCTTTTTGATTTTAACAGCATGCCATGTGACCTCATTTTAACCACTCACTGTGTGTGTTTTTTTTTTTAAATGTATGTTTTTATCACATACTTACCACCAACAGTATCTTCTGATATTGCTTATTATATGGACCCAGCTTGATATAGTAAAAAAATAACTAGGATTTATAATTATCTATCATATTGGACCGAGCTTGTTTCCTAGTCAAGCTCTTTAGCCTTTGTCTGTTTTTGACACAAAGCAGATTGCATTTGAATTTATTATTACTGTTATGCTTCGAAAATAATTCCAGGTTGTCGAAGCCTAAACCATAGATGGACAAGGGAACATTTTTACAGGATTTTAAGACTTTTAATACAAAGGATAACATACTTGAAACATAGCATTACTACTGAGAGTTGTTTTAAAATCCTTACAACATTGTGTGTACAGGTTTTATTCCTTTTTATTCTCTACATATGTTTTACCATTTGTTGCTTTTTATCACAGTTGACTAGACATTATCCATTCATCATCAAAGTTCTGTAGTAATTCTAATCAGGTATACATATATGAATAATATAATTACTGTATTTTGTGTATTTTTTTTTTTAAATGAGTGGTTTCCAAAACTAAACTAAAGATGTACAACATATTGTCTTACTTCTTAACTTGAATCTTGGCCTCCAGTTTACTAATGGTATCATTAATCTGATCAGCACTGTCCTGCAGACGTTGTTGAAGCTGAGCAGTCAAGCGCATCACTTCATGCCTCACTTCTTTTTCAACTATGGACTTGAGCTCAGACTTTGAAGAAGAGCCTTGTGGAAAAACATTCATAAACATAAACATGTATGTATGTGAGTATTACATATTAGAGCATGCAGTCTGCCATGAAATATGTAATCTCTATTAAAACAAATTCGTAAAGGATTTCTAAATTATAAAAATAAAATACCTTCTCAAAAAATTAGCATATTGTGATTAAAGTTCATTATTTTCCATAATGTAATGATAAAATTAAAATTTCATATATTTTAGATTCATTGCACACCAACTGAAATATTTCAGGTCTTTTATTGTTTTAATACTGATGATTTTGGCATACAGCTCATGAAAACCCAAAAATCCTATCTAAAAAAATTTGCATATTTCATCCGACTAATAAAAGAAAAGTGTTTTTAATACAAAAAAGTCAACCTTCAAATAATTATGTTCAGTTATGCACTCAATACTTGGTCGGGAATCCTTTTGCAGAAATGACTGCTTCAATGCGGCGTGGCATGGAGGCAATCAGCCTGTGGCACTGCTGAGGTGTCATGGAGGCCCAGGATGCTTCGATAGCGGCCTTAAGCTCATCCAGAGTGTTGGGTCTTGCGTCTCTCAACTTTCTCTTCACAATATCCCACAGATTCTCTATGGGGTTCAGGTCAGGAGAGTTGGCAGGCCAATTGAGCACAGTAATACCATGGTCAGTAAACCATTTACCAGTGGTTTTGGCACTGTGAGCAGGTGCCAGGTCGTGCTGAAAAACAAAATCTTCTTCTCCATAAAGCTTTTCAGCAGATGGAAGCATGAAGTGCTCCAAAATCTCCTGATAGCTAGCTGCATTGACCCTGCCCTTGATAAAACACAGTGGACCAACACCAGCAGCTGACATGGCACCCCAGACCATCACTGACTGTGGGTACTTGACACTGGACTTCAGGCATTTTGGCATTTCCTTCTCCCCAGTCTTCCTCCAGACTCTGGCACCTTGACTTCCGAATGACATACAAAATTTGAGCGACAGTCCAGTGCTGCTTCTCTATAGTCCAGGTCAGGCGCTTCTGCCGCTGTTTCTGGTTCAAAAGTGGCTTGACCTGGGGAATGCGGCACCTGTAGCCCATTTCCTGCACACGCCTGTGCACGGTGGCTCTGGATGTTTCTACTCCAGACTCAGTCCACTGCTTCCACAGGTCCCCCAAGGTCTGGAATCGGTCCTTCTCCACAATCTTCCTCAGGGTCCGGTCACCTCTTCTCGTTGTGCAGCGTTTTTTGCCACACTTTTTCCTTCCCACAGACTTCCCACTGAGGTGCCTTGATACAGCACTCTGGGAACAGCCTATTCGTTCAGAAATGTCTTTCTGTGTCTTACCCTCTCGCTTGAGGGTGTCAATGATGGCCTTCTGGACAGCAGTCAGGTCGGCAGTCTTACCCATGATTGCGGTTTTGAGTAATGAACCAGGCTGGGAGTTTTTAAAAGCCTCAGGAATCTTTTGCAGGTGTTTAGAGTTAATTAGTTGATTCAGATGATTAGGTTAATAGCTCGTTTAGAGAACCTTTTCATGATAAGCTAATTTTTTGAGATAGGAATCTTGGGTTTTCATGAGCTGTATGCCAAAATCAGTATTAAAACAATAAAAGACCTGAAATATTTCAGTTGGTGTGCAATGAATCTAAAATATGTGAAATTTTAATTTTATCATAACATTATGGAAAATAATGAACTTTTATCACAATATGCTAATTTTTGGAGAAGGACCTGTATGTATGTATGTATATATATATATATATATATATATATATATATATATATATATATATATATATATATATATATATATATATATATATATATTTACACACACACACACACACACCGATCAGGCACAACATTATAACCACCTTTCTAAAATAGTGTTGGTCCCCTTTAGCTGCCAAAACAGCCCTGACCCTTCGAGGCATGGACTCCACTAGACCTCTGAAGGTGTGCTGTGTTATCTGGCACCAAGATATTAGCAGCAGATCCTTTAAGTCCTGTAAATTGCAAGGTGGGGCCTCTATGGATCAGACTTGTGTGTTCAGCACATCCCACAGATGCTCGATTGGATTGAGACCTGGGGAATTTGGAGGCCAAGTCAACACCTCAAACTCGTTGGTGTGCTCCTCAAACCATTCCTGAACCATTTTTGCTTTGTGGCAGGGCGCATTATCCTGCTGAAAGAGTCCACAGCCACCAGGGAATACTGTTTAAGGGTGTACATGGTCTGCAATAATGCAGTTCGGTAGGTGGTATGTGTCAAAAGAAACATCCACATCCCAGCAGAACATTGCCCAAAGCATCACACTGCCTCCGCCGGCTTGCCTTCTTCCCATAGTGCATCCTGGTGCCATGTGTTCCCCAGGTAAATGTACACACACCTGGCAATCCATGTGATGTAAAAGAAAATAAGTTTCATCATCAAACCAGGCCACCTCCTTCCATTGCTCCGTGGTCCAGTTCTGATGCTCACGTGCCCACTGTTGCCGCTTTCAGCAGTGGACAGGTAAGCACGGGCATCCTGACTGGTCTGCGGCTATGCAGCCCCATACACAACGAACTGTGATGCACTGTGATTTCTGACACCTTTCTATCAGAACCAGCATTAACTTCCTGAGCAATTTGAGCTATAGCAACTCGTCTGTTTGATCGGACCGCATGGGCCAGCATTCGTTCTCCATGTGCATCAATGATCCTTGGCCGCCCAAGAGCTGCAGTTTTGGAGATACTCTGATCCAGTCGTCTAGCCATCATAATTTGGCTCTTGTCAAACTTGCTCAAATCCTTACAGTTGCCTATTTCTTCCTGCGTCTAACACCTCAACTTAGAGGATAAAATGTTCACCTGATCGGTGTGTGTATATATATATATATATATATATATATATATATATATATATATATATATATATATATATAATTACTCGCTCTGCTTGTCACAGTAATAAACATAAAATGTTTATTACTGTGACAAGCAGAGCAGGCGAGAGCAATTACATGTAACACTTTACAATAAGGTCTCGTCAGTTAATATTAGTTCATGCATCTTGCTGTCATAAACTAACAATGGGCAAGACTTTATTGTATGAGTATTTATTGATGTTCATGGAAACACTTTAGAATAAGTTACTATTTGTTAAAATTGTTTAACAATATTAGTTAACATGAACTAACAATAAAAATATTTCTAAAGCATTTATTACTCTTAGTTAATGTTAATTTCAGCATTTACTATTAAAATCAAAAGCTGTATCTGTTCATATTATTTAACAGACCTAAGCTAACATGAAATAACAAACAGTTGTATTTTTATTATAGAGATTAATTAATACTGTAATAAATGTATTGTTGATAGTTAATGCATTAACTAATGGAACCTTATTGTAACCTTAACCTTATTAAGCGTTACCATCTTTATTAATGTTTGTTAATACTGTTCATTGTTGGTTCACGTAAGATCAAATCCATTAAAAAATACTAACAGATACAACTTTTGTTTTTAATGTATTAGTAAATATGGTACTGTCTGTTTGTAATGTAATATATTACTACTACCTTGATTGGGACTGTCTGTCTCTGTGGTCTTCATTTCTGGTAGTGCAGCACTTTGTTGAACTCCATCCATGTCTGTCTCTCTCTCAGTTTCTCTTTCTCCATCTGCAGCACTTTCTTTTAACAACAAACGACAGTACACTTTCAAATCACTGTGTGTGTGTGTGTGTGTGTGTGTGTGTGTGTGTGTGTGTGTGTGTGTGTGTGTGTGTGTGTGTGTGTGTGTGTGTGTGTGTGCGTGCGTGCGTGCGTGCGTGTGTGAGATGGATGGATGGATGGATGGATGGATGTTATTTTATCAGGTGTGTATTGGAATACCAGACTGGGCAGTGTCCTCTATATCTGTGACCTCCTCAGCTATTCCAATATATGACAAGGATATATCCAGCTGTACCTTACCAGGCAAGAGGAAGAGATCATAAAGTTAATTGCTCTGTTAACATAAATTAGAAGCTAATATTAATATTAAACATTATTTGGCCTGACAAATTCATAACTTCAAACATACCTCTGGAGTAAAAATGTATTTGTATAAAAAATAATGTCTCATATATGTGTTGATGAAATAGTACAACATTTGTGTCACTTGCTCCGAGCTGAAAAGGTCGATACTGAAAGGAGGCCTCTGTGTATAATAGGGGAAAGAACAAAAGAGTTTTGAGCACAAAAACGTTATAGCTTTCCAACAGTTATTATTTCTAAGCAGTTATGATCTAATCTACTGTTCAAAGTTTGAGGTTGGTAATATTTTTGGAAGAAGTATGTTATGCTCACAAAGGCTGCATTTATTTGATTAAAATAAACTAGAAAAATAAATAACTGTTTTCTCTCTTAATATATTTTAAAATGTAATTGATTCCTCTGATGGCAAAGTATCATGATCTTTCAGAAATCAGTCAAAAATGCTGATTTGCTGCTTAAAAATATTTATTTTTATTATCTGTGATGAAAATGGTTGTGCTTCCTAATTTATTTGTGGAAATACACTGATGCATTTTTTTTAAATATTTGATGTATATAAAGTTAAAAGGAAAAGCATTTAACATTTAACTTAATTAGATTCTTCTAGAATTTCTTCCAAAAAATAAAATCTTTCTGACCCCACACTTTTGAAGGGTTTATTGTATCTACATACCCTGACTGAATGGCAAAGCAGAAGTTCACTGCAGTAGGTCAAACAGTGGTCTGTGTTATTGAGAGGTGTTTCTGAAAATTTGACAAAAAACGTTTTTATATTATATAAGTATAAGAATATTATCTTGACTATTAATGCTACAATAACACGATTACTATGGCTGCATCACCTGTGCTGAACTGATGCACGTTTTTTATAATGGAGATGAGAACAGATGTTTGTTCCCTGTTGAAATTTTTCTTTCTGCAGAACACCACAAGATTTGTATACAACTCAAGAAGTACTCTCTGTTTCGGCTGAGGTACATCAGAGACCAATGCACGGCACAAAATCCTAGAGGGGAAGAAAACGATGGGCATTCATGAAAGATGTCCTCCTGAACATCATGCATCAATCATTCCTGTTATGCAGCACCTTCTGTAATTCAGGGTAGCATTTCTATAAAAGGGTATAAAAGATTTACAGACATTCAAACTAATTAATTATAACTAGGTTACACAGAGGCAGGGAAATTAGCAGGTTGATAAAAGAGGTAAGTTAGCCACTGTTCAGGGATGGACTTAATTTTGCATACTTTGCGTTTATTATGACATTATATCGAAACACGACTGAGAATGACTGTTTAAAATGAACAAATTACAATGGAATGTTCGAAATGAAATAATGTAGACCTTATTCACACAAGCGCCATCTTTGATCGACATTCATCTCTTCAATGGGTTGTAACATTACTGTTTTTTATTGTGTTTTTGGATTGTTCTGCTGACGAAAAACTAAAATATCTTTCCAAGAAATTTTAGTAGACAATTCTAGGGTTTTTACAGCAGATGCCATTGAAAACACACGACAAGTTTTCCCCTCACAGCCTCGCTTTCATACCTATCATGGCGCTGCTCTGAATAAGGTCTAGGTTATATAAAATTAACCCAATAGCGATATATAAAAAGTAAACCTCTCAATCTCTGTTATGGAATCAGCCTTCTCAATCTCTTCCATATCAGTGTGTTTCAGATCTGCCCTAGAAATGCAGTCAACAACAAGAATTATTTAGGATGTTTGTCTAAATATGCTGAAATTGCAAAGATGTATTTATTTATTTATTTATTTTTTTGAGACATAACGTTACCATAACAGCACCCGTGTTTTTGGATGCTGCTGGGGCACCTACAAAAGATTACAATTAATGTACAAAAATGTTTAATATTTTGGGGAAATCACAAGTTATTCCTGATATCTAGATTGCATGAAAAGTATAGTGTTTACCTTAATGTTTTCAAAAGGCTTCATTTCTCCCTACTGGCAGCCTACAAAAACGGCTCTATAAATTAAATCATTAATCTAAACCGCCTGTATTGTGTTGCGTCGTATCCTAGCAACTATTTTTTCTTTTCTTCTGCAAAAAGCCCCCACCAAACACTTTTTAGTAGCGCCAACTTAAAAGCCACGAAATCTTCACATGAGGATGCACGTTATTAATTATTTTTAATATAAGATTGAAACAATCAAAAATAGTTCATAAATTACACGTGTTTTAAACAAATCAATGAATAAACGAATATTAATAACAAAGTCTAAAAACTTTTATTTTTACCCTGCGGTTTTGGGGAAGTGACGTAAAGTATCAGACTAGCACGAAAGAGTCCACAACAACCATACGTTGTTCAAATCGCTCATTTCGAGCAAATACGTCTGTGATTACAACAAATGTCTAAAAAGGTATGAGTGCTACAAACAAAGTGTTTTACACATTTGTGAGGGTCTGTCTATAGCCGCTCACTTTTATTTTGATAGACAGTATTTTGTCCTGTTGTGTCAGTGTTCACATATCTACGGTTCTTCCTGTTTTCCGGTCGGAGCGGAGGTTTGTTTCTGGTTGCAAAAAAGTCACCAACGCAAATATATTTTAATACATACGTGTAACCGTGAAATACTTAAAAACGTTGTCGTATGACGTGCGACATATAGTTATAACATTATGCAATATATAGTGTAAAAAAGGCCCATGTTTGTGACGGTTGTAGCTCGCTTGCTAGGCTTCAGTTAGCATCGAAGCTAAACTCACTCAAAACGCCACTGTTGCCTAAAATTAATTGGAAAATAATTTTTACTGTAAAAATGTGTGTTCTGTTTAATATGACTATCATAGCTTCTTTGTAGTTTGTTTTATTATGAAAAAATCAAATGTAAAACAGTTAGCTCAAAGATGTCCGTCGTGTTAACCAGCTTTTGACAGAAAATCTCAAAACACTGAATTACATCACAAGTGTTTCAGTTTAAACCTTATTATTATTATTGTTGTTGTTATCGTTTAAATTTTATGCCAGATATATATTATTTATTCTAAATCTCTTAACAGTGGTCTTTGTTTGATAATGTCAGCACTGATAGCTGTCTTGGAATTATACAATGTGATATTATTTAGTTAAAGTGATAAGTTCTCCAAGAACTAACACATGTCATTCACTTCCTCACCATTATATTCAAATCTGTATGGCTTTCTGTTTTCTTTAGAACACAAAAGGAGATGTGCATAATGTCTAGGAGTGACAGCCATCATTCACTTTTAATTGCATCTTTTTTCTCCATACAATGAAAGTGAATGATAACTGAGGCTGTAATTCTGGCTAACACCTTTTTTTGTTCCACAAAAAAAAGAAAAGAAAAATCATATAGCTTTGGAACAATATATTGGTGAGTGAATGATGACAGTTTGGTTGAACCTTTAAAACAAATCTACCTGTTCTTTCAAAGAAATTGATGCTTAAACATTTAATTAGCTTCTGTTGTAGTTCTTAATAATATAATAATAATCTGTTTAACCCTGTGAATTTTGTAGGGAAGCATGTCTGGCACAGGGGGTGGGAAGCGCCCCTCAGGGGGGGATAGTCCCCCTGGCGCTCCTGAAAAAAAGCTGAAGAAAGAGGAGAAGACTACCACCACTCTCATTGAGCCTATCCGCATTGGAGGAGTTTCTTCTACGGTTTGTTTTCATGTTGCTACGAAAATCAAAATGCATTGTAGCTGTTCGGTGCAGTCATGCAATATGCAATATTTTGTTTTTGGAAAGTCGAATTTTAACAGACATCATTAAAAAACAAACACCCTCAATTAAGGGTGTAACAATACACTCATGTCACAATTCGATACAATTCACGATACTGAACTCGCAATGCAATAATATTTCGATACTTAACACTGAAATAAAGAAGTTAGTTATTATTATTATTATTACTACTTAATTGAAAAATGCACTGTTGATTAAAATGCTGAATTTATTACATCATAGGTGGATTTGAATAGTCTTACAAGGCAAATTAATGAAGACTAGAATAGAAAAAATATTCATGATTCTGAAGCTAAAAATACAGAACTATGTCAGACGCATATGCTTGCACTCTGTCACTGACTACATATATAATAAATTAATGTTGGCCCCTTTTTTTAAATCAGGCATTTGGCGTTATCAGGGCCCACAAATATTCCACCAAATATTTATAGTAGTTTAATGTAGTTCTGTCACTGAAACTCTGCAAACTTAAAAAAATTTTCTCATGCAAGATACTCACACTTTCAGTGCAGCCTTTAGTCGGATCTCTAAAGGGTCCTGCACACTGTGCGATTTTTCAGAGTCCTTTGGGAATGTTGCTTGTCAGACTGTACGAACATGATCAGCCATGTCACACTGAAAGATTTAAATTGTCATAAATGTCATGAATGACGTGTTCTGTGACAGTGAGCTGCATTACATGTGGGATTTAAATGGTGGCTACAAAGAAATCTCTAGCGCTCATTTTGGTCGTGGTTTGTCTTGAAAAACGGAGATAATTTGACGGTCGTCCTAGGAGAAGTCATACTGCAGTATTGTGCCCCAAATCTTCTGACACTGCCAGAATTTCGTCTGAGGTAAAATTTGATCGCAATGGTCATTAATCGGCTGCCAGTGAACATGTCAAACTAACGATCAAAGACTTCAGATTTTTGCCTCGGATCAGAGGAATCTTTTAGGATTTGCAAAATTTGTCTCAGACGGCCAAATCGTGGCCAAAATCGCACAGTGTGTACCTGGCTTGACACAGACAAGCCGCGCACACAAAGACTCTCCTGAAAGTCTCACTATGTCCTGTCTCTCCCTCTATCAATGCACTTAAATAAGAATAAACTATCGAAAATGCTTTGACTCATCATACTACAAAAAACAAAAATGCAGCAGTATGGTGATTTAAATGATGTTTGTGCTTTCACTTTTGTGCCACTATTTTTGTAATTTTGCTCCAAATTGTTTTGTGCAGGAAGAGATGGACATGAAGGTCATTCAATTCAAGAACAAAAAGCTCTGCGAACGCCTTGAACAGAGGCAGGCTTTGGAGGATGAGTTGAGGGAGAAGATTGAGAAATTGGAGAAGAGGCAGGCCACTGATGACACCACCCTTCTTATCGTCAACCGCTGTTGGACTCAGGTTTACCACTCTTCTTTTCTTCCAATGCTATACTCGTTTTTTAACAATACCTGCTTTACGACAGTGGTTCTCAAACCTGTCCTGGGGACCTCTCACTACTGCACATTTTGTATGTGTCCCTCATCAGACACACCCAATTCAAGTCTTGCAGTCTGTACTAATGAGCTGATGAGTTGAATCAGGTGTGTTAGATGAGGCAGACATGCAAAATGTGCACTGGTGGGGGGTCCCCAGGACAGGTTTGAGAACCACTGCTTTAGCACATAAAAATGAGTAGCAAAACACGAGAACATCAAAATATACATTCCTTATGACATCTTTTATAACTGATAATAGTAATATGATCTGTAAGGACTTATTTGAACTGTTTTCACAGCTTGAGGAAAATATCCATGAACTGCTGCAGCATGTGGAGCCCAAGGATGCCCGGGCACCTGTCCAGACCCCTGCCACCCCTCCTGTTCCAGCAGACATCCCGGTTCCTGCTGCAGCTCCATCACCTGCTCCTGAACCTTCTGCTCCTTTGCCGGCTCCAATGGAAGGGGAGGATGGCCTCCCCCGGCCTCCAGTGGAAGAAGAACCACAACAACCATTGCAAGAAAAGGAACAGACACAGGAGCAAGAGAAAGGACAGCAGCCACCTGACTCTGAGGAGAAGCTGACTGATGAACCAGTGACGGTTGGAATTCCCGGTAAATAGACTCCGATATACCATTTGCACAATATGTAAAATGAATATTTTATTCATAGTTTATACTAGAGATGTTGTACTCGAGACCAATCTTGGTCTAGGTCTTGACCACATTTTTACTTGGTCTTGTCTCTGTCTTCGACTAAGAGGACCCGTCAGGGTCACAACTGTGGGGATATCACTATTTGCTGGTGCATTGTCTTATTTATTTGTTAGCATCATTAATGTGATTGGGTCCTGCTTCAAATGCATTCAGTTACTTATTTCTATTTTGATTTCTTTTGTTACTGTTGCGCCGGGTCAGAAATCAATGAGCGATTATGCCAAATATGTCACCAAAATTAATACAAATTCCCACAAAATTCAAGACAGGATTGCAAAAAAGTTCACAGCTGTGTTTCCTTACTGAATGAATCAGCTGCTTTAAACAAATTGGTTAAATATGTGATTCCGTGACTCATTAAGTGATTTGCTGCCACTCAGTTTTAGTTTCTTATTTAAAAGTATTAAAAGTATTGTTTTCCATCATATTCTATATTTAAAATGTATTATATGCATTATTTATGCAGTTGTGATAATACCAGTTCAGATGTAACTTCTGTTTATTGTTATTGTATGAATTGAATAACTAAAGACATTTATCAGGCAGTAAATGTGGATCTTTTAGAATTTAGATGAAATTGAGAAGGTCTGGTCTGGTCTTGGTGTTTACTCTGTCTCGCCCTGTTTTGGTCTTAGTTTGGTCTCAACACACGCTGGTCTCGGTCTTGACTTGATTTATGTGGTCTTGACTGCAACACTAGTTTATACATTGATCCTATAGAACTTACTGGCCCAGAAACGCTTGGGCTGAAAGCAAGTAAAAATGCAAGCTTTTTTTGTATTTTCTTCCTCCTCACACGTTCATGGGTCATATCCGATCTGTGCTACATGGGAGGAAAAAAATTGGGTCACTTGAACCATGTAGTGTAAATGCGGCCATTGATTTACATTACATTACAATCTGTCTGAATTTCATCTTATATTTTTGGCCATAGAAATAACAGCAACTGCATCAAATTGCATATTTTTGCTCAGTGTGGGCCTGTTTGAGTAAAATGTAGATGTTTTCTCTTCGAGTGTGAGCTCTATATATTCTCATAATATAATATTTGAAGAGCCATAAAAGCTTGATGTATCAAAATGTATGATGTACTCAAGATACACAGAACACAAATAAAATTAGCTGCTAGGCCACATAAAACCTGTCTATAGAAGCTTTTACCATTCACATTCATATTTTATTTGATCTGTTTTGTAGTCCCTCCACCTCCACCACCTCTCAGCGAGAGCGCAAAGGCTTTCCTGGCCACTCTGGATAACAGCAGTGAGGAGGAGCTCACACTGCAGTTACAGGACAGGATGCAGTTCAGCAAGGGTGCTGTGGCCTGCATGGTCTGCATCTTTGACCGCCTGCACAACAGCATTGACGAGCTGTGTACTAAAGTGGAGTCAGCTGGTAAAATAAAATAAAAAGTTTATTTGGTGTGATTTTCAATGCACATAATGTTTAATTCCATAATAAAAGTATCCAAACGTTTTAGTTTCATTACTGTGTGAACAACCACTAAACTTTTGCTCTTGCTCTTTATGTTCTTATCAGTTTGTGAAGATGACAGTCAGCGAGAGATAATTGCCACAAACCGCACACTTCTAGAGGAAAATAATCGACTGCAAGAGCTTGCTTCCTCCCTTCAAGGGAAACACCACAAAATGTCATTAGAGGTATTTGTTAGCCTATTTTAATTTGACCCTATTTTATTTTTATTTACTAAGTTATATTACCCTATTGAAACGTTTCGGTTTAGTGAGATAAAAAAATACTTAGCAAGGAAACATTTATCATATTGTTATAATCACATTTTCAAATAAATGCATCTTGGTTTCCACAAAAAAAAAGCAATACAACATTGATGATAATTAGCGCCAGAAAATTTGAATGCTTTCTGAAAGATCATTTGACACCTTTAAGAATGGTTTCTGAAATTAAAATACAAAAATTATATCACTGTTCTTACTGTACTGTTCAAATAAATGCAACCTTGGTGATCCTAAGTGACTTCTTTCAAAAACATTAAAAACAACTTTCCAACCCCTAACTTTTGAACACTAGTGTAATACTGTATATGTGGTATGTGGACATTTTAAAGATGCGTGTCTTGCACCCTTAGCTGTCCTTAAGACTGGTCTTTGCTTCCACAGTATAATGAACTGGTTGACAAAGTTACGAGTTCAGAGACTAAAGTGTCTGAAATGGAAACGGCTGTGGAGGACCTGCAGTGGGACATCGAAAAACTCCGTAAGAGAGAGCAGAAGCTGAATAAACACCTAGCAGAAGCTCTGGAGCAGGTCAGCTTTCCCTTCATCTCTGAAAATCACTGTTTAATGCTGAGCAATTTATTTTTATTTACTTCACTGAATTTTAAATAAAAATACATTTTCAGTTTTCATGCAATCTATTTATTTGCCATTCTTGCTCCTTCATTAATCAATGTATTCTGTGATGTCTGATTCTTTATCAGTACTTCCTGTGAGAAAGGAAATTGTACTGCAGGAGATTATATTAATCTTGTTGCGTCATTTACAGTAGACACAGTTTTGCATTACTACCAATATGATTATCTGTTATTTATTCATTTCTTTGATGTGTGTGTTTTGTTTCTCCCCAAATTAGCTTAATTCCGGTTACCATGCCACTGGCAGTTCTGGTGGGTTACCAGGAGGTCAAATCACACTCAGTATACAGAAGGTAATTATTTATATACTACTGTCGTATTTATTAATACATTATAAATGTATTTACATTTTTAAAATTCTTTTTCTTTTTTTTTTCCTTTACAATTTTAAAGTTTTAGTAACTTTGTGATTCTGTCATTTCATTGTTTTTAATATTCTTTTTAAAGTATAATTATTCTATTATATTATATTTAACTTATTTGTATTTCAGCTTGTTTATTTCAGTTAGTTGGCAAGGCAACATTTTAAAGTTTTCTTCTAATATTTGTATTTTATTTACAATCTAAAACAATTTATTTTAGGTTTAGGTAACCATAACAAACACTGATATATTGTGGGAATATATCATAAAAATATGTATTCATTAAAATGATGTAGATTTGATTCCAGTCTGTGGTTTGTATAATGAGTATTTCTCCCCTATCAGTTTGAATCTCTGAATGCAGAGTTAGAGCAGAACCAGGAACTTGCCAACAGCCGCATGGCAGAACTTGAGAAACTTCAGCAAGAGTTACAGGAAGCTGTTCGGGAGAGCGAGAAACTAAAGGTGGTAGAGTTCAGTTAGAGTACAAAAAAAAGTTTATTTATTTTTTTATGACTGGTATCACTTACCTCTATATCCCTTTGTAGATGGATCTGAGGAATATACCAGAGGAAGTGTTGAAGGAGACGCCAGAGTACAAGTGCCTCCAATCTCAGTTCTCTTTGCTGTACAATGAGTCTCTGAGTGTGAAGACCCAGCTGGATGAAGCCAGAGCTCTGCTGCTTACAGCCAAAAACGCTCACCTGCGGCAGATAGAGCACATGGAGGTGAGAGGGATGATGGGACAGAAATTTTTGCTGTAGTCATATCTGAGCATGTTTTTGTGATTGTTTAAATAATTTTTTCTGTTTGTAGAGTGATGAGTTGTCTCTTCAAAAGAAGTTACGCACTGAGGTCATCCAGCTAGAAGATACGCTGGCCCAGGTGCGCAAGGAGTATGAAATGCTACGGATAGAGTTTGAACAGAATCTAGCAGCCAATGAGCAAGCAGGTAACGTCACTCATACTGTTACAAAGTAATTTGATTTTGTTCTTTTTGGTTGTCATTCCCTGTGGGTGAGTTGGGATTCCTTAGTGGTGAATTTCCCAAGGCCCGTTTGTTTTATAGTGACTACGGCTGCAGCAAGGAAGTCTGTGGGGGTGGTGTATCCTGTCATCACTTTTTGGTTTTGGCTGGTGTTCACTTTTTATCTAAGCATCATAAACCAAGATGTCTGTTATTGTATTCGAATGACTATCAGCATCACCATCTCTCTCTCTCTTGCGCTTTCTCATTTTTTGCCGTTTTCTTTTCTTTCAGGCCCAATAAACAGAGAAATGAGACACTTAATCAGCAGTCTGCAGAACCATAATCATCAGCTTAAAGGGGATGTGCAGAGATATAAGAGGAAACTACGTGAGACACAGATGGAAATAAACAAGGTATTACTCAGGCTGGTCTTAGTTGGCAGTTTTATGGTTTCCTACAATCACAACTTACAAATACTATTTTATACCACTAAACCCAACACACGTAATTTTCACAAATTAAGGTATTTTTCAAGAAACCAAAGAAAGATGTCAGTACCTCATTTTAAGTCCAATCCTCTCAAACTTAAAAGATCCAAAAAATGTCATAAAGGCATCGTTCAAGTGCCATAGCGGTCATTCTGATCGTTCGTACTAGACTGCACCGAATGTCATTTTTGTCATGTCATATTTACATTTTAAGCTTCTATTGAGGTTTCAGAATTAAGCATTATATGTCTATCATATTTTTATGACACCATCACCGTAAAAAGTATCAAAATCCTCAATTTGAATAAAACTGAACAACATGGATTAAATGGAGCACCGGGTGCCAAACGGGCGCCCAAAGGTGCGTGCCTTGCCATGTGTGTGGCAAGTGGTAGAGCAATTTTTTCACCAATAAAAACATGGTGTGAATAATTAGATCTATCTTCAATATATTTTGACATGCAATGCTCTCGAGAAATGTTTGGATCACACAAATCGGAAACAATCCTATGCAGCCACCAGCATCATCAAGGCTTTGAAGCTAGACTAAGGCTGAATCCGAAATAGTGCCCCCTATACCCTTAAATAGGGCACTATTTGAGGGGACGGCCATTTGTAGTGGTGGAGGGAAAACAAAAAGGAGGGAAAAGGAATGTGTGATTTTACTTTCTAAAGCCCTATTCGGACTGGGTTAGTTTAACATGGGGACGTGGGGGTAAAGTAATTATTACAAGAGGTTCTCTGTGATTTTAGTCCCGTCCGAATGTGCCATCTCGGTAATCATTATGGACAATATCAGTTAAGATTACCGAGACTTTTACCTTCTGTAAAAAGGTCTGGAAAAATGACCTCAGGTAATACTAATCGCGTTTGAATAGACCCACTGTAGAAATGTATTGTAAAATTCTGTCATTTTCCTATTTAAAAGTAGTTTTTTGTGCGTTTTGCAAGCATGGAGGCTTCATCCAAGATGTCCATGTCTTTCTTTCTTCAGTCGAAAAGAAATTTAGGTTTTTGATGAAAACATTCCAGGATTTTTCTCCTTATAATAGACTCAATGGACCCCAAACGGTTCATGGTCCAAATGACAGTTTTAGTACAGCTTCAAAGGGCTTTAAACCATACCAGACGATTAATAAGGGTCTTATCTAACGAAATGATCGGTCATTTGAATTTTTTTCAAAAGTTTTGAATAAGTTTTATATTTTATAAGCACAAATGTTCGCCTTGCTCCGTTCTGTGATATGTGTACGTGACGTCACATAATACGCAGTTACATTGAAAAGGTCACGCTTATCATAGGCGGAAGTACCGATTCTGTTTACAAATGTGAGGAAGGAGGATTCAAAATCATAATTTTTGTCAACGACATCGTTGTTTTACCTTTTAACTCCCTTTTTTGTTAACGGCGTTTGACTTAGTTGTGCACGTTCAACAACGACTCGGTACTTCCGCCTATGTCAAGCGTGACCTTTTCAACTTAACTGCGTATTATGTGACGTCACGTACACATATCACAGAACGGAGCAAGGCAAACATTTGTGCAAAAAACGGAAACTTTTGGGAAAAAAAATTTAAATGACCGATCATTTCGCTAGATAAGACCCTTATTCATCGTCTGGTATCGTTTAAAGCCCTTTGAAGCTGCACTGAAACTGCACTTGAACCGTTTGGGGTCCATTGAGTCTATTATAAGGAGAAAAATCCTGGAATGTTTTCATCAAGAACTTTAATTTATTTTCGACTGAAGAAAGAAAGACATGGAGATCTTGGAAGACATTGGGGTGAGTAAATTATCAGCAAAAGTTTATTTAAAAGTTAACTAATCTTTTAATATTACAGACGTCCTGATGTAAAATTACTTTACCCCCCCCTCCCCATGTAAAACTAGTCCTGTCCGAATAGGGCTTTATATACCATATCATATTCAATGTACTATGTTATGGTATATGTGTGCTGCTACTTTTGATTGTTCTCAGTAAAATGTCAATCCTGTTGTTTTTCAGTTGAAGTGCCAGAGTGGAGATACAGGTGCGCTGATGTTGGAAGAAAGCATGGGAGATGGAGGACTGGAGATTAAGAAAGAAGAAGATGAGGACCAGGAGGAGGAGGAAGAAAGGAGGAGAGAGCTGGAAAGGCAACGGGCACGGGAGAGAGAGAGGGAGGCGGAGAGAGAGAGGGAGCGAGAAAGAGAACGGGAGAGACAGCGCAGTGACGAGCTGAAGAGGAAGGACTCTGATGCACTGAAGATGCTGAGAGGAGAGCTCAAGTACATCTCATCTTTCAGCTTAAATTATGATTCTCAATGCTGCTTGACTAATATCTGCTTATTTCTCAATCATGCTGAATATAAATGGACAATCATAATTAATATGCAGTGACCCCAAGAAGTATTTGGTCCCACCTAAAAATGCTTTGCTTTGCATCACATAACAAAATATATCAAAGCAAGTGACGCATACATATACACAAATACATAACAAAACATACTATTTAAAATGAAGACAATGCATTTGGACACTGTGTTGTATTTTTAATGTGCTTTATTTTGGGCAGCTATATATTTTAAATGCTATTATATTGCATTTAATGAACTTCAGATCTGAGTCACCTCACCCACACATCATTTGTATCATGCCAACAGAAAAGCTCAGGAGTCTCAGAAGGAAATGAAACTACTGCTAGACATGTACAAATCAGCCCCAAAGGAGCAGCGAGATAAAGTGCAACTTATGGCCGCGGAAAAGAAGTCCAAAGCAGAGGTACAGGAGCCCACTAAGCCTTGCTGTCTTTCTGTGAAGCAAAACCATTAACATGCAGTTTACTTGAGGGGGTCCTTCTCTTAATGCTAATATCAACATTTTCTGGCAGGTGGAAGAGTTGAGGCAGCGAGTGCGGGAACTGGAGGAGAGGGAAAGGAAAGAAAGCAAGAAGCTGGCAGATGAAGATGCCCTCCGCAAGATCCGTGTGGCCGAGGAGACGATCGAACACTTGCAGAAAAAACTGGCTGCTACTAAACAGGTGGTGTGTCTAGTCGGTAACCAAATTTATTTTAAACAATTGTGTTAGAATCTTTCTAGATCAACAACCTCTATAGTTTTGAGGCTAGTGCATCCAAGTGGATTAATTGATAGTGCCCTTGTGGACCTTTCAGGAGGAAGAGGCTCTGCTGAGCGAGATGGATGTGACGGGTCAGGCGTTTGAAGACATGCAGGAGCAGAACAGCAGGCTCATGCAGCAGCTCAGAGAGAAAGATGATGCCAACTTTAAACTAATGAGTGAGAGAATAAAATCCAACCAAATTTACAAGCTTCTGGGAGGAAAAAGAGGAGCTGGCGGACCAAGTGCTCACTTTCAAAACCCAGGTGTGCAAGAAAACAAAACATATCCTCATAATCTCCAAGAATTTACAGATGTATAAAACAAACATGTTTTCATAATCTACTAGTTGGTGGGTTTTATGAAAAACTAGTAATCCACACTGCTCCAGGGGGTTAATAAAAAGCGATGGGTTTTTGTAAGAAAAATATACATATTTATAACTTTATAAACTAATTACTGGCTTCCGGTTCATAATGGATGGATGCGCTTTCTTTAAAAAATAAAAAAAAGAAGTTACCATTCACTTCCATTATAAAGCTTGGATATTTTTAATATAACACCAATTGTGTTTGGCTGAAAGAAGAAAGTCATATACACCTAGGATGGCTTAAGGGGGAGTAAATTATGGGATAATGTTCAATTTTGGGTGAACTAACCCTTTAAAGTCTCTAAAAATGGAAACAAGTGGAAACTATCTAAAAAGTCTCTTGTTTAATCCTGTTTAAAGTACTGTCACTAAAAATAAAGCAAAAATCTACATAAACTTATTTATGTACATAAACAAATGAACTAGTTGGTTAATAGATAACCAGTTGGCCCATCCCTGCTAGAATGAAAGCTCAAATTGATGGGCCTTTCCATTTTTGAGGCAGTAAATCTGCATGTAATGTTTAATAACTTCTGTTTTTGCAATAACGTAGTTGAATCATCTGCTCTTTTTACTTCCCTTCCCAGGTGGACGCTCAGCTGCTGGTAGTGCAGAAACTAGAAGAGAAGGAGGGTGTCCTGCAGAGCACACTGGCCGCTCTGGAGAAAGAGCTGGCTCTGCGCACTCAAGCACTGGAGCTCAACAAGCGCAAGGTAAAACCGGAAAGATCACAGACGCCCACCTCTGTTCTGATGTCTATGACAACCATGACTCAGCTTAGCCAACTATTAGCATGTATTTCCAGATGTGTGTTAAATGCTGCTCTTTCTGCACGATGGCTCAGGCGGTGGAGGCGGCCCAGTTGGCCGAGGACCTTAAAGTGCAGCTGGAGCACACTCAGACCAAGTTGAGGGAAATCCAAGCCTCAGTACTAGACAACCGCACTGCCCGTGAAAGGGAGAGTGCCAACCTCAAGAAAGCACAGGTACATGGGTGTTGTAGATATGTTGGGATACCAATGAGTGGGAACAGTGTGTGAAACTCTTCTACTATGCAGGAGGACTTGTCCAGGCTGCGGCGTAAGCTGGAGAAACAAAAGAAAGTTGAGGTGTACACAGATGCTGATGAGATTCTGCAAGAAGAAATTAATCAGTATAAGGTGAAGATTGGCTTTTCAAAATTAATTTTATGTAGACAACCAGTCAAAATTGTATCCACACAACCTACTAGTTCTTTATACTAAAATAGAAAAGTTATTCAAATTTGTAATAATATTTCACAATATTACTGTTTGTACTATATTTTTGAACAAATAAATACATCATTTGGAGCATAAAAGACATTCCAAAACAAAAAAATCTTAGCAATCCCAAAACTTTCAGTAGTATATTGTAATTGTAGTCAATTTCAAACATTTGAACTTTTGACTGGTAGAGGAGCTTTATAAGTGTATTTTTTGTGCCTGACCTGACTGTTGTCTCCCTTCTAGGCTAAATTGCGTTGTCCCTGTTGTAATACGCGAGATAAGGAGACTGTCCTCACCAAGTGTTTCCACGTCTTCTGCTATGAATGCTTGAAGACTCGCTATGACACTCGCCAGAGGAAGTGCCCCAAATGCAATGCTGCATTCGGAGCGAATGACTTCCACCGCATCTACATCACCTAATTTAGAGTGGACTTCTTGATGGACTGAAAAAAGTAGATGAGAAAAAATGGCGGAAAGTGGTCTTGAAGCACAGGATTACCATGCTGTGGTATTTTAAAATGCTCTAAAGGGCCACTTTCACCCATCTGTGATAGGTGGTGCTAGTGACCAAACAGACAGTGACAGAATGGAAACAGTTTTGAAGTAGTCATGGTCTATAGCACACAAGCAGTGCTTCTTCATTGCAGAGGAATCCATTTAGTTTTTTTGTTTCTTTCTTTTTTTCTGTTTTATACTTGCATTTTTGAATCACCATGAAAAAAGACTGTATCTGCTCAGATTTCTAAATATCATAACTGTCATAGCCCCACAGAATATGACAGCCCTTTAAAGTTCACAGAAACTGTTTTGTTTTGACAATTATGGCCTTATCCGTTTGAGTCATACAGTAACTCTATCCAGTAATGTAGTTAGTCAGTCAGTTTCTATGGTGACACTCAATGTTATTGAACCCCTTAAAGTAAGTAATGAACAGATGTGATGGGTACTGGGTGGACAAAGGAGAGCTTCAGAATTAGAAACATAGATGGTGGTGCAGTGACTTTAAAAAGACAAAACAGAGAACAACTCTTGAGAATGAAACATATTCATGCAAAAGAAATTTTGTAAACCCTCATACCAGATATATCAACCAACATGTCAATAACTATTGCACAATTTCCATAAATAAAAACTGGATACAAGTATTTGTGAACTCTGCTTTGCTGTCAACCTATACAAATAATTTAGAGCCATTATGCAATGTGTTTAAGCAAGTTTTCCTTAGCATTTAAAGCTATTGTAAAGGTTTTTTGTTATTTTGCAATGAAGATTGATTGGCTAGGTGAAACTGAGTTTTCATTATAACATTTGAGTTTTTCATTTTGATGTGAACTGGACTTTCCAAGTGTAAACCCTGACATTTTACAGTCCATATGATTTCTGCCAATACAATCCTGTTTCCATAATGCATGTGTCTTTTGTAACTTCAGATGGTTTAGATATGCATAGTTGCATACTATTAGGCATTAGAAGAGGATTACAGGAGACGCAGTGCTGGGAAGAAAAAAAAACGACCGTGTTTTTTTCTCTCTCTCTCTTATTGCAAATTTTTGCCCGTAATATGTATGTAAATGTTTTCCATTATATTGCGCAATTGACCTTATGTTATTCCCCACACCCATGGTCTTGCTGTTCTGATCGTATTAATAACTGTCTTGCTGCTTTTCCTCTCAGTCTGAGTTGTGTGAGTCTGCCAAACACTGAACTGTTGTTTGCTCCTTTGGACCAGAGACAGTGAATTACGTAGTTGGGTGGGGTGACTTTAATGCGCTTAGTTTGCCCAAACATACTCTTTTACGGGGAGACAGGGGTCTCTCGTGTGTGCTTTCACAGAAAGTAGCCTACTTATTGTTCACATTATACTGTCTTTGTTAAAACGTTAATTCCTTTAAGTTGTTTTCCCTTGTAGGTGTGACATCAGATTTACGTCAATAAGATCGCCAATATTATGACGGCTATTTCCTATCATTAAAGAAGTGGTTACTCTTTTACGTAAATTTACCTTTTTAAAGTAAAAACGAAACTTCGCAGTGAACATGCTGTGTTGAGCGTCTCTATCGTCATTGACGGTTTCCTGCTCGTAGTGATGTGTCATGCTGTGAATACAGAGATTCAGTGGCCGTGTTTCAAAACCCAGCAAGCTGCCTATACCCAGCAAACAAAAATATCTAACGTCTGGCGAATCTTAATATTATAAGTTATAAAACGTTACTATTGTATGTTATCTAAAGGTTCAAATCGTTTTTGTTTTTTTCTTGGTTATTTGTACGTTAAACATTCTATTGTATCATTTTGCAAACATACATTCTGAAACAATTAAAGAGCAACGTAAAAAAAAAAGTCCAACTGAGAAAAAAAAGTTCCATGAACGATAATGTTTCTGAGATTTTTAGAACATAACTTTGAACGTTATTTGTTCATAACTTAAATTGACTGTTATTGTTCATGAACAATTATTTTGGTACTTTTGAGGAATGTTTTGCAATTCTACATTCGATGCCATCATGTTACTAAAGTTAACATGTATTCACTCTGATTAATTCATTAACAGCTACGAATGATTCCTAAATGTTTTCGATTCACTAAAGAGAACCGATTTATTTGCGGGGAAAGACTGGTCGGTTGCGCTCATAGGTTGCGCTACATGTTTTTGATTCATTAAAAAGAATCGACTCGGCGTCATTCGTTTGGAAATCCGACGCACTGACTCATGGTCAAGCATGCTTTCACTAAAAGAACAGGCTCGGTGTTTTTAGAGGCTCAAAAATGTCGTGAACCGGTTTTAACTCGTGCAGAACATTTCGCGTGGAATGTTAACAGTAGGCTTACAATAACTAATAACAACCCGAAAGACGTGATCATATCAAATATTTTCTCAATAATTATTTTCCTAATACATTCTTGGTAAACGTTGTCGGTTCTCGACACTAATTTTAATTCACACGGATGCCCTAAACGCTGTCTACATAGGCAGTCCGCAGGATTCTGGAGACACAGCCACAGAATCTCAGTACAGTACATAGGAAATGACTCATAGAGGAGTTGAACCCAACGCGTGGGCGTGGGCGCTATTAAAACAAGACTGAAAGTTTGGGGTGGTTCATTCACACGAGCTGCTTTTGCTATGCTAGAAACCCATCTGTGGCTTTTAATCTTTTGAAATCGCTGTGGGATTTCAATATATATAAAGGTCAATGGATTCCGGTGCTATGCTGCGTCGCATCTATTGGATTACTTTATTGGTCGCCACGCTTATTAATGGAATAAACACGGATAAAAGTAAGAATATTCACATTTACTTGGTTAATAATACCGTAATGTTATAACATATATCGTATGTATGACTTCTCTTATGGATTTTCTGTGGCCGAAGAAAGTTCCAAACTTTGTCTCATTTGTCCTCTTGCTATGAACATGGAAAGACGTGGAGTCAGTGGAGTTAATGACGATGAACTGCCTCATTCGTAATAGCTTCCTTTACCAGTTACAGTTCCCACCGGTTCCGCATTCCAATGCTCTTATTTCACTCCCACCCGCTCCATGGGTTGTATTGTGCCCAGCTGAGAACAGAGCAACACAAGAGGCTTCAGCTTTCCATGAGGAACATGAGGCTTGTAGTGTCTTTGTTACTTTGGCATGTGTATGTTACTGCTGGAACTGTTTTAATTGTAAAAACACTTGCAGGAAAAGGAAAAAAAGGGCATTGTCTGCTATTAGGCAATGCTTTGGAAAGTGCCCATATGCCCTTGTTATATTCAGTGGCTTTAGTTAAGCAGTGATTTAAAGCCGTCAGTAAACTGCTTCATGTCATGTCACAAAGTTTCATTATAACGAGGAAATTAGATTTAAAGTCTTATGGATTTAATCATGCGCATCAAAACATGCTTAGATCATCAATATACTGCAGTAGTTCTCTACTGGGGCTGGACTTTTAAGGCACCCTCAAGATATCCTCATAATTATTTAACAAATAAAATCTGAATTATATGAATACATTCAGGAATTTACACACTGCTGAGCTCACCAGCAGTATACAAACTATACGAAGAACCCTGTGTAAGGAGGCCTTCAAATATTAACTTTGACAATTAATTTCAAAGGCTAAGAGCTAAAGACATTGGGGAGCTGAAATTCCAGTTGCTTGTGTGTGCATGATAAAACATTCTTCTATTTCTCAAGTGCACAGCTGTGACATAGGACTGTGATTTCAGTATGCTTCTATATTTCCACAGCCTATATCGGTATAGATCAGCCCACATTCTCAACCTCAACCATCAGATAAGAATGCACTGAAGTTCAATTAATTGTCCTAGTTACACTTTTTTTTTCATGCAAATGAGTGTGCTTGAATGCATGACATAAAGATATATCTGCATATGTGCTTGAAACACTTGATAAGTCATGCATTCTTAAAAGGCTCCATCTGTCAATGTCAGATTATAAATCAATATGAGCAGTGCATTGTTGTGTCCCACGACATCCCAAGAAAAGTTTTGACATTGAATGAGCAGTTTAGTTGCTCATGCCAATCATTTACATTTGATGACTAATCAATAGGCTACACTTCACAAGGAATTGACATCAAGACATTCTCTAAGAAAGGTCTTCAATAGAATCTCAAAGTCACGTCACAGTACTGCAGCAGGTGATATTAGCTTGCAGATGTTTATCATCTATAGACCGCATGCAGCTGTTTTTCGTGAAAGACCTTGGTAGGCTACCTTTCTCACCGCATGTTCCCTTATGTACATCCCCTGATTGCAAGCATGTGCGCAATACAAACTTCAACCCTGCAGATCTCACTGACGACACACCAACCCCAATTAAATCTCTTAAAGTCACTTTTCCATGTCCTCAGTTCTCGCAGTGGGACACTTTGCATGCACTCTCAGGGGCCGCATCATAGTCTGGCCGCCAGCTTAGACTTGCTTACGCACACAGAGCATGAGTAATATCGTTTCCCCGCGAGTGCACCACCACATCACTTGAACGGAATTTCCCATCTCGTTTCTTTTGAAAAAGAGGCTGAGCAAAGAAAGCTCTTGGATCTTATTCAGTCGTAAAACATCATATTCTAACCATGTGCAAAACCCAGAAGCCACTCCAAGTTATCAGGAAACCTGTGCAGAGTTGTTTTTGTCAGTTTAACTGTAATGTGGTAGGCTACAGCTATTTGACGCCTTTTTGTGTGCGCTTCTTTGTCCAATTTTGTCAGGTTCAGCCCTTTGTGCGAAATCTGAATTCTGGAATAGAGATGTCGCAGTATGTGTGCCTTGTTCTACATGCAAACAGTACCCGAAAACTCCATCATGTGACACATGTGAGTACAATAGATCAAATTTAAGATTATAATTAAGTATAAGTAGTTTGTTTCTGTCACGTGACAAATGAACGAACGACTCGGAACTGGGAAGGTGAAATAATGATTTCTGTTTCTCATCTAGATTTGATTGCATTATGATATCCCTAATATGATCAAAGACTGTGTATGACATTTTAATTAAAATCTGCTCAAGTGATTCAAAGATCCAAGTTGGTAATATGGTTTTATCTCCCCATCATTAATTTGGATATTAAAAATATTATAATTTAAAGGATTAGTTCACTTTAAAATGAAAATTACCCCATGATTTACTCACCCTCAAGACTTCCTAGATGTATGACTTTCTTCTTTCTGATGAACACAATGGGAGTTATACATATCCTGATGTTTTCAAGATTTATAACAAGTGTGCCACACGAGTCCTGAAAAGTGAAGCCAAAGCGTCTCGTTTGCCCCCAGGTGGAGACAAGTAGTGCTCGCTGCAGAGCATCTGGAGCTCAAGGGTGGAGCTAAATGGAACAAAGTAGGCGTTTTTAAATTTGTGGGTGTTTTAAAACTGATGGGTGTTTATAAATCATGCAATGAAAGTGACCCCCTTCACCCAACCTGACCTGACCTGACCCCACCCCTAAACCCTTGCCACAATGTGATGTGGGCAAATCAGGTAACGCAGTGAAAAACACCCCTCTGTTTATGGCCTCGCCCACTGATCTAGTAACTCCTATTAATATCTTGCAGAGACCTGTACTTGCATGGGTAGAGTTAAGATCCAGATGCTCTGCAGCGAGCACTACTTGCCCAGGTGGTTGGTCCCAGTATAGCGCATAAACCCCACCCCCTCCATGTAGTCTAATGGTACGAGAGACAAACTAAATAATCAAATTACACTTCACATTTTTCCAAATATAGTTTCTGTCATTTTAGGTAATTTTTAATCACGCTGATAAAAGTTCAAGTGTTTGTTTGTTTTTAAATACGTTTGATTTTAGTCATTTGATGCTATAAAAAACGGGATAACTGTGATATCATGATTGACAGCTTCACTGAGCAATGTTGACATTGAGGCACCAACTGACTTTTCAAGAGGAGAGTGGAGCTTTAGCTTTAATTCCTACATCTACAACCAGAACTGTTTATTTCACACCGACATAATGAGTTGCTCTGCAGTAAACTATAGGTTACTAACCATTTATAATGGCAGTGAACAGGGCTCACGAGTTTGAAGATCAAAAAAGTGCATCCATCCATCATAAACATAGTCCACACGACTCCGGGGGATTAATAAAGGCCTTCTGAAGCAAATCGATGAGTTTTTGTAAGAAAAATATCCCCGAATTTAAAACTTTATAAAGTAAAATATCTATAGCTTCTGTCAAACCGCCTAATGTATTCAACTGCCGAAAAAAAGTGTAAAGCCTCTCATTTTGCGTCAGTTTCGTTGTTTTTGTAAGTTGAATATGGAAGGTGGTCTGGTGGAAGCTAGATATTTTACTTTACGTGTTAAATATGGATATTTTTCTTACACAAACCCTTAGAAGGCCTTTATTAACCCCCTGGAGCTATGTGGAATAAGTTTATGATGGATGGATGCGCTTTTTGAGCTTCAAACTCGAAAACCCCGTTCACTGCCATTATAAAGCTTGATATTTGACAGGATATTTATTAATATAACTCTGATTGTGTTCATCAGAAAGAAGAAAGTCATATACACCTAGGATGGCTTGAGGGTGAATAAATCATGGGGTAAATTTAATTTTAAACTGAACTAATCCTTTAACTCTACTCAAATAAATAAAATAACTTAAATAAAGATGAATTAATTTAGCTGAACAAGACTCAAAGATCCAAATCAGTAAACTGGCCGATCCTTCCATACTAAATAAGTTTGAACACTCATGAGAATGCATTGTAAGTACATGATTTTGCAAAAGTTCAAAGCTAACATACAGAGAAGGAGTGGCCAGATTCTTTCTATATGATCTGAAGAGCTGGAGGACTTCCAGTAACATTGTCCTGTGTTTTTAAGGCCCACCCATAGAGCCTTCAGATTCCTGGAGAGTGGCAGCAATTACCAGTTTGTCTGTCCTGGCAACCGTAGTTGTTTTCGGAGCCTTGCTCATAGGCGTTCTAGTACATAAATGCAGGTCCAGGAGAACCTTACGTGGTGAGATGTTAACTTTACATCCTCTTTTAACAATAAAAACACTCTTTCAGAGCAGGACTCAGAACTAACCCAAGCTTTTCTGTCCACAATTCAGAGCCGATTGAAGAGACAACAGGACCCCTTTACCAATTATAGGTTCTCCAAGAGGTGAGAGTTGAAAAATGCACCACATTTTAGTATACTTTGAAATGCGTTCAGGAAATTGATTTTGTTCATATTCAATCTTCTGAATGTTTGCAGCTCAAGGAACTCAATCTGACAGCAAATGAAAATGGACTGTTACTCCAGTGAATTAATGCTCCAGTTGGTGAAACACTGGCTGGTACCTCAACCACAGAGTGTTCTATGAGTAGCATCTGATTTGTCTAATTTATTACATTAGTAAGCTATGTCATGCATAGCGAATGGTTATGCACAAATGCTGCACTGAGACATTGTCGTTCACTGTGCAGAATGGTTTAGCAAACCTTAGGTGCTAAGTGACATCCTATGGACAGCATATTTTATATTCCTTTGTTGGAACCCCTAAAATGCTTCAGCAACAGGTCTTGTTACACTGTTTTTGCAGGCCATTAACGTTGCACTTATGGTGCATTGTAGATGCATTTCCACTTGAATATCCATTGTTAGAAAGATTTGTGAACACGATAAACACCAATAACCTTAACCTGTTTAATGTAGTAGAATTAGTCAAATATGATCCTTTTTACACAATTATGCCTCCTAAACGGATTTAGTATGGCACATAGCCATTTGAATGTATCTGTAATCATCGTTTGTACAGTTTATCTATTTTTATAGTGTTGGAATACTACGCACTGTATAGATGTAGCCCTTTGTACAACAATGTTGGCACCGACTGGCTCAGCACAGCAGCTTTTCTATGGCATTGATGAACATTCTGGAGATGTGGGGACACTGAAGACCAGCAAAGACTCCAGCAGCCAATTACCTGAAAGAGAAGAGTCGCCAGCTGACATTAACAGATTTTCTAAGAGCCACAGGTGTCAGATTCAATCTTCCTGCCTTAATGCGCATAAGAGATTAGATAGTTTAGAGCGATATTTACACTTGTATCTCAATACATTTAATATCTAGTGTCTAATCAATTCATCTTAGTAAAACATTACTTAAGGATAAAATCACCAAGTTGAGGTGAATAGCTAGCAATGGGCATTGAAATGTAATAGAAATGTATATATTTATATACAGCAGATGCTAAGGAGAAAGTAACTTGTTTGAATGACTTCAAGCACATTTAGCAAGAGTACAGGGGTGAATCTCATCAACCCTGATAAAAACATGAATATTTTGCTTAAAGAAATTGTTTTTATTTGCATTGTTACATTGTTTCCAGGAAAACTAAGCACATTTTTCACCCCGAGTCCCAAGAAGACTACGTACCTCATTGCGAATCACTGCCATGTTTGTCAGAAATCTAGAACATCAAGGGCTGGTTTCACAGACAGAGCTTAGATAATGCCTTAGTTTAAGACATTTAAGTAGCTTTTATAAACATGCCTAAGAAAAAAGCATTACTGGTGTGCATCTTGAGACAAAACAATAGCACAGGCATATTTTAAGATGTCAGTGCAAGTTGCTTTCAGTTAAAACAGTCCGAACATGCGTTTTAGTATAGGACTAGTATAAGCTTAAGCCTTGTCTGTGAAAGCGAGGGCAAGAAACTAGTCCAGAATCGTCTCGGTTACGTATGTAACCCTCGTCCCCTGACGTAACGTCAGTGACTAGCGAAACCCATTCGTCAGTCACTGATGTTACTCGGGAGTGACTGAACGAAAGGGAACTTGGTAAACATAAACCTGTGAAGCATGCACGGCGCTGTCAGTCTTGAGTAAAGTTGGTTGTGTATACGTGCCTTTACTTATTCACAATTACTCCACAGACTGCAGAAACTATGCAATAAAGAGAACTAATGTATTGTATTTAATGTGTTGACATTTTCTTTTCCCCAAATGTTTCCTTAGAGTATCTAATTTCAGTCTTCACACTTTAAGTGACAACATGAAAGCAGAACAACTTATTGACTCGTTTGCATATTCTAAAATAATCATGTAATGCACTGCAACTGCAAGGGATTCAAGTGTGAACATAAAGATGAAGTGAAGGCACAAAAAAAACTGTTATATTGTTTTTATTCAGTTCAAGAAAGTGAGGGCATGAACACCTACAAATAAACATCTGCTTATTAATATCCCTACTTGAGAAAGAGAAACATTGATCATGTGAACAAAAATAAATATTTATATTTAGGATATATGCATCTGATTACAAGAAGTCTCAATTGTCATCTTAAGTTTTCTCAAATCTAACGAAGCCATTAATACATGAAGGTTTGCAACTCCTACTCTTAAATAATCAGTAAGCACTGATCTATACGCTTAAAAGGAAACCATCTTACAAATAATTTTGATCCAAGTAGGGTGGTGATATGAAATGGCACAATGAAATTCAATCTGGCATTAAAGACAGACATAGAAGCCTTGATGCCAGAAACATCAAGCTAAATGCATTTTCTTACATTGCGTCTAGTAAGTTGTGAGACCTGAGCATTTAACAAAAAAAAAAGTAGCAAAATGTTTAGTCTGTGAATTCCTGCCCTAATAGAGCCCGACCGATCATTAATTTTTTGGGGTTTTTAAATTTTTTTTGTGCTCCAAAATCTTGTGAAGTTCCACTTCATAAAACATTTACTAGAAAAGTATGCGCTAAGAAAACTGAAATATTTCGTTCTTTCAAATGTGCTGTTGTGAATGCTTTTAAAGAGGTATTTGAAGTGTTTACAACCATTATCTAAAATACCTACGTACTCAACCAATCTAGCATTTATCACATTTAATACCATGCATAATGTGTACCACATTTAACAGTAATAAAGACAAGAAATATGCTTACGGTATAAATAGTTATTTTTAAATAAATAAATATCTTTGAGATTTTCTACAGGACAGGCCTTAGGGTAGGTTGCTATTTAACAGCTTTACCAGTGTCATTCATCATGAAACTGCAGGAACATCATGTTTACGTTGGTCTTAATGAGACGACGAAGTGATAACAGCACATCTACCATGAGTAGTACGGTAACCTGAAAAACGGAAGCACTTAATACAAACATTACGAGAAGGATAGCATCTATCCTTTTATATCCCCATAATACCCTTTTTTTTAATAAAAAAAACACCACCTTATTCCATTCCCCCTCCGATTATGCCAAATAATCGGTCGGACTCTTGAAGGCAGCACTGTGTAAGAGTTTGGACAGAAATACTCATCCAAGCTCTCAGTCTGAGATCTATCATAGTACCATACAATTTGTGCACTGTGTGGGAACACAAAACAAATGAAATAAAAATCTAAAATGGTCTCTGACAGGCACTGTCACTTATTCTAAAATGTCTACAGTATTACTGTCCCTACCAGAGGTAGTATCTTATCAATGCCAGTCTTAAGTGTCCTTTAAAGAACAATATTTAAAAACACAACAGTAAAGGAGGCAAGCCTCGTCGAGATTAGCATCTGTATGCGACACCATCTGGACAAGCACAGCAGGAAACCTGATGTTGTACGATTATTGGCATTAGGCCTTGGGTGGAGAGAGTCTTTCTCTTGTAATAGAATATTGTTTTGAAATCTTCCCTTGGGAGTGACAAGACTGAAGTGTGGCCTCAGAGGAAAGGGTCCACACCCAGTCCCATTAATGCATTATCATCCATATTGAAGGAGGGCTCGTAGGTCTGTTGAGTATTCTGATGCATCTTCTGATGGTGCCGGAGGTTGGACTTGCTAGAGAAACGCTTGTCGCAAAGGAGGCAAGAGAAGGGCTTCTCTTTGGTGTGGATACGCCTGTGGCAGATGAGCTGGGTGGAGACCCTGAAGGCCTTGCCACACTCCAGGCACTGATAACGTTTTGGTTCTGTGTGAATGCGCCGGTGATTCTTCAGTGCCATCAGATTGGTGAACTCCTTTTGGCAGACAGAGCAGAAGAAGGAGCCGGTCTTGTGGCTGTTCTTGTGGTTGAGCAGTGAACCAGCATGGCGATAAGTGCGCCCACAGTGCTCACACACATGACTCTTCTCCTCCCTACCATTTTCCTCACTACTTTCCTGCTGGTCTTGCGGCTCAGGGAATCCATGCACTCGGCTGAAAGCTGAATCGATCTTAGGAAGGCTCTGAATTCCTATCTGCTGGTCCAGTGTTGAGTCCCAGTCTAAATCCTGCTGCATCTGCATACCTTGCTCATGGTGTGACTGCCCCTGTAAGCTGCCATGGAGCTCCTGGTGCTGCTGAAAACTTTCCAGGTTTGGGAAGTTCTGTTGACATATGTTGCAGTAATAGGGAAGTCCCTTACTATGCACCTCCATGTGGCTCTGCATGTGTGAAAACTCACAGAAGGTTTTCCCACAATCTGGGCAGCAGTGGCGTGCCATTTGAGAGTGGCTCTTTAAATCCAGAGGATCTGTGAATGTTTTGAGGCAGAGAGTGCAGTGCAGGAGGTCAGCAGAATGAGTCTTCTTGTGGTTGAGAAGGGAACCGGCATGTCTATAAGAGCGTCCGCATTGATCACATCTGTAACAAAGGACAATACTTGAATCAGATACAATGAAATTATGAAGGATAGAAAATGATAGTTGTTCAAATAAAAAGAGGACTCACGTATAGCATTTGTCCACACCATCTTGATTTACAGTAGAGTTAGGATTTCCGTTCCGGTAACAGCGATGTCTCTTTAGCCCAGACTTTCCCTGGAATCTTTTGCCACAGGTTTGGCAGCTGTAATGAGTTACTCCCCGTGCATGGATTTTTTGATGGTTGTACAGGATACTAGAGAGACGGAAAGCTTTGCCACAAGTAGGACAGACATATTTTTTCTTCTGCGTGTGAATGCGTGTGTGGTTCCGTAAAGCCATGGGATTGGAAAAGGGCTTGGCACAGAAGGAGCAGGTGAAATGGCCTGTTTTGTGTGTGTTCTTATGGTTCAACAAGCTACCTGCGTGACGGTAACTTCGACTGCAAATGTTACACTTGAATGGTCGTTCCTCTTTTTCTCGGGCCGTACGGTCATTGTCACCGTCTACATTTCCTGGGGGGACAGAATTAGGGACAGCCTCTTTGCAACAGGTGTGTCCTTCAAGTAGTTCAATATCTGGAAATACAAGACGGCAATTCTTGCATTTTAAAGCCTTTTCTTTTTTGTGGCCCTTGACCTTTCTTCTTGCTGCTGTTTTTCTTTTAGTGGTCGAACATGTGTGGTTGAGTAACTGTTTGTTTCCTCTGAAGGCCTTTCCACATTCTTGGCAGCGGTATCTTTTGACGGCAAAGTGTATTCTTAAATGGTTCTTCATTGCTAGCTGGTTGGAGTACGTGTTGTTGCACAAAGCACAGTAATATTCACCTGTCTTGTGGGAGTTTTTGTGGTTGACCAAGCTTCCTGCGTGCCGATAGCTTCGGCCACATTGATCACAGACAAAAGGCCGAGGGTCCCTGGGATCTCCTATCTGGCCCTTCTTTTCTTGGCTAGACTGATCACTGTTAGTGGTCTGCCGTTGCTTATGGCGTCTGCTCATTCTCTTTCTGCTGAAATTAAGTGCCTGCATTCCACTCCCTGAGGCATTTCCACTCATCTGCATGAGTGTCTGAATTTGTTTGTTGAGCTCTTCAATCTTAGCCTTGTTTTCCTGATGTACCCTCTGGTGGTTCAATAGTTGTTTATATATTTTAAATGCTTTCCCACATTCTGAGCAACTATGCCTGGTAAAGAAAGAGGGTGAAAAAAAAATCAGATAAATAAGAACTTGGCTATAAAACAATACAGATGAAACATGATAAATTCTGAAATTCGAACATTTTAAATACTTACTTTTTAACATCGAAATGTGTCCTCTGGTGATTCTTGAGGGCCAACAAATTATAAAAACGCTTTTGGCAAACAAAGCAGCGAAACACTCCAGTTTTGTGAGACTTCTTATGATTGAGCAAAGATCCGGCATGCCTGTATGAACGACCGCATTGGTCACACTTGTACTGTCGTTCTCTATCATGTGGACCCTCCTGTAAAAGTTCCTGTTGAAATGTATTTCTAAGAAGCGGTTTCTCCGCACATTTCTCCACCACTTGCCCATCTTGTTGTCCCGTGCAGTTGTGGTTATTGAGGTGATAAAGATCGTTGCAGCTTATGCCACATTTCCCACAAATAATACCTTCCATTTCCACTTTTGGTTTGAGCTCATTCTGGTGGTCTGTTACAAATTGTTCTGGCAGATTACCTTCTATATTGCGATGCAAGAGCTGGTGGGCTTGTAAGTCCTGTTTCTTTGTAAAGCTCTCTCCACAAGTGCTGCAGATAATCAAACTGCATTCACTCTGCTGATTTTCACTCTGTTCATCTCTCTTGACCTCCAGAGAAGATACAGATAATGGGCCAGATGCTGAAGGTGCGGCATGAGTTTGAGTGTGACTTTTGAGATGGCTTCGCAGTGCACGCATGCTAGTATAGTGATTCCCACAAACAGAGCACTGATACATCTCTCCATCATCCTCCTCTTCACCTTCTTCACACTCATCTTGATCTTCGCCCTCACTCATTTGACCGTGAATGTTGTCATGGAAAGTCTGCTGTCTAAAATAGCCCTCAGCTGCACTGCCATTGTGTCCCTCAAAACCAATATCCTCGCCTGACTCTCCTAAGAAATGTTGATGCTTTGTGTTGTGAAAGTCCATGTGACCGGATGAGTCGTTCGTCATGGTCTGATACTGCTGATTCAGGAGGGGACACATGTGTGACTTGATTCCTGCAATATCAGTAAATGTCTTACCGCAGTCTGCACACATGTGCCTCTCCATGAGCTGTTCGTCCTGAGGTAGGTGTTCATCTGGGAAGGAATTGTCAAACTGCTCATGAAAGTCAGTAGCATTTGTCTCGTTCACATACTCCTCGTCAGATTTATGCTGCACAGAGTCTACCAAGTCCGGAGGAAGGTCTAATATCCCACTTACATCTTCCTCATGTGATGAAAAGCAGCCCTGTTGGTTCTCATGTGTTAAAGGCTCTGAGGAAAGCCAGTCACCCTCAGAACTAGCAGGCAAAGATGTGGGTCTTCCCTTATGAATCCGAAGGTGGCTTCGCAGAGCTGCCAAATGTGGGTAGTTCTTGCGGCAGATGGAACACTGAAAGATGCCGGTTTGATGGGATCGTTTGTGGTTTATAAGACTGCCTGCATGCCTGTAACTTTTGCCACAGACGTGGCACTTGAAGCGGCGATCAGAACTGTCATCATCTTCTACTTTGATGTTATCAGGACATTGTGTTGAACAATCAGGGTTGAGGTCCCCAGATGGTAGGGCCACTGGCTGTCCCTGAGCATGTAGAGTTAATGAAGTATCATCCAAAGTGTTGGGTAGATACATATCACCATTTTCCATTAACCCATCTGATTGGTCATAATCAACAACTTTATTGAGTAACGGAGGCAATGGTGGAGTGTCACTAGTGGGGGGATAAGGATTAGACTCTGGAGAATGAGTAACACTATCATTGTACGAGAAATTGTGCTCCTCTGACAAATTGGTAGGGAGCTCAAATGAAACAGAAGAGGAGTTGTGCAACAGAATATGATTTTGAAACTCATCATCATCAGCAAAAGTAACCTGACAAAGGTGACAAAAATGTATATTAGCGTCACCATTCTGTGGGATAACATCAGGGGCAAGTTCTTGCTTGCAGTCTGTGAGGGCAGCTTTAGAGTTCTGTGCACTGAGGCGACCTCTGGTTTTACTATGAGTTCGCTGGTGACTATTAAGGGCAGCGAGATTGTTGAACTGTTTGAAACAGACTACACACTCAAATACTCCCATTTGGTGAGTTTTCTTATGATTTATGAGGCTGCCATGATGTCTGTATGTCTTGTCACACAAGTCACATTTAAACGGCCTGTCTCCAGCATCATCTTCAGCTGCTGTGTCACTGTCTGGGGTGGAGTTTGAAATGTGTTCTGACACTGCATCATTACATAGGCTGCTCATTGGAGCAATATTCAGCCTCATATCTGGCTGCAAATCTGGCATAATGTCAAAATCCACATCATCTAGATGCAGCAACTCTTCCTCTTTAAAACCACTTTCAATATGACTTTTTGCAACATCGTTCATCCTGACATGAGACTCTTTATTGCGATGGACCTTTTGATGGGTGGCCAGCTGAGTTGCCAGACGAAAAGCCTTTCCACATTCCGTACAAGAATATTTCTTTCTAGATGTGTGGATGCGCAGGTGGCTTTTGAGAGCCAATGCATTGGAGAGCTTCCTGGAGCATATATTACACTGAAAAGAGCCAACCTTGTGTGTTTTTCTGTGGTTAGCCAAGCTGCCAGCATGCCTGTAGCCTCGTCCACATTCCTCACATTTGAACTTGCGTTCCTCTTCAGACTGATGAAAAGTGTCTGTATGCTCGAAAAGACTGGGCATGCCTGGCTCTTGCATAGCCATAATGTTATGGTATAATGATAAGAAATGTCAATAAAAGCCAGTTTGAATAAGTGTGAGGGACACACCTGTCCTCACTATTATCAAAATGGCTTGTTTGGTGAGGCCTGAACGTGAAGGCAACATTTAAAAAAGTAGATGGGAATACATTCTGTTCCATTCCATTGGAAAAATGTAATTGGAAGGATGATGCAAGTGCAGGCACTGGATGAAATCTGTAACATGAAAAACCATACATTAATTACTATTTAGTTTACACAAGGCAGTTGCGTAACAAACAAAAAAAATCAATGATAAAAAGCAAACATTACCATTGCTCTCTCTAGTGTGACAAAAGCTCAGAGTTTACCAAACCAACGAGTCATTATATAAAACAAGTAGTAATTAAACAGAATTACCTATTTTAACATTACTGTACAATAAAACACTTTCTTTACATATGACATTCTCTGTCAACATCCATTTTTATTGTAAGGACTAAAAATGTAATAAAAGTAAATGTTGACTGAAGCTGTCATTCTGCCTGACATCTTTTTTGATGCTGTTAGGAGAAAGTCTTCCCTACAGGTTTGGAATGTCATGAGGGTGAGTAAATAGGACCCTGAGATTTCCGTAATGAACAATTTTGTGTAATCTCAAGCACCTTCGAAAAGTGAAATAATTTATCAACTGAATTAATAAATCAAAGGTATGGAAGTAGAAATAATTCAAAGTCAAACCACGTAGTGACCATGACTAGCGCAGGGCTCATAAACTCCGGTCTTTGAGGGCCCCAATCCACATTCCTACAGAGTTTAGGTTCCCAACCCCTAACAAAACTCACCTTCCTGTAACTTTCTAGTAATCCTGAAGACCTTGATTAGCTTGACGTGCTTAATTAGGGTTAGAGCTAAACTGCAGGACAGTTGAAGAGCCTTTGAGGCTTTATCTACACATACTCAAAAGAAATTCTGACAGAATTTGATTTCCAGAGGTTTTGTTAAATGTGTATTAAATAAAACAGAATCCAGAAAAAAACAATTTTTTAAAATAAATTAATTAATAAAACAGATTTCATTGGTCCCTATTATTAACTGTTAAACAGTTAAATTGAAAACCGTTAAACCATAGAATTTAGGACAAAATAAATTGGATTTCATATGGCCCTAAGTAAATAATGACTTTTCATTTTAAAATGTTTTATATGTTTACTTTATAAGAAGTGTTCATTAAGCATAAAACACAGGCAAAGACAACGGATTTTATACAAGCAACAATTAAACCAACTTGGGTATATAAACAAAGTACATGCAAAGGTTTCTATACCACTTAAAACCTATTTACCATCCATCATGAATCAGTTAGTTAGTCTAAGGGTTTGAGTTTTTATTTTAATATTAGGTCTAATTATAAAATATAACATTATTCAACAAAATATAGCGGGATTCGACAGCATGAAGGATCAACTAACGGGTTCCAGCAGTTAGTTAGGTGACAGGCTGCCTCACACAATGGAGCTCTATTGACACAGTAAACAATTCTCCAGTACATTAGCTTAACAGCTAGCTACATAAGCACAATCTTGACAGTGTATTAATCAATAGTTGTAATAGTCATCTAGCAGTGGTCTGATTCAATATAGCAGACAAAATGCTGAGAATAGCGGAATAAAATATATTTTAGGGAAAGGCGGTAGCATCCCATACCATTGCGAGCTTGTTAGCAATTGGCGGCTAGAAACTGCGGCTAAATCTAGCCAACTGATACTGCAAAAAATAACGTTATGAGTATACATACTGATTGTTGAGGTCTCCGTATGTGGTGTTGGTGCGTGTAATGTTGGCACTCCGTCCACTTTCTTTTAGTTTCAGGACGGGCGTGTTCGTCCCCCCTTTTCTAACAATTGTCTCTCCCCATCCCACTCGACTCACTTCCTGCTTTTGTTGCTAGGGAACAGGAAATGTGCATCAGTGAAAAAAGTCCGTATGTTTTCCTCTCAAGAGCTGTTGTCTTTTATATTCGTTTTTTAAATAGTAAATCATTGTCTAATACACACACACACATACATATACACACACATATACATATATATATATATATATATATATATATATATATATATATATATATATATATATATATATATATATATATATATATATATATATATATATATATATATATATATGCGCCAATACAGCAATTGCCTCTCATGAAACTTTATGGAAATATTTAAGAAATAAATCAGCTATCATACCTTCTGACATTTGTTCTAACCTTAACATGAACAGTTTCCTTTCGTCTGTTCATTATTTAATGTTGCCATTAATGTTAATGACAGCTTGCATTATTAAAAATGTTCAATTCAACTGTATTTGGCCATCGTTACAATAAAGTTATTGCAACAACAAATGTTTAACAAGTATAACCAGTTATACGTTATTAGAAACATAGTTAATTCGCATTTTTTTAGTTATGTAACTTGCACAAAACAACTGAACATCCAAAGTGAGCATGCATAATTTCCCCTCCCACAGGTTTTCTCCCCACCCCATTCTATCTCGCTTACCATGCACTGTTAGTCCACAGAAACTCTTCAGTAAGAATACCAAAACAGCAGCGAGATGAATGCGTTTTAATAGAAAAAATCAGTTAATGTTGAAGACATTCCCCAGGTGGAGAGTGAGGAAGTCATGAATGCTCACATCTCCCGTTCGCAGGATAATATCGTCGTCGTGGTCCTAAAGCCGCCTTCCTTCTTTTGAAATTGAACGATTTTCAATTCATTGGCAAATATACAACCGTCTCTCCTGCTAGCACAAAAGGTACGTTACGTAATCCACATTTTGTAGGAATACCGATGAGATACAAACGATTACATTTTGTTAAAAAATGTAGCGATTATGATGAAGTGACAGAAACGTACGACTGCAAATTGGTTCGCATCTTCAGCGGTCCTAAAGCCAGCCATTTTGTGTTATAGTGCATGCTGAAATAGTAGTTGTTAAAGACATTATTATTAGCTCTTTGGATTGCCACTGAATTGCATTTGCATGGCTTCAATTTGATCGTGGCCGTTATGTTTCATTTCTGTTAACATCGAAATGTAATTCAGTTTTGTACTGTACATAAGCAGCCCAGATGGCAACTTCCTTTGAGAACAAGAGCGCCTTTCCTAATTGTCCCTGAGGTCCTAATGCCGGCCATTTTGTGCTGCTTTCCCCATCCTTTTTTGATATATTATAGTTTCTGCCAAGAGTCTACATACTATGCTTTTTTATAACAGTATATTAAATACGACATGTTAGTTACAACAGCTGTTCTTACAATAAATGTTTTAAAGGCATTTTATTTTGACAAACTGATTTCCATGGTAAAATTAATATAGTACTTACCTGGCTACAACTATCCTGGCCTATGTTAAAACACAATTTTATTTGATGTATGTTGCAAATTCGAAACTCTAAATTAAAATATAAATTCAGGGCACTCATTGTGTATTTTGTTTTTCTCCCCAGCATTGTCAGGATGGCTTCACCCCAACCAGGTAGCCCACCAACTGCAGAGCAGTACACACCACCACCTTCTGAGACCGAGCCCAACAAAGAACAAGACAACTTATCAGAACAGCCTACGAGAAGAAGAGGCAAAGGGAGACTGCCAAAAACTCTGCACACTTTTAAATGCTCGACCTGTCAGGAGGTCTTTACCAGTCCTTCAGCTCTACAGAGCCACAAGCTGTCAGTACACGGTAAAGACAAACAGCAGCAGTACACCTGCGGTAAGTGCACTAAGACGTTCTCCAGCCGTGCGCAGCTTTCCAAGCATCAGCGCTCCCACTCTGTTCAGCGTCCATTCCAGTGCCCACAGTGCCATAAGGCTTATAAGACTCATACAGAGTTACGCAACCACAGCCGCGCACACAGGGGAGAAACCGTTTGTTTGTTTTGACTGTGGCAAGGCATTTATGCAGGCCATTTGCCTGCGTATCCACATGACGCAACACAGCGGCGAGAGGCCTCACTCCTGCCCTCATTGCTCTAAGAGTTATCCCACATTATCCAAACTCAAAGTGCACCAACGATCACACACTGGGGAGAAACCGTACTTTTGTTCTGAGTGTGGGAAGAGTTTCGCCGACCCTTCAGTGTACCGCAAGCATCGGCGTAATCACCAAGGCCACCGGCCGTATATTTGCGGCGAGTGTGGAAAATCGTACACCGAGCTGAAGGACTTGAAGAACCATCAACGCTCACACACGGGCGAGAAGCCTTACCTGTGCTCTGACTGCGGTAAAGCCTTCTCCCGGTCGTCCTCTTTGGCATGCCACTTGCGAATCCACTCCAAGAGCAAGCCATACCAGTGTGAGCAGTGCGGCAAAGGTTTTACTCAGCTGTCTTCATACCAGTCCCATCTTCGTACCCACTCTGGCGAAAAACCCTTCTTGTGTCCACAGTGTGGCAAGATGTTCTCAGATCCCTCTAGTTTCCGCCGACACCAACGGGCGCATCAAGGATTCAAGCCGTACCCTTGTGATAAGTGCACTAAGAGGTTTCGTCAGCCCGCGGACCTTGCAGTGCATCAGCGTGTGCACTCCGGTCAGCGGCCCTACAAATGCCAACGTTGCGATAAAGCTTTCGTCGCTTCTTGGGACCTGCGGCGCCACATGCTAGTACACTCCGGGCTGCGGCCTTTTTCTTGCACTGAGTGTGGCAAGTCGTTTACGGAGCGCTCCAGTCTGAACAAACACAGAAGGGTGCATTCAGGGGAGCGTCCTTACAAATGCCAGCTGTGCTTCAAGTCGTTTGTTGTGTCATCAAGTTTGCGCAAACATGAGAGGACACACTTATCCGAGAGGCCGTTACAGGTCCAGGCCACTCCTGAATCGGCTCAAATGTTTCCCACCACCCTTCCCCAGTTCTCCTGCTCTCACTGTGATATGATATTCGGGACATGGGAGGAAGTGCAGGCCCATACCAGCCTTCACACTATCTCTCCACCATCTGATTCTACGGTTTCGGCTTTACCTGTCGGCCCTTACGTTTGTGTGACCTGTCAGGCAGAGTTTGGTCAGCTGGCTGATATGCAGGCACACGAAAAACTGCACCCCAAGCCACGACCCCATGTTTGTGATCAGTGCGGTAAGGGTTTTCTGAATAAAGCCGGGCTTCGCAAACACCAGCGCATCCACTCAACCAGTCGGCCACATTGCTGCGCTGTTTGCGGAAAGGCCTTTCTTTTTGCCGCTTACCTGCGCAAACACTTACGCACCCACCGTGACACAGATACGTCATCTTCCCTGCCTCAGACAGACATTGCGCACAGCCAACCCCTGCCATCCCCACCAAGTGCTGAATCACCGTCGGGATCCGAGCCCACCGCTATTTCCCTGACTGTTCCAGTGACTGTGCCGGTGTCTGCATTTCAGACAATGCCAGCCCATGTATATATAGACAAGGAAGAGGGGCTCTGAACTCATTGCTGACTGTGTCGGCTGCTTTGAACTCCTGAACAATGTTCACATTTTTGGTACTGCTGTTGTATAATTACACAATGAGAATCTTGCAAAAAGCCTGAACACCAATATAATCAGAACATTTTTTTAATGGGATTAAATGCATCCATGCATTGATAGTAAAAAAAAAGCCTTTAATTTTTCCTTGATATTGTAAGAAAATGTATTTATCTTTAGATTTGTGCCAAGATTGCAGAAAGGATTTTTATTTTTAAGGTATGTCTGAATCAAAGTGTCAGTTCATGTTGCTTTTCTGTATCATAATCACAGATTTAATCAGATGTCATGTACACTTGAAATCAGAGTAATATTTGAATGCTGATTTTATTCACAAATTCAATGACTTATTTAAATCAATAAATGTTTCTCCATAAACTGACTAAAGTTTACATTGTATTTAATTTTTCTTACATTTAAACAGCTTGTGTTGTTTTAATGTTTTTTTTTTGTTTAAAGCAATATGCCAGTTTATATGGTGGTAAATATGAGTGATTGCTTTTTGGACATGCAATGATGCTTATGCTGTACAGTTAAACAATATTGCCCTTTGTCCTTCTTTATCTGTACCCCCAATGCTAAAATTATACTTCATGGATTTTTAGCAGATTGGTATTTTGCAACATTTATGATATTTACAATTTTTTTAATTTACAATAACAGTCACAGTTGGACACACTTGACTAAAGTTTTGATTCCTGATGATAAAAATGTTTAAGCCCTAACTGTCACCCAACTTTTTGAGAATAGATGTGAAAATGCACTATCCAAACTTAAATGGTTGTAATTCAATAATGCTTTGGAATATAGACCTAAATCTTGTTTTAAAGAAAGCACACTAAATTTACTATATAAAAATCAAATGTATGGTACTAAATATTTTTTTACTTTATATAAAATATATATTTTACAAAATATTTTTACTTTAAAATTACTATAAAATTAAAGCCACATGTCTAACAAAGGTGTGTTCCAAATTTGAAGTTGATATCACAAAAATTAAAGTTCCCATGAGATTTTGTTCACATTCCATTGAAAAATGTTAAGCTTCTTCTCCTGTAATAAATATAAATACATTTCTATCCAAATTTTAATTCTATAACAAAACAGTCACAAAATAAGGAACCTTGAGACCTTTTTGATGATATGTCAAGATTTTTGATTATAAAGAAGTTAAAATAAATGTTGTAATATGAATCCTGACAGCGCCCACTAGGGGAGGATCCCGCTAAAATAATTAAAAACTGTTTCGTCAGCTTTCGAATTATACCTAATTTATCATTTTATTGACAAATATAAGTAGTACCACCTAGTCTTTCTATACAAAATTGACTTAAAAAAAACAATTATTGTATTTACTGTAATAATTTTAATGGGAGGCATACAAATGTGGATAATGAAAGAAAGCACCCATCAAGTAGGTTTGATTACTTTTGATTATAGTTTAAATTGTGAGGAAAAGTCATTAAATTAATGTTATAAAAAATTAGTAGGTGTCAAAAAATGTTAACCAGTGGTACGCCCTTGTATTCAAAATTTATATTCAAATTTTAACATTTAAAGTGTTATTATTCTAGTCTATTATTCTTGCATTTGAGATCTTAGGCCCTAACCCTAAGTGAAGAAAGCGGTTAAGAAAAGAACTGTGGACAAATGTGTGTCAAACCATTTTTGATGACATGTACAGTTTAACAGGCTATATATTTAGTGAAGCTTAAGATGACAACAACTGGCACTGGACAAACACCAGAACACACAAAAAAGGTATGTTTGGTTTATGTTCTTTCACACTTAAAATAATAATAAAAATAAAATCATGTTAATGTCGTATCACACAATGTACCAAATAGTGTATTTGTAGAATGTCTGTAATTAAAAATGTCCTATGTTGTGTGCAGATACATTCTTATTTGTATAAAGAAGAAGAATCCACCCTAGAGAGCGATGGCAGCAATAGTCACCGGGCTCATCCCAATCATCCGCACTGCTGTGGATTCCACCACCTCCTATAAAGGTCGCACCATGTGGTTCGGCTTGCTCTGCATCCGACTAGTGACCATCTTTCTGGCTCAGTTCCCATGGAAAAGCCTAAATGAGGATTTTCACTGTAACAGCACCAATGTGTTCTGCATCAAAGCTTGCTTTAATGAACACTTTGACAGTTCTGTAGTGATGGCATGGCATTTCCTCTTCATCCTTCTTGTGCTCTCGGTCCTTCTCATGGAGCTTTTTTCTTCTCATCTTCGGAATTCGTTCCTGAAGAAGAAAGAGAGAGAAATGCCATCTCAAAGCGAGCAGGGAGGCGTCGGAGGTGATCCCACCTTGACTGCTGGTGGGAGGATGGTGATAGACCTCCACAAGAGCAAAATCAGTGTGGTGGTGTACCTGTTCACCGTGATGCTGCGGATTGCAGTGGAGGTTTTCTTCGTATACGTCTTGCTCTTCTGGGTTCTGCCTAAATTGAATCAGCAGTTATATGTTTGCAATGCACAAAGTTTTGATGGATGTTCTGTACAGCAGTGTGTGGTCCGAGGAGCAGCAGATAAGAAAATGTCTGTCTATGCACTGCTGCTTATATCTGCCCTGGTTATTATCACAAGCAGTGTGTTTTGTCTCTACTCAGTAGGCCACTATCTCTGTAATGGTTAACAAAAGGGTATTGGTGCATGCATATTAAGTAGCATTAATGCAACTGTTTATAAATTATGCCCTTCTATTTTTTTCCGAAATGCTTCATTATGGCTTACTGTGCCCAATATTGTAATTAATATGATTGTATTTTTAGTCCTACTTTATATTAGGTGTCTTTACTGTGTACATTTAAATGTATAATTTGATACAAGGCACTTATGTGTAAATAGAGTCAAACCAATAATTATTCAGACACCAGATATAATTTTTTACTAATGGGTACAGGACACTATAGTTCATTTATGTAAGCGAGGATAGCAAAATAAAGTAAACTGTGACATATTATACCCAAAAAGTCTTCATACAGTGGCCTAACTTTGCAATAACTTTGGAATAAATCACACTACAAAAATTATTTTCTTACTCAATATTTTTGACTTGTTATACAGATATCGAAACATTCTTAAAGCAGTATACATTTATGTGAGAAGCAAAATGACTTAAGTAAATTAAAACAACTTTTGCTTCAAACAAGCAAAACCCCTTTTCCGGTGGGGGCAGAAAAATAAAACTAATTCAAAGGCAAAACAAAATAGTTTTTCTGACCCCATTGATTGATATTTGGTCTTGTTTTAAGCATAAAATCAAAATTAAAAGGAAAAAAAGCAAGACTTTATATGTGATTTTGCTTAATGATCAATAAGTTATGACAACATATGTTTTTACATTGCTTTAACTCATCAAAATAAGTTAAACAATTTTCAACTTTTTAATATACAACATTCACTAAATGTGTAAGTGTAAGTACTTAAATGTAAGGCTGCAGCGTGTTTTTTTTTACAGTGTATCTTGATTTAAGAATGTTTAGATATTTTACTGAAAAACAAGACAAATACTGAGTAAGACATTTTTTTTGCAGTGCTAACAAAAATGTGTTAAATGCGTTTTGGCTTTGCATGGTGTTTCTGTGTCTGCAGTTTTGTGTTGTTCTGGGTGAGAACTCATTTTTTGTGTGATGTTCATATCATTTTGTGTGAATGCTGACTGACTGAGCTGTTTTGTTCAACTTTTTAGAATCTCTGATAACACACAACTATAGATCAAATGTTTCAGAAAACACAAGGAGTCCTTTTTTTATTTGCTGGCCAGAATTTATTTCTTTATAATATATCTACTGACATTTATAAAGACCATTAATAACTATGTTAGCTGTATGTTTTGAGATAATCACAATATATATATATATATATATGAGCAGATCAGTTGCAGAAGTCTGTTTTGCAGCAGCGTCTCTCCACCTGAGGAGGCAAATTAACTTCACACTCCTTAGCTTTGGCACATCTGCGCACCTCACCGTCTACAAAAAGAAATACACACACCGGCTTTTACAAAAGGCTATTGCATGGGTTGAAAAATAATATTGTCATTACTGTCATTATCATTAAGATACCCTTGTATCTTGGGTTTATTTATGAACTTTGTTCTGCAATACTTAGGGTTAGTTCACCCAAAAAATGAAAATTCTACTAATGTCACTTTAATGTCGTTCCAAACCCGTAAGACCTCCGTTCATCTCCGGAACACAGTTTAAGATATTTTAGATTTAGTCCGAGAGCCTTCTGTCCTTCCATTGAAAGTGTATGCACACTCTACAGTCCGTTTCCAGAAAGGTAAGAAGTAAGGTATGAAAAACATCATCAAAGTAGTCCATGTGACATCAGTGGGTTAGTTAGACTCTTCTGAAGCATCAACAATACATTTTGGTACAAAAATAACAAAAACTACGACTTTATTCTGCATTGTCTTCTCTTCCGTGTTTGTTTGAATCCCGACGAAAGACGCTGCTGATGTTTTATCTGGCTTCCATGTAGTCTGAGGGAGACGCACGCTTTGCATCAGCAGCGTCACTGTGGACTCGTGAACGCGGATTCAAACACACGCAGAAGAGAAGACAATGCTGAATAAAGTCGTAGTTTTTGTTTTGGACCAAAATGTATTGTTGATGCTTCAAAAGAGTCTAACAAACCAACTGATGTCACATGGATTACTTTGATGATGTTTTTCATACCTTTCTGGACACGGACTGTATAGTGTGCATACACTTTCAATGAAAGGACAGAAGGCTCTCGGACTAAATCTAAAATATCTTAAACTGTGTTCTGGAGATGAACGGAGGTCTTACGGGTTTGGAACGTCATTAGGGTGAGTCATTAATGACAGAATTTTCATTTTTGTGTGAACTAACCCTTTGGCACTATCCTGTTTTAGCATATGAGGAAATTAATTATGGTCAACTCACAGGCTGGAGGATGCATTCTGATCATTATGCAGGTATCTAAACCACTGCTGCATTCTCTCGCCTCTGTGTCACTCGGAAGACAGTTGGGACTGTCTTTGTCGATCTTCTTGCAGTAGTTACACTTCAGTGCCTGCGCAACTAATGAGATCACAATTTTGAAATGTATCTTTGTTATTATGATGGGAAAATGTGTATATATATATATATATATATATATATATATATATATATATATATATATATATATATATATATATATATATATATATATATATACACATGCATACACAAAAATAAATATTAAGTGGTCTTTTAATGGTCTTAACCATTTTAATCACAAATCCCTGGTCAGGAAATTTGCAAGAATACTGTAGATAAAGTAACTAGTAAGCTTAGAACAGCCTTCCCGAACTTGCAAAAAAAAAAAAAAAGAGCCTTATGGACTGTCTTTGCAGTGTGGGCAGGAGCATTTTCTTTTGATCATTCCTCTTCTTTTTTTATTTATTTATTTTTATTTAAGGGGAAGCAAGCCATCACACAATATTCTCCTGAACTCCAAAGCGAATGACTTTTCGCAGTGAAGTAGCTCAACAGTACCAGCAGCTATACAGGCTCCTCCGCACAATGACACCTCTTCCTCCATGCTTCACTGTGGTAGACATGCATTTATTACAACATTTCATACTAGATTTTCAAAGACTCCGCTCTGTAGCATCACCATGCAACTCATCACTCCACACAAAACTTTCCATATTCTGCCAAAAACTTAATTCTGTCTTTTGATATTTTTCTGAGACCAGAATGGCTTTTTAAGTAGTGCATTTGCTGTTTAGCAGTTTGGGTTTTTCTTTCTTTTTTTGCCCAGTAGTGTATGTATTATGTAAAATATGTACATTTAAAATGTAAAATATACATACATAACATATATTTTAATATTACCAATTAACTAATATTATAAAAAGCACAGCCAGTTTACTGTAATTTTAGTACAGAGAAATCCAGAGAACAATGATCTGAACATTGTTTTCCACTCACCACAGAGGGCACCTAGAATCATGATCAGAACCAATGTGCGGGATCCCATCTTTCTTTCTTTATCATAGTGACAGAAATGAATGATTAAATATGAAAAAAAAGAGTAAAATCAACATATTTATTAAAGCCATAAGACTAAAAATACTATATAAAAAAAAATCTTCTTTCTTACCTTCTCAGTATCTAGTGTTTTCCAAGAATTATTCAGGGAGATGAATACAGCATGTATATATATGACACCTGATAACAAGTGTCCTCCTCCCTGCCCTAACAATAGCTTGCTATGGGGTATTACATGTCCTGTATACCATTTTTGTGTACCACTTTAGATACTTAGTTTAAATAAACACATAAATGCAGTCTTATGGCAAAAAAATTTACGTTACAATATAATTGAATGTTTTATTTCTTTTAGCAACAGCAGTTTTATTATTTACCCTGTGTCAATTATTTTCAGGTGTATTTGGATACTTACTGTATTTAAATTTAAATATAGGCTACTAGATTTTTTTAAATTGCTAACATGAAATACTTGTCATCTTAAATAAAAAACAACACGTAATTAAAGAAGATTTGAGTTTTAATATTTTAGATACAAAACACATGATTATGAGAACAGTAGGCTATCTCACACATTACCACAGTATTGAGGTCATTTGCTTTGTGTGCACAACAATGGTGAAATATTAGACTGTCACACCCTAATGTTCCCTGAACTGAACAAAAGAGAAAAATTCTTAACCACATGCACAAATTCTGAGAATCAAGAAATTAAGTTTATATCATTTTAGAACTATATGTGCAGGGTCAAATTAATTTTGCTTTTCATAAACAATTACACACATCTGAATAACAAGAAAAAAAACAACAAGTGATTATTATCTGTATAAAACAATCAAATACCGTACAGAAAAATAATAATCTCATTTAAAAAGACATCATCGAATTTATGAATATTTAAAGGAATACTCCACTTTTTTTGAAAATAGGCTCATTTTCCAACTCCCCTTGAGTTAAACAGTTAAGTGTTACCGTTTTTGAATCCATTCAGCTGATCTCCGGGTCTGGCGGTAGCACTTTTAGCATAGCTTAGCATAGATCACTGAATCCGATTAGACAGTTAGCATCTCACTAAAAAATGACCAAAGAATTTCGATATTTTTCCTATTTAAAACTTGAATCTTCATTGTGTACTAACACCGATAGAAAATGAAAAGTTGTGATTTTCTAAGCCGATATGGCTAGGAACTATACTCTCATTCCTGCATAATAATCAAGGATGTTTGCTGCAGTACCATGGGTGCAGCGGTGCAATGAAATTGTAGCGCCTGAAAATAGGCAAACTTCTGTCAACATAACCAACGTGACAACCATGCTGGAGACTATTTTCAGGCACTGCGCCTGCTGCATCCACGGTACATTTTTTTGAGCGAGATGCTAATGGTCTAATCAGTTTTAATTATGTATGCTAAGCTATGCTAAAAGTTCTACCGCCATATCTGGAGATTCGAAAATGGTAAAACTCAACTGTTTAACTCTAGGGGAGTTGGAAAATGAGCCTATTTTCAAAAAAGTTAAAATTTTTCTTCCTTTAACATTTTTCCCCTCGATGATCCTGGTCGTCTTATTTGAGAATTGTGTTGTAATCCACAGAACCCTCTTTATACAGACACATCGAAAGGATCATACCACATATCTGCAAAAAAGAAAGAAATATATTTTTCTTGGTTCAACCGTTCAGTTAACCATGAATCATTTAGGCCTATAATATCTAACTATGGCAATGCCCTCAATTAATGATTTCGGTCAATGGTTGGATGAATCTTCACACCACACACTAGGCTACTATTATAACAGCACAACCAATGTGTACCTTGCCAGTATTCCACAGTGAAATCTCTGTGAGGGAAGATACAATTAAAAGTAACCACTGAGACCATTGTACAATCTGTTACTCTGAGCTCACAAAACAAACAGTCACACAATAAGAAAAACATATGGAAATTTAAAACAGCTAAAGAAACAATACTGTTAATAAGGTGCTATGTCATTTCCACACCAAGTAGTGTCCTGCATTAGCTATAATAAAACGTATTACACAGCACTCTAGAATACTCGATTCTGATCAATCGCAGCATTCAGCGGTAATAAATTTCCTAATATTCATCAACTTCCATAGCTCATCTGGGTAACTCGTATTAAAGTGTGGTTACATTTAGCGTTGTTCTGCAAATTTCCGCAGCCAGAAAATTCAGTAATTTAAACAGGAATCCATTTTCATGCAGGGTGAAAGTTTTCCCTACGCAGATTCGCAGCAGGTTCTGTTGTTCACGTGAATGCGCCACATTGAAAGCAATTCGGTGTGAGCTTATTTGACGCTCTCTCTTTTTTCAAACAAATGCAACTAACTCGATCTTGAGGAACTTCGGTTTTAAAATAACTAACTACATTGCAATAACACAATTTGTCTTACTAACGATCTTTTGATTTGCATTTTGCACATTGTATTGCACTATTTTTCCCCCTTTAAAAGGATGTTCACTTTAAAATGAAAATGACTCCATGATTTCCTCACCCTCAAGTCATCCTAGGTGTAAATGGCCTTCTTCAGTCTGATGAACACAATCAGAGTTAAATTAATAAACATCCTAATGTTTTCAAACTTTATAATGGAAGTGAATGGGGCTCACGAGTTTGAAGCTCAAAAAAGCACATCCATCCATAATAAACTTCCTCCGGCTCCAGGGGGTTAATAAAGGCCTTCTGAAGCAAATCGATGGGGTTTTGATAGAAAAATATCCATATTTAAAACATTAGTGAGTAAAATTTAAAATCTAGCTCCTGCCAGATCTCCTTTTGTAGCCTATTCAACTTACGAAAAAAGTGTAACTGAGTGTTTTGAACAGTGAGAGGAATTACACTTTGTAAGCTAACAGAAGGCGGTCTGACGTAAGCCAGATATTTTACTCGTGAGACTCGAAAAAGTTTGGAAACATCAGGATATTTATTATTAATATAACTCTGATTGTGTTCATCAGAAAGAAGAAAGTCATATACACCTAGCTTGAGGGTGAGTAAATCATGGGCTAATTTTCATTTTAAAGTGAACCCTTTAATGGAAGATTCAAGAAACTAATTTGTAATCAATATTTCATGCCCACACATTTATATTTGAGCGGCTGTGTAATAAGTGTTATAATGTTCACTCAGTATTTCGTTATTGTAAAATAAAACCCTTAAGGCTGGAACACAGTTTGTTGTGTTCAGAACAACTGGTAATCTGGTTTTGTGTGATGCTCAGTCGTTTAGTGCATGAAGTCCAATTTTTCTCAGTAAAGTTTGCAAGTGAAGCCTAGTGTTTTAAAATGTATGTGTATTCCAGCCTTTATGGGTGATACAAGTACATACTGTACATTATTCCTCCATGCAAAAAATGAAGCACTCAACCACACCACACTGGTCACAAACAGAGACCTGGACAGCTGAACATGGCTGCCATGTGACTTTCTAGGGCAGCAACGGTGTGTGCGATTAAGACAACAGTAAGATACGAGGCAAATCCACTGAAGACACTATGAGACAAATGGCCAGAGGTGGTAAATAAAACACTCAGCAACACCATTAATTCCTCCCATTAAACTTTTTGATTAACTCTTAATTTGGACAGTGAAGGCATGTACATGTTTGTATTATCTGAATTGGGTTTAATGTGTTTGGTGACAGCTTGCTTACCTCCACCACAGAAATGGCCAAAATAACCACCAAAATTAAGAGAAGATTTTCATCCAGCCATATTTTTATATGGTCTCCGCAACCCTTTGAGAGAGAGAAAAGAAGTACAACTCAATTTGTTATGTCGAAGCACAATTTACGAAATGATTACAGGGTCGTAACTGAAACTGTACCTGCTCATAAATCCTGCATGTGTGATTTGAAATGGAAACAATTGAGAAACACGTGTGACATAACTGTGAAACTTGGGTTTCATATGTCACGTTGGCAGTGGCATTGCCTATGTAGAAGCAGGAACAAGGTATAGTATCCCCCCAGTCTCTTTCTCCTTCCCAACCACAGCATTTGGTCTGCAAAGATATAATGGAGGGGACATTTTATTTCAAACTTCCCAATGTAGCTAATTGTCAAATTTTGCTTCCAAGTTCCGCTGATATCATGGCATATACCAGGGGACACCTCTGGCATGTAGCATGTATTATGATGAAAGTGTTATAAGCTGAATGGGATGTCCTATTATCCAAAACTGAGCCGAAATCCCTGTCCTTTACACAGTCAAGTCTCCTAAAGTCTAAACACATTTTCTGCTTTACACACATTTTGCAATTCAATCTGACATAAATCCACATGTTTGCCATTTCAAAACACTGCCATTCAAAATCACACCACACTGGCCAATACATGTGCCACCTGGCCAAACACCTCATTGGTTAATTGTTAACACTCAATCTGGATGTAAGGACAATGAAAAGACCACAGGAGAGCACCTTTTTATTTATTTTTTATACAACAACAATGGAAGACGTTGCAGAGAGAGGAAGACGAAGAGGGGGGATGCAATTTTCTTTTTCAGTTTGCTGTTTTTTGTGAGCATCTTTTTGTTCAGTCCAATGTACATATATCTGCTGTGCATATGTTGCACTGACTTGTTTGGTGAAAAATAAAGAAATAAATGTTTCAACAGCATATGTGTGTATCTGCAAATATTGCTGTGCACGTGAACAAATCTGAAGAATTTTCTACAAATTGAACTACATATTTTACATATTTTTCGTACATATTTTAGTATTATGGCAGAGCATACTAAAGATGAGAGTGCTTTTCATTATGCCCAACAGTGTGTAGGTTATACAAAAATCTAGTAATATGAATGAAGCTTGTGCCACTTCATCCAAAAGTTTGATTTTGGTAATACTATATGTAGTTTTTGTGGCGCTTCATTTAGCAAGATATATGAGGTATTATGCAGTTTGGGTGTGTGGTTTTGTGAATTGTAAGTATTTTGATAAAACCAGCCTAGTTTGCAAAATTGTGTGTTAGCAATTGGAAAAAACTGTAAGTGGATTTTACTTAGGCCAATTCCATGTGTGAAATGGAATTAGATTTTGTTGTTGTTGTGTACTGCTGTGTTTCTCTCACCTCCTTCTGAATGAAATCTATGGTCTGTTGAAAACTCTGGAGACTGGAATCATTCCTTTCAAAGGGCTTCATTAGTTTAAGAGAATGCCCCTTTAGTGAATTGACCAACTGATTAAGAGTGAGAGGGAAAAAACAAGTTAAAGATGTTTTGCATTGGCTTCAGACATATAACATTTCAAAAACTGAAATCAATCAAACCGATTAAAAACACCAGAGGATGAATGAAGTTGTGCTAGATCTGTAAAAAGCCCAACGCCTGGGTGGGACTGCAGATCTGCATGCTTGAGTTACCTCAGTCTTCTGGGTGTAGAAAAGAACCCCACCCACTATCTGAGCTGCGAGAAGAACCGTGAGCACGATGAAATACTGCAGATAAATAAAGCTCATTTTAATACTGCTACAGCTCAGTGGAGCAGATCAACTTACTGCTGCATTACAGTAAAAGAACATGCTAAATTCTCAAGAGGTTGGTGGCTAGTACTAGACTCTTAACATTTTACATTTTAGGTGCCCTAACAAATAACCCATTTTTAAGGTTGAAGTGTATGCAAATCTCAAATCAGAATGGCATTTGAATCCCATCAAGTTTTGTTTCTCTGAAAACTCACAATTGCCAGCAGACATTTGACAGTCTTCAGAGAACCCAGACATCCGAGGAAGCCTAATGACATGGTCACGGAGCCACTGGCGATCAGTAAGTACGAGAAGAGTGAGGGCAAGTGCACTGTAAAATACATGGAGAAAATGCTTTAATAGTTCGCAATATACAATCATTAACAGAAATATAGCACTGTCTGTGATTTCCACACACAAATAAATATAAAACTTACTGAAAACGCTTGTCTCTGAAAATAGTATCCATAGTCCCAAAGATAAGAGGAGTGATCCTAAGAGCTAAATGAGAAAAACACAGTCTAACAGCAATCTGACATGTTGTATATACAATGTAAAAGTTTTGCCTTTTTGACATACATACTTAGTATATATACTTTATTTCATTTCATTTTGGGTCAGTTAAACGTGTAAACTTACAAAGAATATCAAGTTGAAGAGAAATAGGAAGTATTTGGTGAGACTGAGACAGCACTCAGATGCCATATCTGTAAGCACAAAATAAATATTGAAATCATCTTTTGAGAACCATTGAAAACTATATGAGAAGCAGAACATATGCAGTACTGTTCCACTTTTATTAACAGAAATTGGTTTGACATAATTCAGTGTTTTTTTCTTTAAGAACAGCATGTGTTACATTTGTTTTAGTATGTGTTTGTATGGATTTGCTGCTCGGAAAGATACACAAAAAAACCCCTTCTTTCTTCAAGCACAAAAACAGAACAGGGTACAGGAAGTACTCTCGTATTTCCTTGCCTATGGTAACGAAACCAAAGCTATCGTTTTACACAGGCATGCATTAACTATTCAAGCACTAGCTAGCACATGGGACAAAAGTGCTTTGTTTGCTGTTATGAAATTTTGAGAATACATCCTTCAGGGGTTTACGAAAATTCAGGTTTTTTAGGACTACATCATGTCTGACTGATAAAAAGGCCAATGTTTTTGTTGTTGTTGTTGTTGGTATTTCCCCCTTATTATAATGTTATTGTAACCAGAAACAATTTTTGTTAACATTTATGCAATACATATTTTTCTTCTTCAAGAAATATATCTCAACGTTTACATAATCAACATCTAACTGGCATTTATAAAGACTGATTTGATTTGACTGATGTCTTATAATGCTTTCTAGAATTAAACTGTTTCACCAAAGAAATAAAGATGTAAAACTTACCTTAAACACACTGGCAAAGTCAGTAAGAATACACGGTGGGTAAATGAAACATAGCAGCCTCGCATGAGATCATGTGAAAAATAAATTTTGCATAAATAAAATGTTTAATTCTGATTCGCTGTATCGCTTGTGAGTTCATGCCTGTAAGCAAAGCATCACCGACAATACTTCAGTAGAAAGCAGGTGTACAGAACACCCACCATAAATAAAATATCAGCCCTAGTCACAGACACTTACACCTTTTAGATACACGTATCCCCACTTAGGTTTCAGAATTAGCAGCATTTAATTTGAAATGTGTAAATTATTGTTTGACATGCTATGACATTTTGTGATGTTTTCTTGTTTTACAGGGTGCAAGATTTAGAAAATGTGTTTGATTTAACATTCATAAAAAAGCAACACTAAAAAGGGTTTAATTTGTTTTCATCTAACTATTCCCAAATGCAGTGTGATTTCACTTGTTGCTTAGAACTTCTGGATGTCAATTTCTGAGAGGGGACAAAAGAAATGACCTCAGATATAAGAGCATACCTGCTCATAACAGCAGACGAGTTCATGAAAATGAAACACAGGGGCAGAGATCGAGGTTAATTCATCTGAGGTCACTATTATGGCTCCCACCGGAGCCTGAAATTTCAGCTCTCATTCCCTGTTTCAACAAGCTTCCTGATCAGCCCACCCAACTCTGACCCCAAATACAGCTTTAGCACAATTAGTGGTAGATAATTAGGTGGAATGTTTTAGGGCTTCCCTGTTAATGGATAGAAAGGGGTAGTAGGTGCTGTAATTATCTCTAGTGCTGTTATTAAATAGAAGAAAGCATCATAGATTGAAATGGATTTCAATACTGCCTCATGTGATCAGAGACACAAGTTTAAGAATGACCAATACATCTGATAGATAGATAGATAGATAGATAGATAGATAGACAGACAGACAGACAGACAGACAGACAGACAGACAGACAGACAGACAGACAGACAGACAGACAGACAGACAGACAGACAGACAGACAGACAGACAGACAGACAGACAGACAGACAGACAGACAGACAGACAGATAGATAGATAGATAGATAGATAGATAGATAGATAGATAGATAGATAGATAGATAGATAGATAGATAGATAGATAGATAGATAGCCAGACATATAGATAGATAGATAGATAGATAGATAGATAGATAGATAGATAGATAGATAGATAGATAGATAGATAGATAGATAGATAGATGATAGATAGATAGATAGATAGATAGATAGATAGCCAGACATATAGATAGATAGATAGATAGATAGATAGATAGATAGATAGATAGATAGATAGATAGATAGATAGATAGATAGATAGATAGATAGATAGATAGATAGATAGATAGATAGATAGATAGACAGATAGACAGATAGATAGATAGATAGATAGATAGATAGATAGATAGATAGATAGCCAGACATATAGATAGATAGATAGATAGATAGATAGATAGATAGATAGATAGATAGATAGATAGATAGATAGATAGATAGATAGATAGATAGATAGATAGATAGATAGATAGATAGATAGACGGATGGACGGACAGATAGATAGATAGATAGATAGATAGATAGATAGATAGATAGATAGATAGATAGATAGATAGACATCACTATTGTATTGACTGTTTTTTGCACTATTCCTTCTCTCTCCTCCTGTACTCTATAACCTTGCTAACAGTCTGATTAATTCTGTCCCATCATTCTGTCCTTCCTCCCTCTCCCGTCTCTGTAAACAGCACTAGTAATTATGAGAAATGAACAAATGAACATCATACTAATAGAGTTTCATTATGTTAATATGGTGTATGCTGCTGGGTGTATAAAAGACAGACTGTCCCTCATGCAGACACTCACCTGCAGCAACCCTGTTATTTGAAGGTCTCCTTTTTTTCTTGAATTTGGATTTTTATCCATATTTATAAACAGCAACTGTTCTCTTAGAAGGTAAGTATTATTTGTGTTGTGTTTGTTTATGCTTTAAACACTGTACTATTTTCAGGATTGTGTCTTAAAAGTTCCTTATAGAATGAGGTAAACTAACTAACAACAGCAATAATTAAAATATTTTTCCCCTTCTATTTTCCCCAAATTACATGGCTGTTTTACAATGCTTGGATGTACATACATGCCTTGTTTTTTATACAGATGCAGACAAATTGCGCTCTACTGTGCATCTCACTCTGTGTCTTTACTGCACATCTCTCAAGGACCCATGGCATGACCCTCACGGTACATCTTCTCTAACCTCTTCTTTAGCTCAACAACATGATTATTATTTTCATCATCTCTTTTTATGGGTCTCTCTGTTAATCCCACAGAATCCAGAGAAAAAAGGCTGGACTCTACACAGTGCTGGGTACCTACTAGGACCTTGTAAGTGCATTGCATTCATTGCATTGGTTTTGTTCAGATGTATATTTACATGTAATATTAGTGTTATTGCTAAAAGGTTGTGGTTCTCCTCTTGCAGATGCTCACAGACACAGAACTACGGGCAAAAGAGACATATGGAATGAGAGCTCAAGCGTATCAACATCTTCATACAGTTAGTCATTAATGCATTTATTCTTTCACATTCTTAAATATTCTTCTTCTTTGTTACATACATTTTTGTTAGTATTTTTCTAAAGTAGTTTTCCTATTCCATAGATGATTCCTATCTTCTCTCACTGCTGGGTCATCTTGCATATCTGCGATTAAAAGGTGAATTACATAATAGTATGAATGATTGATGTGTTTCCTTTTATTTCTAACAAAATAAATAAATAAATAAATAAAAATCTGATTCTATGCAAGTAAAAGCACTATTTTTCTCTTTCAGAAATGGGAATGACTGAAGATTTTAGTGGCTCTTTAATTAATCACCATATGAAGCAATAACAGAAATATCCCTGTTTCCACAGTTGCTCTCTAATAATGTTTTGCATTTCATCCTTTTTATCATTATTTATTATGTATTAACAAGTTACAATTGTTAAAATTCATTGAATTATTATCTCATGAATCTGATTTGGCTCATATCTCCACTTTAAACAGAACATTGTGGGTGCATAATTTCCTGCCTTTTAGAGTTCAAATAAAGCACTTTAAGACAAATGTTTTAAAATACATTTAAGTTTATTCCATATAAAAAGCTAATTGAGGTAGGATAAGTTGGTGAATCAGAGTTCAGCAAACAAACTATGAAACCTGTTGATTTCTCTGCCATTTACAAATACAATTTTTTAAACAAACTAATAGCTTAGATTCCAATAAGTCATTTGTATGACTAACACAGTGAAAAAATAATTTTAAAAATGAGTAAAAAATTGACACTGTCAAAGGCTGGGAGTGTATATATTTCTATGAAGTGTAATAAGTGATCTTGAGTCAAGATTAATTTCAGACCAGATTTTTGAATACTAATGCGTCCAATGTGTTTTGGCTGTCGTTCTCTACAATGTCAAATGTAGCGTTTGTAATGAAGATCAAAGATTTAACAATTGGCTCCATCTTGTGGCAGAAAAAAGGAATTACATCTTTGTAAAAGGGTTAGTTCAGCCAAACATTAAAATTATGTCATTATTTGCTCACCCTTGTCGTTCCAAAACCGTAGACCTTCATATTCGGAAAACAAATTAAGATATTTTTGATGAAATCCGTGAGCTTTCTGACCCCTTGACAGCAATTTAATTACCATTTTCAAGGCCCAGAAAGGTAGGAAAGACGCTGTTAAAATTGTCATATGACTCCAGTGGTTCAACCTTAATTTTATGAAGCGACGAGAATACTTTTTGAACGCAAAAAAACAAACAAAAATAACAACTTTATTAAACAATTTATTCACCTCTGTGCCCTGATGTGCAAGAAAAAAAGTCAATTGTGCGCACGATTTACTAATTTGTTCCCTAGATTTATAAATCATGTGCACACTTTACTAGTTCCCTTGATTCGCTAAACCGCGCAGACGATTTACTAGGCTACTTCATTCCCTCGACTTGCTAAACCGTTCACACGATTTACTAATTGGTTCCCTTGATTTATAAATCATTAATTTATAATTAATTAGTAAACGAATTAGTAAAAAACAAAAGCACACAATTTAGCCTAGGCTACTAGTTTTTTCCTGCAATCTCCATACTGCTGACATAGTAAATACAGTACAGCACTACGCCAGCACGCCGGCTTACCATTGGCCGATGCTGTTCATGTGCATCATATATGGAGGGGTCAGAAAGCTCTCGGATTACACCAAAAATATATTAATTTGTGTTCCAAAGATAAACGAAGGTCTTCCTTTGTGTTCAACAGAAGACAGAAATTCATACACGTTGAGGGTGAGTAAATGATGACAGAATTTTCATTTTTGGGTGAACATTTAATTTTTGACTGAAACTTTTTTTTTTAATCAAGATATATTTTAGGTTAAAAATCTACATTAATTTAAATAGTACACAATAGTGTGGTGTAAATTACTTTTCCAAATGTAAACTCTCAAATGAGGACAAACCTCATGCTTAATAATATAATACTACATAATAATAAATGTAGATGGAGTATAGCTTGTCACACTGTGTGTACATGCAACTAAAGTGAAAAACAGTAAAATGTTTCACAGATTGTAATGTTTATTATTAAGATTAAATCAGCTTCAGCATCTCTGAAGTAAGCGAGAGACATCAGAAGAAAGCTGGGGGCAGAATGAGGCAGATGGGAAGGGGCGATTTGGGGCTTGGGGGGCAGATGGGGTCCTTGGAAGGATGGCTGCCCACTTCCACATGATTATAACAACATCTGAGCTTTTCCAAGAACTATTTTAAACAGTATGCCTACTAAATATGCCCCATCCTATCAATCCTAAAGCACTTAATGAGAAATGTTTAAAAATATATATATTATTCCATATTAAAAAGCTAATTTAGATAGGATAATCTGGGAGAAGCAATGTGGCAAATCAGAGTTGAAAACTACCAATGAAACCAGTTGATTTCACTGCGGCCATTTAGAAATACACATTTTTAAACAAATAGCAAACTAATAGCGTGTTGATTCCAATAAGCCATTTATGACTAAAACAGTGAAAGAATCATTAAAATAAAAGTGACCAAAAAAATCCAATCAATCCCATGCTAAAGCTTTTACCACTCACCATGAATGGAATTTATAAAATAGCATCCTGTATTAATTATTCATATTTTATTTATGTGGTCAAAGAAATAATCGTTTTGACGATTGGTTTCCCTTTATGAAGGTAACAGGAATTCACAAGATAATGAGACTTCAATCAGTCGTCTCCTGGAAGATGAGCTGACATTTTTCATCTTCATGATAGAAAGGCCAACCAACTGTGGATGGTAATGTGTAATGATTCTGTAATGATTTCTGTGGAAAAGGTTGACTGACAATCACTGTGTTTGTCACATAAATGCCATAAATGGCACACACACACACAAAAAAGGAAAAAGGTGAGAACGTGAAAGAAAATAAGTGAGTATAGTAAATCACTCAGGGTCAATTCCAGACTATCACAATAATCCATTAACAAGAGGTTATGCCACCATTTAAAAGCGCAGGTATTAATTAGGCCGAGCTTATTTGACAGACAGCCTGTCATCTATGAGCCAGAATACTGATAAGAAGGTCCAGGGTAAATGAGAATGTTTAACTGCTCAGCAGGACTAGGGTCATTTTAATGCCACTACCAAGCATATGAAAGAGTCTGCAGCTGTGAAAAAAAAAATCAGACGGCTTATTTTGACGTGTCCCATTATGCTTTGAAAGATTCAGAGAGCCGTATGACTCAATTAGGCACGTCACTAAGCGACTAGGCACAAACGGAAATAAGTACAACTGGAAATCAAAAAAGTCGATGACTGTGGAAGACACACACACATAATCTATCCTCAAAGAGAAGGAACCACCCTCAAAGCTTCCTTGCACTGGATGGAACCTATACTCAAGTTAATTAAATTTGCTCAACATCAATTGACCCTTCTTTACAGTAGAATAGCAATTAGTATAAACAGATGAACACCTTTATTTTCCATCATGCCTGTAGTTCTGTGACATTTAGATCAAGTTTTGCATGCCTGAACATGAAAGACTGTAAGAAATGTTACAGACAAGATACTTGTGTATTGGATATTATCTCAGTTTCTTTACGTTTTCCTACTTTGCTTAATTAATTCTCAGAAAGCACAGGCAATCATGCAGTTTAATCTTGTAAAGGATGAATCACTCCTGGTATCTTTCCTCTTGTCAGTTTGAGGCAGGAGACATTTCAGACATTATCTATGAAAGATGATCATCAAATAATCTCTTATTTCAAAATATTTTGCTGATCAAAATGATATTTTGCCCATTATTTTACACTGTAAAAATTATATGATGAATAAGTTATGACAACATATGTTTTTACATTGATTTAACTAATCAAAATAAGTTTAGCAATTTTCAACTTTTTTAAGTTATACAAGATTCGACTAAGTCAGTTTTTAAGTCAGTTTAATGTAATTTAAGTTGAAATGACAAACATACAAGCTTGTGCTTAACATGTCTACTAAATTTGTACTAAAGAAGACTTTGTATTTGAAATAATCACCAGTGCTGAATTTTGCATTGGCAATGGCCTCATCAGTAATTTGTTAGTACACTTTTTACTTGTAGCCTATATTTTTATATAATTTGCTAGTGGTTTTGCACCTTTGTAATGAGACAGCTGGTCATGTGATATCACTGCCCATGAGGGGGCAACCCACTCTATGTAGAATAAAATAACATTTTCTTCTAGCTTTTTATAAAAGACTGATATGTCTGGGGACCTCATTTCATGTGAATGTACATCGTTTTGATGATAGTTAAAACTTTTTATTGGGGGCAAAACCCGACTGCGTGCACCTTTAAGAGAGTAAAGCGCGTGACGCCCTCTGCAATGTCTCGGTAAACTTGGAAAAGGGCTTTTCTCATTACCTCGAGGGATTGAGATGGCCATGCCGACGGACTGTATATATAAAGGAGAACAGCATGAACATGCCTATGCTCAGCCGTGGACGGAAAGCGAGCGGACCTGTGACGTTTCAGTGCAACATTTACGCAAAGACGCTCTTCTTTTAAGGACGCCTGTCTCAAGTGGATTGCTCACTAGAAAATATTGTAGTATTTTCGAAATTAAAATAATTAAGAAATCGTATACCATACATATCCATTTTGCAACTGTGAATTGACATAGAGTGCGCACATTCTGTGTCGGTTGGTTTATAAAACACCTGTCTTGGACTTTCAAGCTCACTAGTTATGATTTTGTGAACTTTTCCTGATTTTCCCCCTCAATGCCAGCCTTAAACGCTGTTATGGAATCGTTTGGGTCTTCAGTTACCGAGTCCACCGACATCACCACACCGGACGACCCGTTCAAGGGTCCCCTCAAGTCTGTTGCGCCCTGGAATTACACTTTCCTCGCCTGTCTGATGTTCATAGTGACTTCACTGTCTTTAACAGAGAACTTCACCGTTATGCTCGTGACGTTTAGATTCAAACAGTTAAGGAAACCGTTGAATTACATCATTGTTAATTTATCTGTTGCAGATTTTCTAGTTTCACTGACAGGAGGCACTATAAGTTTTTTAACTAATTCACGAGGCTACTTCTTCCTGGGTGTCTGGGCGTGTGTGCTGGAGGGATTCGCCGTCACTTTTTTCGGTGAGTTATTACATAAATATACCAAGACGTGAACAATTATTCCTTTAAACTACCTATTTTATGATACTAATTAAATTTATTTTATTTAAATTTATTTATTTTATTTAGTCATTTAAATCTGACTATTTATAGCATTATTCTGCAAGTAGCCACTTCAAGTGACAATAAACTATTCCATTGTTATTAGTAACCAGTTTCAAATTTTGCGACTGAATTTTGTTGTATTCCACTTGTTGCTGGTGCCTATTCGAGTTGTATTCATTAAATACTAGTATTATTTCTAATTCACTAACGTTAACTTTCCAGAAACTATCCCTATAGTTTTATTAGTAGCCTTGACATGTTACCAGTATACCTGTCACTGTTGGGATAGCAAAGGAAAAATGAGTAGGAATAAGTAATAGTTACTAATTTAATAGATAAATAGTCACTATTTATTTTTTGTTTTATTGTTTATAATTTCTATCACCATGGTTTTAGTACAAATATCATTGTTAAAATATGGTCACTGTAGTAAAACAATGGTATGTGGTTACAGTGGTTTTACCGCAAATAGTATTTTCATTCAATCCATCCATTTTCCAAACCACTTGCCATATAGCAGGGTTGTGGTGACACCGAAGCCTGTCCCAGCATCTCAGGCCAAAAGTCATAATTATGACAAAAAATGATGACAAAACTATTTGTATCTAAATATTCAGACTTACGCAATACGTACTTTTTATCTCATAATTTCGACTTTTGCCATATGCCATAACTGTGATTTTACAAAGATTTCTCCCATTATACTAATTGCTTTGTAAATAATTGTTTTTCTGAAGAGTAAACAGGAATCTTGTGAATTCCTTTTAATCGTTTAAGTTATTCACAATTTATATTTATATCTCTTGTTAAATGTCAATGCAGATACATGTATGATAGCACCAACACAGCAAAGTAAAAATGGGTGTACCTTCTTGCTTTCTAGGGATTGTGGCTATGTGGTCTTTAGCAATCTTGGCATTCGAGCGTTATTTTGTGATCTGTCGTCCTCTGAAAAACGTCCGGCTGGGAGGCAAGCATGCAGCTATGGGTCTTATTTTTGTATGGACCTTCTCTTTCATCTGTACAATCCCACCAGTACTGGGTTGGAGCAGTTATACAGTCAGCAAAATTGGCACTACCTGTGAACCCAATTGGTGAGCTCAAAATACTATTTCACTGAATGTCCCTTCCTTCATTCACTCTGTTTATCCAGTATTCATTCTTCTAAGTCTCTCTCTCACAGTCTTTCAGTCTCTGTCTGTGTTTCTCTGTCATGGACATGTATTAACAGAACAACATCCACAGTAATACAACATGACGTTATTGATGAATTATAATGTGCCTTGCACATGTTCCTTAAAGTGGCATCATTTGGAATCAGACAAGGAGCTTGAGTCAAGGCCTCTTCCTGTGTGTTATATTATGACAGAAAAAAGAAACCACTTATAACCCCAAGGCTCATGCCATGCAGCCATCAGTTGAAAAATTGCTTTCAAGAGACTGGTACAAAACATTTGTGGCTTGGCCTTGGCCTTGGAACACAAACAGTGGAAAAACATTTGAATAGGGAATGCACACAGACACAAAGTAGACTAAGGATGGGGAATTTTTTTTTACCATTGTCCACGTTGAAGTTCAACATTAGAGTAATGTAGTTTCTGCAGTTGAGATCTCTGACACCAAATGTAACTTTTTAAATTCTGCTTTAGTCTCAGTGATCCAAATTTTGGCACTGCCATGAGCTTGCAGTGGGTGCTTAGTACTCAATTGTTCTGTTACAATGTTAGTTTGGATAAACAAAGCACTTAACAAAACATATTATGCAAGTGTACAACATGTTTATGTGCTCTTACTGTGATTTGTGCACAACTGATTACTTAAGCATTCTTATCCACATTTATTTTTTGCTCAAAGTACCTGCTAGATGTCATGCAGGTAAGACTGAGGAGGTCTAAAGTCTCTGTTTTTTTCCTTTAAGGTACTCAAATAATTACTATAACCACACCTACATCATCACCTTTTTCACTACATGTTTTATCCTTCCTCTTGGCGTGATCATTATCTCCTATGGTAAACTTATGCAGAAGCTCAGAAAGGTTAGTCATATACTCTTATCTTGATATTTTTTTTTATCATAGCAAATCTTTAGCCATAAATAAAGAGATAAATAAAACTACCAAAAAGAAAAAAGAAAACAAGAGCCTTTTGAGATTCTGTTTGGCTGTGTATTGTAATTAACATTTGATTTTAGCTTACTCTTGGGCTGTAATTAACCAAAGAACTTTATTGTGTCTAATAGGTATCGAACACTCATGGAAGGCTGGGTAGTACGCGTAAGCCTGACAGAGAAGTGGCGAGGATGGTCATTGTAATGATAGTTGCGTTCATGGTTGGATGGACGCCTTATGCTGCATTTTCAATTATTGTCACAGCCTGTCCCACAATTTATATTGATCCTCGCCTGGGCGCAATACCGGCCTTCTTCTCAAAGACTGCAGCTGTATACAATCCCATCATCTATGTCTTCATGAATAAGCAGGTACATATTTGCCATTTGTCATCCTTATCTGGCATTTTCAGATCACCTACACATCTTATAAAAAAATAATACTTCTGAGTGCTGTGCTGAGAAAAAAAAAAACTGATTTTATATTTTATACATTAAGAATCGATTTCTGGTGTGTTATGCCATCAATCAATAAAAGACAGAAAAGCAAGGGAGCGCAAAGGCAATGAATCTTATAAAAGTCCAATAATGCTTGCACTGTGGGAATGTTTTGGTTTAAGGTTATTTTAGCTATCCTGTCAGAATTCAGTATTTTTTACAATAAAATTCATGGATTGAGTATGAGGTCCGAACTGCTAAACTTTTTCCCCCTCCATTATATGTCATGGACAAATGACAGACATTTGATTCTTTTTTGTTCTTGACAGATTTAGATAAGGAGATTGAGTTTTTTCTTACTTCAGAAATATATTAAATATTTAAAGTTCAAATCCATACAGGTAGAATGGTCCATATATACAGGATCAAAGGTATAATTTCACCTAAGGAATTGTTTTGATGCCTTTAGCTTTCCTAGGGGGAAGTCTTAGGAAGTCAAGAAGTGAGAAGCTTCAATTGCGTTCTCGTCATGCGTATACAATCTGCAATGTTGCTCCGTGATATCTCATTCTTTTTTTGAACATTCTTCATACATTTAGCTTGTTGAGAGGGAAATTTCACCTCAGCGTCCCTGTAGTGTGTCGTGAAGCACTGATCTTTTTCAGTCATGTGACTCTGATGACCACCCCTAGGATGTGGGTCCCAGGTGGTTTGGAGCGGAGGCTGCTGGACCCCTTGAGCTGTGCACATCTTCCAGACCTAACCCAGTTCCTTCCCAGCTGTTCCCAGAATGAAAGGGTCACAGCCAGGGTCGCAAATGTCTCTGATGTGAGAGAGAGAGACAGACTACATTATCGAGAGATGAGAACAAACACTTGAGAGTGAGAATAGGGACAGTTTCTTTAACCATATAGCATTGGTAATGTTGCATTGCATTTGGATTTCACAAGAGCCCTTGAGTATATGGAGAATCTGACAAAAATGAACATGTCATCTATGAACTGTGTATATGGAATGTGTTTTATGGAAGTTAGCTGTTATTTGGCATATTCAATGGGAATGCAAAGTTCACTGTCAGTCTGTCTTTTCTGAAACAGATCATATATTGATTTGATAGATCTGAAATAGAGCATATACTGTCCACACTGCTGAGAGTGACGTTAAGATTAATATATAAATATGTGCTGTGGACTTTATTCTCAATAACAAAATAAACACAAAACAAAAAACGGTTTGCACCAGCTCTGCAATTCACCAGCATCATGTAGGCAGTTACCATGACACCGTTAAGTGTGATTATGACGTATATTTGAGACTGTATACTATATAGATCTGGCTATGTGAGATTATAGTTTGAATAAATCCCTTTTCTTTGCATGAAACATTGACATTACAGTACAGAATGGCTCTTTCGGCATTGTCCTGAACATTGTATAAGCATTTGTTTAATGTGTCATAGAAGGGAGGAGAGGCTCTCGGGAACACATGTAAATTTCACATCCGTTTGAACTTCGCGGCATGTCCCTAGTACTTTACATAAACTATAAAGTTTTGATAAAAGCTCTTCACACATTGGCAATAAAAAAAGTGATTAATACATGAAAATTTTTACATAGGATATAGCCTTTAAATGAAAATGTTAAGTATATTGGTTATAAATGAACATTATTTTAGACTAATAAATGCTGTAGAAGTATTGCTCTTTTTAATGTCTAATTAATTAACTCATTTTAACACAATTAACTTTCTTTGTGTAGCTTATATTGTATAAGAAGGTAAAGTTTTCTATGACTTTCCATTTCAGATCAGTGCCGTGTGTCTTATATATTCTGCCTGTATTATTCTGTAAATGTATCCCCACTATAGTGTCTCTCTGCATTACAAATTTGGCTGAGAGAGCTGGTATTATAATTACCCAGGGTACCTCATTTTCATCCAGTCCAACCAAAACCTTGAGGAAATGAATATATTTACTTCCCATGACCTTATCTGCTTTAATTAAGGCCAAAATGTCCTTGTTTTTACATAGAATAAATCTTGCTTAGTGACCTTTTCCTAGTTTCAATGCAGAGGTTGTGCAATGGGCTAACCGCTGAAAACAAATCTCTACATGGTGTCACAGAGACAGGAAACATTAATCAAAGCTTTTCTTTTGAGTATTTAATAGCATAATTAATTGCAAAATTAAAATCACATTTTATGTTATTTGTGCGTGTGTGTGTGTATGAGGGTGATTTCCTTTGATAGCAATTTAGGAATCTCAGTAGAACTACAATGATCCTTATAAATGTTTAATCTAATGCTTTTTCTCTCAGTTTAGGAAGTGTCTGATGCAGATGTTTAGAGGAAATGGCACCAGTCTGGATTCCACCAATCTGAACCAGACATCAGACAAAGGACCTATTACTGCCACTGCAGAAAGTCAGCTTGGAGAGATGTCCACCATTGCCGCTCGTGTGCCCATATCCATGTACAACATGGAGAAGAGTGAGGATGAAGAGGAAGAGCCGGAGCAGAGTGGCAATGGAGGTCCAAAGCAGCACCCTTTATCAGATAGTCACGTTTGTCCTTTGTAGAGAAGGACTAGAATGACTGAATAAATGTATACCTTTATAGTCTCCATCCAGTAGTCAAACCTGTTGTCTAACTAAAGCATAAATCCTGCAGTCATGACCTGTAAATGTACGGTTTGTGTTTTCACATGTTCGTAATTCTTTATGTTGTGCCGATTTGCAGTCTTGGCATATCTGTTCTTGTCAGTATCGCATTATTACCCAACATGAAGGAGGCAAGTAATACATTTCTGTACTGTCCTCAGCGCAAAAGCTATTTGTTTTTCAGTGTGTGCATACTCTTCTCTCACTATATTGCTGATTGCACACTTTTATCAGTGCAGAAGTTTTTGTTTTGTTTTTTTTTTTAAATGCCAATTGTAATGAAAGACCATAATCTTGCAATAAGTTTCAGTTTCAGAGTTGCTCAAGTATATTTTATATTAAAATTCAGACTATATTGAGGTCAAAATACAGGCTCTCACTTAATAATCATTAATAGTCTACTTTAAAAAATCTGAAGTAAATGTGATTGGTTGAACAATACAAACGTGCCGCAGATTCTGCGCTTTTGAGACAAGCTCAGGCAAAAAAAAAAATAGCCGAACGTTTTTTGAAAGTCTAAATAAATAAATACTTTAAAAAATCGCCCTGGCTACAGCTAATCATCTCTGACATTCTGCCGATACACCGGCTGCTGCTCTCCTTGGTATGGGGGTGTCCAGTCTTGTTCCTGGAGGGCCACTGTCCTGCAGAGTTTAGCTTCAGCCCCAATTAAACACCTGAGCTAGTCAAGGTCTTAATATTAGAAACTTCTAGTCAGGTGTTGAGGCAAGTTGGAGCTTAAATCTGCTGGAATGTGGCCCTCCCGGAGCAGGTTTGGACACCCCTGGTCTAGTGCATGTTTACATAGGAAAACTATTTAAAAACTGCTGTCATTGATATCATAATCAATTTAGTGAACTAACAGGTCAGACATGACTGGTTTGGCAGCGTATCTGCTTCGCAATACAGTAATAAACCATGCAATCAATGTCCCTCAACTCATGGAAATGAGATCCTTGTCTGTTGTTGCATTTTGCAGTTTTGTTTTGAGAGGTTTAATGAATAATGAAGCAAGAATGTTTATTATAAATTGTATTTATTTAGCAGCCTATACTGTATACTTTGATATATGAGTGCTTGTGAGTTTGAGTGAACACTCTGAATGTCTTACTAGTCCATAATGTTTAGTGTTTCCTCACAGTTTCGATACAAAGTGAATATTGATATTGATGTTTGTCTGTGGCATGCCAATGAATGTTTTACTTATGTACTTGGATTATAAAAATCATGTTTCTTATTTTTTAAAACATGTCAGAATTGTAGACATATGCACATTGTAGCACATAATAAATCAACCTGCAATAACTTTCCAGTTCATTGAAGTTCACTGATGATGGTAGTTCAACACGAAGGCACAAAGCACGGGAACCGGAATTAACACAGAATCTGAACTGAGATATGAGGTTATATCTATATGGGGATATATCAGAAGCACTCTTTCAACATTGCGCTGGTAAATTAAAACATCTGAATTCAATTTCTCCTGCATGGTTTGTTACACCCTATAGCAAGAGGCACATCAGAGCACAAAAGCAGAATCTCAACAGAGGGCCACCATGCCAGATCTCACTCATAAAGTGGAAAGTCAGAGGTTTACAAATTTGGCCTGGAATCTTTGACAACATTTTCAAGGCTTTTTGCATCATTAAAGTTTTTTAAGTACTCATGTCATGGCCATGTTAAAGCGCTTAATATCAAAGGTTCCAAAAGGAGGTTTTCACATGCAAGCGATGCCATAAAAGAGCCCTTTTTGGTTCACCAAAGAACCAGTGAAGAACCTAAGAAGAAAATTTTTTTCTGTGTGAAGAACATTTTTAAAATAGAAAGAAAACTTTTCCACAATAAAGAACCTTTTGTAGAAATGGAAAGGTTCTATGGATGTTAAAGTTTCTTCATGGAACCATCAAAGAATCCTCATTTTTAAGATGATTAAGGTGATTTACAAGAGTTGATTAAAACTAAATAGAGTAATTGTAGCAATTACAACCACAATTCTCTCAGATTCAGTTTATTGATGGATTACATAATATAGCAGATGAACGTGGCCTTTCAAAGATGCCTTCTGAACAAATGTGTTACATTTGCACTCATTCCAATCCAATGCATTAAATTATGAATTTCACATACTATTCAATTCTGTATGCTCAATGACAATTACAAAATCCTCAAATTTAAATTAAAATGGGTTTAAACAATGATTTTTTTCTCCATACCAGTTGAGGAGTACCAGTAGTCATTAAAACAGCGCATGCTGTGTAAATGCATCATGCACTACACAGTTTTTACATGACATGTACATCCTGGACATGCAGTATCCTCAGGGGACCTAACAAGCCATGTGTTTTTGTATGTATGTGTGTGTTAAACATGAATGCAAACAGAATATGTACATAGATACTTTTTAATGTGCAATTACATGAACACTGTGCATTTTTTCCATTGTAACTGCAGATTGTCATTATAGCTTTACAATCATGAAATTATTCTTTAATTGCTTTAAGTGTTTGTAATGAAATCTTGGCTTGGTCACAGCTGACTGATGACCCAGTGATGCTGTTCTATTTGTCACAATATCATTAAAATCACATAAATGTAAATTTTGGAAACGTGCAGATGTGATTTGACATGCATTAAACACTTTTATTTATCTTTTTGTCTCAGTTTTGGTTTTACATTACTCCTTGCTTGGAATTTGATCTGTCTTAGTCTCATTTCTGTTAATTTTCAGAGCCTGTATTTTTCTGTGAAGGCCTCAGATCAGTATGAATTTCAGCATTGTTTGCTAGAAACCTGCATTGCCTGGTGTTCTGCAGTTAGAATTAATTTTGGTGGGGCACTACTAGAAAATCTGCAAAGCAATGTGATAAGAACAGGCTTAGCTTGGTCATGAGGCCAACATGGCTATTTACACAAACAAATGAGGTGACCATAGGGTTTACTTGAAATGAATTATTTTCTGCAGTTTTCTATTTCATTAGATAGTGGAATGTCATACATACATACATACATACATACATACATACATACATACATACATGTGCTTCAAAGGGTATAACAGGGCTAAAGGCACACCTTAAGAAAAATGTGCTTTTCACTACTACCATATGATTGCAGAGAAGATATATGCTTGAGCAACAGATTTTGTATTAAAATAAATCTTAAAAGTGGTCTGTTTGTTTAAAAATCTTATAAATGTATGAGGTGGCAAGGTTGGCCACCAGCATAGGTAAAATAATGTTTTTAATAATGTCTAAGTTAATGCATGTTCAAAACAATCACGTTAGCAAAGTTCGTACTATTTTCGGTTAATTCCATTTGGTTTCTTTTGTTATTTTTGGTTCAATAAATATGTAATTAAAATACACTGCCAAAAGTAATGGGACACCCCTCCAAATCATTGCATTCAGGTGTTCCAATCACTGCCATGACCAAAGGTGTATAAAATCAAGCACCTAGGCATGCGGACAGCTTCAACAAACATTTGTGAAAGAATGGGAGAGTCTGCAGAGTCAGCTAGACCTCCAAACTCTGTGTGGCCTTCAGATTAGCTAAAGAACTAGAGAGCGTCATGGAATGGGATTGCATGGCCGATCAGCTGCATCAAAGCCTTATATTACCAAGTGCAATGCAAAGCGTCGGATGCAGTGCTGTAAAGCACGCAGCAACTGGACTCTAGAGCAGCGGAGACGTGTTCTCTGGAGTGACGAATCAAGCTTCTCTATCTGGAAATCTCCAATAGATGGATCTGGGTTTGGTGGTTGCCAGGAGAACGGTAATTGCCGGACTGGATTGTGCAGAGTTTGGTGGAGGGGGGATTATGGTGTGAGGTTGTTTTTCGGCAGTTGGGCTTGACCCGTTAGGTCCAGTGAAAGGAACTCTTAAAGGTGTCATGAACTGGCTTTTTTTATATTTTTATACTGTTGTCTGTGGTCAACTAATGATGTTTGTGTGGTTTTTACATTCAAAATCATCATAATGAATAAGTACTAGGATATTTTCTACACTGGTTTTGAGGCTTTCTCCTGAACAATGGCACTGGAGACTTGGAAGTAAACGCCCACGGCTGGGATTGGATAAGATTTGCATATTTAATGAGCTTCAGCTCCCCTGTCAGTTCAGTTCACATTAGGGAGGGATTGTTTTGAAGGCGGCAACCGGAATGATTCTTTCGATCACAGGGCTCGTAAACGTCTTTATCAAACAAACACAATGATTTATTTCTCATCCACCCAAGATTGAAAGGAATATTTTTTTTCACTATTTGAGATTCATCAGCCTGCCGATGGGCTTACTTTTTGGTAGCCTGTCTGGAAAACACAAAGCCCCGGGACTACTATTACATATAAAAAAGACGTTTTACTCACAGAAGTTTGTTGCACCATTCCTATCGAATCCAATATAGAAGGCACAACACAGTGTCTGCAAATCCAGCACCTGAGACTTGTTTACAAACGATTCCGCAGTGAAATGAAGCGAACACACATACATGTCTTCCCCACGTGAGCTGGAAGTGGAACTTCATTAAAAAATAAATTAAGTATCACACATTCCTAATATTAGTATCCGAAGGAAGTTTATGCAGCGACTGAGTTCTTTCACAATATCTTGCTGTCTTCTTCGACTTGTTTATTGCTGCTGGCTAGTGTGATACGATGAGTTGGTGGGCGGGGCTACTGAATTACACGTGCTTATTATTCTGTAGAGGCGGTGTTTCGTCGTGCAATGACGTCACTATGAAGCACTCTATCGTTTTCTGGGAGTAGCATCTGCCTCCACAACCGGAGGCTGCATTTTCATGACCGCAGTCCTAGGACCGCATTTCTAGGACCCTAGGTTTTTATTGACAACGCCACCTAGCGAATTAGGGGACCAGCAAAGATGGATGACGACCAGAGTGAGTATCACATGTGAATCAGTTTTTATTTTAACATTTTAAATTAAACAATCGTGGTGCATTTCATTGGAAAGTTAATGTAGCCGAAGTGATCGTAATTTGCTGAATAGTCTGGAATGCATTAGCTATCATACGTTAGATAGTGCTGTAAACGAATTGTTAGCACATTCGTTAAACTAACGCATGAAAGCTTGTGTTGACTTAGTGACAGCACAACTGCACAAGACAACTGTATTACGTTCGTTGTGAAACTGTATAGTTACTCGTTTTTTTGTTTATTTTAAGTAAGTTAAAATAATCCTAATGTTTTAGCTGTCACGTAATCACAGTCCGCCTGTTTAACGTTTCCACACAATACATGTTATTATGAGTAAGTTACGTCTCTTCATTTTGAACTGGTTTTATAATGTTGGTTGAGACATATGACGTTTTTATAGTCAGGCATAACTGTTAAAATACCACGTGTTAGATTGTCATATACTGTAGCCTACTGTACTCTATATGAAGTGCTTACAAGGACACATCTCAGGCCAGGCAGAATTATGACAAAAGATAAATTAATTGCTCAAGACTTAGACATAACCCTAATTTATGTCTATTTATATATGAAATGAACTTGTTTTTTTTGTTTTTTTACTTTATCATCACAGGTAAGAGCTCTTACCTGTGATGGTAAAGTTAAAAAAGAACATTGAATTGTTTTTACACAATGTCCAATGTATCCTCTTTTTTTAGCAGCATTTCTGTTAACCCAACAGATTATGTTCTTTATTTACTATTTCAGTGAAGTGGAGGAATTTAATAGAATGATAGAGAAACAATTGAGAAAAGAGGGGAGAGCATGTTCAGTTCTCTGATTCGGTAGGTGGCGCTGTCACAAAAAATAGGGTCCTAGAAATGCGGTCCTGAAAGTACAGCCTCTAATTGTTCGGGCAGATAATGTTGTTTTCTGGGCCTAGTGTCTATAAAAGCTTTTCTTTGACTAACAAGGAAGTTTTCAGCTCTGAAACTTACAGCATATTCTTATATTACCATGACCTTTCATATATCAAAAGCTCAAGGGAAAGTTGATTTCTCAATTCATCACCCCTTTAATGCTTCAGCATACCAAAACATTTTGGACAATTTCATGTTCCCAAATTTGTGGGGACAGTTTGGGGATAGCCCCTTCCTGTTCCAACATGACTGCAGTGCACAAAGCAAGGTCCATAAAGACATGGATGAGAGAGTTTGGTGTAGAGTCCTGACCTCAAACCAACACATTTGGGATGAATTTATTAATATTCCCTTCTGCCAATATGGATCAATGATTTAGATGACAACACACTGCACTTCAGCTTCTCATCATATTTTCTGCCCAATCAAACGCTCTCTAGAATCATAATAGTCCCGTTCCCTATATTATAAATAGACGCTCACTCTTCACACATTTACTGTTTTCTATGGTGAATAGCACATATTGCATTATATAGGCGGTAGTGAACAATTCATACAATGTGCTTTATATTGGTGCAAATTAAGTCTGGTTACACGTTGTAGTACCCTATAGGTCCCTTTGGGATTATTTTATGGCTTGTAAACACACTTTATCTCTAGAAAAATTGAAATAACTCATTAAATATGAAAGTATTATGCAATCATAAGATATTTCTAATTTATAAAAACTTTTTGGAATAATGGCAAAAAACTATTTGGGTTTTGAGAAGCATTCAGCTCTTAAAGCAAAACAAATAGATATTCAAAACTAAACCTTGGCTTATTTATTTCTCTTCATAGTAGTCCAAGAACATTGTGTATCCACAGATACACCCTTGGGGTCCCCATCCGAGGAAAAGCACATCTGTCTTATATAAACACACTTTTAAATCTGTGCAGGAATGTAATATATGAGGTAAAATCAAACTTCAAATGTGCATAGATACATGGAAATTCCAATCCACAAAAAAGAAGCCAGTAGCAATATAAACCAAACTAAATATTCCCCCAAAAATTAGCTACATGTGCACTTAAATTAGTTTACAATTAAAAGTGATTGATTAACAAAATGAGCCTTTAAACTAATGTACGTATTAATGAACAAGATAACAGTACACTAAAGTTTCAGTGAAGTGGAGCGAGACGTGTCATCAGTCGATGCAATGGGAATGCTCCACATGAACCAGTGTCTGATGCAGGTGTGAATACCTGCCAATCTTGATTGGCTACTGCAGTCAGGTGATGTTACAGGCATGTCGGCTGACTATAAACAGGCAAAACTATAAAAACCTAGAGAAGAAGTCAAAAGATTAAGGAAGACGTACAGGCATATCAGAAGTATGTCAATGTGACACATTGTCTCATTCCCTTCCTCTAGTAGTATCTGTCGACGCTATGTGAACATTGCCATACATTGAACCTGGTGACCAAGAGCTTTTAGTGCCTGTGGTCCGAGGTCCATACCCTCAATACTTACCTATATAACTGTCCCAGGGCAGAGCAAGTTAGGGAGACTGCAGTTCCTGCGCTGCTGTCCCGACCATCCTAAACCATAGCCTTGCTCTAAACGTCACCAAAGGGAGCTTAAAAATGTTAGCATCCCATCCAAAGGACTGGGAAGAGGTCTTAGGAGAGAGCTATGCTCCCTCAACTTCTGATCTATCTGAGGAAAACATCCGCAAAGTGCTTTAGGGAATCTGGTGAGAGAGTATTGAGAATGGAGTGCCTAAAGCAGCTTCCACATCCTTCTGCTCTCTATCGCTGACCATCAGCAAATGGGGTGTTGGCCTCACTGACAGCCAACCTCCACCATTCAGAGGGAGTTAAAGAGAAAGCAGGGCACCCATGGCAAATAAGACCCATTCCTTTCACCAATTGCTCCATGGGACGCCAGTGGCAGTATTGCCCAATCTCATCTTGTGTACTGCTCATTCACATGCAACTGCATGGGGCGCCAGATAGAAAACCCATAACCCAGTAATGCGCATCTTTGATTTGAAAAATGTACTGGCTCTTCCAAGCTTTATAATGGCAGTGACTGTTGTGTCATTTTTGAAGTCCATAAAAGTGCATCTGACTGTAATAAAACTGTTCCACGCGGCTAATAAAGGCCTTCTGAAGCGAAGGGTTTGTGTAAGAAAAATATCCACATTTTAAACTCTATAAAGTAAATAATCTTGCTTCCGGTGATTTGCCTTCCGTATTCAACTTACGGAAAAAGTGTAGCAAATGCTTACACTACCTCTGACGACATTGCACACCAATTACGCTCGTCAGACGTAGCGTACCCTTTCCCCGTAAGTAAATGTCTTATAGAATGTCATATACACCAGGATGGTTTGAGAGTGAGTAAATCATAGGCTAATTGTCCTTTTTGGGTGAAATAACCCTTTAATTAAACTATTTAATCAAGTAAAAATTAAATGTATATCTATATTTTATCATGCTCTAGCCACATTGGACCAGCAGTTTGGAAAATGTATGGATTTATTGAGCGCGACTATCACAGTGCTTTATGGGTATTCTCTAGCTGTTGCGCGTACATCGGTTGTGCACTCATTATTGCTGTGCATTGTGGGCTTAAACGAGTGCACTCGATAATGTCCACTATTGTTTCGGACACCAGGCTGTCCCCTCAAATAGTACCCTATTCATGGGTATAAGGGCGATTATGGACACAGCCTCACTTGATAACACTCGAAACAATCAGTGATAAATTAAGGGGCTGTTTACACATCACCACTCTCAAATAAAAACAACAAAAGCTTTTTGGGGGCCTGAAAACTGTAAAAAAATGGGTTTCAAAGCGTAAGTTATTGAAAATGATACCGTTATTGACTAACTGTAAACTACAAAAAGGCAAATTTGTGAAAACTGTGATGTCATAGGTGTGTAGTTTTTCTTTTCAAAGTGACCTTGTCAATTACTGGCCTGGCGTGCATAATACAGTCGTTTCCGTGTAAACAGATAAAAATATTTCTGATAGGCAGAGAAAAGAGGAGTGGCTCATGTAAATTTCCATTTTTAACTTCTCATTGAACTTTTCTGAGGAAGTCACAGAGGACATTGTTGGTGCCGTCAATTCAATTACCCCCTCATCATAAAAAAATAAATAAAAAATGAAAGACACATGGTGAGAATAGGCTAATTAATCCAATAATGACAGTACGTGTTGAAATGTGACCTAAATGGATGATGATGTGATAAGAAATTAATGCATCTTGACACCAGCAGTGTTATTGGGAATTTTCTTTTTTTTACATGATTTGCTTGTTAATGAATCCATTTTCTGCTTCAAAAGGAATTGAATTTACACTGCTGGTGTTTTTATTTTCTCTACGCAATCCTCTGTTGGCTTTTCCTACACAGGACTTAAAAATATTCTCCTCCTACTCACAATCTGGCCATTCCACTGTGGGATAATTAGCTCCAAATTGTGGACTTTAAAAATGTAGAAATAAATGGGATGAGAATCCTGTGGAGAAATAAGCAGGCATTGTAATGAGGTTAGCTGGGACGTGAATCAGCATCGGCATACAGAGATCTGCGAATGAATGTCGACGTGAGCCTGTGGTGGTGATGGTGCATATATCAACACCATCATCATTGAAGAGGTCAAAGATAGTTCTGGCTTCAAAAACAGTTCATAAATAAATAAGCATTTAAAAATAGACTTAAGGCGCATACATCTAAGGGCAAGGTTGACATTTCGGTATGTCTCCTGACCTGGCATCGGTGATTTGGCAACTTGTTTGTAGTATCTGAAAGTCAGTACAAATGGCAGACCAAAGGGTGGGAGAACAACAAACACCAGTGGGATCAAAGCTAATCCATCAAAGTGTGTTGGCCAAGTAAATTAGTCTGGGACGGAAAGATAAATTCATATTAGGTCTGTTCATTACTCTCTGCCTGCTCAATCCTTACATAATTGCAAATTCTACCATTCAGTTTTGATTTCAAATGATGCATGTCTCTTCTAATATAGATGTTGTTGTGAAAAGTCTGTGGTTCATTTGGAATATTTGTTTGAACTGATTTAATGTAGTATTACATATTTTTGCAGTAATTCTGGTTGAGATCTGATTAGAAGAAGAGGTTATGATTTTTTCATTACTATTATGAGCATGATCAACACTAAGGCCTAATTTATACTTCTGTGTCAAGTGTACGCCGTAGCTACGTCATAGGCTGTGTTTAGCATGCGTATAGCCTACGACGTACCCTGACGTGCACCTCTCCAAAAATGTAACAACACATCAATTCTATGCGGACCGCAAGCGCTGTGATTGGTATGCCAGAACTCCTCCCTCGGGGTATCATGCTCCTTCTGCATGTTTAAATACAGAAGTATAAATGAAAATCGACGTGTAGCCCACGGCGTAGAGGCTACGGCGCAGGTCTGAATTTTTAAAATAAAATTTTGATTGGGTTTATAAACCTGCACTAAAAAGCATATGACACCAAGAGCTAGAAGATCTTTATGATCTTAAATGCATGAATGTTTCGCCAATCATTGTGTAACGGAGGCCAGCTAGTAGTCGCTGTGCGAGTAAACCTCGCTCCTCTGATCTCAAGAGACACTCTATCGACTGACGCTAGAGGTTGCAGCCTTTAGCCTCCTTGTTAGAGCGTCTCACTCTCATGCTGGCGGACCCAGGTTCGAGACGCACTTGGAGCGGGTGGTTCAAACAGGAGGGGTTACAATTGTACACATTCAGGTCTTTAGCGGCTCTATATCTAACACGGATGGATATCTAACACATGTCGCAATAATATAAAACTCTCCTGATATTAAAGTAACAATTACAGAAGGATAAAATAAAGCATATTTTTGCACCTTTTGGAGCTTGGAAAGGTTCAGTTTGAGCAGATGTTTTATACCATCATCACTGTCCTCGTCAGAGCTCATTTCCCTGTACATTCAGCATCGGGCTCATATTCGCAATCTCAAACATATTAATTACAACATCTTCATCATATCATTTTCAACATCTTAAAAATCAATATTTTGATCGCTGACAGCTTCTTCACCAGATCCATCACTTCCCATCAGGGGAATCCCTGCCGCCGTTATGAAGTGTGTTCCAGGGAAGTTTATATGAACAGACCCTCGCTCCCTCGATTTTGATGTGTACACTTCAGGCAGCTTCATATACCACAATGCAACACAAATGATGTGACGTCACAGCATTTCACGTTTAACTTACCCCACCACAAACAACTCTATGATATAACTCCATAGTGGATTCCAAGTGATCAAGGGCTTAGGACGTTCCATTTCAGTCTATTGCTAATGTTCCAATCCGCCAGTAGTGGGCACACATGCAACGTAATCAATGACGCCCATTCGAGTGAACAAGACGGAAGGAAGTTAGTGAGTGAGGCCCTGTCCCAAATGGCACCCTAAACCCTCACGGTCTTCATTTGAGTCCTCACTTTCACAACGTAATGCCGCTCTGACTGCCGGGTAGAAGTCCTCTGTAGCTTGCGAACTTGTGTGCTCAGTTGAAGTGCGCTTCAAGGGCGCATAGCAGCCGCAAAGGGGGTGCTCACGAGCACCCTTCTTAAAGCTTAAATGACAAATGGGACACCCTACGGTCTTGTGGACTTAAAAGACACGCTCACGCAGCGGCCATTGTAAGTCCACAAGACCGAAAGTGCAGATGAAGTGTGCCATTTGGGACAGGACCTCAAGGGCGTAAAACGAATTGGAACCTGAGAGGTGACTTGTGTGGACTTCAGACAGACCGGTATACCAGAATGCATCTCGCACCAACCAGCAAGCGTCAATAGTGGATGAGAAACCCTGCGTAATTTAAAAATACTACTGTTAATGTGTCACAAAATGTAGTTTTAAGAGTTTTTCAGATGAGAATGTAGTTTTTTAAAGCACAAATCTGTGGTTTATTTTTAAAGAGAGCACCTATTTGAAAATTTTATCCGCCGTTAAAATATGCACACTTATTGTCTGTTTTATATTTTGTTTTGTTATAAATATACATGCAGTGAAGATAATAAAGGTATGCGTTGCCTGAACCACATTTGTGTGGCTATAATATGTTTAATATTTTTCTTTATGAAAATGCAGAAATACTGGACTTGTGTCCTCCCTTCCTCAGCAGTTCATTCTCCCCAGTCAAACTTGGCAAGTCTGAACTACCAAGGACGCAAGTCAGACGTTCGCAACCAGTTCGCGACGGCGTACTTGGTAATGAGTTAAATGTCATTTCAAATTAGACATTGCCACCTTGTGGAATAAAGGTAAACTGCAAATATTCCTTCATCCAAGATTCAATTATTGTTGTGTAGAAAAAAAAAAAAAAAAAAAACTTTATACAATATGGACTCTTTTATAAGTGTATTATTTTTATTGTTATATTGCTTATAATACATTGACTGAGGAATACTAAGAAGGTTAATGTCTAACATTAAAAAATAAATGAAGTGGATAGTGAATGAGTCTCAGGTAGGCTAATGTAATTCTGTTATTGCTTTTATGTCATAATTTTTAATGCAACATTAATTACCACTGCTTAGTTTTGGTTACTTATAATTGTCATTTAATGTTTGCTACAGAAATTGCTTTTACTAAAAACTCATCAGATAATTGCTTTGTATTTACTATTACAATAGTAGCTACTATTACATTTTTAATGATGATGATTATTATTGTTAATATTGTTATATATTTTTTCTTAAATCTAATAATAATAATAATAACAACAGTGAATACATGTTTAACTAAATCTGTAAGAAGATACATCATATTTGTTCTTCATGGGACATCTCACCATGACCCAGCTAAAGTAAAGCATTCCTTTTCATCCACTATTACACTCATTTTGATTATTATTATTTAAAATAATTTGTTAAATATTAACGTTAATATTAATGTGAATAATGGCTAGGTAGTTTAATTTAAGTTAATTTAATTTAAGCCATTTTTGTTTAATGATTCCTTTTTTTGCAGGTTTGTTAATTTATAATTTGTAATGATTCCCTTTCAGTCCACTAGAGTGCACTGTTACATCACACACACTGCATTTGTTCAAGCTGCTTTCTGCAGCACGTCATAGTTGCACCGACCATCGCTCTGTTCTCACGAAATTGAATAAAAATTACAGATGTCAGACATTTATTACGCTACAATAAGCCATTACATGTTTGCACACAAAGCATAACATTTTCAATTTCAATAACCACACACTGACTCCTGCTGTAGCCTATAATGAATGCATCATGAGTCACTGAATCATGAAATCAAAGCGCTGCCTACAGAAGAAAGGCTTGCTCAATATATCACCATGCCCACAGTGAGATTTTTCTTTCTTTTTTTGTTGCTGAAAAGGCAGTCCTTCAGTGTAATAAAATAGAGAGAAAATCCAACAGCATTTTACATCTAATAATCTAACAACAGCCTACTGTGATAAATAATTCACTGATTAGAATCAAAGACAGTGACAAAGCTGTTCTAAATGAACATGAACAACATGACATAGGGCAATATAGCCCTATATAGGGCATATAGGCAAGAGAAGTTTTGCTCAGTGGAGTTAGTGTGTTTCAGCTGTTAACCTAACGTTGGCATATGAAAGTCTTTTCATTCCTATTGAGCAGTATATTTGAGTGAAACGGCATTTAGAAGAAGAAGAAAAATAAATAAATAATAAAAGTAGGGCATGACTTGATTTGATCCATCTAGTATTAAATTGATCGCTGGTGATGGATTGTCATTTTATAGGCCAGTACGTGGAACGGGTTTAGCACTTTGTTCCATCGTCTCTAAGTCAATGTTGTTGTTTTTTATGGGATTTTAATTAAATGTTTGAAAGCGCTGTGGTGAACACAAGCTCAACGTTTTATTCAATAACATAAAAAACATCACCCACTTGTGATTTTTTTAAAGCTGTTTTGAAAATGGCGACTACTATGGATATTAGTCCCGAGATGAGGCTATACAGATGAAACCTCATCTAACCTCTGTCTGCGTTTACAGCCTTGTTATGCTCATAATTGTGCTGTTATAAACTAACTCAATCGTTCTGGAAAAAATGTTTTTAGATTAAACTGAAAGAGTTGTGGGAAACTTTGTGATGGTTACATTGAAGTCTTGGGACCGTGGTGTAGTTTTATGGCAACGGCTTCAAAATTCATAAAAGTTGTGTACATCTGTGAAAATGATCTTGATGGACAAAACGTGTAGGCCTATCATAAAGTTTTGTTGATCACAGAGCTTGTTTTTTCTGTTAATCCAAAAGCTTATGGAAAAATCCTATTGGGATTTTGTCGAGGGATTCAGTGTGATGCTAACTGCCAATTGTCATACAAAGTGTGACATACACATTGTCACATTGTCAAATACATGTGAGTGACCTCTTGGTTGGCGCTGTCACAAACTAATGTCCTAGAAATGCGGTCCTAGAACTGCAACGGTCGTAGAACTCCAAGTCCTGAAACGGCAGCCTTCAGGAATGCATCGATGCCACTTTCCCGCCAGAACACGCCCCTCAGCCGAGACTGAGTGGCAGAAAAGCTGCTGCTTGACTGGAGTTAATAGGGAAAAAACGCGAGTAAAACAAACAGTTATCAGTTTAAACTAAAGGTTAAACTCCATAGTGTTCTTTACAACTTGGCAAAGATCCAGTGATCCATGAATATTGACATGCAGCCAGGAATCGTGTTTTCCTGACATTTATATGAGCCTGATTTCAATACAGAAATATGTATCACTGTCAGTCATCACAATTTCGAGAATGTATCCCATATGTATATGCGGATGGGTCTATGTATTGAAACGTGTATGTGGCCGTTTGTCAAGAATGGAAAACAGAAGTTTTATTAAAATTCTGAACATATTATAGGCCTATTAATTATAATTTTTTTATAATGCTTAGCTAGCACACAAATAGTAAGCTCTCTTTATAAACACTAAAAGCTGTCGATCATTCAATGAATGCAATCTCACAAGTTCCGTTATATTAATCAATGAAGCTGACAACACAGTGAATCAATCTCTTATTTTATTACATAATGTCTACACTTTGTTAGAGAGGATTAGCGAATGTGCAGAACTCAACACTGGACAACAACTCAAGCTGTGAGTGGATTCTAACTTCAACACCTGTGATTGGCCATTGCGGTTTAGAAATCAACAAATATGTCTGTGATTGGCTACATTACTTACCGAAGGGAAAACACATTGTAAATGTAATAATTTGATGAGTGCAAATACAGAAACGCACTGGCTCTTTTATATGCTATGATTACAAATTCTTACAGAGGATTACTGCTTGTTGGGCAGCTTTTTCCTCTAAAAGCAATCAGTAAATCCTGAGCATTGCCAATGCACTGTCTGGGCAGTGGTTTCAGTGAGAAAATTACATGCTATTATCAAGTCCATCTGCCTCGGTCCGGAGGAGGCACAGGGATGTCCATGGGGTCCGTGGCCAAGCCTTCCCCAACCCACCTCTGGCGCCAGGCCTTGTTTTGTGTGCTTTTCGCTGCATTCACGCTATAAACCAATGCTGCCTCCCAGTCTTTTTGCCACTCAGTGGGGCGTAACTGCAGTCATTCCAGCTAATGTGATGCCACGTGCATACCCTCGCATGAATATTAAATGCTAGAATGAGATGGTCTAGTACAGGGGTGCCCAAACTCAATCCTGGAGGGCCACTGTCCCTCAGAGTTTAGTTTCAACTTACCTCAACACACTTGTCTGGAGGTTAGTAGAATGCTCAGGATTGTGGGATACCAAAGGCAGAGAAGGATACATAAATGCTGCCTTTGAAAATCGATCAGATGAAGGTATCTCAGGAGACAGGAAGTGAAACTAACATTAGATTCAGATGCGTCTTGATGCCTTCCTGCCTTGAAATGTGTCCTCCAAAGGGACCAAGGGAGCGAGTATATATCCCACACTTCAACTTGATTGGGATGTCACAGCAGATCGCACTTTACTGTATGATATATTAATTTATTTTGAGAATGAATCACATAATACTTGTAACTACCTTATGTTCACAGTCAAAGTTTATACTATATTTATACTATATTATGTTTATACTATTTTAGTTTTTTATATTTTTTCCAACAATTTATATGCATATAGAATGGATTCCCCTAAGTGCACATGGCTACGTCATATACGTTCCCGCCCCTACAGTCACAGCACAAAAATACTATTAAAACTTTTTTTATATCAACTGGCTTTCTATTACCGGTAATACAATACAGTGAATGACATCCATTTGTTGTCTCCCAGTGTCATACATTATTGAGAGTTTAGTTTTTTTTATACCTATGATATTATGCTGTAGTCATAGCGGTTTGGAAAATGAATGGATGATTATGCTCAGATGCGGGAATTAATTAGACGCGTGACTCACAGTGCATTATGGGTACTCTAGGCCATTGAGACTTCATCGGTTGTACATTCGTTATTGCAGTCCATTGTGGGATAGATTGAGTGCACTCAATAACGTTCACCACTACAAATAGTTGTCTCCTCAAAAAGTGTATAGGGGGCAATTTCAGACGCGGTCTTGATGTATCCTTCAAAATGGATGCAAAACAAAGGTTGCATTCCAAGAATCCTTCAAATTTAGGGCGAATTCCAAACAAATTTGAAAAATAATTTTTTCACTCTTCAAGGGCTCTTCGGGGAGGGGACGTAATTTGTAGGAGCGGACCAAACAAAAGTGAACAACTGAATCCTTTCACAAAGGGCCCTTCCTCAGGTCCTTTAGCAAAGGGAACATGCAATGATCACTTCAATTTAAATATTTGTGGCCATGTTCTGCTCTTCAGAGTGAGTATGGCATAGGGATGCTCAATTATTTGGAATTTTCCCTGAGACGGCCTTTAGCGGTGCTTGATGATGTGGCAGCTGAGATATGCAGCCTTATTATAGATATGCAGCCTTCTGATTAAGAACCATCCAAGCTATTGGACTGACACTTTTTTTCCGCCCTCGTGGCAGTGAACATGCCATCAGAGAAGAGAAGAAATGTCACTACAGAAGAGAGGGAAAGTTACTTTGTTTAAAAATTATGATGGCACATCTTGCATCTTGTCATCAAATACACATCAATATGTGCTCACCTAATCTGACCCTAAATAACCCTTAATAAATTTGCCTATAGAGTGTTGGAATAGTCAGATTTTTCTCTGTATTTTGTGTATTTTTGTGAAAGTGAAAATGGAGAACAGGAGTGGGAGGCGGAGGCGACAGAGAGCGATTCATGGCTTCAAGTCAAAGCGCTGAGCCCTCAGGGATGGAACGGCCTCTCACGCCTCTCTGGTGCTCAGCTCGTTCATAAGCTAACACACTGCAGGGTCACATGGTGCAAATGACCAAACCTATCCCACATTGTTAACATTAACTTAACTAATATAAGTGATTGCTATCTTTTATAGTGTGACTGAATGTGTTTTTAATGTGTAACATACAGCCATCCCGCCTCTGCAGAATTGTTACTACACTAATTTTGTGCAGGTTCATTTAGCTAAACACATTTTCATGTCACATTGTTAAAGCTTTTGGCAAAATTACAATACAGATTGATTCAGAATACAGCATTTCAACACAATGTAGTTGTTCAGCCCACAGACTTACCTTCAGGCACTGTTTTTTTTTGTACCAGCAAAATACGTAGCCTAATTTAGTATGAAACCATGGGATTTTTATAATAATATCAAAATACCATGATATTGCTGACAAGTGGCTGGCAGGCAGAATTCTAACCTGGTTTGTTTTATGTTTTAAAGTCCTTTGTACAGCAGCAAAGTGCTGAAAGTTGTTCATGTTCATTAAGAACAAGACAGAGTCGCATAACATGTAATTTAAGGACAATTACATGCTCACTTGTGCAGAATGAACACAAATTGCACTCAGATTGCTTTATTTCTGTTGTATCCCATCACTTTATTTTGTGGGCTTATAAATGGTTTAATTAGAAAATAATATTCTTTCAGACTTCAGTACAAATATAATTTACTTAATCTTGTTTCTCAGAAAACAAATCCAAGTATCCTTAAAACAAAACATATTAACTTAAGCAAAGAAGATTATATCTTGAATTAGTCTACATTTATTAAATCTAATTAAATTTAGTTAAATGTGTGCTTAAAATCTAATGCAAAATTGTATTGCTTTTGTATACCAAAAATAACAAACTGACAGGCTGACAGACAAGTTAATGTGCATTACTTGAGAAATTGTGAGGTAGTCATCCCAAAAACAAAAAAAAGGTGTGAAGACAGGCCAGACAGGAACATACGGTCATCCTCAGAGGAAATTAGTGCAGAAATGTATTAGAAATTATTTTGTATTTGTTGTCTTGAATTGCTTTGTGTGTGTGTGTGTGTGTGTGTGTGTGTGTGTGTGTGTGTGTGTGTGTGTGTGTGTGTGGACTGGTAATCCCTACGGTATGGGGACAAAATGTCCCCACAAAGATGGCAATATCCAAAATCCTTGTCCTTGTGGGGACATGTTTTGGTCCCCATGAGGAAAACATCTTATAAATCACACTAAGTGATGTTTTTTGAAAATGTAAAAATGCAGCATGTCTCCTGTGATGGGTAGGTTTAGGGGCAGGGGCAGTGTAGGGGGATAGAAAATACGGTTTGTACAGTATAAAATGTATTACGCCTATGGAATGTCCCCATGAAACATGGAAACACAATGTGTGTGTGTGTGTGTGTTTTAATTACAAAACAGTACCATATTCTAACAGAATCAATTTTTAATATAATATCCATTCCAATTTACAAGTGCAGGGCAAAATGATTGTATAATGGTTTGGTTTTGAAGAAGCCCTTCTGGCAGAGCTGTGCAGGAATAGCTAGTTTGAATAGTCCTGTCTGCTGTAACGAGATGTGTTTGTGTGCCTTTTCAACATAGGCTTGCTACATGACCAGAAAAACATGAAAACACCTGGTTTCAGCACCTATTACAATACCTTTCCTCCAGGGGAAATTTTCATTTGTAGTAAATAATAAGCCTACAACCCAGATGGGTGTGATGTGATTGGTAGCACTGGTGGCTTATTAAGTGGATCATAATCCTGTTTCCTGGACTCGCATTTGGACAGAGCCAGTCACACTGCATGTGGATTATCCAAACTCACGAGACATCCTCTTCACTGCAATGTGGCCCATGGTTTGAGATTAAAACCCTTGATAGGAACAGCCAGCATGAGGAATCGGTTTATGAGGTGGGAGTAGAAGCCTTTACATCAATCTTGTCTAAACCCATTAGCCTAGGAGAAAAGGTCTGAAGTTCTCCACTGAGATTGTAAGAGAAAAAAAATAGCCTGAGGATTTAATGAAAATGACGAGAACTAACAGAACATGTTCTACAGCAGAAAACAAATACAGGATGCATATACAAATAACATAATTGGGAACGGGTTCAGATTATTAAGACAATGGTTACTCCAAATCTCAATAGTACAGTGATTATGACCTCTGGTGTTGAGACAGTAACATTACATCTATGACATTTCACTAATGCTTAGATCTGTAGCGCTTTTTGAGTGTGGTGTGGTTTATATTCATGCACCGCTTTAATACATAAAAAATGATGGTCAACAGTCATTTTAGTTTTACCAGATGTGTCCAAGGGTGACATGGTTTAAGGGAGTAATCTTGAACAGTGTAAATTTGCAAGCCTTAATGCATACATTTAATGTTCTGCATGTGAGACATAATTTAGACATTACATTATGCGTCCATAAAAAGGTTATTCATCTCTCAAAGCTAAACTGACTCTACAAATAATTCAAAGTGTCGTTTTTTTCTAAACGATTACCAACTAATCCAGTTACACTAATTGACTTATATAAATACTGCTAAAAGCATTAGTGAATGCCTGAAATTATGATTTGCTAAGCTGATATAACAGAGATGTTATACCAGTTCAGTGAGACTCCATCCCTATAAAATATTCTGTGCAAATGCATAAATCTGTTTGAAATTAAATCAAGAGGCTTGGATGGAAGCCAGTGCATGCTATTGCACTGATGGTCTGATTAGACATGTAATTGTTGAGAAGACTATTCACTTAAAGGCTGGTTCACAATGCCCCAACAAACACCAACGGGGTTAACACTCTGATCTAACAGCCCGAAATGTGAGCAAGGCTTAAGTCGACATGAAGTGGAAGTTGTTATAATCTTCTTCCCTATTGTGATGTATATCAGAGTGAAACTGCAAGAGGGAGGGGAATTTATTACAAGGGCACATGAACATGTCATCTGAATAAATTCTGTAAAAAGCTAGGATATGTTAGCCTGGCCTCATCGTTAATACGTAGGTATTAATACGTTACTTTCAAAGAGACAAAGGTCTTAGGACGTTTGGAGAAGTGCTAAAATGTAGAATATAGACGTATTTGCAACATTTAAACGTAGTATTATTACATTTTTACAGCTAAAAAACGTAAAATATTTACGAATCCATCATGAATTTTTTTAAGAATACAAAACTGTATACTGGTAAAAACATTTTATTTTTTTGTTATATTATAAAGATATCTATATAATTTCCCTTTGACAATTTTATTGATTAATGTAAGATCCCTTAACACTACCCCAAACCTAAACATACCAATTTAATACAGAATACAAAGAAACTAAAAGGTAAAACGTTGGAAAATGACGATTTTGGTAACAATATAGCATTAAACAAATATTTTGAACGGCTAATCCTACACCTACCCTTTAGCATTTATTAAAACAAGGTACTGTTATAAATAAAAGCATAACAGACAGACCAGTGTAATCACAATCATTTATTTATTGCAAACATGTCAAAAGCGGTACCAAAAGTAGTTCAAATGAAGATGTGTTGCAGGCGCAGTCCTCTCTGGTGGTATATAATAGTTTTGTATGAGGTCCAGAGCAGAATGTAAGCTATTAATCAATGAAAATATTAATCCGGCTTCTCTCCGTGAAGTCGCGCGTTTCCCATTTCAAATACAAATCGACTGAAACACGGCATGTCAAAATCTGTGACGAAGCAGGCTCCAGCAGGCGAGAGCCAATGAGCGTTCGATGCCACTGCCGTAAATCATGTCGTAACGCTTCACGAGGGCGCGTTTTTTGAATTTGAATTCATAACGAGCGCGAGATTTGGTGTTTATGGTCGCGCTTACTGAGAGGAGATGAAGACTAATGGAAGGCTAATGGAGATGAAGAAGATCTTTGGATAAAGGGCTCAATTTGGATTTGTTTCTCGCAAACATTTGGATTCTAACGATTTGGATTACAGCGAACGAATAAAGTGTTGTGTTTTGTGAATTAATGTTGTGTTTTGGTGTATCTTGTGATCGCCAGTTGCTGAAAAGGAGAAAACGCTCTTTTATGTCTCACGGCAAACAACAAGCTACTACAAAATGGTTGGCAAGAACGTTATTCATCTTAAGTTTTTAAAATGCAGTCTTCTTTTAACATTATCTAGTCATCCGAAATGAGTTTGTAGCAGAAGCCACAAACAGAGCAACATGTTATTTTATATTTCTGTTATTTTATATTAGGTAGATTAACTTAGTAAAATGCATTTAACAAATGCGACTGAAAACATGTATTGATGTGACTATTGGATATAAAATAAACAATATTAATGCCACGATTTTGATATTAATGCATGGGAGCCGGTGGCTGGTACGTTAACTTACACGTTCACACTTGGATACGTAGATCATTTACATTTTAGTGCTGTCAATATTGTACATTTTAGTGCTGTTAATAAGTCAGTATTGTACGTTTTATTGTGTGTGAAAACGTAAGTAAATGTACGTAGTAGAATCACACTTTACGTAAAAATACTCACGTATTTTCATGAGATGTTGCAGCTGTTGAATAATATTAATTTGTTGCTTGGCCTGTTTTTTGATGTGCACAATGCCTCTTGCCATTTAAAGGCAGTTTAGGAAAGCGATGCTGTTCTGATGCTTTTGGTTGGCTCTCTTGTTTGAATTTGCAGCACACCACGTCTGCCAATTATATCAATCCACAATGGTGCTGAAAGCTTTAGGCTACAACCCGTCTGAGAGTTGCCACCATGGCGAGTGATAAAAATGTGGTCCAGTGCTGGAAATGTAAAAAATATTTCATCCTGAAATCTGTAGGCTATTTAATCTCAGAATGATCTCAAAGTAAAAGAGGCGCTAAAGTCTGATTTTGTGGTGTGCTTTAAAATTAAATTATTATAATCTTAATTCAAGTGATGAAGGATTTTGAAAGTCTGACAGTAAGTGTTGAGTTAACCAAGCCTGGTTTAAATGTTTGAAAATGATTAACAGTTGAAAACATTCATTAGAAATTTAGAAAAGTAATCAAATGTAATCAGTAATTAAAATAATTACACTGTAAAAAACCCAACTTGAAAAAAGTTCAAATAACTGGTTTTGTTGTGTTGGCTCAGCAAAAATCTATGAAAAAGTCAGTACAACTAAGTTTAATACACTTACTCAACACAATCCAGGTGTTTTTCTATAAACTTAAAACGATTAGTTTTGTGAACAAAGCTTTGCAAGTTCAACCAAAAACCTTCTGCTAACTTATTTATTTGAGTTAAGTCAATCTCGTTTAGGGAACTGCCCTCCCATAAGCAAATGCAAATTTTAGAATTAAATGCAACCATTTGGTTATGGGACAGTGAAGAAAAATTGGTGTTTAGTTTTTTTACTTATTTATAACTTAGTTATATCATTTAACTTAGTTAAATGAGCTTAATGTATAATTGTAAATTATTGTGTATTATTGTAAAATAATGATAATAATAATGAATATTAATAATATATTTTTTAAAATATTATATATTATATAAATTATTGTTGTTATTATTATTATTATTATTATTATTATCATTTAAAGTATGGCTACTGTATAAATAATATTATTTTACAATGATAATAAAATTAGTATAATAATAATAATTATTATTATTATTATTAGCAGTAGTAGCCTAGTAGTAGTAGTAGTAGTAGTAGTAGTAGTAGTATATTGTGCTCAACTGTGAACCCTTGAAGGAAGACTTTTACTGTGAAGTTTCGTTAACAAGTGTAGTGGGCGCCAATGCTCTCATCTCACTAGTTTGCGAACTGAGTATATGGAATGTTTTTATTGAATTGTTAGATTTATATCAGCAATTATCAGCATGTTTTCTGATAAACCTTATAATTTCCTCTCGCTCTAAACCACGCCCCCAGTACGTGACCTTTGCGCAATCTTGCTGTGCGTCAACGTATACTTTTTAATGCGGGAGAAACATCTAGAAGAGATTAGCAAACGGCCGAAGAAGAAAGAAGAGACAGCTCGTGGGTGATAATAATCCAGAGGAATATTTATGGTGAGTGCTTTTATTTGGTTTTTGATTATTGTTGCTCTATATTTTCCTAAATTATTCAATTGGATAATGTTCTATATTCCTAAATTAGTCGATGGTAAAAATAGAGACACCGCTGCTTTTTCTTTGTAAGTTATCAACATTACTGCATATTTAAATCTAGTTGTATTTTTAATCCAGTTAAAAATAACTATTACGTTTTGTCTTTAGTTGATGGATTTTCTGCACAGTTAAATTGCACGTGGAATTCGTGCATATGACTTGAGTTGCCTCATTAGCCAGAAAACTTCTTTATCTGTTAACCCTTGTTTATTGTTCAAATTCACTACCTTTTCGTTATGTTCGGTATGAAAACATCCACTTAATTAAACTGCTGTATAAATGTATCAACGATAAAACATGTATATATATATATATATATATATATATATATATATATATATATATATATATATATATATATATATATATATATGTTAACCAACCTCAGTCCTGATCAAAACTACTAAGTAAATGTTTTTTAAAAAATCCAGGATTTTTACTCTTTAATTGCCTAGTTCATAAATTATCTCACTGATTTTGGGGGAAAACACAAAATTACTTTTTTTAATATTAAAGTGATTGTGGACTGGATATTTATTTTCCTTTTATTACAGCCTTGGATATGTGGAAGATTAGTAACAACATTAACGTTGATGCATTGTTAGTTTTTGTGTAGCATCAATTTTTAACTCTTTTTTTCCCCCTAATTTTTAAAAGCTTTTTTTTGCACAGGCTATTTAAAGGGTTAATGGTGCCACCTGGTGATTAACAGTAAAATTACAATTTTTGCCTCTTCCCAACAAGGAAAACCACCAGCAAAATCCTTTTATTTGCTGAAACACAGAGAAAGTTGTGGCCAAATTAAGACTCCACGCCACCCAACATAACATAGGTTAAATGGATAGTTCACCCAAAACAACTGTATGGAGTGCTACTGGGAATTCTGATTAATTTCCCTAACAGTAGTAGAATGACTGATGGAAAGTTTGGAGGGGATAATGATTATTGAAAATAGCTGTGCAGCAGTTGCCATAGACTAAAAATATATATAAAAAGTATAGGAATAAAATTATTTGTCAATTTCATTGTTGATTAATTAATTTGCCTTTTATGAAACTGATCATTCATGTTTGTGTTTTTCTTAAACAGATCTACCTTGAGAGCACACTCGATGCAGTGCAGGTACTGTAAATACGCCTGCCGCAGTCAAAATCTGCTTCTGAGACACTACAGGCACGTTGATTTTCTGATCATTTATTTCCAGGCATATTTTACCAATTCCAAACCACATTAATCTTAATAACTACTATAATTTTTTTATTTTATAACTTATAAGTGATATATAATTGTTTGTGAAGGCTGGAAATAAAAAAAATGCCTTATATTCAGGTGTGCATAATTATTTGACTTAGACTTTTTGTTTGTTTGTTTTTACAGATTAATTTTTTTTATTAAATGTCCATGTGAAGGATGCAATACTAATGCAATACTAGAAATTGCAGTTTAAGGCATGACCGTTGGACTGTGAAATGCTCTTTGGGTCAGACAGAAGCAGGCGGTGAAGAAAAGAAACGTTAACTGCAAAAGAATTAAGGTGAAGAATTAAGTGTGAAACCACCTGAAACAATTTGGACCAGAATCACCATTTTCCAGAACTGCAACCCACCTGGAGTCTCCAGAAGCGTATCAGGACCTCAGAGATTTAAGTTGGGTGAAGAATCCATATATTTTTTTATGGGCTTTATAGACAGATGTTTGACAAATTAATCTTCCAGAATCGGCAAAAAATGAAAAATTCTGGAAGATGAAAACTTAAGTCTCTGAGATCCTGACACACTTACGGAGACTCCAGGTAGGTTGCAGTTCTGGTAAATGGTGGTGCTGGAGACTAAATCGTTCCTGACGGTTACACACTTAATTCTTCTCCTTAATTCTTTTGCAGTTAACATGCATTTTCTTCTCTACCTGCTTCTGTCTGACCCAATGAGCATTTCACTGTCCAATGGTTAGGCCTTAACTGCAATTTCTAGTATTGCTTTAGTATTGGAACAATTTAATATATTTTTTTTATTTTAAGATCTGTTCAATCTCTTTTTGCTAATTGTATCAGTAATAGAAAAGGAGCCTCATAATTATGTACACTTGAATATAAGGGTGGTTCATTTCCAGCCTTCATGAACAATTATATATCACTTATAAATGCTTAAATACAAAATGAATAGTATTTAAGATTTAATGTGGTTTGGAATTGGTAAAATGTTTCTGGAAAAAAGAATATGATCAGAAAATCAAGTGCGTGCAAAATTATTAGGCACAATCTTAATACCAATGTGACACTTTTGTGACAATTATTTACTCTTTTGAGTATACAAAAATATTCTATATATTTTTGGGTGCTCAAAGACAAAATAATTGCCACAAAATCTGTCACATTAATTATAAAGATTTAAAAATATAACCACTCATTTTAAAAGATCGTGAATGTATAGATTACATTTTAGGCTTTTTGTAATCAGCTTTTGTGGATTGTTGTTGTCGTTGTTGTTGCCCTAAGCCCCACTTCATTTCTGACCCTTTGCCATCCCTAATACACATTCAGTGACACTCAATGATCTTTAAAGGGTTAGTTCTCCCAAAAATGAAATTATTTACTCACCCTCAAGTCATCCTAGGTGTATATGATATTCTCCTTCCAGATTAATAAAATTTGATTTGCATTCAAAAAATATCCTTGCTCTTCCAAGCTTTATGATGGCAGTGAATGGCTGTTTCTGTTTTGAAGTCCATAAAAGTGCATCTATCCATCATAACTGCTCCTTCTGAAGTGAAGCAAAGCTTTCGTGTGAGAGAAATATCCACATTTAAAACTTTATTATAAAACTTTATTAACTAAAATAACTAGCTTCCGATAGATGGCCATATGCATCGATTTACAGTGATGGAGTAACCCTTGACCTGACACGTGACGTAATGAAGAACAAAGAAGATGCTCCTACATGCATCATACATCACATCAGAGGTTATTCTTTTGCCGTAAGTCGACTTGCGTAGGCCGTCTGCCGAAGCTAGTTATTATTATAGTATTTAAAAATTTTAGATATAGATATTTTTTTCACACAAACGCTTCGCTTTAGAAGGCCTTTATTAACCCCCTGGAGCTGTGATGGAAAGATGCGCTTTTATGGACTTCAAAACAGAAACAGCCATTCACTGCCATTATAAAGCTTGGAAGAGCAAGGATATAATTTAATATAACTCTGATTGTGTTCGTCTGAAAGAAGAATGTCATACACACCTAGGATGACTTGATGGTGAGTCAATCATGGGCTAATTTTAATTTTTGTCTATCCCTTTAAGTAATCATGCAGAAATAAATCATAATTAAAATGATTTTATTTCTCTCTTACAGACAACAGATATTGTATCACACACTCTACGGCTCTACGGGGACTCCCCTTTTACCTCAGGAAGCAGGATGCAATATCAAAGACTTGTCTGGTAGGTTTTCAGCTTTTTGTTCATCCCATATTTTCATTGATTACTGTTATTTTATTAAATGCATTGTTATATTTAATAAAGTTCCTGATATGGTTTGCATGTGGCTTGTTTTCATAAAGTATTTATGTCAGGTTAGCACATAATGCCATGCTTTGTTTGCAATTTTTATATTTGTACTTCACCATTTTCCATGACATTTATATAATTCTAAGGACACTGACTTAGAGGAGACATACACAAGAGGAGTGAAACTTGCCATTCTTGAAGTCATGGAGGACAATCTCTCTGAGCAACAAAGAGATGTCAAAACTTCGCCATCATCCTGGAGGAAACTGTGGTTTTGGAGGACCTACCTGACTTTCCCACTGCTTTCATGGTACTCTTTGGACTTCTTTGTTTAAACATTGAGTATCCAAAAGGACTCAAATACACATTTGAGGAAGTGCAGAACCTCTTAGTGGGATTGGGAGAAAAGTGCACTAACAGAGTTCAGTCCCTGAAGAATAAGCTTTTTAAGATGCGTTTAGTGTTTTCAGATGCTTTTATTGTTAATTAGTACCTTCGTTATAATGATGATGTTTGTTAGGATATTGTGTTGAGGTGAATTTTATATTCAGACTTTTAGTCTTGAATTCTCTAAAAGTCATTTTAACAACTATCATTATTGATACACTTTTGGACTGTTAGTGTAATTATAAGACATTTGTTTCCTGTGAGAATATTTAAAGGGATGGTTAACTCAAAAATGATAATTCATTATCATTTACATTTTTCTCAAACTCATATGACTTCCTTTCTTCTTTAGAACACAATAATATAAATGTAAACCCATATATTTTATATAAATGTAATCCATATGATTTAATCCATGCCTTCTGAAGCAATACAATCAGATGTCAAGCTTTTTTAAAGAATTAGGAGTAACATTTTTGATCTTTCTCCCAAAAGTATTGCTTCAGAAAAATATAGATTAAACAATGTTTTTGTGCCTGATCCACAGAAGAAGGAAGTAATATGAGTTTGAGACAGAAAAAGTTAATTATAATGAATTATCATGTTTGAGTTAACTATGCCTTTAAAATAAATTCTTGTCACAATGACAGCTAACTGAAATTACATTTAATTGCCTTACACATGCTTGTGAAAGTAAATTGCTGTTTGGAATAAATGTTTTGTTGTGTTAACTTGCTGTTTTCAGTTTTTGTCTTGGGCAATGCTATTGTTTCCAGCCATAACGTATTATTTCTTAGTACCAATTTCCAATGGCATTTTTTTGTTCACTCAACTTAAGACATTGAGTTCTTCAGACAAAAAATGTTGAGTTGGCCCAGCTTAAAAAAGTTTGTTAAAGAATAGTTGGACCTCTCCAGAAAACTAACAATCTTAAGTTAACTCAACTAAACATTTTTTGTATGACTGACAACTTAATTTCAGTCAGTTTAACTGTTATTTACAAAAGTTGAGTAAACAAGAAAAAGCTAGGGGAAATTAGTACTAAGATTTTTTTTGTTGTACTGGCTTAAAATTTTTTACAGTGTACACTACTTGTTATCTTTAACCTGTGGACCCCATACACCCGGCGCAATGCGACGCCAAGTGTTTTTTGCTAGTTTCAGCCTGACGTAAGCACATTGTTGGCGCAGTGCAATTTTGAGGCAACTTTTAACGACTGCGCCATTGACCAACAAAAACGTGGTCTAAAGCGCAGTATTTTGTGTTATTTAAAGTAATATGTGCCTATAGGCAGGTGCACAACGGTGTACACTTATTACACACACAGGGACAAGCAGCAGCACACAAACATTTTTAAATATTAAAACTAAAGGGATTCCAACTAGCTTTTGAAGGGAATAGGAGATAACACTCTGGAGGACAGAAGAGCGAGGAAATGAGGAAGCATCAATTTGAGTATTGAGAAGCACCCACATACTTACGTAATAATAATAAAAAAGTAATACAAATTTTATGTTTATCTAAAGTCATTTTTGCTTATTAGTATGGTTGAATTGGATCATCGAAGGTCAGCAGCAAAGACATTGATTAATAAAGTGACATTAAATACATTTAATTAAAAGTATTTTTGTATTAACATATTTAATTATTGCAGGTTCGAATAATATTCTGAGTTTGCATTTCACAGTTTTTATTCGTTTTGAGGAATAATGAACCTGTTTTTGAGCAAGTGAGATGAGTAAGAGCAAGTGAGATGACTGCACTTCCGGGTTAGAGAGTCAGACTGGTAACCGGAAGGTTGCGGATTTGATTCTCAATACTGGCAGGAAATTACTGAGGTGCCCCTGAGCAGGGCACCAAACCCCAATCACTCCCCGGGCGCCACAGCAAAATGGCTGCCTATTGCTCTGGTGTGTGTCCATGGTTTGCAGTGTGTGTGCGTGTTCACTACTTCTAAAGTGTGTGCAATAACTTGAAAGGGTTAAATGCAGAGGACAAATTACAAGTATGGGTACCAGGCTCTCAAGGCAAAAAATTTAAGTACATAAATATTTTGTGAAACCATTTTTCATGCACATAAATATGCAAATTGTACAAAGTGAATTTCTGTTTCAAACAGGTTTCCCAAGGACTCCCTCTCGTCTGCCATCTGTCAGCGAACAGGATAGTCCCACCTCAGGCTTACGCCATTGGTTATGCTTATGTTGCTAAGCTAGGTTGCTTCACAAACAGTTGTGATGTTGTGATAAAGCCACAGAGACACAATGTTAACAGAGACTTTTCTGAGAAAACCCACAAATTGCTTACTTATAACTGTCTGTGCCTATTAAGCCGAGATGGGAGAAAATATTTTAACATCGAAAAAATTACACACTTCAGCTCTTACAAACCTCTGCTCTTGGGGCCATCGGGATGTCTGCAGTAATAAGAAGTGTGAAAAGTGATGATACAGTAGATGTGAGACTGGATAAATCTCGCCCTGTGGCTGATGTAAACTTCATCTCTCTCAGAAGAAAATGCACTGTGCTGTGAAATCATCATCAAGAAATGCACCACTACACCATAATAAGGTCGTGAAAGCAATCATTGCCCTTTAGCATTAAACCCAGGTTATCACAAAGGAAGTGTAAGGGAGAGAATGCTGACTCGACAGCTTTGAATGAATTAGGGCCCGTTAGCTCTGTGGAAACCACTGAACTGAATGTGATAACTTTTCTTTTGCTAATTTAAGGGCTAGGAGCAGGCTTAACTCAACCCAGGACGGAAAAAGTTAATGGGCCAAGCTAAAGGTAAATCTGCCAATGGGAAATCTGGTCTGAAAGTATTCATTTTCTTAAGGTATAATTCTAAAGATTTTTCAGCAAACCCTATGGGTGTAACGATGCATGCAGGGAAGCCGAAGAAGACAGAAGAATCAGGTTCCAAAAAACTCAATTCCACTTCAAAAGTTAGACAAATACATCTAAATACAACAAAGAGTGCAGGCAAGGGTGCAGGTTAAATCACAGACAGAAACGAGATGATTAATAACACGGCTGAAACTAATAATGATGGTAGCCATAGAAACAAAGGAAAAGGGTCAAGTTTTGTCTGGATAGTATAGGCCAGTTAGCCCCTGCATGCTGGTAGATGCTTTAACTACAGTTTTGTCTATTTACAGTCATTCAATGTAGCCATGCTTTCTACTTAAAATACATTTTATTAAAAATGTGAGTCAAGTATTTTATGAGGGCTCTTAAAAGCGTGATCTGCATTTGACATCACAGCTCAGGATATTTCTTAAACCCAATCAAAAACTTGACAGACAGGGAGTTAACTTCACTAAAAAGTGAAGACAAATCCCCTTATTTTTTGTTTGTTTGCTGTTAACAGAGCCTAGCGCCAGTGACTTTAGGCCTTTTTGAATATCACTGTTATGGGCAGTTGTGGGTTGCAATTATTTCAGAACATTGTAGCGTATTCGAGCTTGCTATTGTTTGGCCCCCGTGGCACAATGATCACTTTGCTGTGATTTAATGTGTCTCTCTGTCATGACCTCTGGCAAGCTCTGCTCTGAATGAATGGAGCATCTTAGGCGAGCACTGTCTATTTCTTTCAGCATTTCTGCTTGTGTTCAAATGGGCAGGAGAAACATAACTGTTTGATAAATGCCGAGAGAGAGAGAGAGAGAGAGAGAGAGAGAGGTAAATGGTTTTAGTTTTATTGCATTTACTTTAGTAAATCATTCACCAAATCAGTTAAATCCTCTTCCCAAACAGATATTTACACAACTGTTCAAAAATTTAGGGTCAATACGATTAAAACGATACGATTAACTGTTCTTTTTTTCCAAATAAACGTCAAAAAACCCATAGTCAAAAAATAGTTTCAACAGAATGTTTTATTTTTTGCATCATTTGTTTAAACAGAAAGCAGTTATTTTAAATTGTAATATTTCACAATATTACTGATATTCTGAAAGATGCAGACGCCATAAAAGATGATGCAGAACGTCAAAAACTCAGACAGGTCCTTTACAAATAAGCTACATTTACTAAAGTCCTATTCGGACGGTAATTGTTTCTCATGTGGAAGTCCGTAAAAATAAATGTGCATGCCACCTCAGTGATAAAACTTGTACATTCGGGTGGTGATTTATTCACGGTGGAAGAGCAAGATTTGTGATACTGGGAACACTCTGCTCACGTGGTTAATAACATGATTGTCTGCAATAAATAAAACGTCATATGCTTGGTATAATAAGAATAATAGGATGTAATATTTAATTTAATAATAGGAAAATAATATCCTAATTATTATTTAATTATTTAAATCTGTTTAGGGAAGATATAGACGCACATTATAGTTTTTATCTAATAATAAAGGATGTCATTTTGTTCCACATGGAAATTAGCGGAAATAAGTTAATACAGCCTCTTATTTACATGAGGTAAACATAATGCTGCTTGGTTATTTTAACATATTTTAACATAGTTGCCGTAATAACGGCCCATTTTAAATGTTTAAGTGCTTTTATTTTTATATTTTGAGTGGTGATGAAATATATTGCTCTTGTAAATACTTGCCAGCATTTCAGTAATAAAAGTCTAGATCTTTAAAATGCATCCAAATTACAGTGAAGCGCAACCGTACAGTACTCTGCAGCGGTCAAAAAGGATATAAACAGTGAATTTTGAAGTGATATATTCTTGAAAACTCAGAGATGTGGACTTTGATGACAGTGAAATTACCACATGACCTTGGTGTTTGTCAAAAACAGTAATTTGGCCATGGATTTTTACGCAGGTGGTGGAAGAAAAACATGGACATTCTGGATTCGGACGGCAATAAAATTGTCGTCCTTGTCATCCGCCCATGCAACAGCACCTACTCTGCTCCTATCTGGCCCGTCCTAAAACCAAATGGCAAGTTGTGACCGACCATTGACCACAGAACTGAACCAACAGGTGCCACTGTCACGATGGCCCATGGCTGGAGTAAGAAATACCCAGAATCAGAGGAGCCACAATCTTCTTTACGCTTGATGTGGCCTCAGGATTCTGGACCATTCCAGTTCATCCAGAAGATCAACACAAGCTGGCTTTCACCTTCAGCTGTCGACAGTATACCTTCACAAGGTGCCCGTTCAGTTATGCCATCTCACCAGCAGAGTTCAGTATATTCCTGAACAAAGCATGCCCAGATGCCAGAATAAGAGGCAACCTCATCTACGTAGATGATGTTCTCATGAAAAGCACAACAGTGGCTGACAACCTGAAAGAGACAGACCACGCTCTGAACCAACTAGCCACGGTCGGCGCCAAAATTGCCCTCCACAAGGGACAGTAATGTCAAACCAAAGTCAATAACATGAGCCTACTCATTGGATCACGAGGCAATGAACTGCAATCCATCCATATACAAGCCATTCAGAACTTCAAGCCATCCTCCAATGTCTCAGAGTTGTGAAGTTTTCTTGGGCTGCACAGCCACCAACCCATTTCATCCGGCCAAGTGGAACAAACAAATCAAACTGTGGTCAGCATGCTGAGAAAGTATGTGTCTGCCAACAAGAAAGACTGGGATGTGGAACTTCCTCTGGTGCTCATGGCCATCAGAGCCACCCCGCATGAATCAACTCGTGTGTCTCCCTTTGAACTAATGACTGGGTGGCAGATGACAAGCCATTCCTCAGAGACAATACTGAAGGAATATGCGGGTTGAAGCCCATGAGAAGCGACACACGTTTCTCTGCAGAGGCCACGCCTCGCACCCAAGTCATTGAAACTCAAGCTAAGATCGTAGGTGACCGGTGGCTCGTCAACACTGCCACTCATACGGCCACCCTGACTTACAATCAGCATGACACTGACACCCGCATCAGCCTGCCCAACCAGGGTATGTGGATTCAAGTACCAAAAAGTACCATCCTCCACGTCGAAGATCTGGCATTGTACCACCTACCAAGTGAAGAGTACTGGTCAGAGCTGGAAATCCCAACTTCACTCTACTTCCAGAACTGGAACTGAAGATTGAGAAAGGGGGGTTCCAAACTAATCGACATTACCCCCATCAACACGGCCCTCCAAGCACTGTCCCAGCTGCCCATCCTGACCAACTCCCTGTTATCCAAGCTTGGACCTCCGCAGACACAGCACTTTGCCTCTCTACGGCAATAGGCTACACCCTGACCTTGCGTTTGTCCTGTTTAAAAGGGTCCACAAGATTAGAGAGTCCATGACCAAGCGCATGGTTGCTTTTCCACAAGGCTTCAAATGAAACCCATGGAAAGGAGGTACTAAGACCGAGACCATCGAAATTGACTCTCAGCCTGAGGAAACAATTGGAAATCACCCGCCAACCGACCATCATGATCCACCTGCCCTCTGGCCATCATGCTGACTGCCACCCGACGATATCACACAAACCTCGTTGGCCAAAAGGGGGACTGTAGAATCTGGACGGTCTCAAAATGGACAGTCCTGTTAATCTCAGACATGCTTTTAGTCTTTCATGAGCTTTGCAAATAAACTATGGACCAGGCTCCGGCCAGTCTGGTGTCAAGTCTGTTGTCATCTTTGAGGCCTTGGCCTATGCTGAGCAGAAACACCTTTGGTGACTTCAAAGAGATCTAATCAAACCATGTTCCCATCCCAATGCAGGCAAACAGGGACATGTGGCCTGGACTGTGAGCCATTCCAATACACAGACACAAATAATCTCTTCATTTACCTCATAATTAAACTATTCCAGATTGTATATGATATATTCCTGCGTGTACGCATGTTCCCTATCTGGGAACTCGAGCTGCGTCGAAACGCTGTGAGAACGCCCCTGCGTGATTGCGTCGTGAAGCGCGTGTAGAACCAGTCCAATCAGGAGATAGAACGTCATAGGTGGGGTGACGTCATCGACCGGAAACTATAAAGCATCCGCGAACACAAACAGAAACTAGCTTCTGTGCCTTCAGTAAGCGATCTGTGTGAACCTGTCTGTCTATTTGGTGTTTTTGTCTGTCTATGAGAGAGAATTTTTCCACCTTTTGTTAAATATTACCTAGATATTTACAAAAAAAAAAAAAAAAAAAAAAAAAAAAAAAGGAGAATAATGGCGAGCGAACAGTTCACGAGGTGTGTTCATCCCTGCCCTCGTTACATCACGGGTGGGGATACACACTCTCTGTGTGTGATCTGTTTGGGAGCGCAGCATGCCCAGGCAGCCCTTGAGGGGGCTGCTTGCGAGCATTGCGAGCAGCTTCCGCTGAGAACGCTGCGCTCCCGCCGGGCACTCTTTGAGGAGGGTGCCTCGGCGCGTGTTCCCCGCGGCTCGGGTCCCGCTTCTGCCGAGGCAGAGCGGCGGCTTCAGTCGTGGGGTTCACAAATGGACCTTGCAGAGGGGTGTGAGATGGGCACAGCCTTATCTCAGCCTTCACCTGCACCGTCCAGCGCCTCGTCTCGGGGTTTGGAAGCCCGCCCTGCGGTTTCTTCCCCCCTGGGCGGGGCGCCGGTGTTCCAACTATCCAGCTCTGAGGAGGTGGACATTGAGAGCATCGCGACTGAAGACTCGCCACTTCAGTCACCAGCAGGCGAGGAGCTCATTGAGGTGCTCACGAGAGCGGTGGCCAGATTAAACATTGACTGGCCAACCGAGAGATCAGAATCCCATCGTACGCAAAGTAAATTAGATGAGCGATTCCTGCCCTCTCGTGCGGCGGAGCCTCAACGTCGGGGCCTGCCGTTCTTCCCTGACCTGCACACTGAGGTGTCTAGGTCTTGGAGGAAACCGGCATCATTCAGAGTTTTCAGTCCTCAAACATCTACTTATAGTAACATCTTAGGGCTGAAACAGTATGGTTATGGGGCGATGCCGAAGGTCGAAGAGACGCTTGCGAGCCATCTCTCGCCTTCATCGGCATCGTCCCTAAAGGCCCCGACTTTACCCACTAAGCCGTTAAAGACAACATCGGCGTTGGTGGGTAAAGCGTACTCGGCGGCAGGTCAGGTCAGGCCGCGGCATGCCTGCACACAATGGCAATCATGCAGGCATACCAGGCCAACCTGCTTAGGGACTTGGATGGCAGACCTGGGGCTGCTGCAGAGAAACAGCAGCCCAAAGAAAAGCAGAGTACGAGCTCCTCGCACAGGGCGGAACAAAGGCAGAGCGTCGCCACCCGTACTCCTCCACAAAGAGATTGGGAGGTGGGGCGGCGCTCTCAGACGAGGCCTTCAAGGGGTAGGGCTGATCTGAGGACAGTCCTCATTGCCAAGAAGGCCTCGTCAAAGCGGTCCTGACGCCAGAAGGGTCAGGACGGTGAGGGTTGTCCCCTCCGCAGGAAGGCGGTGTATACCTCAGTACACGGTACCCGTCTTCCTGCGGCGCCCTCTGGGGGCCACGCTGCCAACCCCGCCGCAATGCCGGGCGCAGATGGTCCCCGCGGGCCACCCGAGGGTCAGAAGTCAGGTGTTAGAAGTCAGGTGTTCCCTGCCGGTTCACCGCTTCAGGGCACTGCACTTGTTGCTCAAAGTACACCAGAGGCCAGCCTCGAGAGGCTGGTTCCCTTAGATTTTCTAGACGTATGGAAACGTCTGTCCAATATATCTCGTTGGGTCCTGCAAATAATAGAGAGAGGATACGCGATTCAGTTCAAGAGGCGGCCACCTCCTTTCAGCGGTGTCCTACGCACAGAGGTGGGCCCGGAGCAGGCTCTGGTAATGGCACAGGAAGTAGAGACACTCCTGCGAAAGGGGGCTATAGAAAGGGTTCCTCCTCCCAGCAGGGAGTCAGGCTTTTACAGCCGTTACTTCATCGTGCCGAAGAAGGATGGGGGGTTGCGCCCGATTTTAGATCTGCGTCTATTAAATCGCTCTGTGGCGAAGCTCAAGTTCAAGATGCTTACACTCAGACAGATCGTGTCTCAGATCAGGTCAGAGGACTGGTTTGTGACCATAGACCTCAAAGACGCATATTTTCATGTCTCCATCCTTCCACATCACAGGAAGTTTCTGAGGTTTGCCTTCGGGGGAGAGGCATACCAATATCGAGTACTTCCCTTCAGTCTAGCACTGTCACCCCGCACCTTCACCAAGTGTGTGGATGCAGCTCTGGCGCCGTTGCGTCTGCAGGGCATCCGCATACTCAATTACATCGACGATTGGTTGATTTTAGCTCACTGTTCTCGCGCACATGTCGAGGTTGGGGTTGAGACGGAACGCAAAGAAAAGTGTGCTTTCTCCGGCTCAGAGGACCACCTTTCTAGGCGTGAAATGGGATTCGGTAATTATGCGGGCGCAATTATCGCCGACACGCATAGCATCGATCCTCACAGCAGTAAAGGAACTGAAGCTAGACCGTGCTGTCACTGTAAAGCAGTTTCAGAAACTGTTAGGCCTCATGGCGGCTGCGTCCAACGTGATACCTTTTGGCCTGCTGAACATGAGGCCGTTACAGTGGTGGCTCAGAACAAGAGGGTTCTCCCCGAGGGGAAATCCACTCCACACGATCAAGATCACGCGGCAATGCCTTCGTGCTCTGGTCATGTGGAAAGATCCCGGGTTTCTGGCCCAGGGACCTGTGCTGGGGGCTCAGGTTTGTCGCGTCACGCTAACGACAGATGCTTCCCTCACGGGATGGGGGGCGACCATGAATGGTCGCTCGTCCCAGGGTCTATGGCAGGAACATCAGCGGCTATGGCACATAAATCGGCTAGAGATGCTGGCTGTGTTTCTTGCATTGAAACAGTTCCTGCCCGACCTCAGGGGCCACCATGTATTAGTCAGGACAGACAACACATCGGTGGTCGCCTATATAAACCATCAGGGGGGTCTGAGGTCCCGCCCCTTGTACAAGCTGGCACGTCAGATCCTCCTGTGGGCCCAAGGGAAACTGCGTTCCATCAGGGCAGTTTATATCCCGGGGGTCCTGAATCAGGAAGCAGACATCCTGTCGAGGCAGGGGCCGAGGCCCGGGGAATGGAGACTCCACCCCGAGGCGGTGGAGCTCCTATGGCAAAAATTCGGGAAAGCAGAAGTAGATGTCCTCAGTGGTTTTCTCTGTCACATCCAGCCCCGCTATATATGTATTCTTTGTATAGTCGTATGTATTTGTAGTATCATTTATTAAAACCATTGTATCCACGTTTGATTGTCCCTGTTGCTGCACAAAAAAATATTGGTCACTTTAATTTTTAAAATTTTGCAGGTTTTCCTACTTACAAAGCATGTAGTCTGTCATTTTTAACCGTCTTTTCAACTGTGAGAGACAGAATCAGAACATCACATTGTAGGATTTTTAAGTCATTAATTAGCTTTTTATTGGATGACATAAAATATTTATAAATGGAAGAAGTTCCAGGTGATGGTCAATCTCCCTCGGTCTGGGGCACCATGCAAGATCTCACCTAGTGGGGCATCTATGATCATGAGGAAGGTGAGGGATCAGCCCAGAAATACACGGAAGGACGTGGTCAATGACTTGAAGAGAGCTGGGACCACAGCCTCAAAGAAAACCACTAGTAACACTACGCTGTCATGGATTCAAATCCTGCAGTGCAGGCAAGGTCCCCCTGCTCAAGCCGGCGCATGTCCAGGCCCGTCTGAAGTTTGCTAATGACCATCTGGATGATCCAGAGGAGGAACAGGAGAAGGTCATGTGGTCTGATGAGACAAAATAGAGCTTTTTGGTCTAAACTCCACTCGCTATGTTTGGAGGAAGAAGAAGGATGAGTACAACCCCAAGAACACCATCCCAACTGTGAAGCATGGAGGTGGAAACATTCTTTGGGGATGCTTTTCTGCAAAGGGGACAGGACGACTGCACCGTATTGAGGGGAGGATGGCCAGAAGTTGTTGGCCAAGATCTTGGCCAACAACTTCTTTCCCTCAGTAAGAGCATTGAAGATGGGTCGTGAAGAAAATCCCTGCTGCAGTGTGTGCAAACCTGGTCAAGAACTACAGGAAACGGATGATCTCTGTAATTGCAAACAAAGGTTTCTGTACCAAATATTAAGTTCTGCTTTTCTGACATATCAAATACTTATGACATGCAATAAAAAGCAAATTAATTACTTAAAAATCATACAATGTGATTTTCTGGATTTTTTTTTTTAGATTCTGTCACTCAGTTGAAGAGTACCTTTGAAAAATTACAGACTTCTACATGCTTTGTAAGTGGGCAAACCTGCAAAATCGTCAGTGTATCAAATACTTGTTCTCCCCAATGTATAGGTTAGGTATTTCCCTTTTGGATGATTTGGATATTTATAATTTGATAATAAACACGTTATGATTTATTATGAATATATACATTGAATATATAAATTAATATAAAAATTTATTTATATACAAAAAATACATATAATTCCCTATTGATCTAATTTAATTTATTAATATATGCAGCCGAAATGCTACATTGAAACAAGTCTGTAACATAACAAAATGTGGAAAAAGTGAAGCACTATGAATACTTTCCAGATGCACTGTATTCTTTAACCATTTGTTGTAAGCGATAGTAGTAGGGCATCCCCGCTGTGTGCTTTTTTGTTAGTAATTGCTGTCACCTGTCATCGAGCTTTCCTGTCTTTTATTGTGTGCTGCTTTTATGCTGAGCTATACAGCCCCTAACCCCACCCCCACCCATTGTTCCAGAGACATAGTTCCTCCCCATTTAATGCACTACCCAATGTTCCAGAGACATAGTTCCTCCCCATTTAATGACACAAAGAAGAGAACCATTTCCAAGCATCGATCCTGATAACATATCACATCCATTTCCCTTTTGCAGTGAGTTTGCGGTTGTGAATTATGTTTGGAACCAGTGTAGCATTATATATAAATCGCTTCATAAGCTCCTCCCACCTGGGACCTGGCCAGAGAATGAGGCAGGGCTTGTGCATGCTGCATGCTGTCATCAGGCGCTGCGGCAGCAGTGGGCGGCACACAGGGCACTGCTGCCAGTCGACAGCATGCTGGCACCAGACTCTCCTGAAACCTCATGCCCTCTCCTAATTCGCATTACTCAAAGGCCTAAGCAAGGGCCCTCGCTCTGTCACATCCTTATGTAAGTCCAGAGTGTTTTTGCCCTATACATGCCAGAATTGGGCTTGAGGCTTTACCATATGGTGCTCTCGCGCTCCGCAGTCTATCCGCTCAGCCACAGGCTTCAGGCTCCATAACTTCCTGCAACAACCTACACAGGAACTCCTGTCCCCCACAATAAAGGGAACTGCCCTGTGTGGTATGAGCAGACAGACAGCAACAGGGATGCTGCTGACATTTTGTCAAGAAAATGGCACGGCATTGTGTGCATGGTACAGACTCCAGGCTTTCCAAGTAGCTGCTAGGACAAGAGTGGGTGGCACTAGATTGTTAAGTGCCTGACAGATTATTTCAAGATTCCTGTGAGTTTACAATGTTAGAGACTGGTCTTACCATGTCAAGATGATGGTAATAGGAGAGTGTTGTATATGTGTTGACTGAGTACTGTTAGCCAACCTGGGCTGAGTTTTAAACACCATTTCTCTCCCTCATCTCTTTCACTCTCTTCTTGACAGGTCTCAACCAGGGACACTTAATAATTCATACAGTTGTTGCCTCAGTTTCTTTTTGCTATTACGTTAATCATGTTTTCCCCCCACTTATTTTACTACACTGTAAAAAAAGCCTGTAAAATAGGGCAACATTTACTGTATAAATATGAAGGAATTCACATTGCATTGTATTGTGTTTTAGGATTAACAGAAATTTCCATAAAATGACTGATAATAGTGCATTTTCCATTTTTATTCTTTACAGAGTATGGCTCATCATTTTTTAGATAGTGTCTCATGTGTCTTAACAGGAAGTGCCAAACAATCTGTATAGTTTAAGCAATTTAAAATGGGTACTTCTTGCCCTTTAACTTTTTATTCAGCTAAATTATTTAAAATATGTGTGCAATTCAAGTGCAATCACTGAAACAACAGTAAAACTTGAGTAATTACATGTTTTATATAATTGTATAAAATGTTAAGTAAATTATTCATGCTTACTATAATTAGTTATAATTAGGCCCAGGTTCAACTTAACAGAAGGCATGGCTTCCTACAATTAAAGATTTATCAAACAAAAATGAGGAGCTGTCCCAGTGGACTACTTGCAGCCAATTTAAACTAAAAAAAGCAGTGTGTAGCTTGACATCAGGCAGCAATGCATAAGGCATTTGAATAAAACATTGATTTTACATGTCTTTTCAGTCACATTTATAAGTTTGAAGTTGGCAGTAAGCATCCACTTGACAGCTTGTCTCTCCCTGGAAAGTGCTGTATGAGAGATCTTTCTATTTTGCTTTATTTGTGCATCTTCATTTTTAGTATTTTTTTTTAAGTCTTCATAAGTGCCCCTATTATGGATTTTTGAAAATTACCTTTCATGTAATGAGTAACATAACTCTAAGTGAATGAAAATTTAAAATCTGAAAGTGCACCATATATAATTATTGAGTCGCCTTATAGAGTCAATTAAACTAATCACTTTTAAAACTAATCCCAAGCCGTTTCGTTGTAACATCAATATTATTAGCATATTGCACGCATTTTCAGCCTGTCATTTTGATACAGATATCACACATGCACCTAAATTTATTCAGCAATTAATTTGTCTGTGACGTTTTACACTGAACTAATGAATGGCTACAGACAGCAAGATTAAAGGGGTCATGAACTGGCTTTTTTGGTGACATTTGCGTGGTTTTTAGATTAAAAAACATCATAATGAATAAGTATGGGCTATTTTTTTTACCCTGGTTTTGAGGCTCTCTCCTTATGGGCGTACCGCACTGAAGACTTGGAAGTAAACGCCCACTACTACGATTGGATAAGCTTTGCATATTATAATGTTATAACTTCTGCTCCCCCATTAGGAATTGTTTTGAAAGAGTGTGGGAAAACGGCAATCGGAATGATTTGCCACAGGGCTCGCAAAATGTCTTTATCAAACAAACACAATGATTTATCTCTCATCCACCCGCAATTAATTGGAATGTCATTTTTTTATTACTTGGCCAACCCGATTGGTGGATGTAACATGAAACATGTATCACTAACACACACTCACTCACACACACACACACACACACACTCACGCACAAGCCTCACTGCAGAGTCAGACAAATTTGCATGATCAAAACTTCCACAATTGTATTTTTCCTTCAAATATCAAGTCAAACGAGTGAACAATACACATCAAGAAAACTCATCCACCCGCAATTAATTGGAATGTTGTTTTTTTATTACTTGACCCACCGTTTGGTGGATATAAGGTGAAACATGTATCACTAACACACACGCAGTCCCACACACAAGCACAAGCCTCACTGCAGAGTCAGACAAATCTGCATGATTGTATTTTTCCTTCAAATATCAAGTCAAGCGAGTGAACAACACACATCAAGAAAAGAATGTAATTTCACTATTTATGATAGTCCCTCGGCAGGCAGTTGATACGTTTAGCCCTGACCCATACATGTCTGAGTCTGATCCCCAATGAACCAACAACACCTCAAATAAAGGATTCTCCAGCCTGTGACAGCATGCTTAGTTATGATCACTTAGACACTTAAACATAATCAATAGATATCAAACGATCTGTAAAAATGCAATACTATCACAGATAAAAACAAAGTTTTACTCACATAAGTGTGTTGCTTAAGTCATTCATGTAATCCTGTCTGCAAATCCAGTGTCTTGTTTACAAACGAATCCGTGGTGAAATGAAGGAACAAACGTGCAATGACTTACCCATGTGAGCTGGATATTCATTACAAATAAAGTTCATCCATGCATTCATAATATTGGAATCCGAATTAATCTTATGCAGCATGTGAAGTTCGATCCGGTTTTGCTCCACGTAGGCCTATGTTATTTATCTATAACATGCCATGCACAAATCGGTGGGTGGGGTTACATAATCAGGTGTTTGTCTTCTTCGGTTAAGGCAGTGTTTTAACGGCCACCTAAATTATGTTGAATACTGTTCATGATGTAAATGTTGATGTGCCTTTAAGATAATGTCTTCTATGGTGTACAACATTGTAGTGTGCGCACTGAGAATGCTCGCATGACGAGATAAATGACTGCTCTAACTGCTGACTGATGTTCCAGAGTAATAATGTTACTTTTCCACTTTGATTCGTAGCGTTTATCAGAGTGCTTTCTTTTCCTGTTTATCCTCACTCTTTTATATGTATGTGAAGAGTGTGCTTATTTGTCCGAACCATCTATAAAGACTTGTGGGACTGCCAGTTCATTTGCCTCGTGTTTTCCTTCTCGCCTCGTGTTTTCTGTTTTTCATCTGGGCAGACTTCAAGCCCTCTGACAGACATTACATCTGACGTCACAGGGAGGCACATTCCCAGATCAAGTGTTTACTGAACCAGCTGTCAATAAAAGCTTTTTTTTTGACTAACAAGGAAGTTTTCACCCCAGAAACTTACAGGATATTCTTATATTACCATGACCTTTTATATATCAAAAGGGGTACATCAGCAACTCTGGATGTTTTCTTCGTTGGACTCTCGAATTGGTAAAGCAAAATTGATGCCATGTCATATATATATATATATATATATATATATATATATATATATATATATATATATATATATATATATATATATATATATATATATATATATATATATATATATATATATATATATATATATATATATATATATATATCACAGGCAAGAACTTCAGAAAATAACCATGCTTAACACAAACAATACTGGACCATGAAACAATGTGATATTGCATATTCAACATACTATGACCAGATTTGAATTCTTTGTTGTAGATAATATTGAGTATTCTCTTCTGAATGAGAATGTGTCAAAGTAATTAGCTTTGTTTATTTTGCCACCTAGCAAATTTACTCGATTCATGTCTTGTCTATGTCTCAAGTCACACTTTATATTGAATAATGGATTAAATCCTGGGTTCACAATTCTCTGCTACACTAAAGGACATATTTAAATGTCTTGAGTGGGAGTGTTGCGGGAAGCCTTCAATGCTTATTTGCATGAGCGAGCAGATAACTTTTTGGACAGGAGCAGCATAGCGTTTGGCATGCAACCCTGAAACAATTTTTATTCTGCAGCAATGTGGGAGGATCCTTTTTGAATGCATCTTGTGTAATGTTTGATCTGACAGGGAACATGCTGATGTGCATAGATATGCAGTCGATTAGCTTTGCCACCAACTGACTTGCAGGTGCTTGATGAAGATAGATCAGAGTCAACACTGTTTGTTAACTAATAAGTTATGCAATTTTATTTTTAGCTAGTTAACTTAGCTTCTCAAAACTTCAATAGCCTACAGCCCAAAGATGATCTGCACACATTTTCAGCTCTGAAATATGCCATGAAGCCATCCATCAGTTTCAAAAGGAAATCTCTTACAATCAGATCTGTGCCTGTTGGCAGTAAAATAGTTGGAGAGCAGCAGCAAGCGGGTTTATTATAAAGACCTGCCAGTTCCGTGGGTGTTGGAACTGGAGCTTACCCCAAAATTCCAGAATCCATCCTCTAACAAACAGCTAGAAGAAGAAAATGCATTTCTGCACTTGATACCGATTTATTCCCTGGAGTGCTACGCCATAATCTATGTATGATGCAATGTCAAACATTTCTTACTTGCTAGAAGTGGGCGATCATGTGAAAATATAATTGCATTCCTCAAAAGAAATAACCTCATGGTCAAAGTGACATGACATATAAAGAAAGCGATGGGGGGTTTGCCTGCATGTATTATGTGGCATAAATAGCCCTTAGAGATTAGTAGTAGCTATATGATGTGAGTATGTGTGCCTATGTGATAATTGCATGCCACTGTGGTTCAATGTATATTTTCCAAACATGTGAGATGTCATTTTCCAAGCCTGTTCCCTCCAATCACCACTGAATCGTCAGTCTATCACTGATAGGTTCTTCTCCTATGAGCACACAGCGCAGAATGTGTCTAGGATGCAACCAGTAGTTTAGACTGACTGCTGTGAAGTAGTTGCGCATCACTGACGGATTCCAGCGCCTTGGAAACCGCTTAAAGTCACGTCTTTCTTTTCACAGAACTAAATGGCTGGGACTTACAACCGATACAACGTATGTAGATGAGTGATTCAATATAAGCGTTTGGGAAAGGCAAACGATTGCCCGGATTTAAATGTAAGTACGCAGTGAGTCAAATTTGAAATGATGTAGGCTACGTTTATGCATTTGAATGAAATATTTTGATGTTTGATAGCATCGATAGATTTTATTGTTGGCTTTAGTTTACTCTTTGAGGGGGGAAAAAAATCCGAAAACTAGCAATATTTTTTGTTGTTTGAATCGCTTGCTTGTTGATGGATTAATAGTGTGAATTTAAAAGACGGTAAACAGTTTTAAAACCGCTTTTTTTATATTATAGAGTACAATTTGTGTTGTTGTAAAAATATAAAATGCGTTTTATAATGAATGCGAATTGTGGGCTACCACATGTCGAATGTGTGTTTGTATAAAAACAAGCACAATACACATTCGACATGCGGAGCAATTCATATTTATCATAAAACTAATTTTATATATTTTTTATATTTTTATATTACAATGCAGTCCCATTGTGACAGAGCGTCAGATTTAAACCTTTCAGTATTGAACAAAGTTTAAGGGACACACCGAAAACGACACTCTAAATTCAGGCATAATGATAATCAATAAAAATCAGCTCATGATAATGTTTATATATATATAAGATCAAATTCTATTTAACATCTGATCACGTTTTTTTTTTAATAGGCCTATAAACGTAGCTTGTTTTACAAGAAAATACTAGGCTACTATTTCAGTATTTTCATGTTTAATTCAGTGTTAATTGCCATTTTCTGAGTGAACAAATAAAGTGTAAGATCTTTACAACTTATTGGTTAAAATAAAAAGTTCAATGTCAGAGCATGCAAACAGTTTTGAATATGTAGGCTAATAACTTTTGACAGGCATGGTCTGAAGATAATAAAAGTTTTGGTGAAGATTGTCCTAAATGTGTTGGAAAAATTGGAAAGTTGGAAAGTGAAATTACAATCTCTTTTGCTTGCATTTAGACCTACAGTAGTGTTGTTCAAAACAATGAATAATAAACCCTAAATCATGTAGGGTTAAAGATGGCATAGAGTTAAAGGGTTAGTTCACCCAAAAACAAAAATTCTGTTATTAATTACTGACTGTCATGTCAGTCTAAACGCGTTAGACATTCATTCATCTTCAGAACACAAATGAACATCTTTTAATGAAATCTGAGAGCTTTCTGTCCCTCCATTGACAAGCCTATATACGCAACTTCTATGTGACATCAGTGGTTTAACCTCAGTTTTGAGTGCTTTGTTTTTGCAAAAAAATTTATTTACAAAATATGTATCTCCAACTTGCATTCACGAGAGCACAATGACGCATACATGTTGACGGAGCATTCACGAGAGCACCACAACTCTTGCCTGTTGTGTTAACGTGAGAGCAGGCATTGCTGCATGAACGCTCATGTGTTAATATTTTGTAAATAAAATGGTAAATTGTGTTTTTTGTATTTTGTCTAAGCACTCACATTGCATAGATTACTTTTATGATGTCTTTAATACCTTTCTGGGGCTTGAAAGTGGTAGTTGCATAGGTTGTCAATTGCCAATGGACGACAGAAAGCTCTCAGATGTCATTAAAAAGATCTTCATATGTGTTCTGAGGATGAACAAATGTCTTATGGGTTTGGAACGACAAGAGTGTGAGGAATTAATGACATTTTTGGGTGAACTATCCCTTTAAGTTAAGGCCCTTGAAATTGGATGTCCTCAAGTGACACGATAGCTTATTGGTGGCTGTTTCTATACTGTATATTACTATAGACTGTGGCCTGAAAAACTATGAGAAACTGTGGAGATCTTGTGATTAGCTGAAGGCTTAAGGCTAAGCTCTCCATTGGTTTTCAAATCAGCATGTCTCATGTGCTCTGTTAGCTGGTAAATGATCAGTTGTGTTAAAAGCGGTTTATCTTGGGTGCCATGAGATGCCCAGATAATCTCTATCAAGGACGTTCATATTTACCCTGTGCACAAACTCTCTCTCTTCCACATTCATATTTTATTATTTACAATATTCAAAGAGGAAAGATGAGATGTTTTCCCTGCTTCATCATACACACAAATAAACAGATACACACATATACACACATTTTTATATATATATTTTTTTGTAAAAAAGGCTAAAAAAGGCTTTAAAAAATAAAATGTTTCGCATTATGCTCTTGTTTTGCTTTCATGATTAATTCAGAAGGTTCTCATGGAGATATTTTTCAGTTTGTCAAAGAACTGTAATTGGACCCTGCTGCAAGATACAGAACTCAGTCATTCAGTGACCTAGATTCTCACTGAGATATCTGGCGTTTGAAGTCAATATAGCAAGAAGGTGTGCTATAAAGAAAAATAGCTGAGGCTCTTTGTTTTTTAGATGGATGTAGCTTTGCAAGGCCAGACAGCCATCAAGTCTTGTGATTATAACACTCTTTAAAGTTTGGGGTTGTTGAATGTTTTTTTTTTTTTAAGAAATTGAAATTACCTAGAAAACCCCTATCAAAAACCCCAAATGTTTGAATGGTATTACAAGAGTCAAGAGGGCAGTGCAGTTTATCTTTAGCACTGGAGATACAAACCCATAACCACCAAAGCATTCCTATATCTTCAGGCTTTTTGGGTTTCCTCCTGGCAAGGTTGTTTAACAAGTCCAGTGTAACCTTCCTGCAGGGTCTTCCCTATCAAGGTCCAGACCTCATTGAAGATGTCATCTGTCACTCTAAATGAGTGACATCTCAGTCTTAAAACCAGGATCCTTCAAGCAGCCACTGAGTCACAAACCACGAGGGTAGGAATGAGATCTTTCGCACTGGAAAGGAGAGGGAATTCTGATTGTAGGGTATATATGTGTAGAAAGACTGCATGTTTCACGTATATGCGGCCAGGTAAAAATAAGACTGGAGACGTCAAGATGTTCTCCTAGTAAGGATGTGTCTACCTCAGATGACTTGTGCTAACAAAAATAAAATAAATTCATCATTTATTCACCATTATGTTGTTCCAAATCTGTATGACGTTCTTTCTTCTGTGGAACATAAAATAATATATTTTAATTGTGTTTCAATTGTGTGAAACCCAGTTTTTCAGAAAACCTATTTCGTACTTTTGTACAGCGGTACTTATACTGCTACCCACCTCCATCACAAACCATCATGAAGAGCTGTTGAGTAGAAAAGAGACAGGAGTGTTAAATTAATAAATAATGAAATTAAATGTTCTGATCTTAGAGATGTGTTGATGTATGTGGATTGATCTGGATTTAATAGCACTGACAGGCAGAATGGAAGAGTATTACATCTCAGTGTTTGTTTGTTTTTGTTGTGTTGGTCTGTGTGGGAGAAAAAAATTAATCTGGGTCAAGAACAGATTTTTTCTTTTTCATATTAATATGACAGTTTTGTGTTTGTTTGGCCACGTCAACATGCCTGCTTAAAATACTTTATAGCATTACCCATGCAATCCAAATGTAAGCATTTTTACATCTTCCTGCACATTGTGTGTATATGAACACATGCTGCAGGGCAGACGTCTGTTGTCTCAAACTCATCGTCACAGCTGCACACAGATTGCAATAGTACTGGAAGACTGAGCAAAGAATCGCAGACTATTTTTTGCCATCAATGCTCAAAATAGACATTGAGAAGATAAAAAGTATCTGTGAAATATAGGGCCAGATAAAAGCTATTTTATTACAAAGCTGAAAGGCTCAGAGCCATTTGGAAAGTATTCAAGAATGAGGGAACTGAGAATCATTTTAGAACCTAAATACTACTTATTATGTTGTATCTTGTCGTCTTTGCGTAGTTGGTGGTCACGCAGCTAAAGTGGTTTTACATAATTCCCCGGAAATATGCAGTATCTATCGAGTTTTATGTCACCATCAGTAAATCTGTTCTCAGAATGAACTGGATTCCATGTTAAAACATTTTTCAGGGATTATTTCACTATGTGTTCTGGGATTATATGCTTCAGAGTGCATCTTTTCAATGGTTAAATTCAAAGGTTAATGATTTCACAGGAATCATTCATAAGTATTTGAAATGATTCAAAATTGCTATTTTCTCAACCCTTTTAATTGTTTTCCATATATATATCTCAATTGTTTAGCTAGTCACATGTTTTCTCAAAGTATTCTGTGATGGTGAACTATTAATAATAGTTAGAAATGCCTTTTTAAGGTATTACCTTATAGCTTCATTCAAAACTTGAGTAAGGGGCATATTTTGTCACTAAAGAATCTCTACATTTAATGAGTATTAAGAAAACCTGTCCTAATTTGTCCTGGCTCGTCAAGCTAAAATGTTGAGTGCTAACTGTAAAATTTGTCAGTAATGCTTAATCTCTATGTACAAATCTGTTGAGTCTACATAATCTCTCAATTTTTTGTCTCTCGTTTCTCAGTCAGACGCGTAACACTCAAGCCGCCATGCATTTGTGTAGCTTTGTGGGTTCTTTGCTCCTCCTCCTTTTCATCAGCAGGTAAGAAACTCCTGGTGGTTTATTACAAACTCACTTTTGCTATTCCTGGACTCATTATTGTGATGTGTCTAGCTGAATATGACTGCAACAATGTTTATTGCTTTTGTGTTGTTCCCCCTTAATTTATTTGTTTCTCAAAAACCAGAGTGTAGGAAGTGCATTCACTTCAGTAACTTTGTACAGTTGATAAACACTGTATTTCTCGACGTTCGCAGGAAAGCCGAGGCGGAAAACCCATTTTTGTCAACAAGTTCTCCCGGGTGATAAGCTTTCGGGGTGACGTCTTTGCCAAAATGACAAGCCGATATAATTTAGGTTTTACTCTTTTGGCAGCAAATAAAAGACTATATGCCTTAAGTATCCATTCACACCGGATTATGTGGGCTCGGTGAAAGGTGTAGCTAAAGGAAGGATGGAATTATAGCTAATCCATGTAGACTTTTGGGTGAGCCTGAATGAGACAGTCGGAGTCAATGTATGGGTTACAGATGAAAATAACAGCCCTCGTATCGTGTCTCCTCTCTGTTTTGCCTGTTTGAGCTTATCTTTCCATGCAGCAGTACAGTAGCCGCAATGCTAACGCGATTACTGGTGACAGTGTAGAAACAAGACATTGATTTACTGGAAGTGCCGTCGCTCAGCCATGTTCAATGAAAGTTCAGGAAGATTCCATTTAATGAGATATGCATCTCATCATCGATGGCTGGTATTCTGGTATGACCTTTGAAATTTGCTGGGAAGATGAATAGGACCTGGTCGGGACAATTCTGCAAAAGATCAAAGGGGGATGTTGAGTAAGTGTGCCAACATCAATTCACCTCACCATCTGCTTTTACCCACCCCCTTCCTGTCCTCCTTTCCTCTCCAATCTCCAGTCTCTTTTCCTGGCAAGGCGGGAGAATTTAGTGGGTGTACATATAGTTTGGCCTGCAGTTCAGCTTCCATCACATAACAGACTTAACCACAACAACAAGAGCAATACCTCGTCTTTGGGTTCTTAGTGCTTAGCACATGATGATAAGGGTGCTCTATTGAAGGATTAGTCTTGCAAAGGCCCTTATAAAGTTTTTTGTTTGAAATCTAATACTACTGGTTTGAGGGCTACAGAACCAATAGCCACCTTGGAATTATAAGGTTCAATTTGGAGATATTGAGCTTCAAAGATTTTGCATTCCAAAATGAGGAACACATCTCTTTTATACATGAAAATGACAGACTCTAAATGTATTCTAAATGTACAATATCAAAATCCTCTCAAATGTTTAAATGGGGATTTTTGGAACGGGCCAAATAAACATAAACGTTCCGCTTGGAATTATAAGGTTCTTATTGCAAACCAATAATTGAAGCAATCATTTTTAAGAAACACAAACAGTTTACTTTTAATTTGTTTCATAAACTTAGTGTTGTAACATGTATGAGAAAGTTAAATGTATTGCTTTCTATGGAATTAATTTTATATTTTATTATTTTCAGGTTCAAGTAAAGCATAAAAGCCGGTGTTAAATATTTAAGGAATATGGTGGGTAATTAAGCACATTATTGCAGGAACTGTTGATGTCGATGAAACCCTTTGGGTGATATGCAAATAGCTAAAGCTTATCGGTTAGCTTGCTAACAACCTAACTAAAACCACACAGATATGTATATATATCAAAAAAAAAAAAAAAAAAAAAAAAATATATATATATATATATATATATATATATATATATATATATATATATACAAGAAGGTATATATATATATATATATTTTTTTTTATTTTATTTTTTTTTTTTTAATATGTGATATGTGATTTATAATTGAAAAGACAGTATGGATCATTTTGCATTTTTTAATTTTTTTATCTGATTTGTTGTGGCATAAAGTGTATAAAACAAAATAATTATAAATTGCATTTTCCAAAAATATTTAAAATGTTTCACATACAGTATACAAATGGTCAACCAAATTCAATCAATATGTCTCTCTTTCTCTCTTAAACACCCAAGTGTATTTTAAAATGCAATCTGCCACTGGGCAAATTTGTATGTGACCAAGAAAAACCCAAAGTCGCTTATAGTAATCAGACATGGCAACAGGGTTAGAGGGTTTAGGATTTGGCTGAAAAAAAAATGCTGTTTCTCATTTCCACATGGGAAGGGACATAAAAAACTAGTTTGTTGGCTCAAAAAAAAAAAAAATTCCTAACATTATAAGTGAACCTCAGAGAAAAATATTTATAATATGACCCCTTTAAAAAGTCTTTTTAATGAAAACTCCCAATGATTAAAATTTTATTTTATAGGTCAGTTGCCAGAGATCTATTGAAACATAAATATACTGTACGTAGGACTGTTTTGTAGATGAGAGACACAGCTGAGCGCTCTATTTTAAAAGCCATATTTAATGCATGAACCCCTCAGTACAGTAAGCAATCATTTCTTTGACACATACTTCTGGATAAACCAGACTAGTTCCAAACCGCAGAAGGGGATCACACTGGTGGTATCAAGAGCGCACACAGATTTATGAAAATAATTAGGTCATCATCACTCTGAACACACTAGTTTAAATAAACAAATTGCCTGGCACATTTCTGGCTTGCTTATTTATGTGTTGGTTGGCTTATTGCTGATCTCATTATGTTTTAAAAAATATCAATTTAAAAAAACTCAAAAAACTTATTTTCGGTTCAAACTTTCTGAGGTTGTTTAATATTTCAATACTGGACAAGGTCTCCGAGAGAAAGAGTTGTGATGTTGGGGCTCATATCTCATATGACCACTGATGTGTGTAGACGGGGAGAAGGAGTTGATACAAGCGTGAGAAACTGTCTCTGTGGACCAAAGCAGAAACAGTTGGGGAAAAAGTCCTGCTAGAGCACTCTTCCTCCATACACAACATGTCAATCAGCCTAAACACCAGAGACATGGGCTGGATTTAGTCTCAAGGTTCGTTCTAAAATAAGGATGGGCAAGAAAAAAACCCTAATAATTCTTAGTCTGTTAAAATGCACTTCTGCTTTTTGACAGGTAGAAGAAATGTCCTGTGTTGTTTTATTATTATCAAAATGTAATTTGAACATTTAGTTCTAAAACACCGAATCAAAACAGATTCAGAAATTATTTTGTGTAATGATGGGTCATGGGTGTGTGCAGGCAGAAAGAGGAATAAAGATTAATCAAGTTCAAAATGTAGTTTAATTACAAATAAAGACATGTAAACATGCAGTAACACAACAATTTAACATAACGGTGACCAGACAAGGAGTGCAGGAGAAGGTAGAACTTAAATGGTGAACACAAGCGAGATGATTAAACAGACACAGCTGAACTAAATGAACTCATAATGATGGTAACCAGGGAGACACACCAGGGGTGGGAAACTGATCAAAGAAATGTGACATGAAGTGTCCATGAACAAAACTAAACAGAATCCTGACAGATAATCAAGTAGCTCCTTGACATTTAAAAAAAACCACCAACAACAAAAACATAATAATTGGCATGTATGCCAATTATTATGTTTCTTTTTGTTTTTGTTTTTTATTGTGTTTATTAAAATTTCCTGTCTCCATTACCGAAGTTTTCAGCAAAATGTTATATTTAGTTGGTATTTTGTTTTATATTTAAAACAAAATAATGTTTGACCACCAAAAATTCCTGTGAATTTTTTTATTCATGCCTTAAAATAGCTGGAATGTCACTCTACACCCTTGCTACATTTAGTATATGCGGCTCTATGAATATGCAAATGAGCCCCGTCTCCACTCACTCATATAGGCTTGTCTACCAGTCGATGTGTCAAAATGGACAACATACGACACAGAACGGTAATACAATTAGCTTTTTGATTGACTACGTCATAACAGCTAATAATGTGTTGCTATGTATATAATAATGTAGCCTAACCGATTTTCCTTATCAACAGAAATTAGTTTATATCACTAGGCTAAACAATAATCATAATCTTAATAATAGCTATTATAACCAACTCTTAAACATACAGTGTATTCACAGAGCTTCACTTTTTCTTTAAAAAGCTTCACCTTATTCCAAAATGAATAAAATTATTATTTTCCTCAAAAAAAAACAATACTCCATAATGACAATGTGAAGGAAGTTTATTTGGTATCTTTGCAAATCTATTAAAAATAAAAAACGAAAAAAATCACATGTACATAAGTAATCACAGCCTTTGCCATGACACTCAAAATTGAGCTCAGGTGCATCCTGTTTCCACTGATCATCATTGAGATGTTTCTACAACTTGATTAGAGTTAATCTGTGGTAAATACATTTTATTGGACATGATCTGGGGAAGGGCACAGAAAAAAATCTGCAGCATTGAGCACAGTGGCCTCCATCATCCAAAAATGGAAGAAGTTTGGAACCACCAGGACTTCTAGAGCTGGCCGCCTGACCAAACTGAGTGATCAGGGGAGAAGGGCCTTAGTCAGGGAGGTGACCAAGAACCTGGTGGTCACTCTGACAGAGCTCCAGTTTTTCTTTGCGGAGAGAGGAGAAGCTTCCAGAAGAACAACCATCTCTGCACCACTCCACCAATCAGGCCTGTATGGTAGAGTTGCCAGACGGAAGCTTCTCCTCAGTAAAAGGCACATTACAGCCTGCCTGGAATTTGCCAAAAGGCACCTGAAGGACTCCCAGACCATGAGAAACTAAATGATCTGGTCTGATGAAACAAAGATTGAACTCTTTGGCCTGAATGGCAAGTGTCATGTCTGGTGGAAACCAGTCACCACTCATCACCTGGCCATGATCATCACCAAGCATGGTGGTGGCAGCATCATGCTGTGGGGATGTTTTTCAGTGGCAGGAACTGGGAGACTAGTCAGGATCGAAGGAAAGGCAAATGCAGCAATGTACAGAGACCTGCTCCAGAGCATTCTGGACCTCAGACTGGGGCAAAGGTTCATCTTCCAACAGGACAATGACCCTAAGCACACAGCCAAGATAACAAAGAAGTGGCTACGGGACAAAAAGGCTGTATTTGGTGCCAAAGGTTTTTCAACAAAGTGTTGAGCAAAGGGTGTGATGTACACGTGATTTTCTTTCGACCCTGCTTTTTATTTTTAACACATTTGCAAAGGTTTCAAACAAATTTCTTTCGAGTTGTTATTATGGGGTATTGATTGTAGAATTTTGAAAAAAAATAATGAATTTAATCAATTTTGGAATAATGCTGTAACATAAAAAAATATGGAAAAAGTGAATCATTGTGAATACTTTCCGAATACACTGTATTTCAAATTTTTTATTTGTAACATTTCTAATACTTATGATTTGCCCTGTGAGTCAAATTAAAATGCTCTCAATCATCGGTATAACCTATGTTGCGGATGAGTCATTAACCCAAATCATTGTGAGTCTGACATGTCTGGTGTCTGACATGTCTGGCTCTTGGTTGATCTTGAGTCAGTGAGCTGTTATCACGGATCACTGCAAGAGAGAATATGTCAGAATGCTGTTTCATATTCATATCTCATTTGCCATTAATAACGTGTAATTTCATATTTCAATTGTAAGTCATTTTGGATAAAAGCATCTGTTAAATAAATAAATGTAAAAATAGGCTTCATTTTGATGAATTGGTGTTGGCATTATTTTAATAATGAGAAAAGTGTAGATGTAGATGATTGTCATTTTCCCTAATGCACAATTTTATCTATTAGCCCTGACCGCAGAATGACATAAAGAGTCAAAGCATGTAACAAAAAAATGTGTCAATGTGATTTTAGATGCCTGTAAGGGTATGATGGATGCTTATTAACTACCACAATTAGCAGAGAAAAATTCACAGACCAATAAACCAGCATCCCTTCACACATGACTGGACTTCAGCCTGAAGGGGGCAGCAAACAGAGGGTTGCCATTTAACACCAAAAATATCTAATCATAAATAAAGTCTGGCACATGTTGTTCACGTTTTTTAGTTAGTCGATTCCACTTAGAAAATGTTTGTTTCATTTTAAATACACAGTTTTTGTATGTGTGATAAGATAAAACAACACAAATGGCATTGCTTTGAAGGAAATTTCTTAAAAGTATACTTTCAGTTTACATTTTATATACTTTTCAGAAATATACTTAAAATGGCACTTAAGTAGGCCTATTTGACTTATACTGACAGAAATTTCTAAGTATATTTGGACTATACATGTTCTCAATATTTAGATCGAGATATACTTAAGTATAATTAAGTTTAAGTATACTTGGCTTGTATAGTTGGGTTTAATCTTTTCCTATAAAATACGTTTTCACATAGTTTTACATACTGATAGACTTGTTTGGAAATATTGATTTATAAAGAAAAAAGATATGTTCCTAATTCAGAGTATCTGATTTCTTTCTTTCTTTCTTTCTTTCTTTCTTTCTTTCTTTCTTTCTTTCTTTCTTTCTTTCTTTCTTTCTTTCTTTCTTTCTTTCTTTCTTTCTTTCTTTCTTTATTTATTTGTAGGCTAGTCCACTGGTAGTGTACATAGGAATGTACTTAAAATCTACTTTACTCTTTCCCGCCATAAACTGAACTGTTATACAGTAGACGGCACTATTACACATATTCTAGACTAGTACAGATCAAAACACAGGTGAAGAAGAAGCAAAAACAAGTGGTAGAAGATTGCTTACGTAAATGTAAAATAACGTTATCATCACACATTAAACAGAATGTAAATCAAAACTGCCTAACGTTACCAAATGAAATGTCTACCCATGAAGAAGAAACAACTCTGAAGCTTTGAGGGTGTTGATGGACTCGATCTACTCCATCTGTGTTTTGATCAATATTATGAATCCCATCCGGATGTTAAAATGTTGCTTTTTTTAATGAAGCTTACACACATGCAAGTGTTGATAAAAAAGGATGTATGAAGCTAGACTAAAATAATAAAAACAAATGGAAAGAGTTAAAGTAGGCTACAGTTAAAGTATTACTTTAAAATGAAAAATTCCTGATAATTTACTCAGCCCCATGTCATCCATGATGTTAATGTCTTTCTTTCTTCAGTCGAAAAGAAATAAAGTTCCCTTTCAGTAAGTCGTTGACCAACGAATTGGGGATCATTTTCAGAGACCAATCTACCAATATACTTTGAGTGTTTAAAAACGAGCCAATGACCATTCCGTATAAATACAGAAAGTGGAATACCACAACCTCGCTTTCTACTTCGGAGCCGAACGGTGCTGGTATCCAGTCTGTTGTTTCTACGAAGAGTGTTCAGAGAACGAGTTTGAGAGAGGATTGCTCTGTCTGGTGCGGGTGTGACAGCGTTTGGCAGCGAATGACAGCTTCAGAGAGCAAAACGAAACAACAGCTGTTTTCACAGCTAGGCTGGATGTTTTCATTGAGTACTCACAAAGCAGGCTTGCACTTTTGGACTGCTGTGAGCCGCTGCCATCTCTGTGTCCCAAGACCACTACCAACTGGCGGGGTAATCCATGTCTCCCCTCTCGGGCATGTAAGTTCTCGTCCGAGCTGACAGGCAAGGCTTACACAGCCTGTGGAGAAGCCGCATCGTCTTTGCATGCCATGGCGCTCCTGAAGGTCTACCAGGCCAAAGTGCTAAAGGAACTGCACAAGGGTAGTTCTGACCCAGTGGTTATGCAGGAACTCTGTGCGGCAACGGACATCGTTCTCCGGGCAGCGAAAGTCACTACATGCTCCCGAGTTCCTGGCTGAACCTGGCGGATATGTGTGAGACCGACAAAGTGCGGTTCCTCAATGCCCCTGTCTGCCAGGACGACCTCTTTGGTGATGCCATCGAGAACATCGCCCAACAGTTTTCAGTGGCCCAGAAGCAGACGGAGGCGATCAAAAACATCCTTCCCTGACGACCAGCTGCTGCCTCCACCCAGTCGTCGGCCGCAGCGTCTCCGCCTACTCGTCGCTGAGGGCGTCCCCCTGCATCCGCCGCAACCCCTGCTAAGCCCTACCAGCATGGCGTAAGGGTGGTGCCCAACCCACTCAGGGTCCTGCAAAGTCTTGCAGCACATTCTCAATAAAATAACAGTTTCCCCCTTCCCTGGGCCCCAAGAGGGCCAGGTTGGTAATGTGCGACACCCCGAACCTTGCCACTCCTTTCCTCTCCTCCCTTCGCCAGGGGGAAGCAGTGTGCGGCTAGAGGACACCACCAGGCATTCTCACTCACACTCATGGGGCATATGGCATCTGCAGACACTGTGATGCCGCTCGGATTGCTTCATATAAGACTTATGACTTCATATAAGCTTCAGCACTGGCTTCATGGCCCAGTCCTGAGATGGGCGTGGCAGAGTGGCAAGTACCGGGTCCCAGTTACTCCTTACTGTCGCCAAACCTACAGCCCGTGGTTAGACCCTTCATTTCTACAGGCGGGAGTGCCCTTAGAACAGGTGTCCAGGCATGCTGTGGTCTTCACAGATGCCTCGTCCATTGGCTGGGCCACATACAACAGGCATGCAGTTTCAGGTTTGTGGACGGGGCCCCAACTGCATTGGCATATCAATTGCCTAGAGTTACTGGTAGTATGTCTTGCACTGAGTTGCCTCAAAAAGCCGCTACAGGGCAAGCACATACTGGTCCGTACGTACAGCACTGCGGCCGTTACATACATCAACCGACAGGGTGGTCTAAGTTCCTGTCGCATGCTCTAACTCGCCCGCCATTTCCTCCTTTGGAGTCAGAAGCATCTGAGGTCGCTTCATGCCATTCATATCCCTGGTGCGCTCATTCAGACAAACCAACAAACTCTCACAACACCACCAGGAGTGTGGTGACTCCACCCCCAGGTAGTCCAGCTGATATGGGACCTCTTTGGAGCCGCACAGGTAGACCTGTTTGCCTCTCCGGACTCGACCCATTGCCAGTTGTACTATTCCATGACCGGGGGAACCCTCGGCACAGATGCACTGGCACACAGCTGGCGCTGGGACCTACGCAAGTAGGAGACTCTATGGCAGCCGCAGACGAGACGCGGAGTTCAAGGTGGCCTACCACAAGCTGTGGTAGACACCATCTCTTCTGCTAGAGCCCCCTCTACAAGGCGCCTCTATGCATTGAAGTAAGTGTCGTTCTTTCTTTCCTGCAAGATGTGCTGGAGTGAAGGCTGTCACCCTCCACCCTCAAAGTGTACGTCGCAGCAATAGCAGCGTATCATGAAAGGGAAGCACAACCTAATCATCAGGTTCCTCAGAGGTATGAGAATTTCGAACGTGACTGACTGAAAGGGAACGGAGATGTATGTTCCGTGGCCAGGTGCTGTGCTTCCGCTGAAAGGCAGAGTCACTAGTATGGCTCCTCAGCAGAAAAACGAGGATATGGTATTCCACTTCTGTATTCATACCCGAACTGCAGGGCGTAGTGTGGAATGCGTGAACCGCATGCCAGTGGCTCGTTTTTAAATGCTCGAAGTAGATTGGTCTCTGAAAATGATCACCAATTCGTAGGTCATATATCTCCATTCCCTCCTTCAGGGAACGAGGGTCACATATGTAATGAGGAAAACATTAGAGGATATTTCTCCATATAATGTATTTCAACCAACGAGCTGAAGGTCCAAATCAATGCAGTTTCAAAGGGCTTTGAACGGTTTTAGAGGGCTCTGCACGATCCCAGCTGAGAAATAGGGTCTTATCTATAGTGAAAAGATCTGTCATTTTCAAGAAACAGTTATATACTTTTTAAAGAGGCTATATGTGTTTTTCTGAAATTTAAACTCGCGACTGACACCTGTGGCCAAAAAACAGAACTGCTCTTCCTTTCTGCTCGCTCTCGCAGCGTGCGCTCGTACGTGCACACTTCACAAGTCATCTTCTGCAAGGAGGTCAACATTATGTTTACAGAGGTAAGAACTGTGTATTCGCTTAATCCATTGAACTGCTTGCGAGTGTAGGCTACTTGCTGACTAGCGGTGGTGGCAGAGTGATCTGAAACGTTTAACATGAACGCGCTTGACGTCACATCCGCAGACAGCGCGGGAAAAATCCGACCCGACAGAAAATAGGAAAAATAGGATACAGGCTTATAGGTGCACCCACTGTGAGTGGACAAGGTGTCAGTATGCTTATCAGGAGATGTTTGAGTCATAAATGGTAAAATAAAAAGGCTATTGTTATGTTTATTTTGGGGAAAAAGTTGCATATAGCCCCTTTAACCATGAATGCTCGACTGTGGTGTTGTGATTCTTCATGGCGTGTGACGTCATTATGTCAGAAAGGTCACGGCTTTGACATACGTGGAAGTACCGACCCAGTATTAAAACGAACGTGCAAAGACTAAATCAAACACCCTTTACAAAAATAAAGGTAAAACGATGTCAGACAATGGAGAACATGAGAGGGCACTGAGTTGGTACTTCCACCTATGTTACGCGTGACTTTTCCGTTGTGATGACGTCATACACCATAAAAATCACAACACTGAAGTTGAGCATTCGTGGTTAAAAGTATATACATTTTTTTCATTTTATTGAAAATGGCAGATCGTTTCACTAGATAAGACCCTATTCCTCAGCTGTGATTGTGTAGAGCCTTCTAAAGCCATTCAAAGCCCTTTGAACCTGCTTTGATTTGGACCTTCAACTCATTGATTGCCATTGAAATACATTATATAGAGAAATATCCTGGAATGTTTTCCACAAAAAAACGTAATTTCTTTTCGACTGAAGAAAAAAAGACATGAACATCTTGGATGAGATGGGTGTAAATTATCATGAAATTTTCATTATAAAGTGAGCTAATCCTTTAAAGGTATATTTCAGAGTATTAAAAAAATACCTAAATAAGAACAAACTTACATTTCTAAAATAATATTCAGTTTTATGCACAAGTTTGGCTGCAATTTGTTCTATCTTTTTAAGAAAAAATTGTAGTGATATGCTATTCAGTTCTGTCACAATGGACCAGTGTGAGTGCCCGCGATCACCAGAGGGCACTCCAACCCAGACTGTCATTCTACCATAGACTACATCTCCCATAATCCTTTGCCCAGACTCATCATCACTCATTGATTACATCCACCTGCACCCCATTACCTTGTTAGCTCACACTATAAAAACCATGTTCACTCTGTCACTGCGAAGTCTTGTTTTGTGTTTCACTGCATTTCTGAGCGTTTACCCTGGTTTCATGTCTCTTGGTCTTGGATTTCTCGCCTTCTCCGTGGATTACCCTTTAATAAAGCTGCATTTGGATCTTCAACCCTCTGTCTCAGAGCATTCGTAACAGAAGACTTCGCCAGCATGGATCCAGCAGCAGTCACCCTTGTTCGACTACGCCAAGGAACTTACACACTCGAGGAACACATCAGAGACTTTCTGAACATCTCAAACACCACAAACCTCCCGGACTTTATGTTAATTTACTTTTTTTTGCCATGGACTCAACAAAGAGTTACAAACCCAACTCATCCGTGATGGTCCTCGAGGGTCCCTGAGTGAGCTCCTTGATTATGCCCTTCAGGTAAGCGGCTCTACTTTCACAGTGGGTGTCATGGATGAGGTCATGACATTTCCACCATCTGCCACGCCTGTGTCTTTGGACAAAATGTCTGCCGAGCCTGTGTCTTCAAACAAGATGTCCGCCGAGCCCGTTTCCTCAGACAAGATGGCCACCGAGCCTAGTGTCGTCTCAGCAGACCTTCCAGAGCCTCTCGTCTCAGCAGACCTTCCAGAGCCTCGTGTCGTCTCAGCAGACCTTCCAGAGCCTCGTGTCGTCTCAGCAGACCTTCCAGAGCCTCGTGTCGTCTCAGCAGACCTTCCAGAGCCTCGTGTCGCTCTCAGCAGACCTTCCAGAGCCTCGTGTCGTCTCAGCAGACCTTCCAGAGCCTCGTGTCGTCTCAGCAGACCTTCCAGAGCCTCGTGTCGTCTCAGCAGACCTTCCAGAGCCTCCAGCTGCCACAGACACTACACCAGATTCATCAGCCTTCACTGGTGCCTCACCAAAGTCTTCAGCCATCATGGACGTCCCATCTGTGTTCCCGGTTGTCATGAATGCTGCACAGGAAGACATTATGGCTCTCCCTAGACTCTTGAGACTGGCTTCAAGTCTGGAGGACGCTCCGCTGATGTCAGTGAGAGCAGCTGGCATCTATGTAGTAAAGCCAAGCCTTCGGGACTCTGAGATGGTTCCACTGTCGACAACACTCCCTGCTAAAGAGACGGCTCCTGCCCCTGACCAGCGTCCAGAGACGGCTCCTGCCCCTGACCAGCGTCCAGAGACGGCTCCTGCCCCTGACCAGCGTCCAGAGACGGCTCCTGCCCCTGACCAGCGTCCAGAGACGGCTCCTGCCCTGACCAGCGTCCAGAGACGGCTCCTGCCCCTGACCAGCGTCCAGAGACGGCTCCTGCCCCTGACCAGCGTCCAGAGACGGCTCCTGCCCGTCTGCCGAGTCCAGAGAGGGCTCCGGCCCGTCTGCCGAGTCCAGAGAGGGCTCCGGCCCGCCTGCCGAGTCCAGAGAGGGCTCCGCCCGCCTGCCGAGTCCAGAGAGGGCTCCGGCCCGTCTGCCGAGTCCAGAGAGGGCTCCGGCCCGTCTGCCGAGTCCAGAGAGGGCTCCGGCCCGTCTGCCGAGTCCAGAGAGGGCTCCGGCCCGTCTGCCGAGTCCAGAGAGGGCTTCGGCCCCGCCTCGAGTCCCGAGTCCAGAGAGGGCTTCGGCCCCGCCTCGAGTCCCGAGTCCAGAGAGGGCTTCGGCTGGACCACCTGCTTTGCCTGCTCCACCATGGAGGTCTTCTAGACCATCTAGTCCGCCGTGGGGGTCTTCAAGATCGTCTACGCCACTGTGGTGGTCGTCTGCTCCGCCGTGGGGGACTTCAACCTCGTCTACGCCACTGTGGTGGTCGTCTGCTCCGCCGTGGGGGACTCCAACCTCGTCTACGCCACTGTGGTGGTCGTCTGCTCCGCCGTGGGGGACTCCAACCTCGTCACGCCACTGTGGTGGTCGTCTGCTCCGCCGTGGGGGTCTCCAACTCGTCTGCGCCACTGTTGTGGTCGTCTGCTCCGCCGTGGGGGTCTTCAACCTTGTCTGCGCCGCCATGGGGGTCATCAAACTTGTCTGCACTACTGTGGTGGTCATCTGCTCCGCCCTGGCTGCCTGCATCACCCAGGTCATCTGCCCAGCCTGCATCACCTTGGCCACCTGCTCTGCCTGCATCAGCCTGGTCATCAGCTGAGCCTGCTCCGGCCTGGCCACCTGCTCTGCCTCAGTCTATAGGCCCACTTCCACTCCACGGGCCTGGCCCTCCATCCCACCCCAGGTCCGCCTCCGCCCCACCTCCCTCCTGGACAATTTTAGGAGCGTCTGGAAGCCGCTCCTTTGAGGGGGGGCTATGTCACAATGGACCAGTGTGAGTGCCCGCGATCACCAGAGGGCACTCCAACCCAGACTGTCATTCTACCATAGACTACATCTCCCATAATCCTTTGCCCGGACTCATCATCACTCATTGATTACATCCACCTGCACCCCATTACCTTGTTAGCTCACACTATAAAAACCATGTTCACTCTGTCTGTCACTGCGAAGTCTTGTTTTGTGTTTCACTGCATTTCTGAGCGTTTACCCTGGTTTCATGTCTCTTGGTCTTGGATTTCTCGCCTTCTCCGTGGATTACCCTTTTGCCGGTCTCCTCTGTTTTGTTTGCTTGATTGGACTGATTGCTTGTGTATGACCTTCTGCCTGTTTTCTGACTACGATTGTGGATTACCCTCTAATAAAGCTGCATTTGGATCTTCAACCCTCTGTCTCAGAGCATTCGTAACAAGTTCCTAGAAAAAAGCTTGATAAAGCAATGTTTTTCAGACCAAATTTCTCAGTATAGCAGTATTGAGTTGTGTGAAATAAAATCAAATGTAAAAAAATAGGCGGTGCAAAAGTTTAGCCGTTCTTTCAATTGTGTTGATTTGAATATCTGTAGTCACTTAATGCTGATAGATTGTGACACAAAATGTATGTAATTGTTTCAAAATTAATGAACATTAGACTGAAAACACAGGTGCAAACAATCATGAAAAAAGATATTTGAGGTAGTTAATTAAATAAAATAAAGTAGTAACATGGGAACCTCAAAAGAACTAATGACTTAAAAACTAGGATAAAAAACTTTGGGTTATCACAAAAGTTTAAGGTCTCTGTCTCCATAGTCAGAAATATAGTTCGAAAATGGAGGGCCACAGGAACTGTCCTTGTGAAGGAAAGATGTAATAGGCTAAGAAAGTTATATGAAAGGCAAAGAATGAATAAATTGTTCTTTAGGTATAGGATTATTGAGCCCATGAAGGTAAAGATGCCATCCTGATTTTTGCTGACTAAGATGGTCGATTAAAGCTGAAGTGTGTAATTTCTGTGCCACTGGTTTCACCAAACACAATTACAAAAATAATGACTTTTGCCATTGTTCAGACTGTCTGATATCCCCGCATCCAAAGTCACGTCATTGGTTAAGCCAATGTTGCTGTGCCGTAATGCTCAAACAAAGAGTTTTGCTAACACAGCTTTTTTTCTGTGCAAATGCCTTATTTTTACTAGTCTCCGCTTAGAAAGGTGAAAATATTGCACACTTCAACTTAATAGGATGCATGTAGAGACAAACTTCATTTAGTGGAGAATACTTAAAGGGGTCATGAATTGAGAAATCAACTTTTCATTCAGTCTTTGATGTATAAAAGTTAATCGTGATAAAAGAATATCCTGTACGTTTCTGAGCTGAAAACATCCTTGTTAGTCAAAGAAAAGCTTTTATTGACACCATACCCAGCAAACACTCGATCTCAGAATATGCCAACCCTTGACATCAGAGTGTGGGGACATCAGAGTGTGCCTCAACATAAGAATAAGTATGCCTGATTCTATAGCCCCGCCCACCGACTCGTGGAGCTAAACGGATCACGCTTCCGAGCTATGAACATGCCGAAGATACCAAGGTATTAAGTTGTGCGTGGTTGTGGAAGAACACAGTCACTGCAAAAGCTTCCTTCGGATTCTAATATTAGGAATGTGGTTGAACTTTATTTTTAATGAAGTTCCATCTCACGTGGGTAAGATATTGCATGTTTGTTCCTTTATTTCACCACGGATTCATTTGTAAACAAGACACTGGATTTGCAGACAGGATTAGATTACATGAATTGAATGAAGCAACACACTTATGTGAGCAAAAATGTTTTATATGTGATAGTATTGCATTGATACAGATCGTTTGATATCTATTGATTATGTGTACGTGTCTAACTGAACATAACTTCCATGCTGTCACAGGCTGGGAATCCTTTATTTGAGATGTTGTTGGTTCATTGTGTGATCAGACTCGGACATGTATGGGCCAGGGCTTGCAAATCCCAACGTCCCTGTGCTAACTTATGTGTTTTCCAGATGGGCTACCGAAACGTAAGCCCGTCGACAGGCCCGTGAATCTTAAATAGTGAAATAACATTCCTTTCTTGATGTGCGTTTTTCACTCTCTTGACTTGATATTTGAAGGAAAAATACAATCGCGGAAGTTTTGATCATGCAGATTTGTCGGACTCTGCAGTGAGGCTTGTGTGTGTGTGTGTGTGTGTGTGTGTTAGTGATACACAGTTTGCGGTTATATCCACCGATCGGGCAGGCCAAGTAATAAAAAATAACATTCCAATTAATTGCGGGTGGATGAGAGATAAATCATTGTGTTTGTTTGATAAATACTTTTTGCGAGCCCTGTGGGCGAATCATTCCAGTTGCCGCTTTTCCACACGCTTTCAAAACAATCCCATGTACTAACGGGGGAGCCGGAGCTCATTATAATATGCAAAGCTTATCCAATCATAGCAATGGGTGTTTACTTCCAAGTCTTCAATGCGGCACGCTCATAAAAACAGAGCGTTCCATGAGAGAGGCTCAAAACCAGGGTAGAAAATTGCCTTTTACTTATTCATTATGATGTTTTTGAATGTAAAAACAAGGCAAACATCATAAGTTGACCTCATCCAACAGTATAAAAATAAAAAAGCCAGTTCATGACCCCTTTAAAACACTAGTTGTACTTACCAGTGAAAATAGCTATACATCATGTAGAAAGCAAGAGCCTTTTTTTCTGCCAAGTGTGCAGTGATGCAGAATGTGATCAAAGAGGTGAAGAATGTTTTGAACAGTCTTCCATGTGTTTATAGGGGCTAATACAGGTCCTTCTCAAAAAATGTGCATATTGTGATAAAAGTTCATTATTTTCCATAAAGTAATGATAAAAATTAAACTTTCATATATTTAAGATTTATTGCACACCAACTGAAATATTTCAGGTCTTTTGTTGTTTTAATACTGATTATTTTGGCATACAGCTCATGAAAACCCAAAATTCCTATCTCAAAAAATTAGCATATCATGAAAAGTATCTAAACGAGCTATTAACCTAATCATCTGAATCAACTAATTAACTCTAAACACCTGCAAAAGATTCCTGAGGCTTTTAAAAACTCCCAGCCTGGTTCATTACTCAAAACCGCAATCATGGGTAAGACTGCCGACCTGACTGCTGTCCAGAAGGCCATCATTGACACCCTCAAGCGAGAGGGTAAGAAATTTCTGAACGAATAGGTTGTTCCCAGAGTGCTGTATCAAGGCACCTCAGTGGGAAGTCTGTGGGAAGGAAAAAGTGTGGCAAAAAACACTGCACAACGAGAAGAGGTGACCGGACCCTGAGGAAGATTGTGGAGAAGGACCGATTCCAGACCTTGGGGGACCTGCGGAAGCAGTGGATTGAGTCTGGAGTAGAAACATCCAGAGCCACCGTGCACAGGCATGTGCAGGAAATGGGCTACAGGTGCCGCATTACCCAGGTCAAGCCACTTTTGAACCAGAATCAGCGGCAGAAGCGCCTGACCTGGGCTACAGAGAAGCAGCACTGGACTGTCGCTCAAATTTTGCATGTCATTCGGAAATCAAGGTGCCAGAGTCTGGAGGAAGACTGGGGAGAAGGAAATGCCAAAATGCCTGAAGTCCAGTGTCAAGTACCCACAGTCAGTGATGGTCTGGGTGCCATGTCAGCTGCTGGTGTTGGTCCACTGTGTTTTATCAAGGGCAGGGTCAATGCAGCTAGCTATCAGGAGATTTCGGAGCACTTCATGCTTCCATCTGCTGAAATGCTTTATGGAGATTTCGTTTTCAGCATGACCTGGCACCTGCTCACAGTGCCAAAACCACTGGTAAATGTTTTACTGACCATGGTATTACTGTGCTCAATTGGCCTGCCAACTCTCCTGACCTGAACCCCATAGAGAATCTGTGGGATATTGTGAAGAGAAAGTTGAGAGACGCAAGACCCAACACTCTGGATGAGCTTAAGGCCGCTATCGAAGCATCCTGGGCCTCCATAACACCTCAGCAGTGCCACAGGCTGATTGCCTCCATGCCACGCCACATTGAAGCAGTCATTTCTGCAAAAGGATTCCCGACCAGGTATTGAGTGCATAACTGATCATAATTATTTGAAGGTTGACTTTTTTTGTATTAAAAAGACTTTTCTTTTATTGGTCGGATGAAATATGCTAATTTTTTGAGATTTGAGGAATTTTGGGTTTTCATGAGCTGTATGCCAAAATCATCAGTATTAAAACAATAAAAGACCTGAAATATTTCAGTTGGTGTGCAATGAATCTAAAATATATGAAAGTTACATTTTTATCATTACATTATGGAAAATAATGAACTTTTATCACAATATGCTAATTTTTTGAGAAGGACCTGTATAAAGGCAGTGACCTGCATGGTTCACACACAAAAAAAAAAAAATTAGATTTTAGTAACAGTTTAACGAGAGTAATAATAGAGACATCATGTCAGTGACCTGAAGCTCTCCGTCTGTCTTCCAAACTCTCTCTCACACTCTCTCACCATCAGTCTCACTTCCTATCGTTTGATCTTTCCCAGCCGTTCTCTGTCTTTCTCCTTCATATAAGTGTGTGTACTTTAGCATGCATAATTCTGTACATCAAATTAGGGACATTCAAAACTGGATATAAATGCCTCATACTAGATATGCGAAAGTTTCAGATGAGTGCTGCTATTTGAGTTATACCTGTTTTTTTATTAATTAGACAGTTTAAATTTAATTGGGGTCCAAAATTCTGAATTTCCCTGATAATCTTTTTTTTGTTTTGTTTTTTTGCGACAAATTATACTACTGTTCAATAGTTTGGGTTTAGGAAGATTGTTTTTTGAACAAGGACTCTAAGTGACTCTTAAGACCACTAATGCTGCATTTGAGCAAAAAAACAGTAAAAACAGTGAAATTGTTAAATATCATTACACTGTAAAAAATTTCAGGCCTCTCCAATTGAAAATTTTCAAGTGAATGGTCACATCTAAATTTTTCAATTGGCCAAATTGAATTTATGTGAATTTAATTTTATCAATTGTGGCAACAGTCTGTTAACATGGGCTCAATAAGAAATATGTTGACCCAATAGAAAAATGTATTTTACCAACACTGTAAAAAAATTCAGCTCCTCCAGTTTAAAATTTTCTAGTGACTGGTCACATCTAAATTTTTCAGTTCGCCAAATTGAATTTCTGTAAATTGATACAATTGAATTCACAGAAATTCAATTTGGCCAATTCAATATTTTAAATTGTAGTTACAATTGCTTATTTCGCACTGTCCCAAAAGACAAAAATTACAAAAAACATAAATATAGTAAGCAAAATGAACACATTTTATCACATTACTTTATTCAATTCCAACATAGGATATTTGGTGAAAATAAATTATTTTCAATAAGTAAAAACTCCCATACATACAAGAAGTCTTCTGCATAACATAATGTCTTGTGGTGAAGAAAAAGCGGCACTGCATTGGCTAAAGGCCTGCAAATAAAAATAATATTAATGATAAAGTTCCCCTGCATCACATCTGACAAGTGACAGGACAGAAGTTACTTCATTATATTATGAGGATGAGACGAATGAATGGACGAATAAGAAAATCACGAGCTTGACGTGTTTGATATTGAAAGGCAATTGAGCCCTGAGAGAGGCCGACGCCAATCTAACGGCACCGTGTTCAACGGTCGCATGCCGCACATATCACACGAATGACTTAATTTACGTATTACCTATTATTATAGACATATAAGACATGAGGAAAATAAAACTATTGGCTACCATTAGATAATTATGTGGTAACCGAGAACACACTCATGAAACCAATGAATGCATGAACTCCTGATTCTACAAAATGTCTTTTAAACTTCATACCGGGTCATAAAGCAACACTTTGGAGAATAATTTCAGTGCTCAATTCTCACCAACGCCATGTGACGACGATGAACATCTCTATTCTCTTGGGAATGTTTGTTTCGTTCTTCAGCACGGCTGGTTTGGCTCTGCACACAAATCTCCACACGAACGGTTTTCCTCGGGCGCATTTTGCGCATGCGTATACAGTTTTTCGGACGTGGGACTTGTTCAACCAACATGGATTTTTCACTTCGACTTCATAGATTGACTGAGCACAATTAAATATGTTCGGTGAATATACTATTTTAATTTTGAGTGAAGACCTTAAGCTATGATTAGTACAATGCATATTATTGCAGCATGGGGATAATTATTTGGAAGTAACTTATTAGGCCAATATGTAATGATCAATTGTCACAATTTTTCCACCCAATTTTTTTTTTACAGTGTATGTTTTTCATTTCAATATACTTTAAAATGTAATTTTAAACGTATGTCCTGTCACTTTTGATAAATTTAATCCATTGTTGCTGAATAGAGAAAAAAAAACATACCCCCAAAACGGCAATCTACTTGTATATTGTGCAAAATTAACATGAATTTCAGAATGTCTTGGTATTTGATCAGTCCATCTTTTGCTTTAATGACAGCTGCACCCGACTGATGATCATGTGATCCAGTATAATTAGAAAATGATCTAAAGAGCTTCAGTGAAAGCAAAAATCTTTGAATAGCCTATCAGTGTAAAGGAGTCTCATGATCAAGATCACAAATTTGCTTTGATTAGTGATGTTTGGTTGATCTGATTGTTTAAAAAAACTCTAAACCTTCGGTTTATTTCCAGGTTTAAACTAGATTTTGAATCCCAGATTTTCAATGTGGTCTCAGACATTTAGATCTCACTGTATTTATTTATAGCATGAAGAAGAATATTGGATAGGGCAATGTCTGAGAGAGCAGAAGGGATGGAAGAGATCTGCCGCATTGAGAAGCAGTAAAATTCCATGTGTACCTCTGTCCTCCTGCTGTGCTTGGCCCACACTTGTTTCTTTCCATTCTAGAATATTTATGAGTTTATTGTGTAGTGTCAAACAGGCAATATTTTTTTCTTCAGACATCTCTTGAAGTATTTCCTACATGTGCTGCTGCGCTCTTTGGGCTTGTTACCCTGAAGCTCAATAATATCTGAAGCTCACGGGTCCTTTACACTGTAGAAGCAGAGACTTCGCTCTGCGGGAAAGAACACAGTCACTTCCACCATCACTGAGGATGTTCAAATCGCACGCGCCGCAGTCAGCAGCACTGCTTTAATGAGAGAAAAGATGAAACCTAAAAATACACAGAATTTTCAAATCTAGGCCGTAAGTTATTGGCAATTAATCCACATGATCAAAACACGCCTTGGCTTGGTGGAAGTAACATTGGTTTTCTGTTTTTCTGCATTGATTTGTGGCGTAGTGCAGTGCTTAATGTGTGTGCATTTGTGTGTGTTTTGTGTTCTGCTGCTTTTACAGGATCATGGATGGCTCTGTCGCCAGCACGGAGGAGATTTTGCCTCCCACCATTCAGAAACTGATGAAGGGATACAACAAATACCTTAGGCCATTCTTTGGCAGTACGGCGAACAAAGCTTTTACATTTACACAAACTATTATCTTGCATAAGTGGATTTTTATCTTCTCTTAAAGTCCTATCATCATCAACAACTGCAATTAAAACAAATTTAAATTCGACGCTCCAGGCTTGAGTTGATGCAGTCCACTCTTGTAACACATGTAAATTAAGAACCCTTTTCTGCTGTCTTCCTCTGTTAGCAGTGTTGTCACTGTAGTGAATGCAGTGGGTGTTGTTCTTTTTTTCTTCAGATGGCCCTGTTACTGTAGGCATGAGTCTGGATATCGCCAGCATAGACACCATATCAGAAATCAACATGGTATGATACTCTTACAAACCACAAACATCCAAATATATCTCTAAAGTCAAATACAAAGTTCTGTTAGGAAACTCTAGATGGCGTAAGGTGATAGGTACTTAACTATCACATTATTCTCTATAGGGCACAGCTGATTGGTTCCTGCTTTATTAATAGCCAATAAATGTGCTATTCAGCTTTTTAAATACTTTAAAAAACCAGCAGTTTACACCAGGCTTTCAGAAACCATCCGCCTTCCCCAGCTCCACCTGTATAGATCTGCTATCGGCAATTCATGTATGTTCTTGTCTTACTTGCTGACAGCAGCATGTTGCATATGTATTGGCTGTTGCAAGTCCCATACTTCAACACCAGCAGCAATAACAGTAGCAGCAGCATAGCAGATATTCTGACCAAAAGACCAAACATATTAACATTGTCCTATCCGTTAAGGCTGATTTATACTTCTGCGTCGGACTTACGCCGTAGGCTATGTGTCGGTTTTCATTTATACTTATGCGCCGTTGTCCGAGCCGACGTGTAGCTACTCTAGTAGGCGATGGTGTAACCCACAGTATCAAAAAGCTGAAGAAGAAGCAGCTTGTTGTGTACGTTAAGAAGCAGCAACAGTGATGGCGGCAAATAGACAGCGACTTTTGTTGCAGCTGTGAAATATCAAAGAACAAATCATTTATAATCCGGAAGCGGAAATTCGTATGAGTAAATACAATGCTATCGCAGATTTATTTATTTTGGATGGAGGGGTTCTAGCAGACCAATTACAATGCTTGCAGCCCAAGTAGAATTGATGCGTTGTTACATTTTTGCAAAGGTGCACGTCAGGATACGCGTGCTACACACAGCAGTGTAGGTTCGGTGCAGAAGTATAAATCACCCTTTACCATGTCAAAAACTCTGAGAGTCATAACAGAACTCAAATTATAATAATATATTGTAAAATAATATTATAAACATTTATATGTAAATTTTCTTTAAAGCATAACTAATATAAAAGCATATGGGGGTTAATAATAGTTAATAATCCAAGTGCCAAGTTCTTAGAAATTAATTTTAGTAATGTGGCTTTCATATTAAAATAATGCACATAAACATTTTGGGGAAAAAAACAATAAAAAAACAATAAAAGTCAGCATGAGATGAGAATATATTTTCTCATCCATTATGCCAATATCGACCTATCTATTTCCTAAATGCATATCCTATTTTGAATGATTCATTCATGCATATGTGTAATTTTAAATAAAATATCAAAACTTGATTTGCGGTAAAACAAGTAAAAAATTACATATTTTCCTTATGCTTTAAATACACATGAGAGAACATATAATAGAGAGAGCATATAATAAACAAATAAATTAGTGTTGAATTATCATAGAAGAAGTGTGTTCAAGTCATTGTCTGTATGAACTGCATTTTAATGTAGTTTTTTAAATTTCAATAGATCTAGAAAAAAAATGAATCGCATCATTGGTCCATATTTCAGAGAGCCTCTTTGATCTTTGGACAGAGTTGTATAAGAGCTGAGTGTATGATGTAAATCTAAGCTTGTGGTGCACACAGCTGAATTAAGACCCTCTGTTCAACCTCTCCAGGATTACACTGCCACCATCTTTCTTCGTCAGCGCTGGACAGATGAACGCTTGTGTTTCGATGGCAATAAGAGCTTGAGTCTGGATGGGAGACTTGTAGAACTCCTTTGGGTCCCTGATACGTTCATTGTGGATTCCAAGAAATCCTTCCTGCACGACATCACTGTCGAAAACAGACTGATCCGGATTTTCCCCAACGGAACTGTGCTGTATGCCCTGAGGTAGTGAGGTGTCATTCACAGGATCTGTTTTTTAGCCAGGTGCTACTGGGGTCTTTTGATTGTTGAGGAATGGGTTTAATGTTAAAGGACTGACTGGAGGGTTGATGGAGGGAATGGGGCATGAGAAGACAAATAGAAAGAGGTAGGGATAAATATGGGCCAGTGGAAGAGTTCACAATAGTGGAAAACAGGGTAAGAATAGAGGCGGTGGCAAGGGGATGCAGAGCCTGTGTACAGATGGGCAGCTGGCATCAAAAATTAAGCTTGAAAGTAGCATTCACAGTGAGCTGATTTCCAGTGTTATATAAGCAACAACATTAACATGTATGTCACTCTCTTTTTTTAACCTCTCTGTTTCTCCAGAATTACCACCACAGTGGCCTGCAGTATGGATCTAACCAAATATCCAATGGACAGGCAGACATGCATGCTTCAACTTGAAAGCTGTAGGCCTCAAATAATTCCTCTTTCTCTTGAAACCGTAGCCACATTTTAGATAATATACAACTCATTGGTTTTCGTTCACTAGTAATTGTGTAAGTGTTCACAACATACAGCGTTTATATATGCCTAGACTTGACATTAACACATATTTATGCAGAAACACACCAGATGAAATCACCATATTTTATTGCATCATTTTTGTGACTCATGTAGAGTTGGGTATATATTACATTTATATTTTTACATTAAAATAATTTATAGACATATATGTAAATAATGTTTATTATGCCTGTAATATTTTTAATATATTTTTACATTTTAATGTATTCCTGTGATGGCGAGATGAATTTTCAGCATCATTAGTCCAGTCTTCAGTGTCACATGACCCTTCAGAAATCATTGTAATATGCTCATTTGGTCCTCAAGAAACATTTCTTATTATTGTTGTTGAAAATGGCTGTACTGCTTAATATTTTTTGTAAAAACTGGGATACATTTTTTGGTAACACTTTAATTTACAGTGTCCTTGCATGTTACACGTTACATGTATTTACTATAGTAATAACAGTTAATTATGCATAATTACAAGCAACTAACCATAAATCAAACCCTTATCCTAACTCTAAAGTAAGTACATGCATTTAATAAATATTACTCAGTACTTAATAGTATAATTACACTGTAACACGGACACCTTATTTTTTAGGACTTTTTAATGAATATAAAGTTCAAATGAACAGTATTTATTTGAAATAGAAACCATGCAATCATAACATATGTAACATTTCCAACATATAGACCCCACACACACACACACACACGCACATATGTTGGGTTTCCATGTTTTATGAGGACATTTCATAGACATAATGATTTTTAAAATGTACAAACTGTATATTTTATTGCTTAATCCTTCCTCTACCCTAACCCATCACAGAAAACGTTCTGCATTGTCAGAAAACATAATTATATTCTAATTTATAAGCTGTTATTTCATGAGGACCAAACATTTGGTCCTCATAATGTAGGGTGTACCCGGACACACACACAGGTTCTACTTGCAAATAAATGTGTATGCAGTAGCTTGTGAACGAGACCCAATTAGTGAATTTTCTGTTATGAGTTGACCTTACAATGTTTCTCTTCCTTAATCAGCACTACAGAGTGCTTTAGATTTGGTACACATGCAGTGTGGCAGGCATAAGAGTGTCTATCCCTTTAAGATACATGCATGTTTTAAACCTTTTTAAATTAGTGAAACTCTTGTGAATTATTAATTTCATTAATGATAGATGCACCAGGTGTACACACCATAAATGTCCTTTAAGTTGTAAAAAATTAATCTGCATACAGGATCTTTCTTGTGCTCATGTAACGGAGGGCAGCATGTAAGAGCCGTGTGAGTAAACCTCACTCCCCTGGCCTCAAGAGAGCGACTGGCGCTAGAGACTGTGGTCTTTAGCTTCTTTGTTCTAATATTTTCAGCAGAACACATAAACAAAGTTAAAGTCTTTAAAGAGTAAAACTTATTCTTGAACAAAGAAGAAATGTAGGGAGTTACTTGATTTTGTCCATCTGGAATTGATTGGATGATTGTGGTTCGCTATTGCTGTGATCTCATTTGAGTGACAGGTTGTCACTCCCTCGCGCCAGTAAACACATCATTAGAGAGAAGGGACAAGATGTCACTGCAGGAGGGAGAAGTTATTTTGATTTACGATTATGAGGGAACAGGAAAAATAAAGATGTGCTTATATAAATCATTTATAATAAATAATGCAATATTCCATAAAAAATAAGAACTGTCCATTTAGATTTTATGGTGACTTATTTGAATATGGTGAATTATCAACACAAGCTATAAAATAACAATGACAGCGCCTTCACAGATCAGTATGCTTATTTATGAAATAACTAAGTACTGGATGGAATCAGGGAAACATATTTTTTTACAATGTTTTATGCTCTAGATGGAGGAAAATATTTAATATGTGCATAAAATAATTTTTTTTATGAAAACTCTCTTGCACAGTAAACTTTGCATGACACAGTGCCATCTTGAGGTGTAGATTATGTGTTGCAACATAAAACTCCAGCATGTTGCATGAAAAGAGCTGTTTAATTATAATTACACTATTAATAACTAATAATTATAGTGCTGTTTGTGGGTCAATTTACAATTCACCAAAAAATGCACTATGAGAGAAAAAAACTATTACATATAGCAGATCAAAACAAAACAAAACAAAAATAAAACTTAAATTTATAAATTTATGATAAAAATGTATCAAATATGTTTTAACACACACACACACACACACACACACACACACACACACACACACACACACACACACACACACACACACACACACACACACACACACACACACACATGTTGTGTTTCCATGTTTTATGGGGACATTCCATAGGCGTAATGCATTTTATACTGTACAAACCATATTTTCCATCCCCCTACACTGCCCCTGCCCCTAAACCTACCCATCACAGGAGACATGCTGCATTTTTACTTTTTCAAAAATCATCACTTAGTGTGATTTATAAGATGTTTTCCTCATGGGGACCAAAAAAATGTCCCCACAAGGACAAAAATTTGGATATTGCCATCTTTGTGGGGACATTTTGTCCCCATACCGTAGGGATTACCAGTCCACACACACACACACACACACACACACACACACACATATATATATATATATATATATATATATATATATATATATATATATATATATATATATATATACACATAACATTTTTTTATGTTTTTTATTTTGACAAACTGAATATACTGTAGTATTTACAACTTGTTTAAAACGGCTCGTACATTTTAAGTTGGTGCTTTTGGAAATGGATATTTACTATCCCTAGTTAGGCTTATTATTTATTATTTTATTTACAGACAACTGTTTTGAAATTCCTTAAGAAACCCATGGTGAATTATAATTTCAGCTTGGCCTACAAATGATTGAACAGCTCTGTTGAAAATTATTGAATTTATGGTAATGCCTGTATTATAGCATAGTGCTCTAGAAGCACTGCATATAAAATCAGTGGTAATTAAATGCTTTCTTACTGCTCTATAAGTGTAATTTTATGGTAATATAGTAGCTCTCAGCATTGGAATTACTTATTTTGTGTAGTGATAATTGGCTCTTCGATTTATATTATGTTCTCCTCAGGGGGATATAACGTGAAAGATGTTGTTTTCTATTGGACAAGGGGAAACCAATCGGTTAGTGGTCTTGATAATTTACAGCTGGCTCAGTACACCCTTGAGGATCACTACACCTCTGAATCTGAAGCCGTTTATGAGACTGGTATGTCTACACACACACACTGATATGTTGAAGACTTTAAATGCTGTATTGATGTTTTTACTTTCTCTTTTATTTACTAATAACATAACAGGTAACTACCCAAAGTTGATCTTCCACTTCAAACTCAAGCGGAGCATCTTATATTTCATTCTGGAGACGTATGTTCCTTCCAGTGCTCTGGTGGTCCTATCCTGGGTCTCGTTTTGGATCAGTCAGTCTTCAGTACCTGCTCGCATCTGCATAGGTAGGAACGTAAAGAAATCATTACCAAATAAACATATGATCATCAAAATATATCAACGCATCTTGACCTAGCTTTACACTACCATTCAAAAGTTTGGTATCAGTGAGATATCAAAAAATATATTTTATTCAGCAACGATGCAATAAATTGATCAAAAGTTAAGACTTTTAAAGTGTTGCAGAAAGTTCTGAAACACATCCTGAAGCTAAATTATCACTTTTCACAAAAATATTAAGCAACTGTTTTTAACACTGATAATAATAAAATAGTTTCTTCACCAAATCAGCATAGCAGAATTATTTTTTAAGGATTATGTGACACTGAAGACTGGATGAATGGCTGCTGAAAATTCAACTCTGCCAGAATAAATTAGTTTTTTTACATTTTAATAATATTTCACAATATTACTGTTTTTACTGAATTTATAAAAAATTCAGCCTTGGAGAGCATAAGAAACTTCATTCATAAACGGACCTCAAACTTTTTAATGGTAATGTACATACAAGTCCTCAAAGTACAGACTGAAAGAGTGGGAAATTGTCATTTAAAGGGTTAGTTCACTCAGAAACGAAAATTATGTTACTACTCACCCTCATGTCTTTCCAAACCCATTAGACTTTCATTCATCTTCACACAAATTAAGATCTTTTTGATGAAAGCTGAGAGCTTTGTGACAGCTGCTCCATTGACCCCTGAATGTCAACAAAAAAAAATTTGACTCGATCATTTTGGATGATGAAAAGATTGAACTTTTATTCACATATAAACATTCATCATCTCGCACAGCAGTTATGGTAAACAGAAGCTCAATGTTCGCTTGTTACGCATCACGTTTGAGCTTCCACAAGAACCAATGAGGTTTCTGGTCGCATGTCAAGCAGGTTTGGTTGAACTTCTGTTTATGTTCGCTGATCAATGTTTAAATGTTAACAAAATACCAAATCTGTTCATCATATAAAGCGATCAAGTCTGTTCAGAAAAATTTGGACTAAACCGCTCAATTCATATGGATTAGTTGAACGATCTCTTTATGAACTTTTTGAAGCGTCAAAGTGGTAGTTGTGTAGCTGTCAATGATTTTATTCAAAAGATCTTAATTTGTGTTCCAAAGATGAACTAAAGTCTTACGAGTTTGGAACGACATGAGGGTGAGTATTAATGACAGAATTTTCATTTTTGGTGAGCTAACCCTTTTAAAACGAAATCAATTAAATTCCAGCTTTATTAACTCAATTTGAGAACACATTCCGATTGGGACTGACAGGAGCATGTAAAGTTGTAATAGAGTTGTTGATATTGTTTTGCTGTACTTGTTTCATTTGTCATGTGGACACCCTTTTTCTCTTTGCTGATGTGACCACTTAGCAAAAGACAGTTCTTATATTAATACTTTCATATCACATAATCTATTTCTCTAATGACATAGATAATGCAGTGGATCTGGATTTGCTTTTTCAGAGAAACAATTTATGCAACACTCTTGTCTAATAATAGCTTGTTTCTGAAATGCTTCATATGAGCCAGTGTCTGAAGCCCGTTTGCACACGCCAATAAGCGATTGGCTGAATGTGATGATGTATTACATCACTGAAACCATAAATATATGCCAATCCAAGTGTGTTACCAGCTTCTTTGTCTTCAGAAGCCGCATGTGTGAGTGAGAACCTCGCTCCGCAATTTCTTCAGACCAGAATAAGGAACTGTCTGCACTGATTCTGAGGAGTTGGATAGTGACAGACTTAGCCACCCCGGAATTGGTACTAATTCTAAACCAAAGTAAAATGGGCACATTCATTCATTCATGTCCACTGGCGCATTTTCATTTAATTCCTATGGAAGCTTAACTTCCATAGAAATTCCTTCAAAACACTCGCATTGCTCCGCTCCGTTGCGCATTTTACTTTCGGTTTAAAATTAGCAATTTAAAAGCCCCTGCCGGTGATACCGGTATTACCGGTGTTGTCACATGTCGATTAACCGGTGGGAAAATTTCCTTACCGTCACATCCCTTCTCCAAAGCTACTTAAAAATATGTGCAAGTGTACCTAGGCCAAAAGCTGTTGTAAATGCAAAGGGTGGTCACACCAAATATTTATAAATAAAAAAATATTTATGACATTCACTTTAGAGCATTTTTACTGTACTGTAGATTTGCAGGTATAGGTTTCTTCAAGCATCTTGGAGATGTTGCCACAGTTCTTCTGGATTTATTCCATTTTAGTCTGGATTTTTTTTCTGTTTCTTCATGTTATCCCAGGTGAACTCAATGATGGTGAGATTAGATCTCCATGTGGAGCATACCAGCACTTGTCAGACTCCTTGAGCAAACAAAAACCTCACTGGATTATTACAATAAATGGCAAAAGGAATGTTAGAAATGTAAACAGATTTTTCCTACTGATACACTATAGAAAAGATGTGAATAGCTGGTTTAAAACCATTTGTGAAAATACTAACATGCCTAATGCCCGGTACACATTGTTGAATTTTGGGCTGTCCCAGATGTAAGATGACCTATCGTGGTGATTTCTGTGGTCGTGACTCCTAAATGGTGGTTCTGTGTCATACAGTGAGAGACTTTCAGAGACGTCACAGTCTTGCGACCAAAGATAGCGTCAGTGTCAGAAAATTAGCATAATAATCTCACAGTGTGTTTGCTGCTACGACCTACATCTACTGACTAGCCAATAAAAATGCAACATGAAATTGGCATATTGATCAATGTGACACGGTGCACAAACTTAAAACTACTTACCTCAAGTTCCATTTGCAAAATTGGCATGCCAAATTGGCCTCTTTTCCCTTGCCATGGCGGCATCCATATTCTCTTCTTTCGCTTCCGTTGAGCTCCACTTGAAAGGGAACGTCTCAGGTTATGTATGTAACCTGGTTCCCTGAGAGGGGAATGAGACACAGTGTCGGGCTGTCACGGCTGCACGTCTTCTTCAGACAATTGGCATGGTGTCTGTTTATGGTTTCAGTAATGTATGTGCTACATTGCTACAGCATCACGTTCAGCCAATCGCCAATTGGCATGTAAACATGTGCTTCAGACACAGTAAAAAATGTCAACAAAAAAAATGTCAAGCTGCAATGCAACTTACAATACTGTGCATAATGTAAAATTTTGTTCTGATGACTCAGTTTGGAAAGTTTGAAGAAATACTTATCTAAGGCCAACAAAACTTTTTTAGAATTTTTTTTAGAGTATTCTTTGTTCAAGCTTCTTTTTACATTTTTGAAAGTTAATTTTCTTTTTTTTAGAATCGTATTACCAAGTTACTTTGACAGTGTATGGGATTCCCTAATGTTTAAGTGTCTACTAAATATAAAGTGTATACTTTTTGCTGTTAACTCATAGGAGTGACCACAGTCTTGACTATGACTACCTTGATGATGGGGGCCCGCACCTCTCTACCCAATGCCAACTGCTTCATTAAAGCCATCGATGTGTATCTGGGCATCTGCTTCAGCTTCATCTTTGGCGCACTGATTGAATATGCAGTTGCCCATTTCTGCACGTTACACCAGCCGAATGCTGCCAATGCATATATGGTGAGAACCTTTATCTAAGTAAATGTGGCAGAGTAACGATACCATAATGGCCATGACTAAGATCATCTTCACCTTGCCATAGTCATGACAATAAATCAAACACATTTATGTCTCACTGTTGCATCAGTATGGCCAGGAAATGCAGGAGCGTGAGGATGAGATGAACGGCATCATCACTTCCATTGGCAGCCACGCCTTGCGGGCCCGTAAGCGAGAGGAGATGCTGTCCCGGATGGGCAGCGCCAGCAACCCCACCCCCAGTGAAAGCAAGGAGGAGATCAACTCCTCAGAGCCACAGAACCGCTGCACCAAGTGCATGTCGATGACACGCCGTATCGTGCGCTGTCTGTACTGCTGCAAAGTGGAGAACCCGCACTACATCGACAACTACTCACGGCTGTCCTTCCCCCTCTCCTTCATCTTCATCAACCTCCTCTATTGGACCTACTACTTGTACTTCTAAAGCTCCTGCTGTTGGTGTGTGTCGAGGGGTCTGTAGTGATTTAAGCGTGCGTCCCTTTTTGTGTCACAGTTTACCTAAGGGTTTATACTCTTACATGTCAGCATGCATTTCAGTTCAACTCATGTCACTCGAGAATGACTGACTTTGTACATGTCACCCAAGTATGCGTCATTCCTTGTGGTATGCAGGATCTGAGTGAGTTTGGACTGCACAGATATATGCAGATATCTACCATGTCTACACCTTGATGATCCCTGTGTCAGGAATATGTGGCCTTCATTTTCAGAGGAGCTTTAGGTTCACTCAAATCCACAACGAAAATGGGCCTAGCTGTAAATTGCGGTATGATTTTATGATGTCCGTACAAGAAATTAAAATTGACCTGAATGTAAGTATTATTACATTGACGTTTAGCACAAAAAGCATGATTTATATATCACTGTTGACACAAGTAACGAACCATAAGCAATTTACGAAACTGAACTTTTATTTTATAAAAAGAACTGAATCGTATCAGCATGTTTGACAGCTACAGTAATAATAAGTAACTGGACCAAAGATTTAATGTGTATCTAATGTTCATAATCACAATCTGAATTCAAATGAGCACAAGTTAAACATTGTTTTTGGGGCATATGCTGTATGTTTTTGCAAATTCAGCAGTCATATGTCTTTGATATTAGCTGCCAAACAGGAATCGGTTTCACTCATTTTCTTCTTGTGATTTTTCTGCGTGAGTTGTAAGGGAATATTATCTTCGGGATAAAAGCTCTGATTAGCCTATTAATGACTCTGTATTTTTTGCATGATTATTTATTTATTCTGCTGTATATTTAATGATTTATTTTTTATTTTTTGTTAATGAAATGCTTTTATCCAATCTAAGCCTCTTTGACCTAGTTAAAGTTGGGACATTAAGAACTGCACTACTGTATTTTTTATAGCAGACTATTTTGGAAAAATGCCAAAACTAAAACACTGATGCATATTTGCTAATGGCATATTCAAGACAAATTGCTATTATTTGCAGATAGTTTGCAATACACATTTCCCCCATTTTTCAACATGATTTGTTATCGCTATATCATAGAGAACTGCTGGTTTGTATGATCTTTTTCTTTCTTTTACTGTGAATGTCATTCTTCTTACAGTTGAATATAGTTTGTGCTCAAATTAAGCTGTACAAATATTTTTATGTTATTCTTATGCACTGAGATTTTGAATTACAAAGGCAATATTACTTTGCCAAGAAGCATTTTGTTTTTGTATAGACTACACTGGCTAAACATGGCACATGATGTTCACCAAATAATATGTATTATTAATACTGTCGTTTTAATAATGCATGAAAGTTGCGTACAAATGTTAAAAGAGACAGCAGGCCATGTTGCTATGTTTTCCATGCATGGAGGGTTTTGCATCTGTTTTCAGAGATTTGGACATATGTAATAACGAGTTAAAACTGATATATTTCGAGATGGAACATATTTCTTTAAAAAAAAATTACAACTATATTTGAATTTTCTATTTACCAGTAGACAATAAGTCTGGACACATCTATTAACATTATGACAAATGCAACTGCCAGGTTTCTCTGTACTGTTCAAAAACAAATAATGGTAGTGAAATTCAGCAAACTTGTAATGCCCTGCCACAAAATCCTTTAATGGCAGTGGCATCTTAGAGTCCTTCTGCTCCTTGCTGGTGAGTCCAGTTCTTTGAATGCTTTCTAAGTGTATTTTTATCCTCATCTAAATCCAGAACAAACTCGATACAGAAATACACACTTGGCAATACATCTGTCACTGCATATTACTGCCTTTAGGTTAGTATGTTGTCAGTGATGATCCTGATGCCAAAGAGCGAGTGTTTTTACATCCAGTCTTTAGCATTTCCTTTTGCAAATGAAATTAGCTAACCATTTGTTTACTCTTTGCAGTATTTATTACCTATATTATATTATCAAATGCCATATTCACTGGACAAATTTGATTTCAGCATGTAAATTAAATTAACACTGTTAATATGTGAAAAATAATGTTACGTTTAAAACTCAAAAAATGGCTCAAATGGCATAAAATTAATGTTTCAATCTTATTTTTTGTAGATTTGTTTTTAAATTTACATTGATTTATTCATTTTGATGTAGTAAAATACTTCATGTCTCACTATGCATGTAAAGTTAATGTTTAGGATAATAAAATATTTTTACTAAAATCTGAATATGTGTGCGTTTGTCGTTTTATTTGTGTTCACCTTCTAGTAAATGTGACCTCTTACCTTCCTTGACACTATTTCGACTTAATTTATCAGCATTTTATTCGTTATGTACTGTAGGCTATATCTTGATGAAACCGAACCACATGGTGGCGCTGTGATGTCAACTTCACTATGAAAGGCTCAGCTCAAAATAGACATCACAGCAGTTCTCGATTAAGAAGAATCTCAGTCTCATTTTCTTCTCGAATACGACCCCAATACCTATTATCTTGGTCCCAAACCTGAATAATCAGTTGATTTTTTTTTAATGCTGAAGATAACATGTTAGAGATGGTTAAATAGATGAAGCTACTGGAATATGGGACATAGTGTTGTTAACTTCTTAGCGAGATGTCCAGTCATCCATGCTCATGCTTTTTCTCCAGCTCCATCAGGGATCACACAAAAGGGGAATGAATAAAGAGCAGGGGCTGCCATGCCAAAAAATCAGCACACTTCATCAAGGTCCTCCTCTATCAGTCAGCATTACAGTGCACTGCAGTTTGGTATTAGGATACTAGCATGGTGTCCTATTTCAGATAAAAATAAAAATAAATTTTTAAAAATAAATTTTTTTTTTTCATTTGAAAATAAAAAACAAATATTGTAAACACACACACGTATATATATATATATATATATATATATATATATATATATATATATATATATATATATATATATATATATATACTTTTCAGGCATAACATTATGACCTAATATTGTGTTGGTCCCCTTTTGCTGCCAAAACAGCCCTGACCCGTCAAGGCATGGACTCCACTAGACCATAGATGTGCTCTGATATCTGGCACCAAGATGTTAGCAGCAGATCCTTTAAGTCCTGTCAATTGCAAAAGGTGGGGCCTCCATGGATCTGACTTGTTTGTTCAGCACATGCCACAGATGTTTGATTGGATTGACATCGGGAGAATTTGAAGGCCAAAGTCAACCCCTCAAACTCGTTGTTGTGTTCCTCAAACCATTCCTGTGTGTTTCCGACACTGTTCTATCAGAACCAGCATTAACTTTTTGAGCAATTTGAGCTACTGTAGCTCATCTGTTTGATTGGACCACATGAGCCAGCCTTTGCTTCGTGCATCAATGAGCCTTAGTCACCCATGACCCTGTCACCGGTTCACAACTGTTCCTTCCTTGGACCACTTTTGATAGATACTGACCATTGCATACCGGGGACACCCCACAAGAACTGCAGCTATCACAATTTGGCCCTTGTCAAACTTGTTTAAATCCTTACACTTGGCCATTTTTCCTGCTTCTAACATCAACTTTGAGGACAAAATGTTCACTTGCTGCCTAATATATCCCACCCACTAACAGGTGCCATGATGAAGAGATAATCAGTGTTATTCACTTCACCAGGCTGTCAGTGGTCATAATGTTATACCAAATCAGTGTATATAGCCTATATAATCCGCCTTTAATCAACTTTATAAAAAATTAAATATAAACAAAAATAATACACAGACACACATACTATACTAATATAATAAAAATTAAATATAATATGTATGTATATAATATATTTATCAAGTAGTAATTGTTTTCATTTGATGTAACACAGGAACTGGTTTCATATATTACAAATCATCCAGAGGGAATCTTTGAAGCACGTATAATATTTGAGCTTTAGCCTTTATTTATTTAGCTCAGCAGAACACTGATAGGTGCAGCCACGGTGCATTATGTCACTGAGTCACACCATTTTCTGCACAGATGAGCTGCTCTCTACTCCCCTACCACACTCTCCAAACTCAACAAGCACATTTGGCGAGTAAGAAAAAAGAGCCAGCACATTCTGTCTACACCTGGAGCAATGAGGGCCAATTGGTATGCATGTGGCTCAGAGACAGGAAGGTCAAAAGCTGTACAACATGGATCATTTTCCACTTTTACCCCTTTATTCCTCTCTCGTTAAGGGTGAAAGCCCTGCCCCTTCCGGTCTATTTTCAGATTTCAGGTCACATGTGAAGCACCAGTCATTTTATATTCTGTCTACATGATGCAAAGGAATGTGCGAGTTAAGCAGAATGTCCAGTATTTGTATTCAAGAGTGCAGCATATGTATATACAGGGATTTGTGTGTGTGTGTGTGTGTGTGTGTGTGTGTGTGTGTGTGTGTGTGTGTGTGTGTGTGTGTGTGTGTGTGTGTGTGTGTGTGTGTGTGTGTGTGTGTGTGTGTGTGTGTGTGTGTGTGTGTGTGTGTATGTGTGTGTGTGTGTGTGTGTGTGTGTGTAGGGTGTGAGCTATCTGAAGAATACAGTAGAGAAGTGAATAATGAATGAGGTCATCTTCCAGCAATGTTTGCATATATACAATGCATTATTGATTTTGACAGCAAGACAATATCCCTGTATGGTTTATTTGTAAAAGTGGTTGGACTTGTGTCTCAAGAGTGTCCATCTTCAAGAGATAAAGTTGTTCAATCACTCCTTGAAAGGTATAGAACATTCTTGCACTCTTAAAATGAGCTTTCTCAACTCTGGGCAGTGGGCACACTTAGACACGTTGATAGACAGATTGAAACTAATGCACAGTGGAGCTGAATTGTCTCAGTCAGGGTTTTCATTTTTTGTCGGAGACTGAGTCACATGAGTAATACTGTCAAAAGGACTATTTTCGGCAACTACAAGTTTTGAGTTACAATTATAATTACACAAAAGTATAGCAGTGGTTTTGTTAGTTTTAACGAAACCTAGTTCGAAGCGATCTTAAACTAGCATCATGGGGTTAATAACAGTCAGGGAAATGTGAAAATAAGTGTATTCTCAGGATAAGAATTTTCATAAATTTCAGTAGCATGCAGGTTTTAAACATTAGCCTATACATTTGTTAATTACAATATCACTTTTTTTTTTGCATGTTACCTAAATAAATGTTCGTACATCATTTATTTGGCTTATAATGCTATGTTGCACTGTGACAACATTATAATTTATATTCCCCACTATTGTTCAGGCTACAAAAGCTTATTGTGGGCAGTAAGGGTGGAATTATTCAAAAGGTTTTTATTTTTATTTATTTTTATTCTGATTGCCCCATAGACAGTAAAAGAAATGGACACAGCGATCCCATTGACTTCAACGGAGAGAATCGAAGTCAATTAGAAGCACTCACTTCCTGATGGCTGAGCGTACTGCGCAGACTCAGACTGAGCTTGACGACGTAGACGTGACGTACGCAACCTGTCTGACAGTTGTAAGGCCTCTAGAAGTTGTGAAAAGTGAAATCTGAATCACGTTGTTGAAATATCTTGTCCCGTTGCTTTTTGCTCTCTATGGGCTTCTCCCCATGCTTCTCCCTTGCCTTTATCGGAATTTATGCCTCCACGTCCCCCTGATTGCCTCATAGTCGCGTTGGTTATGACGCAATCGTTAGCCTATTTTTTACAAAAACGGCTTCTACGGGACGATAGAGTATACAAGGTAATGGAGCCTATTATACATTGTCATGTTTCTTTAGAAATAAACAATGGACAAATGGAGTCTTTACACGCCTCAGATGTTAAGTTATTCACTGTCAAAGTGACACCAAAATGAATGGGAGTCAATGGGATGCTGCAGTTCCACCACGGTCTAAAGTACCGTGAAGATTAGGCAAATTATTAGTCCGGTGATGTAGGATTGCGCGAGACTTCTCCTCCCATTCACCGACGGACAGTAATAATTTTTGCGTGACACTGTATGCAACAATAACAAGTATGGAGGAGATTCAAGCAGCGCTGCTTTTGCTGGTTATGTACTGGTTTACTAAAGAGGTAACGTTAGCCTAGTTAACAAAACGGCGGAAAAGAGAGCACTGATACTAAAGCGTATTCTGCTTTAAGTGTGTAAAGCTAGATTTAAAATAAGTATGTAAATATAATAAACGTATAAAGATATAAAATAAACGTATGTTATTATCAGCTATTATGGACATTGACCGTGAGATGGCGAGACGAACACGCGCCACCGGACAGAAAGAGCAATACTTTTAAAAATGCCGGTTGAAATAAAATGCTGCGTGAACTCAACCAATCAGCATGTTCAGCACCCAAGTTCCACCCCCCGAAAGTTCCTGAACTTTGAAAAAGTACTACCTCGCGAGCAGAGACTATCGGAGGGGGCAATGTTTACCCGGAACTTCAATTAGACCCTGGTTCCTGTGGTGGAAACACACGAGTACCACCTCAAAGTTCCTAGTTCCTGGGGAAAGTTCCTGCGGTGGAAACGCGGCTCTGGTTAGCAATGGCCGCGCCTATGGAAGGTACACTTTCCGGGGGCTGGATTACCCCCTTGGATTGCCCACATTCAGCGGCCCAATATTAAACCACGGTTTCGCACTGTCCTCATTCAAACATATTTGATAAAAACGCAAATTAGCGCCATCTTGTGTCTCAAATGTCTTTACCGACTGTGGTAAAGATGGCCAGGAAGGGTTTCAGTAGAGCTGTCGTGGTGAACACAGACTGTAAAAAAAAGATGAAGAACGCGCCTTCGCTTTCTTCCATTGACGTAACTGAAGCCGCCAGTTTTCAAATATGGGGCTGCACGAAGTTGAGCCGCTATAACAAGGTCCCATCCACACTCCCGCCTAATCAACGACTTTTTGTGAAATAAACAGTTATGGAAATGTAGAGATGAAAGTTAAAGCTTACCCGAAAAATGTCTGTTAGTGCCTGATTAACTGTTAGTAAATGTCTGTTGACTTCATCGCTCAGAGAAGCTATCTATCTCAGCTGTCAATCATAACATCACACCCCCATTTTTACAGCATAAAATAACTAACTAAAACCAAACTTAAGAACACTGGAATTTCATTGTTTAGTTTGTCTATGTCCCATTAGAATACATGGAGAGGACGGGCTTTATGACCTATACTGCTTCCAGTCACCTGGGGGCGATCGAGATGCATTCGGCTTCAGTTTTCAGGACTCGTGTTGCAGGCTTGGGTGAACATAAATCGACAGAAGCTCGAAAACGAAACGAAAACTTAGTTTGGAAACACAAGGAACCGGTAAGAGACACAATAAGCTGGATGAGGGCGTAAAATAGAAGAATACAAGTAACTTGGTTTGCAGTCAAATTAGCTATAACTTTTGAGTAAACAAGTAAAATTCATTATAACAAACACACTAGCATCCTCCCATGGTCATTATATTTGATGAAGGTATTGGGGCACTTTGTCACATTATAAGCTGAGAGAGAGAGAGTTATCAAGTGTAATGTAAATGATTTACCGGAGTCTGTGCGCCTCTCGACAGTGTTTGGCAGCAGTGTCTTTACAAACAGCAAGTTGATCTGCTCCAAGAACAGAGCAGCTATCATCGCTAGTGAGAGTAGTCTTGTAGATTTTAAGTTGTGAAACTATTACTATTACTGATAAAATCGTCAGAGCAGTGCTGACAACACGTTTCTTTGCAAGTGTCTGTCCATGTGTGCGCGCGTTTGAGTTGGAGAAAGTAAGTACGTACACAATAAAACGTAATTTTGTGGCAAAAACATGGAAATAATTCGTCGTTTTTATCGTATTGTTTACTATATTTGTTTAATAACGGAAAAAATTAGGCGAAGTGATATGAAATTGTAATGCGGTCAAGACCTGTCTAGAACTACTTTAGTCGTTCGTTTCCCTGAAAATAATTGATTCAATTGCATTCATCACAGCCCCATAGTAGGCTAGTTCATACATTGAAGGAAATTAACTACATTTATTTGTAAAAACAATTAAACTTTTATTTTACCTTTTACATTAGGCTACCTGTTTTGTGTTTCATATTTATTTATTTTAATGAATTAATTAAAAAATTTCTCAAAAACCTATAGCCTGATTAATGTCAGATTCCCATTTTGAGAACAAGTTTTGTGTGAATCACATCATTTCCAGGGCTACAGTGGTGAAAATGTTCAATAGGGTTTTTTTGTTTTTGTAGCCAAGACTAGGCATATGTGCCTACATGAATTAGCTTTTAAAAAATGATGTTTTATTAACAGTGTTCAGGAGGAACATTTTCAAATTGTCTATCTGATCAGTATGAGAGAAGGCCTATACATAGCCGACTCACCTACATTCCTCTACAGTTTTCTGCACCCTTCCACCACCCTATATCCTCACTCTTGCTTGATTACTATCCCAACCAGAGACACGGGAGGAGTACTCTGGGCTTGGGCAAATTCAGATTATTTGTAAACCTCCAAAGACTGGAGTAAAATACCACTAGTCCTAGTAATTCGTCACTCCTCTGTGTTTTACCGGGCATGTTAGGCAAAACTCTAAGCTAAGATGTAAGGTGTAGCCGTTAGGGACATTTTTGGCTTAACATAGTGCAAGAATATTTTCCATCAAGATAATTTCCTATGCCAGTAGATGCTAACTGGTACATATCATCTGATGAAGCTGTTTGGACTCTGAGGTGAAGATATGGAGGAGTGTATAATATGATTTTACGTTCAAACAGGGTTCTCATAAGGTGTAGGACTCGATCCTAGCACATTTGTATCTTTTTTCATTTTATTTTTAGTTTTCAGACACGCAGCAATCTATCCCTAAGGGCCTTCATGAATATTCATCTCCCGGTTTTTATGAGAAGAGATTCACAAATACAAGAATAACTATTATAGGCTACATGTACATTTTCAGAAGCTTTTAGACACGTAACTGCAGTGCACCATAAATGTCTGTTTTACACTTGGCATACAGGGACTGTAAATGCATACAGCTCATGTTTGTATGAGCATGCAGATTTTCTTACAATATACATCTTTAAAAGAGCCCTGCATTACAATAATGAATGATAGAAAAGGATAAATCCTAGGTTAGAGCTGTCTTGCATCACTTTCTGGTACTATTAACACATTGACCCATTTCCAATTGCTCATGTTCATAAATGCAAAATAAGGCACTTAAGAGAAGGATAAATGTGTGTGAATGGTGAAAAGCATAGTGCGGTTCCAGACATGGGGACTTGAGACTTGGTGACTTGGACTCAAGTCGCTATTTTTATGACTTGTGACTTGACTTGACTTGACAAAAAATAAAATACTTGAGACTTGACTCGGACTTGGAAGTTAAAGACTGGGACTTGACTTGACTTGAGACACGATGACTTGAATGACTTGAGTGTTAATCACATCATGTTTTCAGTTTGAAAATAAAATAATATGAAATAAAGTTGACCCAGCTGGAGCGCAGGCTGAGGAAAGCATTGTCATGACTGGATCACGATACTATCAGCATGCCCTCTCTTACCTTACGCACACCACACGCCCACTTAGATCAGATATCACATCAACATGTCAGCCGGAGGGGTACAGAGGGTCATTGCTTTCGGCTTCAACAATTATTTCGCAAGATGGCAAAAGACGAACAGCTCGTTGCAAGGCATGCAACATTCTTGGAACCAATTAGTTATTGAAATTTGATGTGCTTTTTTGTTTTGTTTTAAATAAACGATAAATTATCTCAACCCTCTACAATGCGAGTAAATGTTCACTCTGGGCGTCTAAATAATATCTATCATTAGCCATTGGGTGATAAATTCTTAGATTTTACTCGCCAGTGTGTGTGTTAGAGGTTAAGAATAAGTTTAGCACAGATATATTTTCACTCGCTGAATAATTTGAATGAGCGTTAAGTTAAATTACAAATATGCATTCATACATGATGGTTACCAACAGTTTTAGTTCTAATTACTAAAGTTCTATCATTAAATAATGCTGGACTAAACAAGCATGACATAATATCATAACAGTCTAATGCTTCATTGACTGATGTTAAGAGTGTACATTCAAATATTTAAAGATATTGATAAATTTTATAAAATATATATATATATATATATATATATATATATATATATATATATATATATATATATATATATATATATATATAGTATAAAGTATAATATAATAAAGTATATTAGTCTGGCAACTAAACAAAAAAAAATTCTAGCCAATGGCGATTGTGTTGCCATGTGCGTAGAGGGTTGTATCTACTACTTTCTTTGTATTTTCCTTACAGCATGGTCATATTTATCTAAGCATATTTTGGCATCTTTGTATAGTCTCACCTAACAGATATGTTTTTTTAAATTACAATTTTAACTTGTCATAGTCAAAAACGTATGAGGTCAAATTCGTTTTATACAGTGGTTCATATAGTTCAGCCTATATGCAGCCATTGAGTACTATAGCCATTCTGCAGGTAAAATTACTATAATAAGGGGACTTGACTTGTACGTGACTTGACCTACTATAGGACTTGACTTGACATAGCCTGTGACTTGACTTTACTTGGGACTTACTTGAGACTTGAAGGTTCAGACTTGAGACTTACTTGAGACTTGCACATGTGTGACTTGGTCCCATCTCTGTGCAGTTCTCAGGGTAAGTACGCTTCAGAGCACACTGCTTCCTCACAGGGAGTGGTGTTCTTTGGCACGCTGTAAATCTAGGCCATCGGCTGTCCGGCAAAGGCACACATACATGCGCTAGCACATTTAAACACACTCAGCAAGTCCACAGGCAACACAGCAAGTGCATATATAAAAAGCCAGAGGGCCTTATCATGGAGGGCCCTGGTTCATGGATATATATCTCGCCATTCTTGTGCCGTATACGATGCAAACATTTTGTACAAGGGGGAGGGGTGAACACTGTTGAGGACAGTACTAATTAGAAAGAAGTCTGCGTGGTTCAGCACTGCAAATGTTGATTCATATGAGGATGTATATCTGTCTGGGTGATAAAAATGTTAGGGTATCAGAGTATATTGGCTATTTATACTAAATAGATTGAGCATGGGTGACCGTTGGCTCATTATATTGTTTTCTATTTTAATTAAAAGAAAAACTGAGCTATGTAACATTGAGGGCACTGTAGTAATTGCCTCACTGGAACTGTGAACATTTTTCCTAGGCTGTGCAACATTGATTTCATGGATGTTTTCAGATCAGATCATCATGTTTCAGGGGTCAACACATTTCTTTTTTCTTTTTAATGCCTGTAAAAGGTCTTGTTATATAAATGGAAACTATTATTGCAGTATAACAGTATAACAGAGTGCTGAATCAAAACTGAACCTATTTACTGTCTGAGGGGCCGTGTTTACACCGTTTTTAACTAAAAGCTGAAAACTTTTTGTTGAAATGTTTTGGTGGTAAACTTTTGAAAAGTGTGATTCAAAGTGCAAGAATTTGAAAAGAATACCGTTACCGTCTCTGTGTAAACTACAAAAATACAGATTTGTAAAAACGGTGACGTCGTGCGCATGCGTATTATGTGTTCAGTCTATAGGTGCGTAGTGTTTCTTTACAAAGTGACATCGCCAACTACTGGCCTTGCATGCATAATACTGCATTTTAGTCGTTTTCACGGATCTGTGTGAATGGGGATCGTTTTGACAACGTCGCTGTCTGTAGGCGAAAAACACAAAGGAAAAACGTTCCGTTTTTGGCGTGTGAATGTTTAAATGTGCACTTAAAGGGTTAGTTCACACAAAAATGAAAATTCTGTCATTAATTACTCACCCTCATGTCGGTCCAAAGACCTTTGTTCATCTTCGAAACACAAATTAAGATATTTTTGATGAAATCCGAGAGCTCTCTGACTCCTCCATAGACAGCAATATAATTAACATTTTCAAGGTCCAGAAAGTTAGGGAAAAAAATCGTTAAAATTGTCCATGTGACTCCAGTGGTTCAACCCTAATTTGATGAAGCGACGAGAATACTTTTGTGTGCAAAATCAAACAACAAACAAAACTAACAATTTATTCAACAATTTCTTCAAGTCTGTGCCAGTCTTCTACGCTGTTTACGTAGTAAATACAGTACAGCGCTTCCGTCAGATCTACGCCAGCACACCGGCTAACCATTGGACCATTCTGTTCACCACCCATATGTGTGATGCTGATGCAGGAGCTGATCAATGTAAAGTGCGTACACTGACACAGACGCGAAGATTTGTTAGAATTGTTGGATAAAGTCATTATTTGTGTTTGTTTTTTGGGTGAACTAACCCTTTAATGCATGCTCTTGCTCTTATTGTAAACGATAATTGGTTGGGCTCCATTCTGGTATCATTTTCACCATCAAGTGGAAAATGGAAAAATGTGTTTTAAAATGGATTGCAAATGGCATTTTGTTGATTTTTAGACTGTTTATTTTTTTTAGAGCAGCACCAAAGAATGAGTTTGACCTCTGTAGAAAGGCGAATAGACATGGGCTGCTCCCATTAGCCATCGCTCTGTAGGAGCGAGTCTAAAGAGAGAGAAACAGTTAATGTTATTTCATGCATAGCATTACATAGAAGCCCACACACACTTAAGCTCACACATTCTGTCAGGGTGGCTGTGTTGTTATTTTTGGAAGAGCACAGACCAGATTTTGATCATGCTAATGTCTGAGCACTTGCCCTCACACTGACTCTTTGTACTGACCCAGAAATGTGTATATTTGTAAACAGCATATATAAATGCAGACAGGAGCAAGCAAATGCAGATAGGGAGCGATGGAGAGATTTATATGACTGATAGTGTACGACATGTCTAATGATAGATGATGACAGCGGATCCCCTTAAACTACGTGCTGGACTTGCAAAGGTAACTAGCTGAGACATGTTTCTTGCATTGGATGAATTGAACAGAACTGATGGGAACATGCAGAACACTGTGGGTACCACTGGAGTGCAGGAAGTAATGAAGTTAAACTTACTGTAAACATCACTGAGGACTCACCTCATATTTTCACAACTACTACACTCAGTCTCAGGTAGTCAGAATCTGAACTACGGATTAGTGAATTCCTTATCCCGCCCACTTTGACAGGAACAGACCATCTGGCTGACGGTGACCAACTGCAGTTTGTTTTGATATATCGTCACAATATATTGTAATATAAAAATACAACCATATATTTCTGTGTATAGTTCACCCGAAATGAAAATTACTGTATGAGAAAAACGTTTACAGATCTTTAGTGTCAGTACATGTAAACTACTATATATAAATTAATGTTTGTTGACTATAATGTATAATAATGCAATGGGGGAATATACGTGGGTTCTGATAATGCCAAATGTCTTATGTTACCAGTAAAAAGTGGCCTACATTATTTTAAATATATGTAGTCAGTGACAGAGTGCGAGCATATTCGTCATAATAATTATGTACTTTCAGTTTCAGAATCATGAATATTTATATTATGGTGTCACCGATTGTCCTGTGCATTTGATTACCAGCACCAAGTCCAAAATTATTAATTTTCTCCCCCAATGTAATACCATATTTAGCATTTTAATCAACAGTACATTTTTGTTAACCTTTTACCATATGTCAGAGTATCGCAAAGATATAGTATTGTGAGTTCAGTACTGAAAATGTAAATATTCAAATATGATTTGAATATGTCAAATCGTGACATGAGGGTATTATTACACCCTCATGACCTGGTTAACCCTGTTATGGGGACAAAATGTCCGAACAAGGATGGCAATATCTGAAATGCTTTGTTGTCCCCATGAGGAAAACAGCTTATAAATCATAATAAAGGTTTTTGCACAATGAGTCCGAAATTTTCTTATGAAGTAGACGTTATCTACTGTCAAAACCCCTCTCAAAATGCTTGCTAGGGATGTGAAAAACACAGAAAATCGAACCTGATCTGAATGTTTTTATGACGGACGAAGGTTTCGGAGGCAGTGTGTAAATGATTGACACAACGTGAGGTCGTACTTATTTTTTAACGTTAAAACTGGTAATTTCAGCCAGCACTTTCCATTTTCAAGTGCAATATTCATCAGATGGTCAGTGAAGGACTGTGGGCATTCTGTTAGTCAGGGTAGACTTATTGTAGTGATGGAATCATCTTGTTTAGCAATGGATTTCCTGGTTGATCTAATGATTAACCATCCTGGTCTATGGCTCATTGCATCTGGGCTGGAAAAAATGCCAGCTGATGAGATCATTTTAAATGTCAGCTGACCCTCCTGTAGAATCTGCCAGATACAGTGTTAAAAACAACAGTTTTGTTCACTCTCCCCATCCTCCAATTAAAACACCAGGGAGAGACAGAAGCGGGAGGCATCAAGATAAAATAACTAATGTTCCCTCATTGCCTCTCTACATGCTTCGAGGCTGAGACTAATTTAATTAGCAGAGCTGAGCCAAAGGCTTTTGTCACAGCCCCTGAACTAAGGGCATTAGAGTTTGTGTTGGAATGACTGTGATGACCCTGATCATGAGAAAGTCAGGAAATCTATCCAATGCTTGTGTAATATTGTACATATGTGCCAAGTGCTGTAGTTATTGCAAATATAATATGAACTAATATCAGATGTTTCTGAAAATTACCTTGTCTTAATGACCTCGCCAACTAGACAGCAATTGGCACAAATCCTCAGCGAAGACCAAGAGAACCAGACAAGTCCTATGCACAGACCCCATGGCCAGCTTCAACTCCTCGTCCCTCCATATGTCAGCATGATGTACCCCGATCTTCAAGCAGAGGGAATCCCAATCTGACTTGACGTGATGCAGCCATCATAATCACACTATGTTCATTCATTTGGACAGAAGAGAACTGCACTGACACTATTGGATGAGAACTGAACTGATGATGACATCCCTGTTTTCTCCAGAGCTGCGAACTGAACTCATGCGATAATTGACGAACTTGACAGTTATTGAACCAAACTGAATCAACACTGAACTGATTTCAACGGAATAATGGCTGTATTGTCTTTTTGCAGAATTGAATCATTGTTTTCCCGTAAAGCTGCTTTAAAACAATCTGCGCTATATATAAAAGTGACTTCATTCTAAAAAATCTTGGTTTATTTTGTCTACCCAAATACTGGGTTGAGCCTTTTGGGTTTTTTGGTGGGTTATTTTTTTCAGTATTTTGGTAGTTTTTGTGTTACCCAGCTCCTGGGTTGGACAAAACAACCCAGGGTTTGTGCTATCACAGGCTTTTTACGACCTCTTCAGGAGAGAGCAGTGCAAATCCGTCATATTAGTGTTTTGTTGGCGTCAGCATCTGTGAACTCAGACTTGTGTAATTACCAATCTTTTTTACTCTGAGAATTTTGACTTGATTGGATAGGTCTGAATGTGATAAGTGACGTAACATTGAATCTTCCTGCATGGCAGAACTTATGCAAGAGCTTTATTTCTTCTGTAAAATACAGGTTTGTGTACATTTTTTTTGCAACAGGGGCGGTCTGTCTTTTCGCGTGATGGAAACGTCTGATGCCTGGCATAAAATGTTATGATTTTATTAAAAAAGAATATAAATAAATACCAAAATATGTTCTCAGAACTGTGTACACTGATTGTTTATGGACAGGTTATGGAGCCAGTAACTTGCTGGGTAAAATTTACCCAACATGTCCTATATTTGCCCAGCCCTCGGGTTGAAAACAACTCAAATTGGGTTGTTTTTAACCCTGTGTTTTTTAGAGTGTAGACTTTTTCCTCTTGCACTTTAACACGGGGTGTTGACCTCATAACAAGAGCCGGAGCAGATGTTGTTCCTTAATTACCAAGCTTCTGCCAACTGCATTTCTCAAAGAAAACAAGTAACACCCACTTGATAGATTAGTGAACTGAGTGCTGTGTGTGCCACAGGATACTGATAATACTTTCACAAACAATAATCATTATGAAATGCAAATACCAAATTCTCCTACACCTATGAGAGACATCCCACAGAAGCCCCAGATCTTCTCCTTAATGTGGTTAAACTGTAGTAGTTAACAAGCTCTTTGCAAATCAATATATTATTACATTATCAGCTGTTGAACACTGCAGAAGCAAGTGTTTCAGAGATACTAATGACTCATGACAATTCAGAGTTTAAAGCTGTCTTTTTTTGGTTAAAAATGCTAAAATTTTGAGAAAGTACATAACCAGCCAGTGTTCACAACTATCTTTTAGCCTGATTAACAATGGTAAGCTTGTAATAATGTGTTATAATTTGAGTGGTACAGGTGGATTCCCGCAGGAAATTCGAGCATGTCTTTGCATCATTACATAACATCTGTACACATAAAGGAGGAGTCCGGCTGTCGTGTGTGAGGATGCTGCAGGTGACGGATCATTTATAGCCTCACAGCATAATTCAATTTATTTTGATGGTGGATTGTAATCCAGAAAGGACCAAACGACAATCATCAGTGATAACTGAAGGTTTTACCCGTAGTCAAAAGAAAAAGATTAGACTGTACAGAAATTAAAATCTGTTGTTAACATTAACCATTTGAGAACAAAGAATAAGAATAATTTGCACGGTTTGATGTGATGTGAGCTAAGCAATTGTTAGATTGAATCACCATTTGTAGCACAATTTATTGTAATGCTTTTTCTCAGTGAGTCAGAACAAAAGTGGCAGACATGTTACTTGTTTAGATGACATTTTCCAGTGAAACGTATTATTTTTGTCGTACTTCCAAGATGTAGAATCTGTAATTCCAAAGTACAGTATCCACACCGGTGTGGTGACAGCCCACACATATACCCCTCAAAACATTAGATTCATCTGCGCTGGGGAGTCGTGAAGTGGCACTACCCACGTAAAGACAATAATTCTGCAAATTACTGCAATTGCAGGTTTCAAAGAGATGGCGACAAATAGGCAAAACTTACGGACTGCAGCTTTTAGTAAGCAGAACTCTTCTAAATAGAAATCATTAAACACTACTAAATCTCCCACTTAACATTAATCTTGCACACACAAAAAATATTATATAACACTTAAATTTGAGCATTTACTCTCTCTTTCGAGTGTCAAAACATGCTGGGAAATAGAAATCCCAGCCCAGTTTCAGGTAAAAATCTAAATAAATTAGAAACAAGTTCATACAACTCAAAACAACGAAACAATTCAGATTTGTGAACTCAAAACTGTGTCAGTTTTGTGAACTCAAAAGAAAAATAAAGTATTATAAATACTCATAAAAATTCATTTGATTGAACTAATTTGTTTAATTTAAGTTTACCCTACTCAAACTAAAAAAATATTAATTGTTAATTAAACAAAAATTAATTGTTTTAAATATTTTTTAACAATAAAAGCTAAATTATATGATTAACTCTTAGGCAGTCGGCTTCCAACTGGCTTTATTAAAACTGAAACATTTGTCATCATCATGTAGGACTTTCTTTCTTCTGTGAAATTAAAAAGTCCATTGTTGTTTTGGACCCCACTGACTTTCAATAGACATAAATATTATTTAAACATTCTTCAAAATAGCTTTTATTTTCTAGATAAATCATTAAGGTTTGGAACGAAATGAGGGTGTTTGAAAATGTACATTTTTAGGTAAACTACCCCTTTAACAGTTTTTTTGTGTGTTAAACAATAACCAAATATGACATTGTTACTGTTTATTTTTTTGATTTGAAGAAAAAATATATAATGACTGTAATGGCCACTAGACTATAGAGTTTTCTTAAAAAGATTTAGCTTATTGTTCCTGAACGAAACCTGAAAGGATAATGACCTCTGAAGACACCACTTTTTAAAGATCCTCTTATTATAATTGTATTGGTGGGGACATGTCAGTGGCTATATTTTTCTGCTGTATATCTGAAAAAGCTCTTCATTCGTGTTAATTTCTTGCTGCAGCTGCTCTCAGGGTTTGCCCCCTTTCACAATTCTCATTACATGATTAAGTAAAACTGTGCATAACTATCAGTGCACTTAGCTGCCATCAGCACTGACACTTGCATGGTGATGTACATTCTGCTCTCCAGCGCTCTCTCTCTATAAGAATAAGAGTACTTTCTTGTTTCCATGCCAAAATGGAGGGTATCTGCTGAATTATGTCAGTCCTTTTGACCAAAATTATGAAAAAGGGAGAATTACAAGTGTTAATGTTAGCAGTACACTTTTATTATGCACTAGGTAACCAACATCTGAATGTAATGAGTCATAACTCTTTAATTACAATATAAAAGAGCCTTTAAAAATTACAACATGGGCCACACTCAAAACCATTGTTTGTTTATTATATTTCTCTAAAAGTTCACACAATTCAGCCACAAAGAGCTTTCTAAATTGGTGTGCTAAGGGGTTGGGGAATAATACCACAGAACGCATTACACATATGTTTAAAGAGCCCTCTGTACTCTTCATTGTACTCATTGTGAATCATTGTGAAATCTAATACCAAATATCAGACTTAATACCAAAAATATAGCATTTTTAGAAGTCCTGTCTACTGTCTTGAGTTTACCTTTATACATTGTGTTCCTTGTTTATATCAGAGATATTTGATTTAGCCTCCTGAACTCATTAGATGCGTCTCACATGAGCTTTAAAAACCGCGTCAAGCTATCTGTTTGACTCATCTTACTACTGACAATGCAGCGGCGATGCTCATTCAAGCTTCATACATGTCTTAAAACGTTAGAGTAACATCCATTTTCAGGGGTTGGTTTGCTTTTGTGTCAGTGTATGTGTTAGAATGCATTGTAGCTCTGCTTGTGCCTGTATGTCATTGCATCTTTCAACAGACATATTCTCATACACTATTAATGACTTTTTAAATCACTGAGATGGGCTGCTGTACAGTAAAAACCCTTCATCACATGCTGTCTCCTAAGTGCTCTTTGACTGTTTGGGAAGTGTTGTCATGGCAAGTGTTTTCACTATCTAATCTGATCTGACACAGCACCTTAACATATCAGTCTTGAACTTTGTTGACCCCTAACCTCATTTGACATTGTTTCCATAGTAACAAAGATGTGTGCTGATCCATGTAGAAAATGAAGTGTGATTCACTGTCCCAGGTGACATTGCCTGTCGCTTAGCCATAGTATCACCTCTCAGTCATCCTGTTGCCTTGCTGTTTTAATGTGACAGGACATGCTTTGCTGAAAGTAATTTAAATAATTTATGATTTAAAAAATTATATATTCTTGATATTTATAAAGCTCTTTTGGATTTTAGACAATAACTGTTAGTTCAGAATGCTCTCATATGTAGCCACAAAGGACCCAAAATCCATTTAGTCTTACTTAATTAATTTGGATGCTCATCTAAGCTATTATATGGGTTTCGTATATCAGAATCAAATTGAGAATGCCATTTAAAATTGCAGTTCAAACGCTAAATATAAAATGAAATGAAAATCATGTAACTAGTTATAATTCATTTAAATTTTCTGAATGAATTATAAAGTTGGCCATACACATAGCATGTTATATATATATTATATTAGATGATTACACATATTATATTAAATGATGCCACAGTTATGGAATTTTTTTATTTCAGTTTTGTTTCCCTTGATTCCTGTTTCCCTGCTCTGTTTAGTTTCAGTTGGTTCCTTGGTTCTATGGTTACTTATAATTATCAGCTGTGTCTTTTTAGTACATTGGCCAAATTGTGTAGAAGACTGTTTCAGATAATTTCCAAAATTGCAGTTATTGTGGGGTGTTCCCAGTCTGCAGTGGTCTGTATCTGTCAAAAGTGTTCCAAGGAAGGAACAGTGGTGAACCGGTGACAGGGTCATGGACGGCCAAGGCTCATTGATGCACGTGGGGAGTGAAGGCTGGTGTGGTCTGATCAAACAGACGAGCTACTGTAGCTCAAACTGCTCAAGAAGTTAATACTGGTTCTGAGAAAATGGTGTCAGAAATACACAGTGCATCGCAGTTTGTTGCGTATGGGGCTGCATAGCCGCAGTCGCAGACCAGTCAGAGTGCCCATGCTGACCCCTGTCCACCGCTGAAAGCACCAACAGTGGGCACGTGAGCATCAGAACCAGACCACGAAGCAATGGAAGAAGGTGGCATGCTCTGATACATTTTCTTTTACATCACAAGGATGGCAGAGTGTGTGCGTTGCTTACCTGGGGTACACATGGCACCAAGATGCACTTTGGGAAGAAGGTAAGCCAGCGGAGGCAGTGTGATGCTTTGGGCAATGTTCTGAATATTAGGTTGTCTATTCAATGTTCTGAATAATTGGTGGTCATAATGTTATGCCTGTTCAGTGTGTATGCTGCTTAATATTCTTTGTGGAAACTGTGATTTTTTATTTGTTTTCGCGATTCTTCGATGAATAGGAAATTCTCTCATACACTCATAGTGCTGCCACCAGATAGTTATTGTACATTCATTACTTTGGCTTGCTGCCCAACATTTAGCACTTTCTCCAGCCAAAATCCAAAAATAACAATACATCCGCAATACTGTTATGCTACTGATAATAATGAACAAAACACCAGGTATCTCCAGCCAGTTTGCATTTGGGTTTTGTTAGTGCATTTACACTAACTTTCAACTTGCAGCCCTCTCTGCTGAAGCTTGCACAGTGATCCAGTTACACAAAATGATTTCATTCTGGGATGCGACACCCACAGAGCTATGCTGAGTGGTTGATGCCCCATCCAGCCTGTCATCACAGCAGTCACCAGTCTATTGTATTTTAGCAGTAGCACAATGCATGTTTATAGAGAATAAGGGTTGGTTCAGGCAGCCTCTCCAAAATATTTAACCTGCCTGTAAATGACATGTGACAGTTGACAGGCACTTCCTGTCTGAGACAATGCTGTCAGTGAGTCACAGCCTTGTGTGGAGGAGCCGGGCCACAGGGGCTAATAGACATTTTACCAGATTACTGTTAACTTTTACTTTGGAAAGGAAAGGAAAGGAAAGGTAAGGAAAGGAAAGGAAAGGAAAGGAAAGGAAAGGAAAGGAAAGGAAAGGAAAGGAAAGGAAAGGAAAGGAAAGGAAAGGAAAGGAAAGGAAAGGAAAGGAAAGGAAAGGAAAGGAAAGGAAAGGAAAGAATGTAAATCAAGGCTTACACCAGAATATATATACAGTAGATGTTCTCACAGCTAACAAAAATGAATTAAAAGCCACAAAATCCCGATTTTGATTTCATGAGGTTTTGGAACGTCAGTCATTCTCCCATTTTAATGATCTTGTAAGCCATTATGCTAAAGGAAATGCATATTTTCCTGGCAGATGTTGCACAGCTTGATTAGTAAACATTTTGGATTTCAGATCTACATGTAATAATTTCACAGTTCATTTTGTCATGTGCACTGACTCTTTTCTGGATTTCCTACAGTCAAGACCATCAGTATGAGCCAAGTTAAGCCAAGGCAATTAGTTCATAAACAAAGTAAAAAAATGGTGTATGAAATGTGCTTGGTATGCATCAATAGCTATACGGTTACATGCAACCAAATAATCCATTAGCATTGATGGCTAGATAAGACTGAAAATGCCTTCATGCAAATGCCTAAATCAATCTGGGCTGGGTTTCTCAAAAGCATCATAAGCCTAAGTAGATCGTAGAACTATTGGCACCAGTGGTCTCTATGATCAACTTAGCTCATGATGCTTTTGAGAAATGCAGCTTTGATTGAGGTCGATCTGAATTATGATCTAACTATTTTCTCAATCAGATTCAAAATACCTGCTAGAGTGCACTACCATGATCTTTATGATTACAGTCTGAATATGTATTGTATATTTGCTAATAAAAGCTCTCTGACATACACCTATCAGGCAAAACATTATGACAGATGAAGTGAATAACACTGATTATCTCTTCATAACGGCACCTGTTAGAGGGTGGGATATATTAGGCAACAAGTGAACATTTTGTCCTCAAAGTTGATGAGTTAGAAGCAGGAAAAATGGGCAAGCGGAAGGATTTGATTGAGTTTGACAAGGGCCAAATTGTGATGGCTAGACGACTGGGTCAGAGCATCTCCAAAACTGCAGCTCTTTTGTGGCGTTCCCGGCCTGCAGTGGTCGGTATCTATAGAAAATGGTCCGAGGAAGGAACAATGGTGAACCGGCAACAGGGTCATGGGCGGCCATGGCTCATTAATGCACGTGGGGAGCGAACAAACAGACAAGCTACTATAGCTAAAATTGCTCAAGAAGTTAAGGCTGGTTCTGGGAAAAGGCTGGGAATCCTTCCATCCATGTGTATGTTACTTTGACATGTACCACCTACCTAAGCATTGTTGCAGACCATGTACACCCTTTCATGGAAACGGTATTCCCTGGTGGATGCGGCCTCTTTCAGCAGGATAATGCGCCCTGCCACAAAGCACAAATTGTTCAGGAATGGTTTGAGGAGCACAACAACGAGTTTGAGGTGTTGACTTGGCCTCCAAATTCCCCAGATCTCAATCCAATCGAACATCTGTGGAATGTGCTGAACAAACAAGCCCAATCCATTGAGGCCCCAACTTGCAACTTACAGGACTTAAAGGATCTGCTGCTAACATTTTGGTGCCAGATACCATAGCACACCTTCAGGGGTCTAGTGGAGTCCATGCCTCGATGTCTCAGGGCTGTTTTGTCAGCAAAAGGGTATTCAGTTTTACTGACATGCATGTATCAAGACAAGTCCTGACTCAAGGTGAAACATTTAGTTTGAAGTGTCTTGCAGAACGATAGGTCAGTTTATGTAATATATTCGCACAATCCAGTACATCGGAATTGCCAAGATAATTCTTAGAAGCAATTATTTCATCTAGTCTTAAATTGAAAACAGTCAAGAGGGATGTAGTCTTGTTGGCATAGAAACCAAGTTACAGTGTTTAATAACGCTTGGCTAGTTATGCTTTTAACGCAACAGTGACTGGATCAGGGACCTTTCAGTATTCTCTAGGGCAATTGCTTTATAAATTTCAATTAGCATGCTAATATAGCCACATTGAATGGCGTTGTAGTGTAACTGCATATAATGAGTCTCAGAGAAAACCATAACAACAACAACAACAAAATACTAGGTGCACTTGTGAAGAAGAAAAAAACATGAGGGCATTGCATGAAAGCCAGCAGCTGTTCCACTGCTGATAAAACAGGTAAGTCTTTAGTTGGGGACTATTTTCATTTAGCAACGTGGGTGACAGGGTATAAGTGCGCCCCACGGCAATGCAATACTGAGACCTAACATGGTACAAAACAAGTGGGTGGTCATAGTATTAAAAGGAATTTAAAAAAAGATGACAGACTTGCCACCTCAGGAAAATCTGTGGTGTGTGTGTGTGTATATATATATATATATATATGTGCATATATACAGTCCCTGACAAAAGTCTTGTCGCTTGTGTACAAATTGAACTGAAGTGCCGCTGAAATATATTTCTTATCAAGATTTTTTTACAAGAAATGGCTCATTTTAATCCCAACTTTTGTAATAATGTTTCAGTGCAAAATGAAACTGTCAAAAAATATTCTAATATTCACAGCTTGGTAAAGCCCATTGAGTGAATTTTTGCAAAGACATAAGTGTTGTTGCCTTGTCATATGAGCTTCACCTGTGACTAATAATGGATCAATTAGATCTCAGGTGTGTATAAAAAGAACCTCAGTGCACTAGACCTTCACATCAACTGCAAATAGACCTCTGCAAACATGCCTGATGTGGCAGACACCTTCAAAGTGTCTCAGCATCAAGTACAGAGGATAAAAGAAGATTTGAAGAGACTGGAGACGTTTATGACAAACCCAGGTCAGGCAGACCCTGCAAGACAACTGCTCGAGAGGACCGTTTGTTGGCTCGAAAATCCAAGGCCAGCCCATTTTCCACTGTACACTGTATACATTTACCTTGACATGCTACAGTCAAATGAAGAAGTTGAATATAACCACTGTCATGTCTTTTTCATTTTGATGGAAAAAAAACAAAACAAAAAAACACTTCGACAAACATTCAGAGAACATGGTCTACATTACGAGTGGCTTTACAGAAAGTGTCTCTATTGAACTCCTGATACAGGACCAAAAACAAACAACTGATAGTACAGTTCAACTTAAATTCACAGTATTATCTTGACTAAAATCAAAGTGGATTCAAGAAAACTAAACAGCGAGAATTAAAAACAAAAAAGATGCAATGAACTTGCATTCTAGATAGGTGTGATTGAGGAATTTCAGAAAGAGAGTAATACAGTGAGATGCTAAAAAAGGAGAGGTACAAGAGACAGCAAAGCAAACATCTTATGTCCTCAAGTGTGTCCAGGTTAACTGTGATGTAAGTGCACATGTAGCGATAGCAAAGGCTGCTCCTGAGACAGTTCTCTCAGCCGATATGTGAAAATGGTGACATCATAACTTGAAGTCAAAAGACAAGCAGTCTTTCTCCGCCGATGCAGCATATAAATGTTCTTGTCGTTCCCAGGTTATCTTTAAAGGGAGCGCTTGTCTCATCTTCACAAGTGAGAAAATCCTGAGTCTGTATGTCTGAGCAGCAATTCTGATGTTAAGCTCCAGGCTTTTGTTTTAAACGCATATATTAACTTTATATATAATTATTTTTCATGATCAAAGTTCGTTTATGTACAGTGTACTAAAAAATCCATAGCCTTAAAAAAAAAAAAAAAAAACGAAACTTTAAAATTCATTTTGTGGTAAAAATACAGTATGTTGTAAATGTTAAGCACCATGTCAGGAACTGTAGCTGTAGATTTCCTGTCTTTCACATGATTGGATGGGTGGTTTTCAGAGTCTTTAAAAAAAACAAAAAACAGAAAGGGAACGAGACGATTAAAGCAGTCCCTGTGTCAACCAGAACAGTTTGTCGGATTCTGTCTTGAAATGAAAGCCTATAGCGCAAAGTTCTGCCAGGAAGATTCAATATTACGTCACCAATCGCATTCAGACCTAACCAATCATGTCCTAATTCACAGAGTATAAAAGATGGTCACTTACACTTGTCTGAGTTTGCAGATGCTGACGCCGACCTTACCTCCAACCTCCCCACCACCACCAGGATGGTCCCCGCCTATACCTCCAGGGGGTCGCTACGCCCCAGCCTTCATCTTCAGGCAGGAAATGCATAGTCCGGCACCCTTGAAACGAGAGCTTAGGACGGGCCTAAGCCAAAGAACCTCTAACTAATATACTTGCTGGTATTTCAATAAACTGGTTACTTTTGCACTTCATCTGGCTTCCGAATCTTTCTGGTAGGAATGGCCTCCATGGTCGAATCAGTGCCCAGAAGCCAGCACTAAACAAAAGACAATTGAAAAACATGTGGCATTTGCCAAAGCCCACAGCCTGCTAAAAGGATGGATGCTGGAAAAGTGGCAGAAGGTGGATTTTTCAGATGAATCTTCTGTTGAATTACACCACAGTCGCCGCAAATATTGCAGGAGAACTTCTGGAGCCCCGTATGGATCCGAGATTCAGATCTGCAGGGTGGAAGGCAACTTCAATAGTCTAAAACACCAAGAAATCTTAGTTACCTCTTATATTCCATACCATAAAAGAGGCCAAATTCTGCAGCAGGATGGTGCTCCATCGCATTCTTCCATCTCCACATCAAAGTTCCACAAGGCGAAGAAGATCAAGATGCTCTAGGATTGGCCATCCCAGTCACCAGACATGAACATCATTAAGCATATGTGGGGTAGGATGAAAGAGGAAGCATGGAAGAGGAAACCAAAGAATATTGATGAACTCTGGGAGGCACTTATGACTGCTTTCTTTGCTATTCCTGATGACTTCATCAATAAATTATATGAGTCCTTGCCAAACCGCATGAATGCAGTCCTTCAAGCTCATGGAAGTCATACACGATATTAAATTTGGATCTCACAGCACCACTACTTAATTTGCTGACATATTTTTGTATTTGCAGTAAATTTGTTCAATTTCTGTATAGGCGACAAAACTTTTGTCTTGCCAAAATTGGACCTTTCTGTCTTGATTAAATGATAAATCTTTTTTCAATGAAACTAATTTATTTCAGTGCATTAAACATCATTTGGGAGGGTTTTAGCTTTTCATATGAGCTATTTCTAACACCAATTGATGAATAAAAAAATCAGGTTAATAGCATGTGTTTCTACAAAATAGATAAGCGACACGACTTTTGTCAGGGACTGTATATATGTATGTATGTATATCTTTGTAGTTGGCCTATCTGATCTAAACTTAATTTCATTTTTTGAGCAACTGAGTCGCTTATAGTAGGAAGATGCTTTTACTCACTTAAGTGTAACTATGTATTAGAAAAGGCTACACATCTTATTATTACTTTTAAAATCAGCAAGAAACTGAAGTTGCAATAGTATTATAATGTAGGGCAGGACTTGATTGTGTCCACTGGGAATTGATTGGATGGTTTGATTTGTTGCCATTTGCTATAGGATGCAACAGTGCCCATCCATTTGTTTCAGCGGTGTTAGTTCCGGATACATACAAATATTTAAGTATTTTGAGAGTATATAAAAAGACTGATTCTATTATGTCATTCTAAGAGCTTCATGGGAATAGGCGGAGCTAAAGAGCTCTTTTGGTTTGCGTGTTTCAACTCTCTGATTGGTGGAAATTTCTGTAGGCTACAGCACAGCTTTTATTTTGAATATTTTTTATTTAAAAAATAATAATGTGGACGGATAAATAATTTATAATAAATACTGCAATAATCCATAAAAGTCATTTTGATTCCATTGTGACATTAAAAGTAGCTATAGTTATTTCTTTACCCAAAAATGAAAATTCTGTCATTAATTACTCACCCCCATGTCGTTCAAACTTATAACACAAACACAAATGCAAATTATTAAGGTTGATTTAGAAACGCACACTATTTTTAGTGTGTCCTTTAAGCAGTAACAATGTGGGGTTGAACCTATCGATGCGATTATCCAAAACGAAGGGTAAAACCTGGTAGGTTGTCTCTTTAAATCAGCGATGCAGAGCTGATGTGCCCGCGAGCTCAGAAGGTTACAACCATTTCCACCTCTGCAGTGGGTAGGCCTAACTTTAATCGCGCGCGCTCAACGGCTCCTCTCACGCGACCGATGACATTCAGTTTACACACACATTCCCTCTTCAACATATTGGTAGATCCCACGCTACAAAGAACTACTACATACGGGTTCATAATTAATATTGCATAATGTAGAATTAATTCTAACGTAAATATCATGGTAACCCAGCAGTAATGATGACTCAAGTACTACTACATCCTAAAGGAATTGCTAATTATTTGGATCAGTATTCTAAAGTGAAAAGCATGAGAACGCCCTAAAAAAATTGTAAGCTTTTGAGCTTTTGGATTATAATTCCTTTTGATGGATTTGCTAACACTTGACCACCTGTACCTGGTCTACCCTAATTGTCCATTGTTCATTTTTGTGTAATGATAGTTAAAAAGGAAACAAAGTTCTACACATTATTTATTTTTGTAATGTAAGTGATTTAATTCCCTAAATATTTGTAAAACACACAGACAGACGTAAAGGGTGACCAATTGCATTAATTTAGTGAAGAAAAAACAAAACCTGGGCAAAAAGGGCATGTGCTCTGCACAGGTTGAGACCTACCTGTGCACGTGCCTGCACTTGCGTCATTACCACGATCTTCACTTTAGAATACTGATTGAACAAAATAGTAAGTAATTCATTTAGAAGGATGTAGCAGCCTAACATTTGAGTCATTACTATCCAAAAGTTTACAATGACTTCAGTCAATATGGGCCAGGACGGGTGCATTAAATGTGTTAATCATTTCAATGTGTAATTTTAATTGCACCAAATGAATGCTTTAAATTGTCAGCCCTAGTAAAAACATCAGAATGTTGCAAAACCATGTCATGGCATTTAGCATTTAATGAATCACAAGTTGATTTTGTTGAATTTTTTAAAATATATATAAAATATATAGATATCAATATATATATAGATATCTCTATATCAAGAGATTTATTATTGTACTTATGTGTAAATGTTTTGTCATTTATCATAAAACCTCAGATTGTCATTATGTTTATGATGACTGAGTGATTCTGATGAGAAGTGACTTCGATCCAATAGTCTGTTACTCATTTTTACCTGTGTAGTTATTCATTAGGCCTACTGAACTGAATTGGAACTCTAAAATGACTGTTTATGAATATACCTTATTTAAAATTATCTTTCTCAGGCTTTTAGAGGTGACAAATTAATACTAAAGATGTGGTGACACTGTCATGTAGGCAACACATGAATTTGTTTTTGTAAAATATTACCTAGTACAAAACGCATCATGTGAACAAGAAATCACCACTGGTTTTAGATTCATGAATCTTAAGTAGCCTACAGTAGCCTGCTGACAGTTCTTGGTTCATTTCAAGTAGGACATGAGGAAAGTATTACCTTGGGGATCAGTAAGTGAGTCACAGATTTCAGTAAATGATCACAATGATCAAAAGTGTTTTGATTCAATATCAAGCACCGGCTCATGAGTCGTTTGTTCAAGAATCGGACTAGCTTCTTGTTGTAGCCCAAATGCTTATGAATCACCAAAAGAACCGGCTCATAAGAGTCTTTTGTTAAACATTGCTCGCGCTGTATCATGTCTCCTGCTGATTCAGTGGCGGTGTTGCGGTGCATGGTAGTACGGGAAACACTGTCCGAGTATTTCACCACGCTGTTCCTTCTGCATCGGCGGCACAATGCAGATTCGTGAACCGTTAACGGAACCGAACGTCATTCAAATCATTTGGTTCTGCTATTTTGTTTGAAAAATGGAACCGGTTCTTTGGTTCTCGGTTCACAACCCAAGATCTGATTATTATCTTCCTTAGAGATGGAGTATAGGCTGCATGCGCTCACGCTCGTCAAGCCTTTCAGAGAATGGGACGTAAAGATGGGGTACAACACCAGTTGCTCTCTTTAAAATAGGTAAGGATATGCAGTAAACGTTACGTTTTAGATAGCCTACATTGGCCATCTCGTTCTGATACCGCAAGTTATATTCACAAAATAGGATAGCTCATTCATTCACGTACCTACGTTCCTTTAAAAGCATTTTCCGATTAAATTCTTGAGTGTGCCATTTTAGTAGTATAATGTAAGGGGTGTTGGCTTGTTTGCTCGTCATAAGATAACGTTTTTGGGACACGAGAGTGTCCCGTTCTCAGGGCTCTCAAAGCATCAAGACTATTTTAAAACCTCTGTTACACTGCCTACGCTGTGAAGAGGTCGTCTTGTTCTTTTTCTCGGATGCTTGCTTTAATATTTGCTCGAGTGATATTTACAAAGTCTTACGTCACGGCGAATGCGCACGTGCCCAACGGAAATCGCTGCAAATGACTTAAGTTAAAAAAATTGAGACACATTGAAACGAGGAATGGTTCGTGTTGATGTTCGTTTTGTTTTTTTGCTTTTTATCGGATGTTCTGCAGCCTCTCCTGTCGGAGAATGACCCCCCCTCAGCGCCTGTCGGAATGCCGTTTCTCTCCGCGTGCACAAGGGCCACGCGCCAGATGGCCACATCATAACCGACTGTGATACTTGATAGCCTACTATTGCACTAAAGCTGGACCTTAACTTTGCGGATCTGATGGTGAGTGATTCCAAGTACCTCGTTTATATTTTTAGTTACTGTATAAGGCTGTTAATGTTACGAGATAAAACTTTGGTGTCTCTTCATCTGTTATCCACACACAAAAAAACTTTAGGTGATGATATGACCAACTGTCTCTTTTTAGCATGGCAGTGAATTGAGAGCTTTTTTTCACCAAACAAACGGGCGTTTGCGGTGGGCAGTAGCATTGATCTCCGATGTGTTATACGAAATTAAAGCGATGCCTCACAATGGCATCGCATCATAGAACGTTGCATTTTCTCAGGGGCAGAGAAAGAGGATCCATTTGTTGAAGTGCCAGACGCTTGCTCAATATCGCTGCACTGTTAAATTAACTTTATTCAATTACACATAGTCGATGCACTGTCTTTGAATCTCTGAAAATGGTAGAGATTGTGTAGAAGGGATTTAGTCAGAGGGTAACCTCACTGGTGGCTCTGGAAGCTGGAGAGCGCGTGCGATGAATATCAATTGTCATTGTCAGCTAATCATCACAAGGGGCTGTGGCGTGTCCGTGGCCTTGGTTATCCGAGGCAAAGGCGATTTTGCTTAGTCTTTCAATTATACTGTTTTTTTGTTTTGTTTTGTTTTTTGTTTTCTGTGCCACTACTTAAGGCTACTCACGGTTGTATGACGTCGATAGAGGTTTTAATTGTGTGCGTTATGACGTCTACATTGGCTGTATGACGTGGGCTGTCGCCGCTTCCTCTTTTCAGATATCCAGCCAATCAGGTCACTGGTATCAGCCAACCAGGCAAACGTTTCTTCACCGTATACAGAAAGCGCACAAGATCAGAGCAGCACCATGGAGAGTGCCTTTAGCGCTTAATCTGTTTTAAGCACCAAGGACAGAGACCCGAACCAACTAGCCCTTCAGTCAATGACAGGTGTTAAAAATTGCCCTGAGAATTGGGGTAAGATGAGATTATAATAAGTGAATCACAGGAACCTGATCAGAGTGTGGATGTTGAGAAATGGCACTGCGTGGGTGTATTACTTATAAAATAATATTTATTCTCTCATATCACAAGGCTCATTTGTATAATTTTCTTAAGCCCCACAATTACAGCTGACCTATTCTTATTTTTATTTAAAAACATTTAAAAACATATATATATATATATATATTTAACAAAGTAGTAGAATGGGCATTTTCCTACTATCCCAGTCAGAAGCACGTTTCCCAGTGCTGCTTCTATTTAATTCAGTCTTTTGTGTGTATATGTAGTGCCTTGTGGGTATGATATTTCATTCTAATTAATATCCCAGCTTCTATTGTTTCTACAGGATCACCCTGAAGATATTTATATATTAATAGATATAAATAAATAAATGAACATTAAATATTGGTTATTTCATTAGTGTTCTTGTAGAGACAGCAGAGGCAGAACACAAGTTAAATAGGAAACCAATATCCTGGATGAGTGGTCAGTTATACTGCATTGTCTGTATACAAAAATATCTGACTGCTGAATGCTGCGGTTTGACCAATCAGAAACGAGTTTTCCAGAGAGCCATGTAAAAATACAAAGTATGTTCTCCCGAGCACCACATTATCCATTAGACCTTGCAAAATAGCTTTTTCAGATTACAGAGGACATGAAAGTGCAAGGGATGTGCAGAGCAGCTCTTTTAAACCGCACACAAGTGCATACTTTCCACAAGGATTACAGTGAAGATCATAGCTCCCTACCACCAACATTGCAGATGAAAATTGAATTGCATACTAAAGTTAGTTTAATTATAGATCATATGCTTATTTATTTTAGTCGTTTATACGGTAGGGACATTTTGAATATTAAACTGTATTTATTGAAAGAATACAAAGATGGTTGTTATATAATGGGTTTTACTGCTTTTTGTTTTGTGCTGGGTGAGAGAGAGTAGAGAGCATGTGTGTGTGTGTGTGTGTAAGTGTGTGCGCGCATGGAAGCCTATGGGCCTTGTGAATGCATCTGCATGTGCTTTTATATATTGGGCCATGTATGTTTGCAACGTTTGTACATGTGTGTAAATGTGAGAGTGCACAGTTGGTATATGTTTATGGATATATCTGTAAACGCCTGCAACAAACCCAAACCGTCATATTCTTTTGGAAAGATGAGTCTGTGCACTGGAGCAGACTGATTGACCAAGTTTTGTCTCTAAGATAAGCATGCTTACTGAGGCACACAGACGGAGAAGCCAAGAACACTCTTAATGCTCAAGATGCATCAAAGACCTAAATATGGAGGAGTCATGCCAATTTTCATAACATCACATTAGTATGAACAGGTTTTATGAGATTGAACAGTTTTAGCTTTGTAGCATGCTGTAAAGGCGCTGTGTTGATCAATCAATTTCAGTGGCTCATTAAATATCACTTTCCTCATACGTCTGTGAGAAAAGTGTCAATCACTTTGGCCCCTGAACGTACAATGTACCCTAATCAATTTAAGAGCCATAAGCTGAAGCTATTTCGCTAATCATATTGAATCCAAACACAGCCTGTCTGAGTGAGAAAGCATGCCAGTCCTTTCCCATTGTCCCATTTTTTTTCTCCATTTGCTTTAGAATTGGATCTGTCAGTTTTCATATGATCACCCTCTCAAAACTCCCAACAATTCGTCACACAATGGCATACATTTTAAAACTGATTTTAGATGTCATGTTTTATCAGTTCTAGCATCCACAAAGTATATTTAGTTATCTTTTTGCAGTTCTGTGATATTGTGATTGCATTAACACTTCTCCCACCAAATGTGCTCTCGACTGGTCTGGAATGTTACTGCTTATAGAAAGAGGGTCAGTGCGCACAATGAAAGCAGTTTCTACTGAGTCCTCTTTTAAGTTCATTGCATTAAGTATTGCCATTCTCTCTGGTTTGTGATGAACCAGATGCATGTACAGTTTTCTAATGATCCTATTCCTCTCTGCATGCTCATCGGCTGAGACCTGAAGTGGCATCTCACTCACTCTTTATACACTGACCTTTTTTTCTACTTGCTTGCTGATTGGATTAGACCAGGCTGGAGTTGGAAGAGGCCAGTGGATGGTTTCATAAATTGCTTAGGGTAGTCTTACAAGTTACTCATCTATTTTTTTCTTCGAGACTGGTCATAACTTTTTTTAAGTCAGTCACAGATTGGTCTAATTTGAATCTTGATTGTTATACCTTTGTGAGTACTGTCTATTAAATAAATAAAAACGAACCGGATTGGTGCTTGCAACACAGAGCTGTTACAGTTAATGCCCAGAGCTCCCACTCAGCTAAAACGACAGTTATAGGGGCATATACATAAGAGTGTCTTTGTGCCTCTTAACAGACACAAAATGCAATTAAAATGTCTGTCCAACATAAACAGGGCCCTTACATGACAACAAGATGAGTTTAGCAACTCAGCCATTGTTTAAATTCACCTAAATAGTGTTTTAGACGGCTAGCTGTAGTCGCTGAAGTCCCGTGGGAACTCAGTTGTAGCTGGAAAAAGATAAATAGTCCAGGTGGGAGGAGCATCGTGTGTGTGAAGAGTGATGATCGGCTCACAAGTGAAGAAGAAATGGTTCGTAGCGTACCTATGGAGAATATAGAAGATTTTGAACACATGGAAGAGGCTTTTAAGTGTGATGGTCGTCCATGAAAAGGAAAACGCTGAAAATGTAAATTCTTGTATTTTCGCATTCTGTTGCCACAATTCGTAACTGCACAAACGTGAACCATTTCTTCTTCACTTGTGAGCCAATCATTCACACACACAACGCTCCTCCCACCTGGACTATTTATCTTTTTCCGGCTACAACTGAGTTCCCACGGGACTTCAGCGCAAGACTACAGCTGGCCGTCTAAAACACTATTTAGGTGAATTTAAACAATGGCTAAGTTGCTAAATGCATCTTGTTGTCATGTAAGGGCCCTGTTCATGTTGGACAGACATTTTAATTGCATTTTGTGTCTGTTAAGAAGCACAAAGACACTGTTATGTATATGCCCCCATAGATGCGTATCAGCCAATAATCGGTATCAGCCAATAAAATCTATTATTTTCACTAACGACCAACGTCCGATTGTTTGCAAACAGCCGATGATCAGGGTCGATTACATCCTGTTAATCAAAACATGTCAGACTGCAACTCATACTGTGTGTGAAGAAAATATCTTGTGTTGAATTTAGTGCAAGTTAACACAACAAAAAAGCAGTAACAGATAAAAAATAACAGGTATCAACATCGGCAGATATCATTCTGAATATTTGGCTATTGGTATCGGCTTAGAAATTTAGTTTCGAGAGAGAGAGCGAGAGAGAGTGAACACTACCATTAAAATGAGCTTTTATAATTTAATAATATTATTCAGCTATGATGCATTAAATTTATAATGTTACAAATAATTTATATTTCAAATAATTCAGAAAAACAGTTGTGCTGTGACACCCAGTGTTTACAAAGCGAACGTGCGAAGACTAATACGAACGGCCTTTACCAAAAAAGGTAAATCAACGCTGTTGGATGATTTTGAAGTTGGAGGAGAAAATGAGATGGAGTTTTTTCAACATACAATAACTTTTGAACAGTCCTCCTTCTCCACACTTGTAAACACTCGGGCGGTACTTCTGCCTACGTCTAGCGTGACCTTTTCAATGCGATTACGTAATGCGTTGCGCGTTGCAGAGCAGCGCAAGATGAGCAATTGTGAAAATCATACCAACCCCAAACTTTTGAATGGTAATGTATATAGTTTGGAAGCAACTTTTGCCTGGACATTTTACTAAAGCTGTTTATTGACAGTGAAACAGGCGGATGGTCACACTTTTATGTCTATGCAGGGCAGCAGCTACAATGTCGCCTATGCTAGTAGTGTCTAGTCACATCAGCTGTAGTTTATTTTTACCCAATCTTAATGACAGATTGTATTTTCACTTGATATTTGGAGAATTCTTACAAGAAAATGTTTGGTTTACCTCCAAAAACATTGACTGGCTGCACTGATATCAAATAAAACCCTAAAAGAGTGTTCTGTGAAATGCCTAGATTTTCCTGTAGTGAGGTGACACTGATTAGATATTTATTTAGAGCAAACTCTTACTATAGTGCACCCCAAAGTCTCGATAAACGTGTTATGGGAATGGACTATTTGAAATGACTTTCTCTCAAATGCTGTGAGGCACTAAAGGAGTTGATATTAATCAGCATTAACTTTCAGTGCAACAGTGGTTTGATGTCTTAGGGCATTAAAGGTACGGTATCTTTGCTAAAGAACTGAGGTCAAAGGATCAATAATGTGACGCTGAGTGATGCTTTATGGAAAACTGATTTATGGGCAGCAGTTGTACTGATCTCACCTTGGATTGAAGCAGACATGCACTCTGAGAGATGGAGACACAAGTGCAAAAAATACTATGTAGGAAGCTAAATCATATGCTATTCTGGAGCTGGACATATACAGTTTTAGGGTTACATTTGTTTTTGGGTCAAAGGTATGTCCTAGTTAAAGGCTGTCTAGTGGATAATAACATTTTGATGATTTCTTTTAACCTAAATATATATTGCTGTACTCCCAGAGAATATTGAAGTAAGTGTTGAATGAGGTCTGCGTATTATTCACGAATTTAAAGATGGAGAGTAAGGGAAAGGGGCTGTTTTAATGTTGAGCATAGAGCTTATTCAGTCTGTTGGAGTGTAAAGACATGCATACACATCTGTGGTGCTGCTTTCCAGAGGGGAAGGAGCCCTTCAGGCACACAACAAAGGAGATCTTCAGGCTGGGTGATAAAATAGGCATACTGAAAGAGATTGATGTGTATGGGGGTGTAGTCTTTGACTCACAGGGACAACGCTCTCCTCTTCTATTGTTTTTCTTTCTTCCTTTCTCCCCCTCCCACTCACCCCTTTTTCACTGATATATCATTTTTACTGGTCAGTTTCTTAAACTTTATTCATGTTGTGCATCTGTACCATCACACATACTTCATCACCAAGAGACTGACTTTTTCAAGCACTACATAAATAAAGTGGTATGAAGAATCAGTTAAAAGTCTGCAACCAAAGATTGACACTAAGAATATGCATTAATAAATATATTGAAAGAAATTAGAGAAATGCACACAATACAATATAAAGACTATTGCATTTTATCATGACATGTTTTTTTTTGTATTGACAGGATTTAAAGAGGGTGCTGTCCTTTCCTCCATATCCAGGGGATTATCTGCACCCAGTGGTGTACGCCTGCACTGCAGTTATGTTGCTCTGCCTGCTGATTTCTATCATGACATACATTGTACACCACAGGTATGTACTATAATTAAGCTGCACCAGTGACATAAATTATTAAATGCAGCATAGATCTGAAGAAAAAATAATGATGATTAGTTCATTGGAGTTGAGCATGCACTGATTTTGAAATTCTGGCTGATATTATATCATATACACATAAGATTTTTAAAATGTTTTTGGAAGAAGTCTCTTATGCTCACCAAATCTGGATTTGATCAAAATAACAGTACAAACTTTAAGTTACCTTACCATATACGGTGAAAAACTGTAAATGGTTTAACATCACATTATATGTATGCCATTTTAAATTAGTTTTTTGCAAAAGAGTAAAAGGACAGTCTCAGCAGTCCATGTGTTATACATAATACATACATAATATACATTTCTTCTTACTTTTGTTATTAGTAATATACATTAGTGTGTTTTGTATTACATTTTATGTTTCGTTCATGTTTATTGCATTTTTTTGTGTAATGTGTGTTACCCTGTGTTTTGCCTTTGTATATATGACCATGTTCACCATCTTTATACAAGTATTGACCCTGTTTTATGAACAGGCCACTTATAATGAACTCTTCCTGTGGATCTTATTGTGCCACCTATATTATTGTGGTGATTATTGGTACATCCAGGGCCTAAAATGAACGCTTGCCAAGCACCAAATGGAAGTAAAAGTGTTGGTGAAGTGAGTATACAGTGGGAAATGCTGTCACTTGCCAGTTGGCCAGTAAAAAATGTATGAATTCTAACAATGCATGAACGTGAACAAATGTGAACAACGCTCTGGACAGTTGACGTGCCAACAGTGCCCTGGCAATTTTATTTTATTTATTTATTTATTTATTTATTTTATTTGTGCTTTTGCTAGTAATTTGATCATCTGCTCTTATTCTACTGATTGTTTACTTGTATTTAATAATGCTTTAAATTTATATTAGTTGGGCTAGTAGTTTTAGCTATAAAATAAATAAATAAATAAATAATTATGACCAATACATTTTCTTAAGTCACGACAATTGACAAGTGTAGCAAAAAGTTAGTTTTAGGCCCTGGGTACATCTTAAGGCAAAACGGCATATTTGCATATTGTTTTGGTCCAGTGTATTTTTGGAGCCAGTTTCAGTAATGAAGTTTACTAGTGAAATGTTACATTGTACATGGTGTCTTTTTGTATTGTTTAGACATATGCTTCAGTCAAAAATAGTTTAAAGCTTTCCTCCACTAAAAACATGCATTAGCCATTTAAGCACTAGTACTAACACTGGAAGGTTAGAGCAGGGATTGTTTTGGGGACAGTCCTGAGTCAGACCGCCAATATTTATAGTATCATCACCCCTGACTGTCACAGTTATTTCCAGTGAGTAATGTTTGCTCTGTGGAGAGAGGACCACTTCTAACCTTAGAGGGTCACTGCCAAATTTAGTGAGCCACTCTACTTCGAAACATTTTGCAGGCGGGGTCAAAAAGATTCTTTAGTCACAGCATTGTGCTTCAAAGTCAGTTACTTGTTCCCTTCAGTAGTGAACTGTTGATGTATTACTTATGGCGCAAATGTCTCTTCATCTGATATGAGTGTGTGTGTGTCTCTGCAGTATAATCCGAATCAGCAGGAAAGGATGGCACATGCTCCTCAACTTCCTCTTCCACACTGCCATGACGTTTGGGGTGTTTGCAGGAGGCATCAACCAGATCAAGTACCCTGTGATCTGTCAAGTGGTAAGTCTCCCAGCTCTCTACCGTTTCTTTGGCCTGAGTGAACCACATTATTCATGCCCTGTTTCTGTGGCTCTCAGCTCAGAGTCATAGCATATGGCCTCTTTGACTCCTGAATTAGCATGGTCGCCATTTACTAGAGCTTTGTTTGGCAGGGCTGCTCAGTGTTGAGAGGCTAATGCACTGGGGTTCTAGGATTGCCATAGCCTTTCAGAGTGTAGCACTTATTCCTTCATCACAGACAGTTTCCAGCCTGGATCAGTGAGTTAGATTAATTTGATTATGTTTATAGCTGCATGCTTATTAAACATAGTTTGCTTAATGACAGCAGTTGATTCACTGTCAGAAAAGCTCTAGGTTTAAAAGCATCAGATTTATGACTGGACGCATACTGAATATGTATTTGAGATGTGACCTATACACAGTAAACATACACCAGGGCAGTGAAGAATTAAAAATATATATTAAATAAAAACAAGAACTGTTAATTGAATTGGAATTTATTGTATTGCAATTGACAGATATGTAGCACATATGTTGCATTATTGGTAATAAAGTGTTCATCACTACAGTATTAAATCTGATTAAATATATAAACCGAATACAAATTTCCATCCATTCATCCATTAGGTTTGGGCGATGACTACCCAGTGGCGGAGCCAGAGGGGTGTTCAGGGTGGACTGGACACCTCTGACATCTGACTGGCCACCTTGAGTGCCACCCCAAAATTTAGATCGCTACTTCCATTTCACCTCCTATTGAAAACAGCATTTATTTTGCGGCGGCATGGCACATTGTTCACGTATTAATGTGGAATAATAAAAGAATATTAACGGTAGTTGCCAAACAGACGATTAATAATAAAGGCAGTCATGCAAAAGCGCAGTTGTTCAAAATCCTATCGCGCCATTCACATTGTTTTCCATTAAACATCACAATTTGTCTCAAAATGTTCTTAATGTATTATAACTTCACGCTAGGATGGAAGAGTGCTGTGTATAAACATTTTTCAGTTTTTTTCTTTTTGTGTAAAGTCTGTGCTTATGGAAGTATATAATATAGATTGTCCTTTCTGTTTCTGTTGTGCAGTTCTTAAAACACCACTTTTTTTCATTCTTGTAGTGAACTTTTTTGCCTATGGTGATTAGATTCAGTGTTTTGCATTGCCGCCTTGACATGAGAATGCAACGCGTCTGGTGTGCGGCATATCATCAATAGCTCGAACACAATAAGCATAAGGTATGCCAAAAACAGTGAGTATTATAGTAAATACAGTCAGCTATGTCTTAACCAAATGTAAGCAGTTGACAAATGAAATCGGATGTATGTCAATATTGGATTCAGTATTGTGAATTTGGTCTTAAAATGACCGCAACCTATAGCCTACCTCCTGCTGTCTGTCATTAAAGCTAATCGAAGAACAAAAATCACCCACTGATCTTGACTGAATAACTTTTGTAGCTAGTTTTAACATGCATTAATCTTTATTTAATGTATACAATGAAGATTATGCAACGTTACTAAGTTTGATTATTACTGTTAGACCTGAAACTTAAAACTTATACATGGGCCATCCCATGTATAAAAGTCTAGTTCCACCACTGTGTCTATCAAATTGTTATCAGAAAATGTATACAATGAAATATTGCAATGAACAATGACATTGAGGTGTTTTTAAGCGCTGTTATAATGTGTAATATGTAGGATTTTTGCAGTATAATATTCAAAAACTACTAGGCCAGTGTTATATATTTTGTTCAGTTGAGTACTTACAATATCCTAAATGTTTCCAACTATTTGTAAATCATGAGAAAATTAAGATTTTAATCAGGGAACTGGGACATGTGAGGGAGTCGCCTGTCAATGGCCTTACCCTGGGTACCCTGAGAAATCAAAAGAGGACCTGTATCGACGTGGCGTTTTCGAGATTGCGAGAGTTTTGCAACAAACTTCGACTTGACAGAGATGCCGGTCTGCATGTGCTTTATTTATAGACAGGATGTACATTAAACGAATCAATGTTATGTAGCTCAACACAATGAAATATTAGAATATCATCAGTTGATGTTGAGGTAGCCTACTTCTAGTCTCATACAGCCAACAAACTAACACACAGAATAACATTATAACTTTCAAAACATTCAAATACAGTTTAGATAGTGTGGACCAAGTGAAACAGCATTGCGTTTCCTCACTATTTCAATTAATCAAATAAACTGACCTGTCTGAAACAAGTAGTAATTCAGCACTTGCAGGTAGTTAAAATAGAACAGTTAAAGTAGAATAAAATTGTCTAATTTCTTAATATCCCCCAGGACTCGTTAGAACTTAGTAATCGTGCCCTGCTTTATACCACAGTCATTGTATGAAACTGTAGCTTTTGTAACACCCAGGGGCATCATTATTTCCTTATAAACATTATTAGATCTATCAGTATGACGTCAGTTCCATGATTCCATGCTCATTCATTGCGTCATCAATTTACGCCTTTATTATTGTTTTAAAAGAGGTTAGCGACCCCTGGCGAAAAAACACATATTGTAGCTTTAAATTGTGTTCATTGAACAGTTGCATGTAATTTGTATTGTGATCTAGAACAACTTCATTATTTGCCGGGTGGGGGGAGAATCACGATGCTGTCTGTCAGCCATCGGCGAAGGACGATGGCATTGTCTGCTGACCCAACCCTACAATCCATCCAATCCATCCATTAAATTACATTTATATCTTTTCTTTGAATTTCAGTTCAGTTCTGCATCCCGTTTGTTATCAATTCAAATTCAGGAATGTAGTGTATAAAGTGTATAAATGTAGTGTATAAAGGTAATGTAGCCACGTTATACATGTCTGACAGAGAACGTTTGATTGGAGGAACCTGTAATTAAGTCACATAATACAAAATGCATTGATTCATTGCTGGATGTCAAAGGAAGACCTGTGCCAGATATAGACAGAGAGCAAATGATGAGAAATAGGCCAGCATTTGGCTAGTTGAATGGGACATTGCCATGCATGTGTATAGCCAGAGATGGACAAATAGTGTGATGAAGATGAGCACTTGTGGCCGATTTGACTAGTTTGAAGTCTTTTTTTTTTAAAGAAATGTATACTTTTATTCAGCAAGTATTCATTAAATTGATCAAAAGTGGCAGTAAAAACATGTATACATTACAAAATATTTCTATTTCAAATAAATGCTGTTTTATCAAAGAATATAAAAAATATCATGGTTTCCACAAAAATATTAAGCAGCACAACTGTTTCTTGAGCAGCAAATTAGAATGATTTCTGAAGGATCATGTGATACTGAAGACTTGCGTAATGGATGCTGAATATCCAGCTTTGCTGTCACAGGAATTAATTACATATTAAAATACATTAACATAGAAAACATTTATTTAAAATTACTATAATTTCATAATATTACAGTTTTTTATTGTATTTTAATCAAATAAATGCAGCCTGCCTGGGTAAAGACACTTCTTTCACACTGAACGTTAGTGTGCCTGAAAAATTCTTGTACTTCTTCTACTAGGTTTAAGTGTTTTTGAGGTCAAAGTTTTTTAGGTGTGAATGTTTGCTTTTATGGTAGATTGAGTTCATTTATTTTTTTAGACCTGTATGAAGTGTTTTGATGCTTAACTCCTGTGTCAAGCTGTATGATGGAAAAGACAATTGTGTGTTGGGAAAAGTGTTTTTCATATTGAGTACACCTGTCTCGTTTCTGGAAGCATTACTGGTTGACCATTTCATTCACATTGCTTAGGAATCATTTGCATAATCTAAATATTTAGTATATTATAACTAATATTTACGAAATATTTACGTGACAGTTTGTTCTAACATTTATTTTTAAATGTACTTTCGGGCCACTGTGTTTTGTGGGCAGACTGGTAACTCGAAGGTTATGTGTGTGTGTGTGTGTGTGTGTGTGTGTGTGTGTTCACTGCTAACTACTCCTAATGTGTGTGCAACTTGGATGGGTTAAATGCTGAGGACACATTCGTAGGATGGGTTATCATACTTGGCCTTCACATGTCAGTTATAAAGTATTTACATTTTCCTAGATGTAAACAAAAAAGTAAATTTCACATAAAAAATTTTTTTTTAATACGTTTATAATTTACTGAAAAAAAAACACTCACAGCACATAATTTGCCTCTAGTGCCCCATATAAACATCATGTGTATCAAACAGTATGTGAACGGATGGGTAGGTTTCTTGGATGCAGTAAGTGCATTGGACTAAAGAGGACAACAGCATGACCTCACTGTCTGAGCAGGATTACCTCAAACTCCCCCTCAGTGCATCCTTCCTCACACACCAAGGCGGCTACACAAACACTTCTGCTTCAGTTTTCTGTGCCAGTCTGCTCTGTGCTCTCTATGAGTGAGCTTTCAATGTTTAATGTTTCGTCTTGTTCGTTGACAGGTTGGCATTATCTTGCACTACTCCTCCCTCTCTAGCATGCTATGGCTGCTCTTCACTGCCAGGAATATCTGCAAGGAGGTGTCCAAGGCTCCGCCCATACCTCAGGACAGGGACCCTCCCACACAACAACGCCCTAAAGCCACTATTTTCAGGTAAACAGCATGAATGCCCACGAATTTACTAAACATTGAGAATTTTAATTCATTTTTCAGAAAATTATGTATTTAGTGTTTAATATCAAATTTTTTAGATTAGCTTTAAATAAAAAATACAGTACAAATCAGTAATATTGTCATAAAGTATTATTACACTTTAAAAGATCTGTTATCTATTTAAATATATTTTAAAATGTAATGTATTCCTGTGATGGCAAAGCCATTATTCCAGTGTTCAGTGTCACGTGATCTTTCAGAAATTATTTAAATATGCTGTTTTGGTGCTCAAGAAATATTTTTTGGACCCTCTTTATATTAGGTGGCCTTAACTACTATGTACTAACATTTAAATTAATAATTTGATACAATCCACTTATTGTGTAGATACATGTTTTTACATTGTACTTACATTTAAAAAATACCTGCATTTACTTACTGTAATTTATCTGTAATTATTTTCTGTTATTATATTTATAATTACGCTGTTGTCACCTGTCCCTAACTTTACCCATATCCCACCTCAATATCAGCAAAAGTGTGTGCAATACAATATGAACACAATAAGTATATTGTACTTATTTTTTTATGTAAGTACATAGTAGTTGAGGCCACCTAATATAAAGTGGGACCTATTTTTTATAAATTATTTCAGTGTTGAACAGTGTGAAGGTTTTAAGGACATATAATCTATTAAATAGATAAACAAATGAATTTTTCTGTTCCATTTTTTTACCTAATTTTCTCCTTTTTGACCTTTGTCAGGTTTTATCTGGTCAGTGGTGGGATACCCTTAATCATAGTGGGCGTTACAGCAGCTGTTAGCTTGGATAACTACGGTAGCAGAGATGACGCCCCTTAGTAAGTACCATATTTACTGATAGTGCTCAATTAGCTGTCAATTGTAATGTTTACTCCATTTTTAGTCAGTACAAAAATGTCACTGATCGATGAGATGTGTCTTAATTAATTCTATAAATTGCCATGAGGTAGAGTGGTAACGACACTGTCAGTTGAATTATTGTCTCTCTCTGTGCTGCAGCTGTTGGATGGCCTGGGAGCCCAGTCTGGGGGGCTTCTATGGACCCACTGCCTTCTTGGTCTTAGTAATGTGCATCTACTTTCTGTGCACATTCGTGCAGCTAAAGCGACACCCGGAGCGCAAGTACGAGCTCAAGGCCATGACCGAAGAACAGCAGCGTCTAGCCGTGGCTGAAATCGGCCACTGTCACGCTGTCAGTGGAGAGCAAGGGGAGCACGGTGATCACACAGGCTGCACAGCCATCACAGCCTCTATGTTGGCCAACGAGCACTCTTTCAAAGCTCAGCTGAGGGCCACCGCCTTTACGCTCTTCCTCTTCCTGGCCACCTGGGTTTTCGGAGCGCTGGCTGTATCACAGGGACACTTTCTAGACATGATCTTCAGCTGCATGTACGGAGCCTTTTCAGTCACATTGGGGCTTTTTCTGCTAATTCAGCACTGTGCAAAACGTGACGACGTGTGGCACCGGTGGTGGGCCTGTTGCCCCAACAAACCAAAGGTGGAGGTCAATGGGGAAGCGGCGGGGAACGCCACCCAAAGTCACAGCCATACTCCTTCCCATGGGCAGAACCAAATCCACTGCCAGGTCGACTTATCCTGCCTGGGTAAACCTCTGCTCTCCCCTCACCTCCCCTCCCCATTGCCTCACTGTAAGTTGGGTACTCTGCCTTCTACCCAGAACCACACGAGCACCTGCTGTGCCACGCTTCACAGTTCCTCTTCTTTGATTGGGAATGCGACCCGTCCTCAGTCCCTCCCTGATGAACTGCCCCGGCCAGCCCTTCCCCTGCAAAGCTGCCTGAAGGACAGGTCTAAGACTCGCTCCTTCAACCGACCTCGGCCCTGCCTCAGGGACTATTCTTACCACATGACCTCTACCAGCATGGATGGCAGTGTGCACAGCTCCCATTTGGATAGCCCCCACAGCGTGCACCTGGACAACCCTCTCACCTGCCACACATCACACTTGGATTCTCAACTCTCTTGTCACAGCCCCCATCTGGACAACCAGCTGCGCTGCCCCAGTCCTAGTCCTCACCTCGAGAGTCTGGCCTCACACGGCCTTCACGATAGCCTCTCCTGCCATAGCGGGCACTTGGACAGTCAGCTCTCCTGCCACAGACACATGTGCTGTGCCAAAGCAGACCCGTTCTCGAGCATATGCTGCCCTAAATCGGATCTGTTTGTCAGCCCTTGCCAGGCGGAGGATCCTGACATGGGTCCATTGATGTACAGTTGCGCAAAAATGGCAGATAAACAGGACGAAGATATGCTGCACATGGATATAACACCTCCACGGGCATCTCTGTCGTGCTCCCAAGCCACGCTTGGCAGGAAGGGCACCCTCAGCCGGAGAGGGACACTGAGTCGGAACAGTAGTCAGCAGGAGGACTACCTACTTGCCTCTGATTCCACAGGTAACATTAGGACTGGACCTTGGAAAAACGAGACAACCGTGTAGGCTTGTGAATTACGTGCTAACCTGATTCTCTCGCCTGAGCTAAACTACTGTGTAGTCCCAGGGCTGTTACCCAAAGGCCCTCTCTTCTCTGAGCTAAGCTACTGTGTAGTCCCTCTGCTGTGACTTCCCTCTCTCACCCACCCCATATACCTTCTCTTCCCTTCATCTCATCATTTGGTTTGTTCTCTTGCCATTTTGATATGGCAGCAAAGATCACATGCCACACATTTTAATTTGGATGGTCTTTTATAATCAAACTGATTTTTGTACATGTGTTTTTGAGTATGGTAACATAATGTGCAATTATGTGTGTGTGTGTGTGTGTGTGTGTGTGTGTGTGTGTGTGTGTGTGTGTGTGTGTGTGTGTGTGTGTGTGTGTGTGTGTGTGTGTGTGTGTGTGTGAGTGTGAGTGTTTAGTAGGTAAGAAAGAAGCGAGTGCATGTGTTTGTGTCTATTTGCATGTACCAGATAGCAAGATTTCCATTTGTGCAAGATGAATCCTCTATTTTAGAGCCAAAATCTCCCACATTTCCGTTTTGCATTTTAATAAAAAAAAACTCCAAGTGTGAAAACACCAGCACTTGATTAGACTTTAACTTTTAAAGAAAACTCTGAATTACCACTAAGGAAATTGATTAATCAACGAAAATATATGTGAGTTATATGTGCCAAATAGTAAAAAAAAATTAAATATGACTTTTAAAACTGAGATCTACCCCAAAGTACCAAGTAGTCTGTGATATGTGGATAATGGTGTGTGGTTGTCAAAACGAAGCTGTCATTTTTTCTTCTTCTACAGACATAAAAACAGCAAACAAATAGTCTCCCTGTGTTTCCATGGTGACAAATCATGAAGAGAGGTGCCCAGTGAGAATGCATTTTGAACTGCACATGTGTTGTATGCACATACAGTATTTAGTTACTGGCAATGAGGTGCAGATCAGTTCAAGTCAATGGCCTTACAAAACCCATCAGTTTTGCATTGATCAAAATTCTTACTTTGCACTAAGGCATGTTCATTACTCTAGGAAGCAATCATTTACACCTCTAATGAACTACATGCATTCATGTGATTGACAGGAAAGCGTCTTAGCTTACTGGAAACACTCATGGTATTTATTCTGAGCCAAAAATGGAGGGCTTTACTTTCTACACTAGAAGAAAGGAAACTCATTAACAGTTTATATCACTGTGCCAACTCTGCTTGCTCATAAAAATGATATATTTTAACAGAATTTACCCACTGCTCGTTTGACAGATGAGCTTCCAAAATCTGCGCCAACTCATACTGTAAGTAATTATCGGGAACATTGATTCAAAACTAGTAAATCATATAGTAAGTTCATTGAAACATTAGGCATGCAATATTTAAATGTTTAACTAAATTTTGATTCAAGAAATTAATCACATTTACATAATGCAACTAAAAAGTAAGTCACTACAGAGTGTCACTATCTAAATTAGATTTCTTTCAGTAAAACTGTTGATATTAGTTGTAGTCTTGATTTCATTGAACTTGATATATGGTTATTTAATGTTATTTATTCTTGATTTACTTTTCGTTTTAAATCAACACCTGATTTATAATATACAAGTTGGCACAGATGCAACTTTGTCTTTTCATTCAACTTAATATATGATTTGATGAGCATATTGTATTTTTTCTTAATTTAAATTAAGATAAACACATGATCACAGAAATCTGCTATTTGTTTCTGTGCACACTTAAGGGTTAATATATTTTTTTTCAATGCAATGTGATCGTATTTGTCTAATTCTTTTAATACTATGCTCCATTATTTAACCAGAATGCCAACAGAAGGGTCATGTGGAACATCTGGAAAATTCATAATGTTGTGTTTCTTTGTGAGCTCAGGGATCATGTTGCATTTTTCACAAGTACAACCACACAAGATATAAATTTGCATGGAATTAATATTGGTCGATGACCCCCCTGTGTTATTATTAATAAAACATTGAACTCGGAATGCCCCTCACCAACCAACCCGTGCTTACTGCAGATGCATAGTACATGGATACTATTAAGCCCTCCCATGAATCACTGGAGGAAATAAATTTATCTAGCTTCCTGATTTGCCATGTGTTGTGCTTTATCTTCACCCACACGACCCACCTGTCATTTATAGCATATGAAAGAACTGCAGCAAATTTTTTGTTGTTTTGTGAGTACATGTGATTTGTACTCTGACCTGACCCAAAGCCAGTTTTGTTTTTTTACATTTGTCACAATTTCCAATAAATGTATTTTATCACCTGATGCTGTGGTCATGTTCTCTCTCTCTCTCTCTTTCTGAAGGCTTCAATGTAGTGTGCGAAAATGTAATGCATAATGCCCAAAGTTGCCTGAGTGCTTCCCTAACTAGATCTATTTCTCATTCCACCCATTCGCAGTGTTGTGTGAAGGCCAGTGCGCTTTGTCAAAATCATCCCTGAATTCGGCAGGAAGAAAAGGCATCGCCTTCGCCTTGAGTCTGGCGTGTGCTTATCGTGGCTGCGTCTCAGCTCTTGCTGACAGTCTTCAGAGCTGCAGGGCCTGGACGATTGTTTATTCATCAGTCCTTCCCGTTCTGCAGCTGATCCCTGCTCACGCATTCTGTTGTCAAGGACTCTGCAACAGCTCGGAACTGTAGAAACCAAGAGATGATGAAGAACTGCCAGCTTGTCCTTGCTGAACCTAGGAGTTTTTAGCCTCCAACTCAACAGCTGTGAGAGGTTACCACTGGTAGCCTACATGCTTGAGAACTTTTCAATGTTTTATACTGAACATTTGCTGCAACACTTTGCTGCCCACAAGGCTTCTTGAGGTCCTGACTAGTAGACTTCTTGAGACACAAAAAAACAACCTTTTAATGTTTAATTGAAGAGGCCTTAAGTCAACGTAAGATTTCAAATCAAGAAGAAAGGAGAATGCAAGGGCAAAGGGCCATTTGTTGCAGTGGAAGGCAAACAGCAAAATGCATTCAATCCACAAAACTAATTCACACAGCTAAATGAGATAAAGCATTGTCGAGTTCACTGAGTAACCCATTGGGTATTGTCATTAAAATGTTCTGTGGAGGCGAGCGCCTTCGCTTCCAATCGTGTCAGAAATGCTGGGGAGCTGCTCCTCACTTCCATCTGCTGGTGGATTTCAACACTGTCCGCCAGAATACAGACTTGACGGGCTCAGGTCAGGGAGTCATTTGCACTTGTCATGGGATGACTTGTCCAAGCCGGTTTAATGAGTCCGTATTTTGTCCTAAGACTGTGGCCATGTTAGTCAGTTCAACAAAATTACAAACAAATTGTTAATGTTTTCGAATTTGTAACAGCGAGGACGAAACATGCACCGTGGCAATAATTAAAGAAATTTAATTCAAATATTCTGTTGACAAAAAACAGTTAAAACTATCCTAAGCTGGTTGGCTGGTCTTCTAGCATGGTCATGTCTGGTTTCAGAAGAGTTTTGACTTCTTTAGTTGGTCAGTCAGGCATTCAGTATGAAAATGACCATTCTTATTTATAGAATGTTGCAGTATTTATTATAAATTATTCACACCTCCTCGCAATGGCATCTCTTCTTTGATGACGTAAATGGGCAAATGGTTGTCCAGTGGCCAGACAAATTTCAGTCCCTCTCCTCCTCCAGCACTGTCACTCCACAACTGATTGCAAACTTGCATTGCTTCCATCTAGTTTGCAACTCACACTTTCTACCATCTAATCAGTCCTGCCCTACTTTTCCCTTTTTTGATAAGCCGTTTCACAATTTCAGATGCATGCTGACTCTAACACTGCTTAGTAGTTATATGACAGTCCACAGCACTCAATAGTATTTGAGTACCAGTAAAAAATTACAATTACTTCACCCTTTGACATTACTTATTTAGAGTTTCATGGGACTCTGTGACCTATTTATTTCGTGCCTTGTATAGATGCACACTGCATGTGGTTACTCGCTGATATTCTGGTTTTGGTTTAAGTGGTAATGGACAGAACATACAACTCAAAGTCAGATGACAAACTCTCAGAGAGAGAGAGAGAGTGAGAGTGGGAGGGGGAGGGAGCAGTAAAAATGATGTACCGAAGAGGAAGGAGGATAAATAGATCCATAGGCGGGGGATGGCACAGGATAGGAATAGAACAGTGTGGTGAGTTGGAGAAGTGGACAGGTATTTTATAAATAGCCTCCTTTGTTTAAAATGTAAGGATAGTTCTTTTTTTAAATGGTTTGGAATTATTGACTATATAATATCAAATGTAGGGCAATATGCTCCCACCATCACCAGTCTTTTATTAATATTTTTCTGTTAACAATATAGATCTGAACATTTATTGAATAGTCTTATTAATCTTGTATTTAGCTGAACTGCAATATTTGTTAGATTTGTTTTTCTCTAATAGCTTTGAGGTTAAATTATCTGTTTGTTTGTTTGTTTGTTTGTTTGTTTGTTTGTTTGTTTTTGTTATTAGATCACATTTTTTAAATTATTTTAATTTTTATGGTATATATGCTTTATCCTGCTGAAAGAGACCACAGCCACCAGAGAATACCGTTTACATGAAAGGGTGTACATGGTCTGCAACAATGCTTAGGTAGGTGGTACGGGTCAAAGTAACACCCACATGGATTGCAGGACCCAATGTTTCCCAGCAGAACATTGCCCAAAGCATCACACTGCCTCCACCAGCTTGCCTTCTTCCCATAGTTCATCCTGGTGCCATGTATTCCCCAGGTAAGCGATGCACACAAACCTGGAAATCCATGTGATGTAAAAGAAAACGTGATTTACCATTGCTCTATGGTCCAGTTCTGATTCTCACATGCCCACTATTGGCACTTTCAGCGGTGGACGGATCAGCATGGGCACCCTGACTGGTCTGCCCCATACGCAAACAAACTGCAATGCGTTGTGTATTCTGACACCTTTCGCTACAGTAGCTTGTCCGTATGATCGGACCACATGGCCCGCCTTCACTCCCCATGTGCATCAGTGAGCCTGGGCCGCGCCCATGACCCTGTCGCTGGTTTACCACTGTTCCTTCCTTGGACCACTAGCTCGTCTGTTTGATTGGACCACACGAGCCAGCCTTCGCTTCGTGCATCAATGAGCCTTAGTCGCCCATGACCCTGTCACCGGTTCACAACTGTTCCTTCCTTGGAACACTTTTGATAGATACTAACCACTTCAGACCAGGAACAACCCAAAAGAGCTGCAGTTTTGGAGATGCTCTGACCCAGTCATCTAGCCATCACAATTTGGCCCTTGTCAAACTCGCTCAAATTCTTACGCTTGCCCATTTTTCCTGCTTCTAACACAACTTTGAGGACAAAATGTTCACTTGCTGCCTAACTAGTTTTGTGGTCCAGGGTCACATATATATGTAACAAAACTAAGTCGCACAGGTATTTTTGTGGCATTAGCCAACAATACACTGTGTAGGTCAAAATTATTTTTCTTTTATGCCAAAGATCATTAGAATATTAAGTAAAGTTCATGTTCCATGAATATATGTTGTACATTTCCTACCATAAATATATAACAAAAATATTATTATTAGTAATATGCATTGTTATAAACTTTTGGACAACTTTAAACATAATTTTCTCAGATTCAAGATTTTCATAAATGTATCTCTGCCAAATATTGTCCTATCCTAACAAACCACACATCATAAAGCTTATTTAGTCAGCTTTTAGATGATTTATAAATATCAATTAAAAAAAAATGAACCCTTCTAACTGGTTTTGAGGTCCAGGGTCACATATAGAAAACACTTAAAAATGACAGGTATTACTTCTACTAAATATCTTATAAAAAATTTGAATACAGCAGAATTTGTCTGCTTATTGAACTGTGCAGCAAAAATGATAACTGTATAACAATAGCTTAATCAGTGAAGAAAACTCTTTCTCCTTCCTATTCTTATCTTTGTGTGTTAATGCTTCATTTCTCATGGAATGGGCTGCCATCCTTCCTTCCCGCAGGCGACTCCATGGCCTGAACCACTTCAATGGCAGGAAGTCAGAGGCAGTCTGCAGACAGCTCTGGTACAAGCCTGACCTATTTAAATCCTGTCAAAGCAGGCGGACCTGTCTCTCACTTTCCTCCTCAGTGAGGGTCCACAGGTTTTCTGAAGCCCAGCACTGAATACCTGCACATACAACCAATCAGTCCATCCCAGACTAAACAGTCAGTCTCAGATCTGACCCTTTTGATTGTAGATGTCATGTGACCCGCTCATGAGGCCATAAGATCCAACACCCATTTACACATCTCAAATATTCTCATTGTGACATAGGATAATGACTCACGGCAAATCATAGCCTGGGTTGAGATTTTGCCCTCATTATCATGATACAGCCTTCATGAAAATGAAGGTGAAAGCCAAACCAGGGCCTAGTAAATTAGACTGTGAATGGGACACCATCTTAAATAATATAATAAGTACATTGATTTGGAGTGTCATGTACTGTTGAACTGTATACATAGCCTACATAGATTCTCTTGTTTAATTTAATATGCAACATCTACACTAACCTGTCCGGATAGAGGGTTGTAGCATGGATCTTTATTGTACAGGATCCACAAAGATTGTGCAAAGTAGGCCAGGAGAGACTTTTTTAAGTTTTGAGTCAAAAGCCCAATTACGAAAAATACACGTATATACATTCAGTTAAGTGACAATTATATATATCAAAGGGCAAAATTTGACACATTTCTGGTTGGGTTAAATATAAACAAACCCAACCATTGGTTTTTGACCCAAACTATTTGACCCAAACAAGGGTTGAAACAGTGTGATGAGTGAATTTATAACACTAAATGATGCAATAATATGAATTGTATTATCATATACAGTAGCTCACAGACTAGCATAAAGTGCTATGAAATGGTAATCTGTCATGCATCTACAACTTTGTTAAATATTTGAAAATGTAATTGATTTATACTATTGGATTAATACTATTAGACCTCATAGCAAATAATGGATTGGGAAACATAGATTTGCTGCAGAAGGCAAAAGAATGTGTCGTTGACTCCACATAAAAATGTGGAGAACATTTCAAACGTTTCTGACCAGAATAAAGATAATGCTGTGTTTGTATCATACTGTTGAATACCAATGAAGCTAATATTGTGCCAATGTGCTAGTAAAGTCCCTCTGAATGACATTATAAAGACAGAACTAAATTACTAACCTAATGCAATACTGCCACCTAGAGGTGAGTGCTTCCTTCAAGATTTAGAGTTACATAAATACCAAAATATAATTAGGCAACCCCAGAGGCAAAAAAGCGTTGAACATTTTGTCATAAAAAAAGCAATCTTCTTCAAAGGTATTTACATTTATTAAAGAAGGAACTGCAAGGAGGTAAATACAGTACAATATAGTGTCAACCTGGTGCATCACATTTTAGGCACTTAGCATAAAAAAATAAACTTGTCTCTCAGATCCTTATAAAACCTGTGTGACATGGGGATTACAAGAAGGAGGAAGGACATTTTGCCTCAGGACAAACATTATTTGGTTGACAGGTGTCTTGAGTGAGGACTATATTTTTGCTCATTCATGCCGTGACATTACTTGTTTCAAACTGGGTCATTTGAGCTAAATATTAGTCAACTGTTACGATTTGCATAAACAATTCCACTACTTCACATGTATAACAGTGATTGTCATGTTACAAAGAGGGTGATGTACATACTGAATGAAAATTGAAAATATATCTTTATAGGCCAACAACAGTTTTCATGTGGACCAAGTACTGGAAAGTAAAGCTAAAGAGAAATCAGTGATAACTATAATACACTGAACACTCGCTACTTAAATCAAGGATGGATTATTACCTCTCTGCCATCAAAGCTTGGACACAATGGACAAAAAAAAAAAAAGATTAATAGACAGACAAATTAAAACATCTGTCCTAACAATTACAGAGATCTCTCAGTGAGACTTCAGCGTGGCAGGTCAGAGCACTTGTGAGGTGTTTACCCAGATTTAAGGAGAAATTCTATAGAAGAATCTCAAAAATGAAAAGATTGACAGGCCAATTCAAAAGCACCATTGAGCACACTGCATCACTTCTGGAGAGTGGTAACTGGGTTGACATGTAAAAAAGCTTAACCAAAAGTCTATTAAAGCATGCTTTTAATGCAAAGAATATACTGAATGTTATAACAAAAACAACTGTTTTATATGGGACAGAAACCCATATTGAAAAGACTTGATTTGACACTACCAATGAGAAAATAGTGTCTCAAAAAGAGTTTAAAAGGAAGTCTCGATTTCTGCTTTAACTGTTTACAAATTAGTTGAAAGCAAAAATCAATGTAGTCAAGCACAAATGAATGGTCAATCTTAATCTTTGAACTCTGCTAAGAACACAATAATCTTACAAATGTGGACTTTACCATGAAATGAAACTGACCTTGTTAAAACTTTGAGGCAGAATGAGGCACTCAAGTATCACAGAAAATGAAAATACAGTTAGTGTTTGGTTGGCTATTTGAGGTTTGTTGGCTTGCATCATCCTGTTTTATCTTTTTTTAGTAAAGTACATTTACAGGTGCATTTCTTCATTTCAAATTAGAGAAAGGACAACAAAAGCACCAAAACCATAACTAACAGATGTAGGTTCAGAATAACTTCACAGAGAAAAACATTCCACCTATTATAAAGTCCATTATTGCTACTGAAAGGACACCGGGTCTGATGTAATGAAGAGATGCATGGTACAAAACATAAAACTGACGTTAAGAAACAACATGAGAACAAATACAGCGCATTAATGGCAAACCACCTCAACGGGCACATCATTTCAAAAGGATGGCTTCCACAGGAACCGGTTGGGCTTGTTTTTAGGCAATATTCAAAAATAATACTTGGAATGGAATAGTTCACTCGAAAATGAAAATTGCCATTTACTCACCATCATGACATCCCAGAGCTGTAACACACAATTTCAGAAAACATCCTATAGAATGTTTTTCCAGTTTTTGCTCATGCAATAAAAATCAATGGGGTCCAAAACAACATTAAACTACAATGACTTTCATTGTATGAACAAAAAACAAGTCATAAAGGTTTGGAATGACATGAGGGTGAACTAAATGACAAATGTTCATTTTCGGGTGAACCGTCCCTTTAAAATATGCAGCTTTATCAATGCATTTTGAACTTTTCACAATATTTAAACCCCAATGGACATTAATGGGAAAACAATATGGTTCAGTGATGTATGTGGGACATAGGTAGCCAACTTAAACTGTACTTAAATGGTACATATTGTTTAAATCTACAATCAAACAGCTTCAGAATGAAAGATAATTACTTCTTTATAAACTGGACCGTTCACTCATTGAATGACTATGGAATTACCTGAGAAATTGGTTCAATTGTCTGCATTAAAAAAGGTCTAAAAGAGACAACACCATCTTATACCAGTGATCTTCCTGCTTGCACCATAAACTTACAGTGTGTCCAGTTTTCACAGTTCCATTCTATACATACTCAAGGGTTTCAATTTAAATATACATGGGTGAAAACTATATACATACAAACTTGTTTCAGGTACCAAACTCTTCTCTATTACACTATACCCTTTAAAAGCTTCTGGAGAAAAATCTATGGAAAAATAATATTGACAGATTAACTGTATCTAAAAAAAGAGAAAAGATTAAAAAAAAAAATCTACAATGAAGGATGGCATTTGACCCAATCCAGGGGCTCTGTAGTTGCATTAGAACAGCTTATTCCAGTCTCTTGTTGCCTCCATTAGATGCCGTTGACCATGGCCAATCCAGTCCTCCTGGTTGTTGAAAACTCGGCCACAAAACCAGCAACAAAATGTTGACTGCTGCTCTGAACCACCAGATGAGGACCTCACCACCTCATACTTATTTCTGCTAGTCTTTTTTAACTTTAGTTTCAGTATGAATCTCTCTTGAACAGTGCCTCCTAATGGCCTTGATCTTTCGCTCCCATTGCCATTGGAAGCATTCTGCTTTGAAAGTGTATTTGGAGACTCAGAGAGGGCTTTAACTGTACTTTGGGACAGTGCCACCTTGAGAACTTCACCTTTGTATTTGTTCACTGTCCTCATGATGCTAGCAACTTCAGGAATGTCTGCATCAGGGTGGTTCAGCACAACCACAGGCTGGTTTCGACGGGGACATTTGATTTCTTGAAGTGGGCTAAAGGGACAGAGCCTTAGCGTTCTCACTGCGTCTTTCGCAACAGGCTCCCAAATTGAGGTAGCATCTTTCACAGCCAACTTGCCTGAGATTCTCCTCGTTTTGGAGGAGCTCTCCAGCATTTCCTCAAACAAAGCCCTTCGCCTCCGTTTCCTTTGGCTTTGTGGACGGATGGAACTGGGAACAAGTGGAAACTTCTGTAATGCTACATCATGATCAGCCCTGCTTTTGATTTGAATGTCGGATTGGGGTAGAAAATGTTTAAGCTGTGATGCTGGGATGAGTTTATGAGTGAGACCTTGAGAATTAGTAGAGGTTTTCAGACCTGCAGACACATTGTTTAAAGATTTATTTGAGGACATTAACAAGCAAGGTGACTGTAAAGAGCTTGTGGCAAGGTATATCGACTTTTTGGCTGTGGTGTATGGAGTGGTGGAGAGAAATCTGGTGCCATTGGGACCTCTAACTATCTTAAGGAATACCCTGTTTTTGCCCACCTCATTTAATTGGTTGCCCTGGTTCAAAGCTTTCCCATCTGAATTGTTCAAAAGTATACCTGACTTAGCTGGAGATATGTATCTAACCAAGTAAGCTTGTCTCCCAGACTGCAAGGGACTGGTTTTATCTGCTGAATTCACAGGCATGGCCAATACAGGACGAGTTGCAAGCACAGTCTTAGAACTTGGACCATTTGACTCACTACTAACTGGGTTAACAGGGAGTGGTCTCTGAACTAAATAACAAGTCTGTGGCACGTTGGTCGCCTGTTCTCCGGATGAGGACTTGACAGCACCTGATAAGACAAGAGATGCTTTAAGAGCTGCAGCATTGACGAAGTAGCGGTTTCCACTGCCGCTCGGTGTCATTTTGATAGACGTTTGACCTTTAGTTTCCAGACTTGAACTTTGCGCAGAGATGCCAATTCTGCCTCCATTTAAAGTCAGAGCTACTCCCTTAGTCTTGCTGGCTGTCTCAATCCCAGGTTTCACATAGGACACATTAATTTTGGGAGAACTGGACTTAGTAATTAGCTTGAACCCAGCACCACTTTTCAGTTGAACTGGAACAGCATATGGAGTGTCTGTAGTTTGAAGGAACATCTGCTGTTTTCCTTCAGGTGTTTGCAAAATCCGAAGTGTGGTTTTGGTCGGCCTAACAGTTTCTTGTCCTGTAGCGGAAGACCTCATTCTTTCTTTCTCAAGCTGGTGGTTGATAATGGCATCAGAGTGCTTTTCAAGTATCTTTCCCAAAACAGCCGCACTAGTCAAGCTTGCTGCTGTGCTCTCGCTTGCAAGCGTGATGCCTTCTGTGTTTTTCTCTGATGCTGATGAAGAAGCAGCTTCTACTCCTTTTTCCGGAAGTGCAGGAATGAGTGAATCATCAACAGTAGCTATGCACTCATCGACCTCAATATCGCTATCTGACACTCGCTCTAATGCTTTCTCTCCACTTTCAGAGAGCAGATCACTCTCATTTGCCACTCCCTTGCTATCTTCTTCCACTGGAAGAGGTGGCGATGCCGGTAGAGTTAAGCTCCAGTCACCAATATCCTCCTCACACTCTTCTTCCTCCAACTCCTGCGGTGAGTCTTCCTCAGGCTGCAATGAATCGGGAGAGCTCCCAAAGGAATCTTTAGAATAATTGTGGAAACTATAGACCTCTTGACTTGGGGAATTGAAAAAGTTGTTTTCAACCACCGTGTTACAATCTTTGGCATCAGTTGATGCACCTTTACTAGTTCCATTTAGTGAGTTTGCCTCAGTGAACTTTACAACTACACTGTCTGAAGCTTTAATCTCACTTAAGTCAGAAGGAGCATTGGGGTAAAACTGAGAGCTCTCTCCAACTTTTGTGTTAGAAGTCTTAATGTCAGTCATCTCACAAAATGAGGTCTCAACTTTGTCCTGCCCTTCTGCTGCCACTGAATCAAGGATGTTTTTTTCCACTGAACTTTTAATAGGGGAGCTCGATACAATGTCCTTCTTACATGGTTTACCAACTTTTGAACTGAATCGAGGTTGCTGGATAAGAGATTCTTTTGACAGTACAGAAAATGTTGCATCTGCAGTTTTTGTACATGGAAGTTTAGATTTCAGTATATCAATGTGTGTGAACTTGTCATCTACAGACATTTGAGGATCAGATTTTGAATTGGAAGCATCACAGGAAGGATTTGTGGTTTCATCAACAGGTGACACTGATCCTGAGGGTTGATCCATAACTGAAGCTAATGCTGTAGCCTTATATTCAGATGAGTCTAATTGAGCCATTTGCAAATCAGAGAGTGTGGTCTCAGAATCAGCAGAGAAAAGCTCTGATTTTGAAACAGGAGGTGTGGTGGCTGGATTTGCTGTCTGGATATCATCAATGTTGCTTTTTTCCCTTGAGCAGAAGGAAGTTTCCTCATGATGATGGGGCGATGACCTCCCATTCCATTGGTGACATTGACACAGGGAAAGTGCAGCATCTTTTGACGCTGTAGACAGTACTTTAACACCATGTGGGACTTCAGTATCCTCATTATTAACCTGCCAAGCTTTACTTGTAATCTTTAAGCTAACTTTGTGGTGCTCTGTCAGAGGGGGATGGTTGCCAATGTGATTTTCACATTCTGGTGACTCTTCTTTTATTAAAGAAGACTCATTTGATTCTCCAGACTCTAAACTGAGGAGAGATCCTATGCTTGGTGAGGATGAAGAACAGGGGCTGCTGGTTGTTTTATCTTCCTCTTCACCAATATGTGAATCAGAAACCTCATTTTCAGCGGAGTCCTCTGGTTTTGTAGGTATGACTTTTAGAACTAAATGTTTTTTACCATCTACTATCTTAAAGCCCATGACTTTAGTGGTACAGTTTGGTGGAATAGATATTTTATTTTTCACCATAAGAACAGTCAGTCCATTGCTGTTGGATGAATTCAGAAGTCCTGGACTAATCTCATGCTCTTGTAACTTTGGTTGCAGCATTGTTGATGGAATAAGGTGAAAAGTTTGTGGCTCACTTTGTACGGGAGACTTTGTCCATTTATTATTCTCTTTTTTAACCCCAACAGCTCTTTCAAGAAACTGCTGGGTCTCCTCCAAGGTTTTTTCAGGATTAAACAACCTGCCATTATGATCGAGCAGACCTACACCAGAGAGTGAGTTAAGTTTGGTCATCCACTGTGGTTCTCTGGATCCTCCAACTGGAGGAGACTTCTTAAGCAAAAGTTTTAGTCCAGATGAATTAACTCCAGAATTGTCCTCATTTGCTCTCCTCTTGTTCATCTCCTCACCGTGTGCCACTGTAAGATGTTTGTTCAGGTACTCTTTGCGAGCTGCACTATAGCCACAAATCTGACAAGAAAAAGGAAAAGTCCCAGAATGCACCAAGCTATGCTTCTGAAGCTCTCCTTGTGTGGGGCTAGCATGCGGACATTTTCCACATTTGTGATTGCGTTCGTTGTGATGATGGATGTGCTGAACAAAGGTTCCTGCATCTCTAGTGGAGAACTCACACTTTTTACAGCTAAACTGTCCATTACGGCTGTGGCAGTTGGTAAAGTGCCTGGTGAGCAAAAGAAGTGAATACTGCACCCCATCGTTGCAAATCTCGCACGTGACCAAAGTGTTTCGATGTCCGATGCGATGTCGCTGAAGAGATGAGAATTCATTGGTGACGAAAGAGCACAGATCACAAGGATAAGTTGGAAGGGTTCCCTTGTGAGATCCTTGAAAATGTTTCAACAAGTCGTTAGGGCTATAAGTGGTGTCGTCTTTGCATTCAGAGCAACAAAAACTCAGTATTTTTCCAGAGAAGATCGCACCCTGCTGCATCTTACATGGAGTCTTTCCAGAAACTTTGCCGTCTGTGTGAAGATTATCAGTGGCTGACTCAGGGGGCGTTTCGTCACAATGCTCATTGCAAGAGGCTGTCTCTGGAAGCTGATGAGCCAACTCGAGAGGCAACGTGTGGTCCAGTAAGGTGTCATCATCCTGGCTCTGGTCATGGCTTTCAGGGGGATCATCTGATGCTTTAAGGTCAACCTCCATGCTTTAGAATAAAGGCTCCTACAATAATTGGAAACGAAAAAAAACATTATATTGTATATTATATTGTAATGTCATTAATTCTACTGAAAATGTAATGTTTTACAGCATTTAAGGAAAATGACCTCTATTAAAAACATCATGTAAGAGCTACTATACTTTAATCAAACAAAAATGCAACATGTTGAGTATAAGTATTACACAAATAACTGAACTTCCACATTTTTCACAAAATGGCTTACTATAGGCTACATATTATCTTCAGTGGTCTACAATTCTGCCGGTTCATTCTTCACATATATTTTACACAGTAAACATTGCGTACTGCTCATTTTGGAAAATGTAGTGGATCATCCATGTATTTTATGCATACAGAAAATATGCCCACTATACATGCTATCAACTGCTGCAGTAAGTGTAGTATGCAAGTATGCTGCTCTGAACATCTCTTAAACAGATAGAAGTTGTGAGGAGTAGGTCCACATGGACCAATATTCAAAACATTCTTTGCTCCCCATGCCCCTTATATTTATCAGATATTTATTTATCAGATGTTGTTTTGCATTTGATTATACTTTGTTGATCTTGATCATAAACTTATGACTGTTATGTATTATTTTCTTTTTACCCTGTTATTAGAATATTCTCAAAAATTGGCACAGAAAATGACAACTAACTCCATCTGGGCTCCTAATGATTACATTGCAACATGCATTAAGACAATTTTTATGTACTACTAATTCTGCAGTATATAAGGAATTGAGGTGAATGGCATTGAGATGTTTTCTGTTCTGCTTTCTTGAGACAAACTTGTAAAACAAGCATGAAAGGCAAGAAGATGTTGCCTGCCATTTTTAAACAAATACAAGAAGAAACTCAAACTGCAGAATTTTAACATATTTGTCTTGATTCATGATTGACCTGCCAAAAGTTAAGACATTTTACATAAAATTATATTTTCAAAATATTATTTTTTTATTCACAAGATGACAAACGGATACCAATTGCTAAATTAAACATGCAATGACATCATGTAGTGTAGTTTAGGTCATGTAACAACAAATGCTGTAATACTGTTTAATACATAATACTATTTGAAATATTTACTGTGGAGAATGGCTATTGTCTAACCCAGAGAAATGCTAATTTAACTCAGTCTGTAAGTACATTGGTAACCTGCTGAAATGTAATTTAGGAATCTGTCAACAAATCAATTATATATATATATATATATATATATATATATATATATATATATATATATATATATATATATATATATATATATATATATATATATACACACAGTATATATAAAGAATTAACAAATATGTTGTGATTCAACAATTTCACAGCATTTAGAAAACTTTGAAATCTGCCATTAACCAATTTAATCCCACTAGTTTATTGCCATATCAGCATCACCGCTATTACATGGCAGATACATATTAAACATTTAATAACATAAAATCATTAAATAGAATATAATGAAAACAAAAAAAAACTGAATTCAAGACAAAAAACAACAACAAAAAACAAACATAAGTACATGTACAAAATAAGTAAAATTCTATAAAAATACAAAATAAAAATCTTTAAAATGTAGGGGAGACCAGGGATGGTTGTACACTGGTTAATTGTAACACTTCCAATTTCTCCAATCAGGAACAAGTTACAAATCACCTGATTACCTTCACACATGCTCTGTTTAGTCCTTATTCCACGTGTGAGAAAGTAGAACCATGTGGCAGACACATCAAAGTTAAATTATGTTTATTGTGTGTCTGTGTAGATATTTTTCATGCAAGTTGTTAGTGCTAATGTTTTGGCTGTTAGGTGAGCTAGTTCATGGCTAGCAGACTGAGTTAGCTGTAACAGCAAGATTCTGGTTTAGTTGTAACATAAATGAAGCATGTAACAGCGTACCCCAAGTAAATTTAGAGTTGTATTAATACTTTTTTTGTTTTGTTTTTATTTCTGTATGCCTAGGTCAGGGGTGTCCAAACTCGGTCCTAGAGGATCACTGTCCTGCAGAGTTTAGCTCCAATTTTCCTCAACGCACCTGCCTGGAAATTTCTAGTATGCCTAGTAGACCATGATTAGCTGGTTCAGGTGTGTAGCTGGGGTTGTAGCTGAACTCTGCAGGATGGTGGCCCTCCAGGGGCAGGATTGGACAACCCTGGCCTAGGTCTTGGAAGAAAAAAGACAAATTGAAGGATGTAAAATTAGCATAAAATTAGCATTTTTTTGTAATCCTTATTTCATAATGTTACCCATCACCCCGGTGGATATAATAATGTTACATCTACCCCGGACTAAAGGGGTGAAATGTAACATGAATCGAACATGAAACAGTTTGAATCGAAACCACACATTTTCTGTTTGTGCTGCAAAGATAACAGCTATGTTGTATAATATCTGACACTTCAGTTAATCTGTTTTAATCCCATTTTGAATGCACTAGTTTAAAATAACTTTTGACAGAAATGTCAAAAATGTTACAACCATCCCCAGTCTCTCCTCCTTGTGCTAAACATTTTACGTTTTTCTGGATCCATAAACATGTCCTTAAAAGTTTGTCCTGATAAAATGTCTCATAACATTAATAAATTGGCCAGTCCAAGTGTATAAGTTTTATAGACTTGCTTTTAATCACACTGGTAAGTAGTGGTAACATGTCAAAATTTACATTTGAGTAAATTGTCTAAAAAGAGTTAAATATATTTATATACTTTTTACATGACTGCTGTAAATTGTCTAAACAGCCATTTAATTCTAATTTGAAACTGAAAAATATGAGTCTGTGTCAAAGTTACATAAAGGCAAGCATGTAAAGCGTGTTGTGGTACACAGAGATCTATTTATATTATTAAATATTCTGGCGCACATAAACTTGGATCACAATTCACGTAAACATGCCAGTGGTCAGAATTGTGAACAGGGAACCCCCATTTTAAATAAAGGCTAATTTTAAATAAATTCAATAACATTCAAAATGTTAAAAGTTATCAGTTGTTACATCAAATTAATAATTTATTATCTGATTATTATTCACCTTTTCCACACAATTGCTTGATATTCAAATCTTACTTATTATTCAATCTGACGCCAGATGGCAATAATTGTGACCAGCATCACTAACTTGTTCAAAACTTAAGAAAAGGCAAGTAGTTCATTTCACTGGACTATCTGAGGAGCTGGGAGAACACTGGGATTAAATTGATTTAAATTTTTGTATGATAACTTCCATAAACTATTTTACTATCAAGATGTGAAGTGATGCATGCAACATCATTTCACTTGTAAACTCAATTAAGTGTAAACTTAATCAGCATGATCGTAATCTCATACGCGTAAATTATCCGTGCACATCTTTGTAACATACAGCGTTGATTTGTCTTCTCATTTTCCTCAATTGCTATATTAGCCAAACTTTTAACCAGAATTTCAGTACTTAATAAACCTTCTACAGATGCGCAAACAAACTTTTATAAAAACATGATACAAAACCAGCAACGTCCAAATAACAAAGTCATGCATCTGCGAATGAATAAAGTTATTTGAATTAAGTTGACATTCACCAACTTGGAGCAACGCGGACACGCACAATGCACAGCCAACTAAAGGAAGTGCCATGTCAATCGACTCAACACGACAATTATGGCCGTGCATTTCTGAATGCACACTGACTATCCTGCTACTCCCTTAGCGAATACATCTACAAATGTCGCTCAAAGTCATTCACTCATAAGCCATGTTATTTATCCACATCAACAAAAATAAAGCAACTCGCCCCCACCCACGCTGGATGTATTCAAACGATTTAAAAAATACAAGAAGTCAACGCAAATGCGCACTACTCAAAAAAAGTCACCGTTATATTCGAATTGAATGTCATTGTGTCTTAATTAAAATCGCTGTTTCAAATAAGCGCAGTTTAGAGAAATTTACCTCTCTTTTCTCTTTAGACTGGCAGGTCGGTGACGGCAGCCATGACAGTTCCATCCGGGTTCCGCTGCCTTCAATGCGCGTGAGGCAGGAACTCAGAGCGGATGAATATGGATTACCTGAAACACTCATTAGGTCGTCTTTTCAAACATATATTTCTTTTTAGACGTCAAAGCAAATTCTCTAAATGGAATAAAAAATCCTTTGGTTAATTTATGAATAGAACGTGTTGTTTAAATCAAAGTCCGTGTAGTTTTCGGTCTGTTTCAGATGCAGTTTTGTTCATCTATAAAAGTGGCCATGCATACTGCTGTTTGTAGACTCCAGGGACGCCATGACTCACTCTAGATCATGGAGCGCCATCTTGACCTACAATATCATTTAGTCTGATAGATAGTTCAAACAGTGTTTAACTTGTAACTATGTTATACATACTGGCGCATTGACATGCGCAAATAGAATCATTGTGCTACTGTGATGTTGATGATAATATGATGATAGTGATTCCTGGGTAGCTATCGGACATTTATGTAACAAATGATAATAAATCTCCCATACTGTATATAAGGGTAACCATAATTTCAAATAGGCCTATAAGTAAAATAATAAGTGACGTTTATGACATTAGCTACATTAGCAATGAATGTTAATTTAATAAAATTAAGGCTTTAACATATGACAATTGTTTTTATTGTAAGTTTTATAAGTAAATAAGTACAACGATAATGTTAATTGAAAAAATCTGGCAAACATTGTTCTCATATTGCAACTTCAGGCTTTGCCATTCACATTTGAGGAATTAGATATACTTTTTCCCATGGTAGGCTATAATATTTATGTAACAAATGCTCACACATATATCAGGGTAAACATAATTTCCTAAATAGGCCTAAATAAAGTAAGAAGAACTGTAAGCAAAATATGCTGTTTGTCATAGAGGCTAGTTATGCTGATCTAGAGTAAATTATGTTAGAAATTCACAATGGCCAAAGGCCACCAAAAGTGACCTAAACATTTAAAATGTTAGCCTGATATTTCATATATATTTGATAATATTCTGTTATATAGGCATATTAGACATAGTATGCTTTTATTTTAATATTTTATATATTTTAAATGTAACAAAGTTATCATAAACTATTTGTAAGCTGTATAATCATGTGATTCATTTACACACACAAAAAAAAATTAAAATGTTTGTTATACTGAAAAAATATGGTAATGTACTTCAAATATTGTCCTCTAAAAGTAGTAAGTGGTAATATTTCTATAAACAGGCTTACAAATTGTCTTGACATGTTTGCAAATTGATCAAGTGTTATGAACACCAAAAGGGGTGAATGAAGTGTAAATTAAGGTGTGGCATGTAAGAAGGTGTGACTTGCCAATTAGAGATCATAGAGCCCACTTACAAAATTCAGATTTGTATTGCTGAATGTAATATATTTTGTTTGTCATTGTTTAAGCCATAAGCTATAACATCCAGAATGAGGAATGATGACCAAGATCAGAAATGTACAAGGCCTTGGGGCAATACGGTCACCAAAAATTACAAAAATTACAAATATAAAGGAATCTGATTTATTTCAGATATATTTTTTCAATATTCTACTCTAGGCATATTATGTATTTAGTATGACAATTGATCCAGTTCAAGTATATGAAACTTTACTGTATATGTTAATTGTCATATATCATATATTCAATTTCAAGGGACAAATATTGGCAATTATTTAAACAATAATTTCTGACATTCATCTATCTTATATTTAAGTAGAGTTAAACATTATGCATGCACAAAATTATTATTATTATTTTTTTATCTTGAATCATATGAAAGTTTTAATCAGGAACATGAATTCTGAGAGATATTAATATTAAATTGACTTTCCTGAAATAAGTCGCCTGGGATTGTCAGGTATTAAATGCAGATGTTAGTCCATTATACCAACAGAGCAGCAGATTTAGCTCTACATTTTGGCCATACACCATTTCAAAGATTCAATAGCTCTATAAAAACAGAAGGAAAATAAGAGCTTTGTCCTGATATTGAAACAATTTGAAATGAACACTGTTAGGAGCAACATAAGTTTTGTAATTGTATTCAATATTTTAATAAAACATTTCAGCTCATTCTAAGAAGCTTGGGATATAAAGTGTAATTAATCACAGTTGTATTATTGTCAGGAAGAAAAAAAAATCATATGGGCATCTATGACTGGGGTTCATTCATATTGATAAAGGTATAGTCACAGCTGTTAAAGGGTACAAGTTAGCTCTATAGGAGCAATTGTATAGATTGATTGGGACATATCAATCAAAGAGGCGTAAACACATTCATCAAACCTATTCACACCTTTGACAGAGGTCATAATCTTTTCAAATCTGATTATCACAAAATGTTGAAATTTGAATGCAGATTAAAATCTTTCACTTTCTTATATGATACAAAAACCCACTATTTATATACAGTATATATGTAACTTCTTTACGATTGAGAGAATGTTTTCAACAATGTACCATTTAATACAATTGTGGGATGATCAGCAAATATTAAGTATGGGTTTCTTTTTTACAAGCATTAGCATATATGTATATATGTGTATATGTATGCTAATGCATATGCTTATGAAATAAGAAACAAATTTACTTGTATTTTAATATATCATGTTACAATATAGTAATATGTATAATGTTATACAAATAATACATAAAGTAAAATGTCATGCTATTACAAAAATCATAATAAATCTTAATGGAACAAGGGAACAGACCATTTAGTTTATGTGATTCGTATTCATACATTTAAAAAAAATGAAAATATGTTTAAGTTAATGAACTTGAATCACATAAACTCACATTTTACTTTATGTTTACATTTTATCAGTAACATTATACCTTAAGATTTATACAAATTTTGTTTTATTATTTTATTTACATTTTTATTCTTAATCCTTAATATTAATAATACATAATTCAATTTGATTAAATTGTACTATGCAAATGTAATTTGTAATTTTAAAAAAAAGTCTTAAATGTTTTAGTGTACTTACATATTTTATTGTTTAAATGTAAATTAGCCTATACATATTTTTAATGTTTTAAAGTAAAATGTAAATGCAAGCTGGGTGTAAAATTACATTATTTACAAAAATAAAAATAAAAAAAATGTATGGAATATCATGAAAAAAATATGGTAATGTACCAGCAAATATTTTTTTAAGTAAGCAGTAATACTTATATCATAAGTAATATTTCTGTAAACAGTCTTACAAAATGTTTTGACATACTTGCAAATTCATCAAGTATTTGTGATGAACAACAAAAGAGGATGGATGGATGGATGAATGAAGTGTAAATTAAGGTGTGGCATGAATGAGGATGTGAATTGCCCATTAGAGATCACAGACCCCATTTAACCTTTAAACTGCACAAGTGTTAGGACCGCCCCCTCTGGACCAAGGTGGGCAGGTATAAATTGTGGCACTTCAGTTCTTGGCCAATAGCACAAGGAGAAGTAAGAAAGGATTCAGCTTGACCTACTCAGTCCTTACAGAATTACATTCTACAAGTGATAAACAAAACATCCTTGGAAGACATGTGGACTGACTGCATTGGTAAGTGTTTTTACTGATTTTAAGATTTTTTTTTTCTTCTTCTCAAATAATTATTTATATTGTGCTTTAATAATAACAAAACTTTTTACTCTTAAAGCTCAAGATGGAAACTCGCAGGCCAGTAAGATTGCAGGTCGCAGGAAGAGAACCTGTTTTACCAAAGAACATTTGGAACTACTTAAAATGGCTTTCAGTGTGGACCCCTATCCTGGTATTAGTGTCAGGGAAAGTCTATCTCAAGCCACTGGCCTACCAGAGTCACGTATTCAGGTATGTAAATAACTAATACAGACAACAACTGTTTTCAAAAAGTATAACAATAATTATATACCATATATCAGCATTTTAACATAAATGTTTTGTTTTTTCCAGGTGTGGTTCCAGAACAAGAGAGCCAGAACCCTAAAGAACATAGCCACGTGCACTTCACCAGAGCTAGACTGTACCTCTCCTCTGCCCAGCCCTTTCCTACCCCCTCACATGGCTAGCATTGGGGTTAGTGGCCAACAGAGAGGCATTCAAGAGACGTCCTTCAACATTCAGATGTCTCAAACATCTCCTCAGCACTTTACTTTTCCTCCAAGTGACTACAGCACACCTGCCATCAAGCCTCGACAAAACAGGTTGATGGGAACCAGTTCTTCTTCTCCCTCTCTTCCCTCTGATCTGCAAGCTATGGCAGACAGCTGGAGCTCTGGAGGAAGCACACAGACCTCTCCTGAGTCTACATGGAGTCTACCAGCACAGAGTTTTGGGAATTCCTACAAAGACGAGAGTCAGTTCTTCCTCTACCCACCACCTCCTTATCCTCATGGAAGTACCAAAGTTGGGTGTGTTAGTTGCCTGGAGTCACTTCCAACTTCTCCTGCATCTTCTGATTCAGCATTTTGGGACATGGGACTGGAAAATTGCTCTCCATCTGTGCAGGACACTGACTGTGGAAGCCCATGGGACAGGGTCGCTGAGGAGCAACCTGTGGCCCCACTTCCAGATCTGTCCTCTCAGTATCTGGAGGATGTCCTTGGGAAAATGGAGCCAGCCTGGTGGAACTTCAATGGCCAGATGGATCTGCAGTAATCTAGCAAACATCCACCTAAAGGATACAAACACAGGTGTAACATGGGGTTTAACTTGAGGAGAAGGAATCCTTCTTTTGAACTGTATTATATGGAAAGCATGTTATTGTGCAAGTGCCGGTTACAGAGCAATATCAGCTATCCACACTGGACAGTTATTTAATGTACTTTATTTATTTACATTTTCTACCAAGAAGTAGATTGGAAACAGTAGCCTACGGTTGCACAAACAAGTAATTTATTTATTCTTGATGCTCTTTTAAGGTATTTCAGTGCAGTTGGGATATTTATTAACATTTAATGAAGCTCACCTATACTGTCACTTTGTAAAACTGATATTTATTAACATTTAATGAAGTTCACCCATACTGTCACTTTGTAAAACTGATATTTATTTGAAATAAAATGTTAAAATTTATGATTTTTGTCCTCTCTCGATTGCTTACACATTTAATTTGATATACTATTTTATACATTTATACATAATAAAGGGTCAATTCATTGATTCCGGAACCAAAGGGAATCAAGTTTCCCATGAGCGGAGGGGCCTAACATGCCCGGACGTATTCCATGGATAACATAGGCCTAGAGGGTGCCAACTTAAAAGAATAGTTCACACTAAATTGAAAATTTTGTCTTTGTATCAGTTTCTTTCTTCTGCTGAAAACAAACAAAGATATTTTAAATAATGTTGGCACCAGACAGTTAATGGCAGGATCCCCATTGACTTCCACAGTAGGAAAAAAATTCCATGGAAGTCAATGGGGACCATCAACTGTTTGGTTACCGACAATCTTATCTTTTGTGTTCAACAGAAGACAGAAACTCATAAACGTTTGGAGAGTTGAGGGAGAGTCAATGATGACATAATTGTAATTTTAGGAATCGACTATTTAACAGTTAAGAGTGAGGATTTTTGTTCAGTTTAGTGACTCAATTTTTGTATTCTCGTCATCAAAAATAGTAACTTTATGTGAGTCAAATGTGTTCACAGATTAATGCCGCATTCACGTGCTATCGGAAATTTGAAAATGCCCACTTCTGAAGTCGTAATTACGAGTTTACTGCATTCAAATTTTATATTTACGATTCCCGAGAGCACGTGAAAGCAGAAAAAGTCTCTCTGTAGGTTAGGAAATTACGCCAGTAGGTGGCGAGTCCTTCATTCACTCAAAATATCTATTTATTAAAAAATATCAGTAATTTACAAAGATGAATTGAGAAAACAATAATAATATTTCAACTACATTTCCCTCCCTTATTCGGCATTTCCATTTTTACCTAAAAAACCGCATGCGTATTTAACGAGTTTATGGTTTTATGTGGCTAAACAACTTGTTATAACATTCTGTTTATCTGCACCTAGGCATCATAATCCAGGAAGAGCATTTTTCATGCGGAACGTGTGACACGTTCTTCCCAGGGTCCTGTTCGACACGACAGACTCTGTCGAACGTAACAACTTCCGCCTTTAACCGGAAGCGAGACACACGTGTAAACAGTGGAGAGAGGTTCACGTTGTGCGCCTGATATGATAACATGATTTAACATCTTGAATTCTGAGATCACATGTGAAGCGGATTGAAATAAACAGTAACCGCAAAAAGGTGAGCCTATATTTTCCATGCCTAAAAATGATAGCATTAATGTTGGTTTAAAGACAAACGTATATATTCAAATTGTTCAAATGTAAAATACCTGAAATTAAATTACAATAGATGACCAGTTAGCCCAAACCGTATTGTGTACGTTGTTCATGCATGTATTATTGTAATTGCTCCTTGTTTGGAGTTTACCAGTGCGTTTGACTTTAGATACACATGATTTACTGTAGAGTTTTATTCTGTCTTTAAAGGCAGTGTATTATTCACAACCATTGAGTTATTGGAGCACTTATGTCATACTGATGCATGATGTTCAGTGGGTGACTTTATGACTTTATGTCAGACTTTAAATTGCTGCAGAAGAATAACAATATTCAATGTAAAAACCGCAACTGTCACCCTGCAGCTCTTGTCTGGCTTCCCACTAAAGTTAAGCAGGGTTTAGTCTAGTCAATACCTGGATGGCAGACGTCTACGGTCTAATGTTCTGTGAAGTCCAATAAAGAGCACTGCTGATCATCTGTCTTATCTCCTAAGAGCAAAGATGGAGAAGATGGAGAAGAAGGAACAGAAGCGGCACCAGCATAAGCACAGTGGTCCCAAAGCACAGAAGAAGAACAGAAAGAAGGAGCATGGCACTGAACACGAGCAGGATGAGCGCAAGAGGAACCCACGGGCGTTTAGTGTTAAGTCAGCTGTGCGCATGGCAAAAACCTTCCATAGGTCAGTACTCAGAAAGCTTCATTCAACATTACCCATCTTCCTCTGATTTTTCAACTTACTTGATCTTATTTAAGGGATTATTTACCCAAAAATGAAAATTATCCCATAATATACCCTCAAGCCATCCCAAGTGTATAGAACATTCTTCTTTCAGACGGACCTTCCACATTCAACTTCTAAAAAAAGTGTAACTGCGTGATGCAGTATGTTGGATGCTCAGAGCGTAAGCGTTTTGAACTGCAAGATGCCGTACACTTTCTTCATAAGTTGAATACAGAAGGGGGTCTGGAAGAAGCTAGATATTTTTCTTACAAAAAACTCATCAGCCATTATGGGAGCTCAGAGGCTAGCATCAGCGGATGTTAAAGAAAACCGATTTTCATTCAAACAAATCGACGTAAACTACACATTCGAGTTAATCGATAAAATTGATTTATCGCCCAGCTCTAGTTCACTGCCACATTATAAAGCTTGGATTAGCCAGGATTTTTGTTTATATAACTCTGATTGTATTAGTCTGAAAGAAGAAAGTCATACACACTTAAGATGGCTTGAGGGTGAGTAAATCGTGGAGTAATTTATTTTTTGGGTGAACTATCCCTTTAATGAGCGAAACAGTATCAGATATTCCTATGCCATTCCTTTTGTTCTATAACTTTCACTTTTTATAACTAGAGTGAAATGATTTGTCCATGAATTGCTTTTGATCTCTTTTAACATTGTTTTGTAGGGCTCAGGATATTAAAACAAAGAAACATCACATTCCCCTGGTAGACCGGACCCCTCTGGAACCCCCGCCTATTGTTGTAGTGGTGATGGGACCTCCTAAAGTGGGAAAAAGCACCCTCATTCGATGCTTGATCAAAAACTTCACACGCCAGAAGCTTTCTGACATCTGTGGACCTGTCACCATAGTATCTGGTCAGTTTTGTAATACATATTAACAAAACGTATGTAAAATACTTCCATTTACATATGGTATTAACATCTGTCTAGGGTGTCTCATTTTGATTTTGTCTGTCTTTGTCAATAAGCTGTGAGGTGACTTTTTTTCTTGTAAATGTTTGTAGGAAAAAAGCGCCGTCTGACCTTCATTGAGTGCAATAATGACATCAACACCATGATTGATTTGGCAAAGGTTGCTGACTTGGTAAGTCTTCAAAGCTGACCAGGAAAGTGTATTAATTATACCTTAAAGGGTATAATTAATTCACCCAAAAATGAAAATTCTGTCATTAATTACTTACCCTCATGGCGTTCGACACCCGTAAGACCATCTTCAGAACACAAATGAGGATATTTTTGAATCATGAATCGATACGCTGATTCAAAACGCTTCGAAGCTTCATGAAGCAGTGTTTTGAAATCGGCTATCTCTTTATAAGTCGTTATTTAGTTGTTGTTTTTTTGACAAAAAAATAGTTCTCTTCGCTTCCTAAAATTATTTTGGAACCACTGTAGTGAGATGGACTTCTTAACAGCGTCTTTAGTACCTTTTATGGGTCTTGAGAGAGGAAATTACATTGATGCCAATGGAGGCCTTTCTGAGCCATCGGATTTCAACAAAAATATCTTCATTTGTGTTCCCGAAGATGAACAAAGGTCTTGTGGGTGTTGAACGACATGAGGGTGAGTAATTAATGACAGAGTTTTCATTTTTGGGTGAACTAACCCTTTAATATGAAAAAACATGTATTGTTTTGCCATACAAATGTGTATTGCCCACCCTCTACCTACTCTACTGTTCTACATTTTTGGTTAAAGGTTTTTGAAATAAGTCTCTTGTGCTTTAGTAAGGCTGGATTTATTTGATACAAACACCATTAAAACATTATAATGACTGTTTTCTATTTCAGTTTTTTTAAATATAATTTATTCCTGTGAAGGCAAAGCTGAATTTTCTGCATCATTACTCCAGTCTTCAGTGCCACATGATCCTTCAAAAATCATTCTTAATATGCTTATTTGGTGCTCAAGAAACATTTTTCAATGGTTCATGAAAAGGTTTAAACCGATTACAATTTAATTCAGTTTGGGCATTTTTATTCCGATTGAGGTGTTTATATGGGGCATTTTCATTTGGATTGGACTTTTAAATCGATTACAGTGCTCCACGTAAACGCACCCAATGTTTAAAACAGTTCTGCCTAATATATTTGAATAGAAATTTTAAAAGAACAGCATTCAGCTTTTGTTACAGACTTTACTGCCATTTTTATCAATTGAATGCATATTTGAAAATAAAAGTTTAATTTCTTAAAAAACAACAACACATGTTTGAATGGTATTGTACTGTACATGTTGAGGATAGATAACTAGTCGCCAAGAAAGTGAAATGAAAAAGTCTGTTTTTATTTGACTAGTAGACTGTATTATCACTCAATTATATTAATATTATGTTTTCCAGTAACGCTGCACTGATATTTTGACTTTATTAGGTTCTGATGCTGATAGATGCAAGTTTTGGCTTTGAAATGGAGACCTTTGAGTTTCTGAATATTTGCCAAGTTCATGGCTTCCCTCGGATCATGGGGGTCCTCACACATTTGGACACCTTCAAGGATAACAAGAGACTTCGAAAAACAAAAAAACGCCTCAAACACAGATTCTGGACCGAAGTTTTCCAGGTACGTCAACAACCTGCCATTTAACTGACATATCTTTAAAGAGAACTTGTCTGAACATAAGTCTTGCAGGGTGCCAAGCTCTTTTACCTGTCTGGAATGGTGTATGGAGAGTACCAGATACAGGAAGTTAAGAACCTTGGGCGGTTCATCTCAGTCATGAAGTTCAGGCCTCTTGTCTGGCAGACTTCTCACCCCTATGTGTTGGCTGACCGGTGAGTGACCTTGTTTCTTTTATTCATGATGTTTTTAAGCATATGCTGCCTTTTATAACAGGCAATGAGTTTGTTTGTTTGTTTGTTTGTTTTTCCGGACAGTATGGAGGATCTTACTGATCCTGAGGCTGTAAGGTTAAATCCAAAATGTGACAGAACCGTCTCTCTGTACGGCTACCTGCGCGGGACATTTTTGAAGAATAAATCTCAGGTCCACATTCCTGGTGAGCTATCTTTAATGTTTGCAATATTCTTTACAGATTTTGTTGTAAATAAGACTTTCATGCTCTTAATTTACTGCACAAACCACACTGTGGTCAGTGAAACAGTTTACTGCAAGTGAACCTGCATTTAATGTAATTTGGGTGTAATATATATATATATATATATATATATATATATATATATATATATATATATATATATATATGTGTGTATATATTTATATATATCATATTCTCGTTTAAAAGATGGTACATCTACACTACCGTTTAAAAGTATGGGGTACGATTGTTTTTATATGAATGATATTAATAATTTTATTCAGCAACGATGCATAAAATTGATCAAAAGTAACAGTAAAGACTTTTATATTGTTACAAAAGATTTCTATTTTAAATGATTTTCTGTTTAGCAAAAAAAAAAATCCTGAAAATATTAAGGAATTTTTATTATATGTCCACAAAGATATTAAGCATCACAACTGTTTTCAACATTGATGATAATAAGAAATGTTTCTTGAGCGCCAAATCATCATATTAGAATGATTTCTGAAGAATCATTTGATGCTGACCTGGACTGTTAGCTGCATAACATATTATATAAAATCTCTATATAAAATTGTTTTATTTTAAATTTGTAATATTATTTCACAATATTTCTATTTTACTGTATTTTGTTGAAATAAATGCGGCCTTGCTGAGCATAACAGACTTCTTTTATAAACATTAAAAAATCTGATGACCCCAAACATTAGTGTATTTATTTTGCTATGGTAACTATGCATTATTATATGGTTGAGAGCTACCGATAAATGTTGCAGGTGTGGGTGACTTCTCTGTGGCGGACGTTAGCTTTCTGCCAGACCCTTGCCCTCTTCCGGAGATGATTAAGAAGAGAGCACTGAACGTAAAGGAACGGTTATTGTACGCCCCCATGGCCGGCGTAGGGGGATTGGTGTATGATAAGGATGCCGTCTACATTGATATGCCTTGTGGACATGCCAACCAGCAGCAGGTCAGATTTCAGTCTCAGCACGTCCTCCATGACAGCATTACCTACAGTTGATTTAATACCAGACGCAATAATGTCTGCAGTTTACAGGGCAGTCACAGCTTATTACACCAAGTAATAACACTTTTTACACTCAATTTTGTTCCATCAGTGAATATGACCTTGAGGTTTAACGAGTTAACCCGCACCGGTTCGTGGGCGGGGGGGTTGACGTAAGTGGGCGTGTCTCTACTTTTATTCACTTTTGTTTTATACAAACTATTTAATCAACCATCACAAACTATGCATCATTTGAAAGCTAAAACACTCGAGATTCATGTTCTGAACTCGTTTTTGCTATAAATACACCAGAGAGGAAAAGGTTAAATGAAATGCTGTAGCAGTAGCTATTTAAACATTAGCATAATGAACGCAGTACTCATCTTTCATCTCCTATCGTGCAGATCAGATCGGACCAATCCAAAAAACAACTGCATACATGTCCGTGTAAGAGTCCACTCTTCCAAATGCATCCCACTTTTAATCCAAAACAACGAAAATAAGGAAAAAACTAAAAATACTTCTTTGTTTGCTTGGGCGTTTTGAGTTAGAGTAATCAATCGTGTCCATTTTCAATGAAATAGTGATTCAAATCCGTTTCTGACGATCTCCTGTGCTGTGGACTCTTCCTGTCACGTTAAACCCTCCCAGGTCTCTCTGCTTCAATCGCAGGCTTTCTGACGAGTCATTACACAGAGTTGCCGCATTACTCGCTCCGCCAGCTGTCAATCAAAGCGCGCATGGTTTTCGTTGGATGAAGGCAATCAATGCCTAGCCAATGCCTTGCCAGCAAAGGTTTGATTGACGGACGTAGTAACTAATCACAATGCATTATCTTACGTTGTGTTTGTAAGCATTATTGGTGAATATGCCTCTAGTCACAATCTCCATAGCAGCCAAGCGCCTGCCAGTCAGATTGCGCAACACTGCAGTGGAGCACGCTGACTCTATGACAGACTGTTTTTATCAACTAAATGAGTTTTTTACACTTTAAAAATTCTGTAAATAGTTCATTTAGTTTTTCAGTAACTGTAAATTAATCATAATCAGCAGTTTATTGCAGATTTATTTGAATAAAAAAACTACTCTTTGCAATTACAAATGTTCTAAAATAAATGCCCTTTTGGAAAGGACGCCTAGTCTTTTCTTGATATAAAAGCTTACAGAAGCTACATTTTTGAGAGAATCATCCTCAAATTTGAATCAAAACATGATCAGACATTCAGTTTTATATTATGCTTATTTTCAGGACCTTAACATTAAAATCTCATAATTTTTCCCTAAGTGAATAATAAAAAATAAAAAACGTGAGTCACTTACATGTATATTTACATGTATATTACTCTGTTCATATACAACTTGGAGCTATTATGACTCTTGGGTAACACTATTTGAAGTGTCTAGTTTAAAATAAGACCAGATTTATGAATATAGACCATAGGGTTTAAGAGCTGCAGACATTTTCATTTGGGAATGTCGTTTTCAGAAAATTTCAAAAATTGGGGCGCTGGTTAATAGGTTAAAGACGATTTGTGATCTGATGGATATTAAGTGTTTTAATGGTGTGAGAAATCTCTGTCCCAGGAGGAGGTGCGGCCCACCACTGAACTGGTTCAGTCTCTTATTGGAACACAAGCCACTCTGGATGCAAAAATGGCTGCCAGCAAAGTGTCACTGTTCACAGGAACTGCTGCACTAACACCGGAGGAGGTGCAGGAAAATGGGTACGATTTACTAATGAACTGAGATGATATAATTGTAATGCAAGAGTTGACAGCAAAGTTTGATAATGAAAATGTATGCATGTATCTGAACTACTCAACAGGAAGCAGAACCCTATGGAACGACTTGAATGGGATGAAAAAGCACAGAGAGAGAGGAGGAGAGCGGTCTTTGCCGATCAAGAGGAGGAAGATGATGATGATGAGGAGGATGAGGAAGAAGAGAGTGATGAAGAGGAGGATGAAGAAGAAGAAGAGGGTGAGGAAAATGAAGAGGATGTGACAACACTGAAAAAGCAAAATAAGGAAGCAATGGAGGCGTCAGCTCCTCCTGTGAAGAAACAGAAAGTTGAGGAGCTTGCAGAGATGCCTGCATTTGCTGATAGTGACGATGAACTAGAAAAGAATGAAGAAGAGGAAACTGAAGAAGATGAAAGCGAAGAAGAAGAGGAAAATGATGAGGAGATGGAGGAAGGGGAGCCTGCAAAAAAAAGCTCAGGTCCAGACTCTGGTCTCTGCTCAGAGGAAGATGATGATGATGAGGATGTTGGAGATGAGGATGGAAATGAGATTGAAAAATCAAAAATGCCCTCCAAGCATCCAGAGGAAGAAGAGATAGGCGCAGAGGATGCAGAGATGGGTTATGAAACTGCAGGTACTTTGTTACTAACTGCATTGTCCTAAATAATCACAACATTATAAAAAAAAAAAAACTCAAATAATCTTAATTTATTTAGATTTAGGAATTCTTAATTAAATAATTTTGTCTGTTCACTTTGTAATACAACTAAACTGTCTGTACTAATTTCCCCCATACTCCCATTTTATGCCTGTTTTATTATTATTATTTAATTTTACTGCTCTGAAAGCCTTTTTTGAACCTGTTGAATGTGTTTGTTTTATGTGGATGTTTCTGTTGCAGGAGCATTACGATGGAAGGAAGGTCTGGCAGAGAAAGCAACGGAGGCATATTTAAGACAACAGCGTGCAGCTCCAAACCTCCGCAAGCTAGTGTATGGCACAGGTGAGGAAGAGTCTCTGAACATCCAAGATTCCCCCTAATGCTATTCTAATCTGTAGGCTGTTATTTATTTATGCCAAGTTCACACAATGCCCGATTTTAGCCCTGATTTTGACTTTTGATATACTCCTTTTCGCTGCAAACCAGTGCACAGACAGATTGGATCGCACGGTTTCTGCAGTCTATATTTTTAATAACAATTCCAGTCTCGCACGAGAACTCCGGTCTGATGCATACGTGATCTCGCATTGTTTCCTTGTCACTTTTGCTTTTGTTTGGTTGTGAAATGTAGTTTGCGGACGGGACAGAGTTGTCCTCGATTCTTCCTCTTGTACAGTCATGCAATGTGAACCCGATCCATCGTGCAGTGTGCACTCAGCAGCAACCGAATGTTACCCCCAGATAGTCATGCAGTGTGAAAAGAGCAGTGATCCGACGAGTTTGAAAATCGTGCATGAACTCGACATTAGTGTAACACAAAATTAGACATTTTAAAGACATGTCTTCGATATTTTAGATAAAATGAATATTCATAGTGATGTCTGTCAGGCTGCAAAAGAAAACGATAAAAGAACTGTAAAATGAGTCCATATGACCTGTGTGCTGCTGAATACCAAGTCTAAGTTCAGAATCTGAAGGCATAGTTGATTTATCTTTATTTATTACTTATTTAATATTTACACAGGGAGAGAATGATGATGTTATATATGAGCACTGACATTTAATTCACTCACTGGAAAAAGGCACAACATGAGGATCAGCATTCATTTTCATAAAGCACATTAACTGCTAGTGCATCCAACCTATAATGCATCTAATATTTGTATGTTTTTCAGTGGCGGAGGAGGAAGAGGATTCTAATGATGAAGAAGAGCTGGGAGGTTTATTTAAAATTAGCCGACCAGAGAAGAGTAAGAAAGTACGAGCGGATGCGATGGACTGCTCTCGCTTTCAGCCAGACAGCAGCCATGACTGGGATCAGGAGGAGGTGAGAGGCAGTATCAAAACACATTTCCATTTACATGTAGATGTATTTGCATAATTAATTTAAATATGCCGTTTGTTGCCCATGTCTTGTTTTCTTAAGAACTGTGTTTTTTCAGATGCTAGCATCTATCAGGGACTGTTTTGTGACTGGAAAATGGGAGGAGGATAAAGATGCTGCAACACTGCTTAAGGAAGATGGTAAGAAAGCTAAATGCTCCAGACATCGACAACAGCTGATGATTCTGGGCAGTTCTCTGCTAGGGGTGTTATAAGTCAAGGCCATAACCATGTCTTTTTATTTACACTGTTTTTATTAAAAGATGATTAAAAGTGTTTTAAGGGAACAAAGACATAATATTGTTGAAAGAAGTTCCTGGTCTAATCATAGCCTATATATTTGTTAAGTAATCCATTTAAAACATATATAAAATATGCACACATTCACTCTTGTTTGTATTTCTAGTATGTCAAAAATGTTATCTAATATGTAAGTGTTTTTGTCTGGTTTCATTTATTTATGAATGACATCATCATTTAAATTATAGCATATTTTTTTATTAAAAATGGAAAAATTAAATTAGAAAAGTTGAGTAGTTTCCATCATTTTATGTTACTGTGGGTCATTAAACATATCCATTGTAAAACAAATTGTAAAGTTAAATATTAAATGTTTAGATATCTTATCATACACACACACTTTCATTGTAAAAACTAAAAGTGTCGCTTTGGAATTCACACTCATCTTCAGTGAACATTAAGCTTCACCACACACCAGCTATAGGTGGAGAGGAGAGAGAGAGTGATAGAGCCAGTTCAATGGATGGGGATTATTAGGAGGCCATGATTGGTAAGGGTCAATGGAGGTAATTTAGCCAGAACACCGGGGTTATACCCCTACTCTTTTACGAGAAGTGCCATGGGATTTTTAATGGCCACAGAGAGTCAGAGAGTTCCACCCCTGCTGGCCTCACTAACACCTCTTCCAATTTTATTGTCTTTGCCCATGTTAGAATTTGTATCAAGAAACATGAAATTTCACTGGTTTTGAAGATGACTACTGACATTTTGGTACTGTGATATCCATATAATTTTTGTCCTTTTTGTCTTTCTAGATGAACTCTATGGAGATTTTGAAGATTTGGAAACAGGAGAAGTTCACAAAGCAAAGGCTGGTAAAGACCAAGTTGAGGTATTAAAATCAATCTAGTTTTACAGCATTATCTTCTGATTGCATCTGGCATGTTTATGTGGTGCCTTTTATTTATTGAATTTTTATTGAAACACAGGGTGAGAATGATGATGAAAAGAATGATGATGGTGATGATGATGGTGATGAAGAGGAGGCTCCCAGAGTGAAACTTGATGATGATGAAGTTCAAAAAAACAAGCGTTTGGAGAAGAAGAGGAGGTTGAAGGAGCGGTTTAATGCACAATATGATGATGGCGACGCCACATACTTTGATGACCTGAAGGAGGAGATGCAGAAACAGGCTGAGGTCAGAGGTCAAAGTCAGCCTCCTTGTAGAGGAGAGCAAGAATAAGGCTGTGTCCGAAATCGCATACTCTCTTTAGTTGGTACTTATTTTGAATTACTTGCATGAAGTAATTACTTCATGACTGCTTAAAAAGTATGTTCTATATAGTATGAATGTAGTCTCGATGTACTACATTCGCCATGGTATCATTATCATGTGACCTATCAGTGTCAGTTATGTCGCTTCACTGCCATTCATAAATCCTCTCCCGGGGCCTCGTGGGATAGTAAAGTGTCCAGCATATTCACACTTCAGAGTCTCGCCTGAAGAAGTAGGTCAACCTGGTATTTTTTGACTGCTCTTTAATGAATTCAGAAATACTTCTTTGGTCACATTGTCATTTTTGTCACTGTTTTTCACCCACTATATAGTTGGGAAGTATGCGATTTCGGATGTAGACTAAGTGTAACACTTTGTCTTTTGTTCCAGTTTTAAACCCGTATTCATTTCTTTGTTTCTGTGGAACACAAAAGAAGATACTGTGTACATTGGGCATTTAAAAAAAAAAACTATACACCGAAAGTCAGTAGGATCCAGGTGTGTTTTGTATCTTATTGACTTTCACTGTATGGACAAAATCATTCTTCAAAATATCATCTTTTGAAAGAAAATCATACAGATGAGTAATGATTTAAATCTTTGGGTGAGCTATCATTTTAATTGAGATTTTCATTCATACCGACTCCCCCCTTTGGGTTGTAGCTGAACAGGCAAGAATTCGAAGACATGGATGATGAAGTTCGAGTTCAGTACGAGGGCTTCAGGCCAGGCATGTACGTGCGTGTGGAGATCGCTGCTTTACCTTGTGAATTCGTCACCAACTTTGACCCCCACTATCCCATCATCCTTGGCGGTTTGGGAGCGAGTGAGGGCAATGTAGGCTACTTGCAGGTAAGTCTTAAAGAACTTATTTGTTTTGTAGCAGACAATTGGATATTTTACAACTTCTAGTGTTGTCGATAACCTTGTGAATAAAGTGAAGGACACCTAATGTAACTTCAAGCCAGATGTCATTACAAGGCAGGACTTGGTAAAAAATTCTGGACTTTTCTTTATCTCTTCCACACAGATGCGTCTGAAGAAGCACCGCTGGCACAATCGTATCTTGAAAACCCGTGACCCTCTTATCATGTCTTTGGGCTGGAGGCGCTTTCAGACCATCCCCCTTTACTACATCGAGGACCATAACGGACGTCACCGCCTGCTCAAATACACACCTGAACACATGCACTGCGGTGCTACAATCTGGGGTGAGGGACGAACCGTACAGGCACACCTCACCGATATTGAAAATTTAACACTGCATGCTCATTAAGAACAATTTATATATAATATTAACCATGACATTTATTGTATTAAAGAAATTTTAATATTGGTGCATCTGTAATATTTTATCTTTTACTAAAATATATAACACAAATAATACATAATAATTTTATACATTTTAATGATTTATTTTAAAATTACATTTTTTAAGAAATGTATATATATTGTTTAGGATGACTCCATACCAATACATTTTCAGTTTCATTATAAAGTTTTAATATTGTCCATTTTGTGGATTATTGGCCATGAAGATGATTTTCAGCATATAAGGTTTTACATTTTAATATAAATGCTTCCATAATAATTAGAGGTGTAACGATATATCGTTAAACGATATATCGCAATATAATAATGTGACTATATGTATTGTTAATGGAAACGATATGATTCGCGATATATAGTTGTTTTATCCAAGGCTCAACTTGCTGTAGAAAGCCTATTTATAATTCTCAAAAACAGAAATTAACAAATGTACCACAAATGTAAATTCTTTCATCATGTAGCTACTCACCATTATGTTGTTTTTTGTTTAACTTCCAAACACAAATTAAGATATATTCTTTAAGAAACCTGAGGAATTTCTGTTCCTCCATTTTTAAAGTCCATTCCTCTCAAACTTAAAAGATGCAAAAAAATAACCAATCGAGTGTCTGATCCAAATCTTCTGACGTCTTCAAGTCTTCTGAAGAGACAAAATGGCTTTATATGATGAATATATTTAACACGACGCGCATACTGTAGTAAACACGGACATTCAAATGATTGCATGACACGTGAAAACCACAGTAGAGGGAATAAATGTAGAAATAAAATTATTGGATGAGCTAAACATTTACAGTTTGAGAGTGGTCATTTCGACACGCTTTCTTCTGATTAGAACTGTGATTGATTGCATCATCTGAAGCGCACGCACTGCCGGAACGACACTCTTCAAAGTGAGAGCGCAAACATCATTTAAATCACCAGATCACATTTAGTTTTAGTAGTATGATTATTCAAAGCATTTTAGATGGTTTATTCTTACATAGTGCATTAATAGCGGGAGAGGGAGGACATAGCGAGCATTGGGGAGAGAATGCTGCCTGCATTGAAAGCCCAATTAATGCGTGAGGGGAAGTTTACGGAGTTTCAGTGACATTATTACATTAATTATCTTATTACATAGAATCATACAATGACTATACATAATATTGAATATAATGTATAATAATGCAATGGGGGAATATTTGTGGGTCCTGATAATAATAAACAAATAATAATATTATTTTAATAATAATACATTTAGGCTTAAAATATCATGATGCATATCGTATCGTGAGTTCAGTATCGAGATACATATCAAATCGTGACACAAGTGTTTCGTTACACCCCTAATAATAATAATACTTTTTTGTCTAGTGCCATTTCATGCCATGTTCTTTATGCAGGCCACACGTCTAAAACAAAATGTAAATCATTTAGCAGCATAAAAACCCAGAAACAAACAATGTGCAACCGCTTGAGCAGTTCGGCACAAGCTTGCAGATAATCAGTTTATTCAAGTTGTTATGAAGCTCTGTCTTCCACCTCTATTTCTTGTCATCTCATGCACATAACACTTTCTTTCTACTGTTCTCCAGGACCTATAACACCCCAGGGTACAGGCTTCCTTGCTGTGCAGACGGTCGGCGGTATTAAGGTAAGACCCCAGCATATGATGAGAGCACAGGAGCAGCCTGGGTCACAGCTTCAGTTCAAGTCTCCTGTTCAGCAACCACAGCCAGATGAAAGGCTTCCCTTTCTCTTGGACTCATCCTATCTTATTTCCCCTCAGGCCAATTTCCGTATTGCTGCCACAGGAGTGGTTCTGGACCTGGACAAATCTGTTGCTATTGTGAAGAAGCTCAAACTGATTGGATACCCATATAAAATCTTTAAGAACACCTGCTTTATCCAGGTAGGGAGTTCTGCAATGTCATGAATTGCTTCACAGTGTAGCAGCACAGCACACCAGGGAACTATAATAATATACTCTTCATCCTCTCTCGGAATAATTGGACCCTCTCATCTTTGGTTATAACATTCTGTCTTTTTTTCTGACTCTAAGGGAATGTTTAACACTGTCCTGGAGGTTGCGAAGTTTGAGGGCGCGTCCATCCGCACAGTCAGTGGCATTAAAGGGCAGATAAAGAAAGCCTTGCGCACCCCGCCAGGCGCCTTAAGAGCCACGTTTGAGGACAGACTGCTGATGAGTGGTGAGTCAGACTTGTTTCTCTGTTTATAAATATTTTTGTTGCCTAAGTTTTTTCCACAGCATTTATTTTTTTGAATTTGTATATAATGAGCCTAGCTTGAGGAGTTCAATGTGCTTTATTTATCAGAAAAGTCTACGAATGTAATGACTCCCAATAAGCTCTGTTGTACATAAACAACCACCTTGTTAAAATGGAGGGTATTATTGCTGATTATTATGCTCCTCTCTGGAGAGACGGGCAAAGATGTGGAAAATCTTGCAATGAGGCAGTTTGCGGATTCAAGGCTTATTAGGTCTACTGCATCTTTTATTAGATGATGATTGTTTATATTAAGGCTGCGAAATTAATCGGAATAATAAAGCAGAATCACGTTATGGCCTTGTGTGATTATTAAACCCCAAAAGGCTGTGATTTAATTAAAATATAAAAAGAAGTATGCATGCACTGCGTTTCAAAGTCAAGGTGCATGATTTTGTGTTCTGCTACACACAGTTTACTCCAAAACGCTCATGTTTTGCATAATTCCAAACATTTTGGCTGCTACAAAGTATTCTAAAAATCTAATAGCATGACACCAGGACACAGAAAAGGAGCATATTAAAAAACATTCAGCTGCACAAAGAAATATTTTTGTTAGAAAATATTTTGTTTAGTACTACTACTAATAATCGTTAAAAATAATAATAATAATAATAGTTTGTTATTATTATTAATAATATTAATATAATATATTAATATAAGATATAATATAACCAATAGGGGTGCGATATATCGCCATATAAAATTTGACCATATATATCGTTGATGGAAACGATAAAACAACTATATATATATATATATATATATATATATATATATATATATATATATATATATATATATATATATATATATATATATATATATATATATATATATATATATATATATATATATATATATATATATATATATATAGTTGTTTTTATCCGAGGCTCAACTTGCTGTAAGGCCTTTTTATAAGGTAGCCTATAATTCACCCAAACACAAATTAATAAAATGTACCACAAATGTAAATTCTGTCATCATGTACTCACCATCAAGTCGTTTTTCGTTTAACTTTCAAATACAAATGAAGATTTTGTTAATGAAACCTGAGGGATTTCTGTCCCTCCATTTTCTCCATTTCATTCAAACTTAAAAGATGCAAAAAATATCATAAAGGCATCGTAATAATAACCAATTGAGTGTTCTATTTGAAAGTCTTAAGTCTTCAAGTCTTCTGAAGAGACACAATGGCTTTATAATATGATGAATATATTTAACATGACGCGCATACTGTAGTAAACACAGATGTTCAAATGACTGAGTGACGCGCGAAAACAACATGAGAGGGAATAAATGCCGATAGTTAAATTCTTGGATGAGCTAAACATTTACAGTTTGAGAGCGGTCATTTTGACACACTTTCTTGCGATTAGAATTGTGAATGATTGCATCTTCTGAAGTCCACGCGTATTATTATATATTATATTATTATAGTATTATTATATATTATTATAATAAATAAATTAATAAAAATAAAAAATTAGGGAAAGTAGAACCGAAGCATTTTTTGTTTGTTTAATTAATAGCGCCAGCAATTACAGATGTTACAGTTTTCTAAACATTTATTTTGTAAAATAATATTTATATTAATACAAAACATACAATATTACAATAATATTTGTAACACTTGTTTTTATAGTCCTATATTTTATGTGAATGTGTGTTCTTTAGATATTGTGTTTCTGCGCTCCTGGTATCCGGTCTCGGTTCCTCAGCTGTATAATCCAGTGACGTCTCTACTAATGCCGGTTGGACAAAAGGACACGTGGGCAGGTATGAGGACCCTCGGGCAGATTAAATACGACCAGGGAATCCGCAATAAACCCAACCAGGACTCACTGTACAAGGTGAGCCTTCTTGAAAAAAATTTGTCACCCGTTAGTTGTTGTTATTTTTGTTCGCTGTTGTCCTCTTCATTTTCAACCCTGTCGTTGAATCTCCACAGCCGGTTGTGAGGCAAGTTCGACACTTCAACCCCCTCCACATTCCCAAAGAGTTGCAGAAGGCTCTCCCCTTCAAGAGCAAACCCAAACAGAGGCAGGCCAAAGGCAAAACCCCACGGGACCTGCAAAGACCGGCTGTCATACGAGAGCCCCATGAGAAAAAGGTAAGAGCTTTCTGACTCGTCCATCTCTGTTTTACATATGTCATGCCTTTGTGAGCTTTTTTTACTGTCATTATACTAAGACGGTTTTAATATCCACTATTAGTCTAAAGTTAATCCGCCAAGGAAACCTCCAGAGTGTTGGCTGCAAAATATCATATTTCTTTTATCCGTGTCCCTGGCAAATACCAAGACAGCTTGCTGGCCAATTTCTTTACCAATCCCCTTTGAAATCCTCTTGTCTGAAAGATGACACAGGGGGTTACATTTTTAATCAATTTCTTCTTCTCCTCCTGGTTCCAAGATATGGTGGGCATTGACGTGAGAAAGTAATAAAGAGTTTTTAATCATTGTCATCGTTTAATCTGCAAGTCTTTTTTTAAATCATTCCATTAGAGGTTGGTGTATTAATTCTTACAACTAAAAGGTTTTATTCAGTTACAAAACTAATTATTTGGACAAGACGCTCAAAGGAACACAAGGTTAAGAGCCCATAACTTTCCAATTCTTTGATGACTCTAAATGCAACCTGCTGTTTTTTTGTGAGGATTTTGGCTCCTTAACCAATTAAGGAACAGTTCACCATATATTTCTTGTAGGCACTTAATATTTTTTCTTATTTATTGCGTTGTTCAGGGCTTCTGTAGTAGTTATGATCACATCTGTGGTTAAGTTGTTCTAAAAGGTCTCACATCCTGTGTTTACTTGGTTTGATATTTTGTTTTCTAATGCAGTGAAGTACATTTTTAAGTGTCCAGGTACATTTGGGGACCATGGCATGTTGTCATGTTTTACTCTTCAGGGCTCATGTCTCATCTAAAACCATTTAACCTTTTCCACCAGGTGGCAGCATTGCTTGAGGCTCTGAGCTCGGTCTATGCATACAAGAACAAGAAGGCGAAAGCAGAACAGAACACCAAGCACAAAGAATTCCTGAAGCAGAAAGAGAAACAGGATGCAGAGAGGCAGAAAAGGATGAAAGAGGAGAGAAAGAAGACCTACCGTGCAATGGGACAAAAAGAGAAGAAGAAACTTAAATCCAGCCTGAAGGGAGCATCCAAGGACAATTGAGTCTACCTCAACTCAACACCTGATTCTGTTAGACTGTGACTCCAGGCCCATCGGATCAGGGTCTGTTACGCTCTTAGTTAGACAGTTTGGAATGCGACATAATTCGATTCTCACACCAGCTGCTGTTTCTAAGCTGGCTCAAGAGTTCAGACGATGACACTGCATGAGACCTGAAAATGGGTATTGATGAAGACTAAAATATTCAATCTCACCATAAACAAGACAATAGAACTGCCTGGTGAATCTGAAAGGATGTTCTATAAAAATAAATATATATATGCAATAAAGTTCAATTAACATTAGTTAATGCATTAGGTATTTTTATAGCATTCATTAATCTAGGTTAATGTTAATGTTTTTATTGTTAATTCATGTTTTTTGTAATATATTAGTAGAAGTTAATTTGTGCAACATATAAGTTATAGGTTTAGTTTACCTAAAATTAATTACTCACCCTCATGTTGTTCCAAACTCGAAAGACCTTCGTTCATCTTCAGAACAATGATTAAGATATTTTTGATGAAATCCGAGAGCCTTCTGATCCCTCCATAGACAGGAATGTAATTAACACTTTCAAGGCCCAGAAAGGTAGTAAAGACATTGTTAAAATAGTCCATGACACTACAGTGGTTAAACCTTAATTTTAAGAAGCGACAAGTATACTGTTGACAGTGTAAACTGCAGCGTTTCCTAGTTTTGCGGCAGAACGACTCATGTGCATACGTCGTGGTGCTCACGTGAACAGTGTCGGCCGATGATAATCCGGCATTCTGGAAGCACTGTACTGTATTTACTACATATACAGCGTAAGAGTCTGACACATCTTTGTTTGAATTTTTTTTTTTTGCACACAAAAAGTAGTTTTGCTTCATAAAATTAAGATTGGACCACTGTAGTCACATGGACAAATGGTCTTTACTACCTTTCTGGGCTTTGAAAGTATTACTTATATAGCTGCCTATGGAGGGGAGTTCTCCAATTTGATCAAAAATATAATATCTTAATTTGCGTTCCGAAGCTTAAAGGTTTTAAAGGTTTGGAATGTCTTGAGGGTAAGTAATTAATGACAGAATTTTCACTTTTGGGTGAACTAACTCTTTAACCTACATCGGTAAATACTTTAAAATGATGGTTCATTGTTAATTCACATTTGCTATTGCATTCTCTAATGTTAATAAATTGAATAATTTTAAAAATGCTATGAAAAAGATCCATAATGCTTACAAATAAAAAATAAAAGTAAATGGCCATTTCTAGCAGTCACATGAAACTACATATACTTGTTTAATAAAAATCGATGGAAAAAAGGGTCAAGAAATGATGTTAGTTGGTGTAATTTTGTGTGTTTTTGTTGTTGTCAGACATAATCTGCTGCCTGCTGCTGAGCAGTTTCCAGATTCCATGTTTTATTTTTTCAAAAAGCAATACGGCAGGTTGATGAAACGCCTATGAATAGCAACTGTACTGCAATTTGTCAGCATCAGGGATTGAATGGACAGATGTTCGATAGTGCGGGGAGTGTCTCCATATGTGTGATTGAGATTTATTGATGGTGGTAATTAGGCATGTGAGGTGTTTTTGGTGTTTTTAGAGGAAGAGATGGTCCTTCAAAACCGAGTCTCTCAGCACTAATATGTCTGTCCTGAACCCGTCCAGTCGGTAGCAATTAACGGCACGGTTTTATTCTTTAAATATCTTGAATTAGGTGAGTAGTCGCCTGCACCAGCCAGGCCTTTGACATATCGATTTGAATGCTGTTTAGGGCGGGTTTATCTAAAATAGATTATACAGTAATAACAGAATATCATGGAGGAATTCATTTAAATAATGGCAGTCTCTGCGAACAGCTGCACATAAAACACTGGGAAAAATACTGGAAAATATATCTCTCTGCAGCATTTTTTGAATAATTATGACATATGCAATATTCGACCCACAGGTGGTGCACAGAGCTGAAGCGATTACAATATCTGTTATTATAAGAACACACTATTTCAGACATAACTCTGAAAATGAAGCACACTATACAATTTTGCTTGTGGATGTTTACTTGCATTAGCCACCAATTGCCTCAAACTAAATTCTGGATGTCTGAAGATTTGATGCCACTAACCTGACTGCGGCAGTGCTGTTATTGTTATATAATAGTGTATTAATAATACTAAAATAACACTAGACCATGGAAAATCCAATCATTAGTTCCTCTTCATATAAACCTAGTACCTTAAACATGATTTTGTTTTCACAAAAAACTGGTTTATATGAGCAAACTAAATAGTATATTTCTCTTACTAGGAGACGAGCACCAAAAAATGCAAAGGTCCTATTGTGTTTTGTTTGGGTCTCATGGTTGGAATTCTGTTGTTTCTGGCTGAGATCATGTGGTAGCCCGTTCTGTTGAAGGAAAGCTGATTGAAGAGGGTCTGAAAACTCTTCAGGCTAATCAAACTGTAACAGCCCAAGATGTCTGTGTAAGTCTTTTATTTTTTATTGTTTGTCTCATTTCAAGTCTAGATTTTCCCATTTTTCCCAAGGTCGCCCATTTTATCTTGCTATGATTTTGAATTATGTTGCTGCAAACTGATGTTTTCTCAGTGTATGTAATCGATAACAAGCTTCACTGACAACATATTCTAAAGGAACCTGAGTATATTGTGGAGACGCACCGTACTTCTACAATATAGTTTTCAAATCATGGCTTTAAAAAAAAGTTGTTCTTTTTCAATATGGTTGTAGAAGCAACATATATATTTTTTTGTTCTCTGCTCTCTTCAGCAAGTTAAGTTATTCCAGTGTGGTTTGGTAGCTACATATTTATGCTGGTGAGCAGAAGGTTGTTATTTTGAACCCTCATTAAAGGGATAGTTCACCCAAAAATGAAAATGTGATGTTTATCTGCTTACCCCCAGTGCATCCAACATGTTGGTGTCTTTGTTTCTTCAGTAGAACACAAATGAAGATTTTTTTTTATTCCAACCTTTGCAGTCTGCCAGTCATAATGCATGTGAATGGGTAACAATTCTATGAGAGTAAAAAAAAACATGCGCAGACAAGTGAAACTTCTTTGTGTTCTACTGAAGAAACAAAGACATCTACATCTGCACTGTTGGTGCACTGTGGGTAAGCAGACAAACATCACATTTTCATTTTTGGGTGAACTATCCCTTTAAATATCAGTTTTGGAATGCACTTTTTTTTTTTTTGGCCACAAGCTCTACAATTGTTGTAACTACAGAAGTTTTTCTTTAGGTAAAGCAGTTGTTGTGAATATCATTGGGTCAGTTTAATACTTGTCAGCATCATGTGACATTGGCTGGTGCTTGACAGGAAACCTTTTGTGTCCAGTGTAATGGGTACAATTTTCTGACTGTCATCAGTTGCCTGGTATGTCATTTTCCACCCCCAACCCCCCAAAGATACACATAAACACTGAAACTGCCTTTCCCATGATTTCTTTCATCACAGATTGTCACCCTGCACCCCTACTCCACTGTACAATGTGTTTGCCAGGTCTTTGTCAGTACTGCTAGTTGAAATGGCTCCTTCCCCTTGAACAATGTGCAGATAAGCAAGGTCAGCCATGCACTTCACAGAAACCTGATCCCCGTTTACTCCTTTGTGTGAGTGTGCAGGAAGTCAGACTGTAGTCAGTAACTGTTAGTGCTCAGGGACATATGGATCATGGAGGGACACTTGTGTAGGCTGGAAAATTGGTGGAAAGACTATCACTTAAAACATTACGGGGGTGAGGTCGTCACATCCACTTTGCAAGTTTGCATATGGACAGAAGGCAATTTTTTTGTTGCGTATCAATGTTTCCATTTGGTTAACTTATATTTGACTAGTAGAAGACTTGCACAGCTGAAACACAAAATGCCGGTTGTTTTATTTAATTATTATTTATGGTTTAAGATGGTCTCCTAGAATGATCACCAGCTAAAAAAATGGTGGTCCAAGCAGATCATTGGCTGGTCACTATGTTTTAAAACCTGTCTAGACAACCGTAAGTCGGTATGACTGTTTTTTTTTTTTTTTGGTCCAAAATGAACTACTCAATTGTATCACCAAAAGACCGGTTTAGACCAGTTACCATGTTCCACCTTAAAGCTGCAGTCTGTAATGTGTTTTGGTTAAAAATGATCCAAAATCTGTTTTTTAACAAAGCAAAGTGCATAACCAGCCCGTTTTTAAAACCATCTCCTAATAGTACGATTTACAATGGTTAGCTTGTAATAATGTTATAATTTGAGTGGTAGCCTATAGCTTTCCGCGGGAAATTTGAGCATGGCGCAATCCTGTCCCAGTGTCCGCTTGATTAAATGCCTGATAAAAAGCTGTTATACAGTACAGATAAACTTAACAGAAATTGATTCAGAAAATAATACAGTAATTCATAATATATGGTTCTTCATTGTCATACTAAGTACACACAAGCAACATTTATTTGAAATATGTAATTGATTGCTATAACGGGAGCAAAAACATGCGTAACATATTGTACATTTATTTAAATTGATAAACTAAGAAATAATACCAATACAAAATCATTACATGGTAATTTGCCTATAATGTAAATAATAAAGAATAAAACAAATAAAAACAATAATTTATAGAACAGGTGCATTGAACATGCTATTCTTGAACATAACCAAATAAAAAACATTAAGAATGAAGTATGCTTAATTTCACAACTTGGCTTCGGTTATATAGTAGCCTATATAAAACATATGATTTGCAAGACGTTAAAGACTATTTTAACACAATTTAAACAACAAATATCAAAACGTTGTAATCAGGCTCTGATCAGATTACCCATTAAATGTTCAGTGGAATCGCTCTGGTGTCCTAAACGGAAGATGAGGATGCTGCAGGTGGCGGATCATTTTCAGCAGGGGTGTCTAAATGCAGCCTCGGGGATGAATTTCAAATGAAAATATATTATATGTGGTCCGCCACGCATAATTTACAAATCGTGCAGTTTCACAGTGTCAACACAAGGTGGCAGTACTAGATTCTATGCCAGGGAAACATTAACGGGCCAAAAGCAGAACAAAACCACGCTACTTGTGCGTAGCGCAAGTCGCAAGCTCTGAAATCTGTACTTGCTGAGTTTCTTGACCACACGACCATTAAACAGTCAGTGTTCGAGTTCGGCGTAGAGGTCGGTACAAGCTGCAAATCTCTCGGTGATTTGATTTAGCGGACTTAAGTTAATCAACAACTTTAAATGGAAAAAAAGGCAAAATTACATATTGTCATAAACTTGCTGTTATGTGCTTTTTTTGTTTTTTAAATGTGTTTATAGACTATACAGGTCCTTCTCAAAAAATTTGCATATTGTGATAAAAGTTAATTAATTTCCATAATGTAATAATACAAATTTAACTTTCATATATTTTAGATCCATTGCACACCAACTGAAATATTTCAGGTCTTTAATTGTTTTAATACTGATGATTTTGGCATACAGCTCATAAAAACCTAAAATTCCTATATCAAATTAGCATATTTCATCCGACCAATAAAAGAAAAGTGTTTTTAATACAAAAAAAGTCAACCATCAAATAATTATGTTCAGTTATGCACTCAATACTTGGTCGGGAATCCTTTTGCAGAAATGACTGCTTCAATGTGGCGTGGCATGGAGGCAATCAGTCTGTGGCACTGCTGAGGTGTTATGGAGGCCCAGGATGCTTCGATAGCGGCCTTAAGCTCATTCAGAGTGTTGGGTCTTGCGTCTCTCAACTTTCTCTTCACAATATCCCACAGATTCTCTATGGGGTTCAGGTCAGGAGAGTTGGCAGGCCAATTGAGCACAGTAATACCATGGTCAGTAAACCATTTACCAGTGGTTTTGGCACTGTGAGCAGGTGCCAGGTCATGCTGAAAAACGAAATCTTCATCTCCATAAAGCTTTTTAACAGATGGAAGCATGAAGTGCTCCAAAATCTCCTGATAGCTAGCTGCATTGACCCTGCCCTTGATAAAACACAGTGGACCAACACCAGCAGCTGACATGGCACCCCAGACCATCACTGACTGTGGGTACTTGACACTGGACTTCAGGCATTTTGACATTTCCTTCTCCCCAGTCTTCCTCCAGACTCTGGCACCTTGATTTCCGAATGACATGCAAAATTTGAGCGACAGTCCAGTGCTGCTTTTCTGTAGCCCAGGTCAGGTGTTTCTGCCGCTGTTTCTGGCTCAAAAGTGGCTTGACCTGGGGAATGCGGCACCTGTAGCCCATTTCCTGCACACGCCTGTGCACGGTGGCTCTGGATGTTTCTACTCCAGACTCAGTCCACTGCTTCCGCAGGTCCCCCAAGGTCTGGAATCGGTCCTTCTCCACAATCTTTCTCAGGGTCCGTTCACCTCTTCTCGTTGTGCTAGCATTTTTTGCCACACTTTTTCCTTTCCACAGACTTCCCACTGAGGTGCCTTGATACAGCACTCTGGGAACAGCCTATTCGTTCAGAAATGTCTTTCTGTGTCTTACCCTCTCGCTTGAGGGTGTCAATGATGGCCTTCTGGACAGCAGTCAGGTCGGCAGTCTTACCCATGATTGCGGTTTTGAGTAATGAACCAGGCTGGGAGTTTTAAAAGCCTCAGGAATCTTTTGCAGGTGTTTAGAGTTAATTAGTTGATTCAGATGATTAGGTTAATAGCTCCCCAATCCGACCCTACAACACAACTTCACCATCCAGCAAGGTTCATCTCTGATTACCCCCTCAGGGTCGGTCAGAAATCTTGGAGTAATCTTTGACGACCAGCTGTCCTTCAAAGACCACATTTCAAAGACAGCTCGATTATGCAGGTTTGCTCTGCACAACATCAGGAAGATCAGACCGTTCCTTACAGAGCATGCAACACAACTTCTCATCCAGGCCCTTGTCATTTCTAGGCTTGACTACTGCAATGCGCTTCTGGCTGGTCTTCCATCGTGTGCAATCAAAACTCTTCAATTGATTCAAAATGCTGCAGCACGTCTTGTATTCAATGAGCCCAAAAGGGCCCATGTCACACCTCTCTTCATCTCTCTGCACTGGCTGCCACTTGAGGCCCGCATGAAGTTCAAGGCCTTGACACTCGCTTATGGATCCACCACAGGCTCGGCACCAGCATATTTCGACTCACTCCTATGAGTCTACACCCCTACCAGAAGCCTTCGCTCAGGTAAGGAGCGTAGGCTTATGGTACCATCACAGAGAGGTATGAAATTTCATTCACCGTTCCTGGCTGGTGGAACAATCTTCCTACCTCCATCCGAATGGCAGAATCACTGTCATTATTCAAAAGACAGCTAAAAACTCATCTCTTCCATGAGCACTTAACCTTATCATAAAAAAATAAAAAAACTCTTCCTCTATTTCTCTTTTATTCCTTCCTTATTCTAGCTTAAGCTTATTCTATGTAATGTCCAAAACTTTAAGGCACTTTTTGCATTTTCCCCCTATTCATGACCGATCGCTTCCTGTTCTCCTATGTTGTAAGTCGCTTTGGATAAAAGCATCTGCTAAATGCCTAAATGCCTAAATGTTTAGAGAACCTTTTCATGATATGCTAATTTTTTGAGAATTTTGGGTTTTCATGAGCTGTATGCCAAAATCATCAGTATTAAAACAATAAAAGACCTGATTTTTTTTAGTTGGTGTGCAATGAATCTAAAATATATGAAAGTTTAATTTTTATCATTACATTATGGAAAATAATGAACTTTTAGCACAACATGCTAATTTTTTTAGAAGGACCTGTATACCATATGAGCCATTCTAGATAATATACTCTTTTTTTTTTTTTGTTACCAGTGAAGGTGCCATGTGTGCACTGCAAAAAACAAACAAACAATATGACATAAGATATTTTTCTTGTTTTCTGGAAAATAAAATCTTTTACTTAAAACAAGCAAAAATATCTGCCATGGGGTAAGAAAAATAATAGGTTCTGTTTGAAATCTTGTTTCTGCCCCAAACAGAAACAAGATTATTTTTCTTTGGTAGATAATTTTGCTTGCTTTAAGCAAAAAACTCCCAGAAATCAAGAAAAAAAGATTTTTTACATTTTACTTATCAGAAGTATCTTGATTTATGAATTTTAGATATTTGGACTGGAAAAACGACAAAAATACTAAGTAAGAAAAGCCTTTTTTTGCAGTGTGGTTTAACCTGGTGATCTGAGTACTCATTAATTTAAACAAGAATAGAGTTCTAAATCAGTAATATTTAAATTTCACCCTTTAAAGCCGAGGTTGTTGAAAGCTTTACAGATATTGTTGTATTAAGTTTACAAGCTCTACTGTCAGCTCAAGCTTTTGTCAAAGAAACAAAACATTACATTATTTATATATATATATATACATATATATATATATCTATATATATATATATATATATATATATATATATATATATATAGAGATATATATATATATAGAGATATATATATATATATATATAGAGATATATATATATATATATATATATAGAGATATATATATATATATAGAGATAGAGATATATATATATATATAGAGATATATATATATATATATATATAGAGATATATATATATATATATATATAGATATATATATATATATATATATATATATATAGAGATATATATATATATATATATATATAGAGATATATATATATATATATATATATATAGAGATATATATATATATATATATAGAGATATATATATATATATATATATATAGAGATATATATATATATATATATATATATATATATATATATATATAAAGATATATATATATATATATATATATATATATATATAGAGAGATATATATATATATATATATATATAGAGAGAGATATATATATATATAGAGATATATATATAGAGATATATAGATATATAGATATATAGATGGATGGATGGATGGATGGATGGATGGATAGATAGATAGATAAAGCAGCCACCAGGTGCGCCCACAACATCGAATCTGGCCCCCTTTTAAAAAAGTTTGGACACCCCTGATTTACAGCCTTTTCTCACAGCAGCTGGAATAATTAAATTGATCATTTTGATGGCAGGTTTGTAATCCAGAAAGGACCAAATGACAATCATAAGTGACAACTGGAGATTCACATATAGCACAGAAATCTAAGGTAACGTTAATACACACTAAATACATGTAGTCACACAATGCTGATGTTGTTAACATTAACCATTTGAGAACTAAGGATAACAAGAATTTGCATGGTTTGATGTGAGGTGAGCTAAACGTTCATTAGATTCTATCACCGTTTTGCGTGATTTATTGTAATGGTTTTTTTTCTCAGTTGGTCAGAACAAAAGCAGACATGTTACTTACTTATTTAGATTACATTTTCCGGTGAAACTTATTATTTTGGTCGTACTTCCGAGACGTAGAATCTGTGATTCCGAAGAACAGTATCCACACCAGTGCGGTGAATGAATGACAGCCACACATACTCAAAACATTAGATTCATCTGCGCTGTGGAGCTGCCGATGTACAACCCATGTAGAGATGATAATTCCGCATATAACTGCAATTACAGGTTTCAAACAGAGATGCCGACAAAGAGGCAAAACTTACAGACTGCAGCTTTAAGCTGGATTTTCAGCAGAGACAATAAGTGCAAAAGCTGTGTGATTTGTGGTGTTGCAGGATATTGTAGTTTTGGTACAATACCCCAAAATGAATTTACTCAGCCTTATGCTTTTCCAAACCTGTATGAATTTCTTTCTTCTGTTGAACACAAAAGAACATATTTTTTTGTTATTTAGATATATTAACAGTTGACAGTAGCCATTGACGTCCATAGTATTTTTTTCCTATGGAAATAAATGGCTACCGCCAACTGTCTGGTTAACCAAAGTCTTCAAAATATCTTCTTTTTAGTTCAACTGAAGAAACTCATACAGGTTTGGAATCTCAACTGAGATTCTCAAGTGTGCATACGATGGACACTTTACTATCCTGTGAAGTGATGCATCTTTTTTTAGTGGCTGTGCTTTTTTGGTGGTTGTGAAGTAATTACCCTAGAGTATGCGATTTTGGATGCAGTGTCCCTCCTGGACTGAGTTTGCCTATCCATTACCTAGAGTGACACCATATCCCGTTGCCCGTATTTGCGGAAGCAAAAATAATTCTGCAAGTCTGATGTGACTGCACCTTTCCTGTCCCCCACATTGAAACCGAATAAGCAAATAAACGCGTAAAAAGTGTTTATTTACATTTGACAGAAGAAGCTTGGCAGACAACAAATAAAAGCTGTGCAGTGCTGTTGAAAGAAATTGAACACAAGAAATATGGTATAGCCAAGTTGAGCTGTGATGCCTTCTGAGATTCAGGAAAAAACATCACATAAAAAGCCCTCCGTAGTCAGCAGTGGAGCTTTTCAGCCTGCAGGGGTCCTGGAGTAGTTCTCCAGACGTGGTGATCACTTCCTCCTGGAAGAGATGCAGGCCATCAGCCAACAAAATCAACATCAGTCCTGGGACAGCTAGGCATTAGCAACACTATCAATTCTCTGCATCAAACGGACAGATGGAAGGACAGATGTGTTGGCCACATTTATGTTCCTCATGCCCCATGGGGTCTGCGATCGCCCTGTGAGCGTGTTTGTCAGTCGTGCTACAACAGTAGTAGTATTTAGTATACAGAAAAAGTTCTTCAGCATTACATGATTCTTCAGAAATCATTCTAATGTGCTGATATGGTGCTGAAGAATTGCCACACATTAATTAAGATACTTAGGAGGATGTCAAACAGTAACATTTTGTTAACCCACATATAATGCGTCTTTTACTTCCATAGACACATTGTATTTGATTTCTTGCAAGTTAACAATCTCTTAAATCGCCTTCCAAGACTTTATCTACTCTAGGAAAGAGAGCTTACCTTATGGAAGGCAATGAGGTCAGCTAAGGTGGCGTGACGGTTCTGGTCAACACCTAGGAAGCTGTAATAATCACCCGAGGCGTCAATGAGGAAGTGCTTAAAGCCAGAGGTGGTGCGGTAAGACAGCGTGTAGCCCCAGATCCGTTCACTCACTCTGACCAAGAAACAGCCCTCTGAGGCATTCGTCAGCAAAGCCTCTGACTCCTGCCGTGATATTATTCCTGCAGAGGTAGGAGATGGGTGACAGTGAGAAAGACAGATGGAGAGCCAGAGATGGGATGAGGCAGAGTGACAGACAGGAGGAGGCAGATATGGAGAGATATTGAGTGAGAGTGCAGATGTTGGGCTCTGATCTTGGAGTGACGCTGGCAGCGTTCTCGTGTTTCCTGGTCGAATAGCGTCACTCAAATGGTCATTAATCGTATTATTGTCCAATCAGAGGCCATACACTGTGGCTCCACTCATTCTGGCACAAGCTTTGAATTATTGAGTCTTTCTGTCTGCCTCTTTCCTCCTCTCTTTCATTATTATTTTCTCAATTGAATCAATGTTTCTTCACTGCAGCCACTGAACTACTGCGATTTCCCACTAAATTGTGAGTCCATTTCTATAAAGTAAAGCAGTGGCTGTTTTACGTGACTCCTGTCAACGTTGCCCCAATGCTTTTGAACTCTGTGCAGTGCACCGTCAGCGTTGCCCTAGCACCGGCCAAGCGCTGTAATGTCACTTAAAGTTCAAACAATTTCAACTCCAACTTCAAGTGACCCCGTTTGGCACTGACCTTTTGAAGTGCAGTCAATGGTTAACGGACAGTCCTCATGGTGTGTTTTTGCTAGCTTTGCATGTTCGCTTGTAATTTCTTATAGGCCAAAATGATTTTGCCTATCCACTACTGTTCAAAAAATTTGGGTCGGTGAGATTTTTTAAATATTTTTGAAAGAGGTCTCTTATGCTCACCAAGGCTGCATTTATTTGATAAAAAAGTACAGTAAAACAGTAGGCTAATATTGTAAAAAATAATGTAACTTATTTTAATTTACAATCTTAATGTAATTTATTCCTGTGATGACAAAGTTGAAATACCAGCAGCCATTACTCCAGTGTCACAGGATCAGAAATCATTCTAATATGCTGATTTTCTACTCGAGAAAAAATTAAAAGTATATAGTGGCCACAAATTAACAATTAGTTCCGAGACATAGGTCTGCTAATATGTCAACATGTTTTACTAATTCGTCCCCTTGTTTTAAGTAAATTGTGGGCACAATATAATTTGTTCCCTCATTTAACTAAATCGTGGCCACGATGTAATAATTGTTCCCTTTGTTTTAATTCAATCAAAACGAGGGAACTAATTAGTTCAACGTGGCAATGATTTACTAAAACGAGGGAACGAATTAAGTCGTGAGAACGAATTCTAGTGTACTATCTTGTGAAATCGCCCTTCCATTACATCTTAGAGACAAAGGGCTGGATGATTCTTTTGCTGAAGCCCTGGTGTGAGCTGTAAAAGGTCCTTAAGAATGTTTTAGCTGTCTTTACCATGAAACCAGGGGCGATGGTGTTGCCGCTTCGCTCATAACCTGCTCATCTCGGTCTCTGCTCCTCTTTAAACCAGCGAATGATGGATTCGTGAGAATTTGGCCTAGGTGGACGAATCCAAACTGGGCTGAAAGGCAGTGGAACACAGTGGTTTTGTGATGTGTGGTTAGCCTTCAAATGTTTCATTGTTTGTTTCACTTATCTTGGCATACAGATTAGAAGTGTATAAGTAGTATGTTTTATCTGGAGCGTAAGTTACGCTACTCAATGGTTGTATGGTTGGGATCAGTTATCATTGATTTGATTATTGATTTTACCATTCTGTGAGTGATTGTGTAACTGGATTGCTGTAACGACGGTTTTGTCTGCGCCTGTAATGGCCTGAAGTGAGTTGGCCAGCACTAGTTGCGGGTGAATGGCTGGCCTCAGTTGGACTGGTGGGATGTTCAATGAGCGTGCCGTGCCGTTGGTTGTGACCCGATCCGTTCGGGTGCGTCTTATGGAACAGGCCGCTGAGTCCAGCCACCAGGCCCTTCTCGATAGCCCGTAGAGACTGACGCTTGTGTTCATCTCTAGCCCGTCGTGCCTTGCACTTCATCTCCTCATCCGCCGCCTTTGAGCGTCGCACTGCGGGAAGTGGGGAGAAATTTGAATAGAAATAAGCTACTTTATATTAGACCAGCCAAACTACCCATTTTCTTTCCCATTCCGTTTGTTCTCTCACATTGTTCCTGCCATTCTTTGTCATCTCTCTCACTCTTCTTTTCCTCCTGCTTCAGAGAGATGTACAGCTCCTTTGCTCTCCTCTCCTCAGTTTGGCGGATTTCTTCCTCGCCTCTCTGTCTCTCTTCCTCCTCATATTTCTGTGAGAAAAGGAGAAAGAATCAGCCCTAGCTAACACAAAGGCACAGAAGTTTCGCCGCAGCTTGCTTTAGCTTTCTCATTTTCGGTGCCATTAAACTGGGAATATAAATGATTAATTTGGTGGACAATGTCATTAACCTAAACATCAGTGCTTTCAACTCTATTATAGATCAGGCGTACAAATGTTGGCCTTGTGTCTCAGAGATCACTATCTACATTCTGAGAGGTTTCCAACTTTTAAATAATTCATTCTCAGAACATGGAACACATAGCAATTAAGCCTAATTAACCCCAGTCTCTATTATAAGACCATAATTAAAGGCCTGGTTGAAGAATAAATGCAAAGACCCTTGTAAGAACTATTGGATCTTTTGTCACAACTGAATCATCGAGATCATGATTGTTATGCTATTTTATAAATGTATTATAAAATATTTTATATATCTTTTAGTGCTAAGAAATATTTGTTAAATATATACATGCATGTGTGTATTTAAATATATGTACACACATATATTATGTAAACATAAACTTTTAATCTGGACACTATTAATCATTTGATAGGATTAATATATGTCCATTATATTGCCAAAAGTTTTGGGACTCTGCCTTAACATGCACATTAACTTTAATGACATTCCATTCTTAATCCCTAGGGTTTAAATGGAGTTGGCCCACCCTTTGCAGCTATAACAGCCTAAACTCTTCTGTGAATGATTTCCACAAGGTTTAGGAGTGTGTTTATGGAAATTTTTTACCATTCTTCTAGAAGCGCATTTGTGAGGTTAGGCACTGATGTTGGTTGAGAAGGCCTGGCTCGCAGTCTCTGCTCTAATTCATCCCAAAGGTGTTCTATCGGGTTGAGGTCAGGACACTGAGCAGGCCAGTCAAGATCCTCCACACCAAACTCGCTCATCCATGTCTTTATGGACCTTGCTTTGTGCACTGGTGTCATGTTTGAACAGGAAGGGGCCATCCCCAAACTGTTCCCACAAAGTTGGGTGCATGAAATTGTCCAAAATGCCTTGGTTTGCTGAAACATTAAGATTTCCTTTCACTGGAACTAAGCCCAACCCCTGAAAAAACAACCCCACACCTACCCATATTCCCCCCGCCACCAAACTTTACACTTGGCACAATGCAGTCAGGTAAGTACCGTTCTCCTGGCAACCGCCAAACCCAGACACGTCCATCAGGTTGTCAGGCAGAGAAGCGTGATTCTTCACTCCAGAGAACAACTCTAGAGTCCAGTGGTGGTGTGCTTTACACCACTGCATCCGGCGCATTGCACTTGGGGATATAAAACTTGGATGCAGCTGCTCGGCCATGGGAACCCATTCCATTAACTTTTTACGCATGGTTCTTGAACTAATCTGAAGGCCATATGAAGTTTGTAGGTCTGACTTCTGCGCAACCTATCAGGGTACCACACTTGAATTCACTGAGCACCTGCGCAAACCCAGTAGTGTGCATGTCTAGGGGATTGATTTTATACACCTGTGGCCATGGAAGTGATTGGAACAACTGAATTCAATGTTTTAGAGGTGTGTCCCAATACTTTTGGCTATATAAGGTATATAAGAAAGATGTGTTTTTGGTCTTTTTTATGTTGCCAGTATGGAACATAATGCACATAATTAACAAAATAATTTTCAAAAGCACTATTAATTTGAAAACTTTTTAATGATAACAAAATTACTTAGTTCACCTTTGAAAATCCACTTGGCTTTAAAAGAGGACTTCAGGCATGATGCTTTATTCAATGCTTTGTTTAGAACTGTGTCCCTCTCACAATAGTTGCATAAAATATTCAGTGTTTTTGTCATATATTAAAAGTTACAATCTCCAGCCAAACCTTCAGTTCCTCTCTAATGCGATCTTCCTCTTCTTCCTGCTTGGCTGCCTTTCTGTCATCTGTCTCCTCCTTCCATTTTTCTGCCACGAAGCGAGCCTTTTCCTTCGCCATGGCATCTCGAAACTTCTTTTCAATCTCTGCCTCCTTCACACGCCTCAGGAAATTCAGCAGAGCTTGAGTGATGCACCTTCTATCCCCCTGTACTTTTATCATTATTACCCACCCCCTTTTCTCTCAATTTTAATTGAATCACATCTGTCAATCTTCACCCACCCACAGTGTCCCACTGCTGCTGTCCCTTGACCCTGTCCCATGTTTCTCTCACCGGAGTTCCTGTGCCTCTCGCTGGGCCTGCTTCCTGGCTCTCTCCTCCATCAGCACTTACACAATGTCTTCAAAGGGCTTGTCCTCTGGGGCCTCCCCCATTACCCATACCCATACCTCGCCATCTGAGCCCAGAAGCCACTGAATGCCTCTACGGTCGCCTGGAAGAGACACCAAACGACAAACAGTGAAATGATATCTTGAAAAAAAAAAAAACACTTTCCAAACCCATCAGACCGAATTCAGATAAGATAAAGACAAAATAACACAGACAGTGCAACAAAGCTGGAAGAGATTATCCTACTGGGATCCTTTGTATGCTGCAGGAACATGACAACTGTTCAAGATAATGGAAGAATTTTTGAAAACAAGGGGACATTAGCTGTCAGTGCACAGACGCAATCCTTTGCTACATGATATAAACCTTATCCAGCTCATTTGCACCACTGCCGTAAAGTGTTTTTTTTTTTTTTAAGATGTACTTTCTTCTATCCCCTTTAATATGCAGAGATGAATATGAGTAAGATTATACTAACCCTGTAAAAGGGTTTACACTATATGGCTCTGTTGTGTTTGTCAGAAGGAATATTGACATATGTTACGTGGTGTAAAAACAATCATTATTTTTGCAATTTCCTTTAGTCATGCTAATGGAGCAAAAAATGACACATTTTAACAATCTATAAAGAAGTTTTCTATTTCTTAGTAAAACATTTCTTACCTAACCTGTAAAGGGCAAAATAATATGAACAATTAAGATAGCTAATGCGATTTTTTTTCTTGGAAACCTATTAATTACCTTTATTCAGCAAGGATGCATTAAACTGACAATATGTATATAATAACTGTATGCACATACTGAGTAATAAAATCTAAAATAATTATTATATTTCACAATATTACTGTATTTTCTTTGATGAGCATAAAAGTACTGTCTGTATGTATGTATGTATATATATATATATGTGTATATATATATATATATATATATATATATATATATATGTGTATATATATATATATATATATATATATATATATATATATATATATATATATATATATATATATATATATATATATATATATATATATATATATGTGTATATATATATATATATATGTATATATATATATATATATATATATATATATATATATATATATATATGTATATGCATATGTTATATAAACAATATGTTAAAACAATTCCAATAACAGACATAACATTATGGTGGGGTGGTGTCTAGTGATCATATCTTAATCTGGCATTGAATAATAGGTTATATGGACTTATTTGAGAATTTTACATTACAAATGATAACCGATAACAAATCCCATTACCAAATCCTGCAAGAGCCTTTTTTCAGAATTAAATTTATTTTCTAATGATTTGAAAGGTGCTTGTTATCTTTCTTTAATAAATGCCACTTGGTTTGATAATTTGGAAACACTTTACAAAAAGGTCACATTTATTAACATACCGGTAGTTAATGTAATAACTAACATGAACACAATGAGCAATACTTTTGTTACAGTATTTAGTCAACTTTTATAATGGTAGTTAATAAAAATACAGTCGTTCATTGTTCATGTAAGTTCACAGTGCATTAACTAATGTTAACAAATGCAAGTTCTGATTTTAATCATGTATAAGTAAATATCGAAATTAACATGAACTAGATTAATAAATGCTGTAAAAGTAGGCTATTGTTAATTCCAAAACCTTTTTGTAAAGCGTTTCAGATAATTGATCTAATCATTAAATGCAAAGACATACATCGTACATTTTGTAGATGTGGCTTAAATGTCAAAATACTTCTTAGAACCACAGTTTATTAAAAAACAGTCATGTTTCATTTGTATAACTCATTTAGACATGATCAAATAAAGGTACAAAATGAACCCTGGACTCACTGTTCTTGTTTAGAGCTTGGCTGGGGTCTCTTTCCTCCCTCTCGTTCCAGCGCCGCACCTGCTCCTCCCGGATCTTATAAAAGACGATCTGCTTCTGCTCTTCGTTGAGTTCTGCCAACAGGTCAGGCTCTATATACATATCCTGAAGAATTTGCTGTATCATCATGACAGATTGCCAGCTATATACCCTTCTTGAAATCGTTTGCCCTTTATCTCTAGTCACTGCAGACTGTAAGTCCAAGTGTCTGTCTGTCTCTTAGGATCAGTCTTCACCGGCTGAGGAAGGCCCAGGGTTTGTCCAGTGTAATGCACAGCTGATCTAAGTATCTTTTAAAGTGTGTCATTACTACTGTAAGCCCTTTCTTTCATTTCACCCTTCTTTTTATATACCTCACTGTTCGACAACTGTTGATCACAAATGCATCCCTTCCTTTAATCTTGACCTGAGTATGGTCTCAGTCTCTCCGCTACTAGTATGGAGCCATGGTGTTTTGTTCTTGCGTTTAGATCCTTTATGGGGTTTAATTTCACCCTCTCCACCCTCTATCTGTCTCCTGCAGTGACCCTACAGGCCAGGTGTGTCTGACACTACCACCTGTGTTTGACAGCTCTACATGTTTTTTCAGTTTATTTTCAGGTTAAAATATATCTACGGATGTGATTTTAGATGAATTGCCTTGAACAGTTTTCTCTTAGGCTACCTCTGTCACAATACTTACTTCAAATGGCTGATTGATATGAGCTATTTGCACGCAATTACTCAGCGAGGCCAAATTATGAAACAGACATACTATTACGAGAGGAAAATTTGTATGTAATTATGGATGCAACATGAAAATTTGAGATTAATTGGTATACACAGTATATATGTGCTTGTGTGAGTATGGGCATGTTATCTGACCTGTCCCTTACTCACTACCTTTTCATGGTGTAATCTTACATCTGCGACTCATATTGCCATAGTGCTGCACTAGCAGATGGCGTTAACCCACCCACACCTCCTCTTTTAACCCTGGACATCAGGTAGTCCTTGAGGAGACAAAAATGTTCTGACTTACCTTAAAGGGATGTTGGTTTGTCAAGTATAATTTATGTGGTCTTGTTTGCAGTTTTATTGGTTACATTTATCTGCTCACATGCTGTTTAATGCCATCAGTGTAATTGACACCCTTATTATTTTGTGCCCAATAAATACTGCTCTGATTGCATCTGATTATTATGTTGATTATTATATGTTTAAAGAGATATCGCCCACATCCAGAACAGAAATCTACAAGTAGGTGGATCTTTGTGGAATAGGGTGGACATTTATTCTGTACCTTTATCAAATTATTATTTTTAATTATATGAATGTTTTTTTTATCTCAATTATGTTTTTTTTATGTCAATCTCTCTCATACTTATACAAATAAACATGAAATGCCACATTATGACTCGAAATGCTGAGTCTTTTCAGAATCTTTTTGGAACATGGGGTTGGATGAACTGATTCACTGGAATAAAGGCTATTCACCTAAAGAATGATAACTAAAAAGATAACAATAAAGATATAGTTCTAAAAATTATTCTAAAAACAAAACAATAGCAGAGTGCACATGAAACAGAAAACATTTTATGCATTTTGGCTGTTTGAATTTACACAACAATGACATTTTGGGGCCTGAAAGCGCAAACTTCCGAAAACGGGGTTTAAAAGTGCAAGGTTTTGAAAACAACACATTTACCGTCCCAAAAGTATACTTAACGTATAACGGTTGCATGATGTGAATTTCACATCAGAAGAGTTTATGCATACTGAATGTGCACCGCCAGATTTTTTGTCGAACATGCGCATTTCATTTTTGTTGCAGTATTTACATGGGTTGTAACCATAGACATGAAAAGAAACGGACACAGCGACCCCATAGACTTCAACGGTGAAAACCGAAGTCAATTAGAAGCACTCACTTCCTGATGGCTGAGCGTACTGCACAGCCTCAGACTGAAATTGACGACGTAGATGTGATGTGAGCAACCTGTCTGACAGTTTTAAGTCTTTGAGAGAGAGAGAGAGAGAGAGAGAGAGAGAGAGAGAGAGAGAGAGAGAAAGAGAGAAAGAGAGAAAGAGAGAAAGGGAGAAAGAGAGAAAGAGAGAAAGAGAGAAAGAGAGAAAGAAACCTGCAAAAGATTCCTGAGGCTTTTAAAAACTCCCAGCCTGGTTCATTACTCAAAACCGCAATCATGGGTAAGACTGCCGACCTGACTGCTGTCCAGAAGGCCATCATTGACACCCTCAAGCGGGAGGGTAAGACACAGAAAGACATTTCTGAACGAATAGGCTGTTCCCAGAGTGCTGTATCAAGGCACCTCAGTGGGAAGTCTGGGGAAAGAAAAAATTGTAGCAAAAAACGCTGTACAACGAGAAGAGGTTACCGGACCCTGAGGAAGATTGTGGAGAAGGACCGATTCCAGACCTTGGGGGACCTGCGGAAGCAGTGGACTGAGTCTGGAGTAGAAACATCCAGAGCCACCGTGCACAGGCGTGTGCAGGAAATGGGCTACAGGTGCCGCATTCCCCAGGTCAAGCCACTTTTGAACCAGAAACAGCGGCAGAAGTGCCTGACCTGGGCTACAGAGATGCAGCACTGGACTGTCGCTCAAATTTTGTTTGTCATTCGGAAATCAAGGTCCCAGAGTCTGGAGGAAGGGTGGGGAGAAGGAAATGCCAAAATGCCTGAAGTCCAGTGTCAAGTACCCACAGTCAGTGATGGTCTGGGGTGCCATGTCAGCTGCTGGTGTTGGTCCACTGTGTTTTATCAAGGACAGGGTCAATGCAGCTAGCTATCAGGAGATTTTGGAGCACTTCATGCTTCCATCTGCTGAAAAGCTTGATGGAGATAAAGATTTCGTTTTTCAGCACGACCTGGCACCTGCTCACAGTGCCAAAACCACTGGTAAATGGTTTACTGACCATAGTATTACTGTGCTCAATTGGCCTGCCAACTCTCCTGACCTGAACCCCATAGAGAATCTGTGGGATATTGTGAAGAGAAAGTTGAGAGACACAAAACCCAACACTCTGGATGAGCTTAAGACCGCTATCGAAGCATCCTGGGCCTCCATAACACCTCAGCAGTGCCACAGGCTGATTGCCTCCATAACACGCCGCATTGAAGCAGTCATTTCTGCAAAAGATTCCCGACCAAGTATTGAGTGTATAACTGAACATAATTATTTGATGGTTGACTTTTTTTGTATTAAAAACACTTTTCTTTTATTGGTCGGATGAAATATGCTAATTTTTTTAGATAGGAGTTTAGGGTTTTCATGAGCTGTATGCCAAAATCATCAGTATTAAAACAATAAAAGACCTGAAATATTTCAGTTGGTGTGCAAAGAATCTAAAATATGACATTTTAATTTTATCATTACAGTATGGAAAATAATGAACTTTTATCAAATGCTAATTTTTTGAGAAGGACCTGTATAGTATGAATGAAATCTGGGCTAACTACATATACGCCATGTTGTCATTATCATATGACCTACCAACGTCAGTAACATTATGTCACTGCCATTCATAAATCTTCTTTCGTGGCCTCATGGGATAGTAAAGTGTCCATTATATGCACACTTCAGAATCTCGCTGAAAGAAGTAGGTCATCCAGTACTGTTTGGCTACTCTTTTATGAGTTGCCTACTGTGAATTTGGACATAGGCCTACTTCTCTTAATACATACTGTTTTTTTTGCCTGCTATATAGTATGGAAGTATGCTATTTCGGATGCAACCAGGGTCCCCAGGAGGGATGAAGACCTAGCGTTTAGGCTACCTCTGCAGTAAGGTAATAGAAATGTGACATTAAAAACAGCTAAAATGCAAATTGTTCCACACGCTATGTGGTTGTGACTAAGCACAGTCGCAAAATAATATCTGATATATATTTGTAAAAACACATTTCCAATTATACTTCAAACAGATGTTATATTTTGCAGTTTTGCACAACAACCTAACCTACCAAGCTAATTTCAAGAGGAACACACAAGTGTTACTGTTATGAGGTGGCAATTTTGTATATAAAATGTGTAGTTTCACCTGAACAAATAAGACGACTCAAAGTAGCTTCCCCAACACTGACTCTGTGTAACTGTCTTTCTGACATCAGTATTTTCATCTTCATGCCTTTCTTCACCTCTCGTCCCCTGCCGCCCTTTGGAACTGATTTCTACAAGGGGCTTTTCATGTTCTGCATAAAACCCCCATGACCTCATAATTACTCTTCTCTCTCCTGACTATTATTCTAGTGTCACTTATTCATCCTGGTCACTATTAGCCAAAGGGAACAGGGAGTAAGAGCAAGAGAAACAGAATAATGAATGAGAGGAACAGAGAAAGAAAGAAAATGAACACAAATGTGACAGTAGAAGTAAATGAAGGCAGTTATTAAACTGAAATGTTTTCCATTCAAAAACATTACAGCTATAATATTTTCTACTGAAACCTGTCAAAGAGGCTCCTGCGTTCATGGAGAACTCCAACACAAATGCTAATTGCGCCATTGATGTACTAATCATGTCTAACAGTGAGACTCGTTATCAAATGCAATTAATCAAAAACAAAACCCTGTCATGCCTGTCCAAAGCTCAGTGTTTACACTAACGTAGCTAATTCGTGGTGGGCGAATTTGGGCAAAAGATCGAGACTAATTATGTTGTTTAGCCTTTCGCAAGGCGTAGCCAGCACTCTGCGTATTTACTTTCCTTTCAAACCCACCGCGGCTTTCCGCTCATCCCCGCAGACTTGCGACCTGAGAGGGCCTCGCTTCCATTATGCGGAAAGCAGTGGCTTTTAAAATCGCTACTGCAGTACACAACATTATCAAAGATGTGCACTGGATGTTCATGTCAGTGCTAGTTAATACAACAGGAGCACTTTTCATCTTCATCTGATGATATGTCAAGCTAAATTGGCCCTTGTAGACAGCAGAGAACTGGGAGGAGCAGGTTTCCACGCGAGGCCAATAATAATGATGACTATATTTATCTGATTACTGTGCATCTCACATCCAAATTGATACTTGGTACATTTTTTTAATGCGGCATAGACACATATGCTGCGCTTGTTTGATTTTTGCTGTCATAGAATGTTTTTAATGCAGGCTTGAACGTAGAAAATAGTCACTTGTTATAAAGTGAAAGATGGAGCGAGGAGATTGAGGAGATCTGCTTTGACAGCTGTCTACCACTGCTAGAAACTATGGGTTGTGGGTTGATGTGTCCACTAGAGGCCGCTGTTTTTTAGTGCAACCACATTGGGGTGCCTGCCGTAACCCATCATCAGTAGTAAGTCTGTGCCCTTGTCTTCCTCTCAAAACGTAATTACTGCAGCCCGAATTGGTCCAACCGGCCTGAGCCCCATCCGTTAGACTCTTCCTGTGAGTGCTAATGAGAACAGCTCAGACAGCTCAGGAAATGAAAGTGGAGGAAAATGAGAGACAATAGTGACATAGACAGGCTGACATGGCATGTCAATTTGACCTAGGGATGAAGCAGACAGCGAGAAGACAGGGTAATCATATACACATATGTAGCGGTCGCACTGTGCTTGGCTTGATGCCTCTAATTCCGTATTCAGATCTCATTTACACTGCAAAGGTCACACATACCTCATTTCTACATAAAATGATGGAGGCTGTAAGTGTCTGAAACGAAACCTACTCACAGTGTGTGAATCAGTTTTTTGGCATTGCAGAAGAACCCTGCTGCTTTTCTCCTCGCCACCTTAAAGGACGCGTCCCCTTTCGCCTCCTGCAGGTCATTCTCCAGAGAAAGCCTCTGTCAGAGTCTGTCATCAGCGCCAGCTGTGCCTTAGTGAAAGCAGCATATAGATAGGCATTTTTATTTGTGGCTTGTCAAGCTATCTTTGGGGAAAAATGAAAAAAGTAACAATTAAAGGGTTAGTTCACCCAAAAATGCGAGAAACCGAGCAGTATTTATGCTATTATTTTACCTCTTATTAGACGAGCGTGATCATCTGAGCTCCACCATAACTTCCGCCAAGTGAGGTCAAATACGAGCGTGGTCATAGATATATCGATCGTAGAAGCCTCATTCTACTGATCCGTGCAGGCGCTAATGAGGCATCTACGTATACATCTATGATCACGCTCGTATTTGACCTCACTTGGCGGAAGTTATGGCGGAGCTCAGACATGATCACGTTTGTCTGATAAGAGGTCAAATAATAGCATAACTGCTCGGTTTCTCTCAGAAACTGATCGTTTGGCTAGATAAGACCCTTATTCATCGTCTGGTATGGTTTAAAGCCCTTTGAAGCTGCACTGAAACTGTCATTCGGACCTGTAACCGTTTGGGGTCCATTGCCTCCATTATAAGGAGAAATGTTTGCATCAAAAACCTTAATTTCTTTTCGACTGCAGAAAGAAAGACATGGACATCTTGGATGACATAGGGGTGAGTAAATTATCAGCAAAAGTTTTTTTAAAAAGTGAACTAATCCTTTAACTTATAGGCTTATGTCTTTGAGTTTCCTTCATTTGGGTGAATTTCTCTACAATTATTGGAATATGCAAATAATTGGATTAACTAATCACCACATGATGTCATTAATTCAATTAAAATGTTCCCTCGATTGACAGCGCTAGTAAAAACATCCCTTGTGCTGTCAACACAGATTTAACAGGAGATGCTGTCATCCAGACCAAAGCAACCAGTCAAAGAACCAGACAAACAGTCAAAAGCAGAGACTGTGACACTGATAAATGTTTTTGACTGCTGGGAAGGTTGTGTTAGCGCCCTTCATATTTATGATTGTGAGTATTATTTTATTATTTATTGATTTGTCCGATTTTGATTGTGACCCATGAAATTGAGGTAGTGAAGACTATTATAGAAGACTATAATATTGGTAAATATGAGCAAAGAAATTCTTATGAGTAAAATATCTCTAAAGTATATACCGATCAGGCATAACATTATGACAGGTGAAGTGAATAACACTGATTATCTATTAATCTCAAAAATTTCTCAAGAAATTAATGCTGGTTCTGATAGAAAGGTGTCAGAATACACAGTGCATCACAGTTTTTTGCATATGGGGCTGCATAGCCACAGACAAGTCAGAGTGCCCATGCTGACCCCTGTCCACTGCTGAAAGCACCACAGAGCAATGGAAGAAGGTGATCTGATGTATTTAGTCTTTTTACATTATGTGGATGGCCGGGTGCATCGCTAACCTGGGGAACACATGGCACCAGGATGCACCTGCTGCCATCCATATGGATGTTACTTTGACACGTACCACCTACCTAAGCATTGTTGCAGACCATTCTCTGCAAATCCTTTAATGGAAACAGTATTCCCTGGTGTCTGTGGCCTCTTTCAGCAGGATAATGCGCCCTGCCACAAAGCAAAAATTGTTCAGGATTGGTTTGAGGAGCACAACAACAAGTTTGAGGTGTTGACTTGGCCTCCGAATTCCCCAGATCTTAATCCAATCAAGCATTTGCGAGATGTGCTGAACAAACAAGACCGATTCATGGAGGCCCCACCTTGCAACTTACAGGCCATAAAGGATCTGCTGCTAACATCTTGGTGCCAGATAACACAGCACACCTTCAGGGGTTTAGTGGAGTCCATGCCTAGATGACTCAGGGCTGTTTTGGCAGCAAAATGGGGAGCAACACAACATTTGGAACATTGGGTCATAATGTTATGCCTGATCTGAGTATATATTAGTAGCATTGTTTATAGTATAAGACATACAAAAATGTCTATTCTGGTTTTATTGACATTAACAAAACATTTTTATTTTATTTTAACTGCATCCCCTTACAATGATTTAACTTTAAATAACCTTACGTTTAAAACAAAGCATTTTTGAAATCCTGAGCTGTACAAATAATGATTTGAAATTCAGTGAGTTAGTAAGTCCATAGTATACCATCAATTTAGTAGCCATAATTATTTTGCTTGCAACTAGTTTGTTGCATGCATCAGCACAGACAATGCAATACAGAGTTTAGCTGTGTCTAAATTCCCTTACCTTCGGAGTATAAATTGAATTTGATGACAGACTTCAAGACGGTTGATGTGTGTGTTCTATACGTAGACAGGTGAGTTAAAGGGATACTGCACCGCTCAAAAGATGAATTTATTTAGTTGATGCCTTATAGACTGAGAAAAGCCAGAAAATGTATTTTTGGCTCACGTGGATGAAAGACAACAACTCTTGAAAGACAAGCACTTGCATCGCTGCCCTTCGAGACCACCCATAAGATAAAATTAATTGCTCCGTGTTTGCTCTTCCTAAGCTCCTGAGACTTAGTTTTGATTCTCGTATATCTCTCATTTCAGTATCAACGGAGTTTCAGATGTTTCTCCTAAAATTCCTTAGGAGAAATAAGAGTACACACAACTGAGACATGAGTCTGAGAGAAAAATTAGTTGAAACTGAGAATGTGGTGGAAGAAACATATGACATCTTTTTATCGTCTTGATGCGATCTCTTTCAAGACTCCATTTTAGGTATATTTTATTGCTCAGAGGTGGCTCTTTCTAAGCTCATGAGACTTAGTTGTGATTCTCATTTATCTCTCACTGTAGAATCAACAGTGTTTCAGATGTTTCTCCTCAAATTCCTTAGGAGAAATAAAGGTAGACACGACTGAGACATGGAGTGCAAAATGAGAAACAAGAAACATGGGAGATCTCTTTATTGTCTTTCTGTAATCTCTTTCAAAACTATATTAAAAAATATTTTCAGAGGGTTTTTTTCTTTTCTTTTCCTTTTTTGTGACATTGGAGTTTTTTTCACCTTTATTGGACAGGACCGTACGATGAGAGACCAGAAACAATGGGAGAGGCGAGAAGGGAACAGGAGCAGGAAAGTATACCTTTAGCTGGGACTTGAACTTGTGGTGACTGTGGTGCTGCTGTGCCTCAGTGTTGATGTCCTGTCCACACGGCTATGGCTCTGACAGACCACTGTGAGAGTGTTAGAGTTTTTTTCTCAGGAGACAACCGTGAGAAGCTTAAACTAACCTCATTTTTGTCTAGGAGAAACATTTGATATGCTAAAGAGATCTCACTTTGGATTTTTCTTTCCTCTGGGCACTCCCAAGCCACACCTGCTGGTTACATCACTTGCCCACCGCGTCACCGCTCCCGCCATTGTTTTCATTTTTATAGTAATAAAATAATTTAGTTCAGTTATAGAACAGACACTACAATTAACGGGCACGGTCATTCATTCACGGCCGCACAGTCATTCACTGTGTGTGTGTCCAGCAGTGGCGTAGCGCCTGGGCATGCAGGGTATGCACGTGCATATGGACCCGGGCCAATAGGGGGCCCGGCCATGGGGAACTTTTAATTAAAACGAGGGAATTCATTCAATTTATTTTGCACATGGGCCTGAGACTGACTTGCTATGCCACTGGTGTCCAGTCTGGCGTGTTTTCAGTTCATGCCTATGGAAGCTTAACTTTCATAGGAATTCATTGAAAACACTCGCTTTGCTCAGAACGGCTGTGCATTTCACATTCTGTGAGCGAGCTTACCCCCTATGGGCGGGTTGATAACATGCTGAACTAGCTCCTACTACTGGCTGTAGTCTCTAGCCAAAAAAGCCTTCTGATGATGCCAAATGACGCCAAATGACGATTTTTGCATCATTTGAGGTTTTTTTCCAGACAAAAAATACAGAAATCTCTTGTCTCATTTGAATATACTTCCAAGTTTCTTCTGATACAAAGCTTAATGCTAATCATTGAAGTAGCCCTTTAAATAAATTTCACTGACATTGGCTACTACATCAACCATGTTCCTATTGTAATTGGACTTATATGCTAACAACAACCTATGACGAACTAACAACAACTGAGAAAACTAACAATTTTTGCATAATTATTTAATGGTGTTCAGTAACTGGTAATATCATGAAACAAATTAGATTTTTGGTTGTTTTTTTTGTTTTGTTTTTTAATGGAGGAAAAATATTCGCCAACCCTACACAGTCAAGACTACCCCACTCCTTTTACTTGTTTGTCACAGACCAGGAATTGACGGTGTTCACTGGGCAAGTACAGAATCTCCCAGATTGAAACAGCAAAAACTAAGAATCAGTTGAGATGAGAGACTGTTCTTGAACAAAGGCACTAAGATGTGACAAGCTCTTGCTCTTCTTCTGTCATTCACACAGAGTGTTTTCTCAAACCGCTTTTTGATTTATAGTGTTACCTTTTGATGGGCTTCTGCCATATATGTCTCCTATGGATGACCCTGTGTCTTTTGCCAGCATCACCTCAACTGTGCTGACACTGACATGGAATGACAAACACACTGTGTGTGTGTGTGTGTGAGACTGTGTATGTCTGTTAATGTGTGACTAGAAATGACCTCTCCTGGGATGTCTCTCAGCGGATACGCTTCACCCTACACTGCTGAGAAGGCAAACAGGTCTCATCAGAGTGGACAGGCCAAGGGAGCGTCGCACAGCAGCCTTTTACTGCTGTCATTCAAACACTATTCCTTTCCTCGCTCCCTCACAATCTAGCTCTCCTTTTCCAAACCTTTGATTTATGGTCAGAGAGAGAGAGAGAGAGAGAGAGAGAGAGAGACAGAGCTAAGAAAGCTTTGATCTTGTGTTATATTTGTTCTGTGGATTGAATGCAATGCTGATGATGTTTAGGCTGCATGCTTTTCACATTTTTCTTCATCTGCATGCATCCATACTGAAATGGGGCTGATTTTCACTGTTCCCCCTGAGGCCCAAAGAAATGATAAAAACATGTATGACTCTGACTAGATGAATATTGTTATCTGTTTGTCTGATCCCGAGCCACACTGTTGTTCTGCTGTTTGTTAGAAACTTTCAATTTAACATGTTAATTAAGTGCAGCTAATTATAACAAAAGTGATAAATTATGCCCACTGATCTGTATGTAATCTGCACTCTAGCTGCATTAATGTGCTTAAAAATGCTGGACATAGTGCAACAGAATAGAACAGAATGGAAGGGATAGTTCACAGAAAAATAACAATTCTATTATCATTACTGTTTAAAAGGTTTTATTTAATTTAATTTTTTGTAATAAGTTAATACTTTTATTCAGCAAGGACATATTAAATGGATTGAAAGTGACAGGAAATCTTAATTGTTATTAAAAAAAATGCAAAATCGTTTCAATGAATCCTGAAAAAAGTATCATTGTCAGCACAACTGTTTTCAATATCAATAATATTAAATGTTTTCTGAGCACCAAATCCTCATATTCTAATGATTCCTGAAAGATCATGTGACACTAAAGACTGGATAAATGGCTGCGAACAATTGCTTTGCTAGGAATAAATTACATTTTAAGAAATATTAACATAGAATACAGTTACAATATTTGCTGTTTTACTGTATTTTGGATCGAATAAATACAGCCTTGGTGAGATGTTAAAAAAATGAAACTTTTTGTTTATTTTTCTAACTTCAATTAAAAAAGTCAGAAGAATAAGAATAGCACATTTCCACCACCTTGACAGGAGTGTGAAGCACAGAAGAATAATGGCCTTTGCCATAGTTTTACTGTAGCGGTGCATAAAAATGTAATGAATGCCAAATTAATAAACGTAAATATTGAGTTTTTTCACCAAAATGGATAAAAAAAAGAGAAATGATCAGAGAGCTGCATCAACTTTTTCATTTACTTAAACCTTTGGGTGTTTCATTAATTAAAATATATTGTCATTGTATTGAATCCACTAACCTGGATAGATATTCGTAAAAAAAAATTGTTTCACAAAAGAAAAATAGTCAAATGGGTTAAGAATAAGTAAATTACAGAATTTTCATTATTCACACCAAGTGCAAATATATGAGCCTTCACTTTCAGAAAAAAAAGGTACAGTGGAGGTACAATTTTGTTCCTTGGGGAATAAAACATATAACTGTACCTTTAAATGTACACAATTGGTCCTTAGGGTACAATAACACCATTGTTTTCCTTTACTTAGAGCAGGGGTAGGCAAGTTCGGTCCTAGTGAGTCGCTGTCCTGCATATTTTGGCTCCAACCCTTAAAACGTCTATAGAAGCTCTTATTGAGAATGAACAGGTTTAGATGTTGATGTTTTATTGAAAATGTTTGGTCACCATTATGGTGATCAGTGTTTCCTTTAGTTGGGCAGTTTGACTCTGCTTTTTATGTGAGTTTGTGGTTTTTGTTACAGTGTTAACAAAACACAATCTGTTAAAATCAAAAGAAGCTATAAACAAAAGTTATCATAAAGAAAAATGTTTGACTCCTTCCTGACTGAAAATATTAATAAATAATATTCACCAATAATAACTTTCTTCCCAAAGATCAGACATTCTGAATTTTGATTTTTAAATACATTCAATGGGGGAAAAAGTTTAGACGCACACAGATATCAAGAATCAGCATATGAATCTCAACAATGGTGACATTCTTAATGCTGCAATACTGGGAGCCATGAGTTTTATACTGTGGTGGCTTAGTAGGGTGGGAGCTAAATGCTGCAGGACATCAGCTCTTGCCTACCTCTGAATTAGAGGTACAAAAATGTACCCTCAAGGGTACCACCCCAGTGATGGCCACTTGTACCTTAAAAGGTAAATTTTGTACTCTTTCTTTTTTTTTTGACAGTGTTCTTGGCAAGTGCTATTCACACTAGCTCCGCCCGACAATGTAGTAATTCAATATCAATGCATGTAGTTCCACCTCTTCAGTGGCGCATTCAGTAAAGTGTAAGGCTTAAGGATCTTGGTTTTGAAGCGATCGGGTTCGATTCTGTTTTTTGCCGAGCGCACTCTTCTCCATTTTATATCACTTATTTCAGCAAATAGATTCTAAGTGAAAATAACATTTTCTTAGTGATAGATGATATCTACACTAAGTGCAGATAGCTGTAGATGCTATTAGCAGTTAAATAGCATACTAAGTTGATATATTCAATATAAATTGTTATATTCAACACCATATAAAAGTAGCAGTTCTTTGCAATATGTGTAAATAGTAATTACATGTAATTTATACTTTTTGACAGATTCATACTATTTACACCTCAGTGTTGTTGTACATTAAAAGGACGCAATAATGACATTGAGTGTAAATGATAATATTCATTAAATTATTAAATGGATTCTGCCTGAATGGGACAATAAAAGCCCTCCCTACACCTACTGCTAACCCCACCCAATAAAGGCTTTTATTAATATTAAACATTTCATTAGGCACTTTATTTCCACATTTAGAACATTTTTTTTCCCACAATGTTTTTAGAACATTGAAAGTAAATGCATTTCTGTTGTGATTTGTGATGAAAAAAAAGAGAAGAGAACAAACTCTACCCAAGGCGGATTTCAACCCAGTCAATCGTGTCAAAATCAAGATGCTTAAGCCATATGCTGTACTGACTGCGCCACTGAGGATGATGAAATATGAGCGCTTTTTAAAATCTTGTTTGGTTCAACCAGGCATTGGTAGGAGGAGCTAGTGCAAATAGCACTTGCCAACAAGGCACGTTATTTGCACTTAGTGTGAATAGACACACCGTAAATAGAATCTAGCTGCTATTTACATTATTGCTATATTGCAATTTAAACTATAGTGCAAATACCTGGCATAAAGGCTTTTGAGATATGTGTTAATACTATTATTTTCAAAGTGTTAATACAGTAAAAGTGTTAAATTAGCTATAAGGTTCTATTCTCGACTTTGGGTTGGGGTTGTAGGAAAAACTAATCTCTGTGATTTTGATGAATTATTCAATATATCTATATTTTTTCTTGATCAACAGTAGTATTTTTACAGTGCACCCGTGAATGCGTTTGCATTTTACGTGATATAAATCTAAATCTAAGAGTGTTTTCCTAAAAAAACAAACATCTCTGATGTAAGGCTGATGCTAAGAACTGCTAATTGAAGAAGATCTAATGTCTGATTTGCTTAAACCTCTCTCTGTTGTCTCAGCACGATGGTTTGGCCAAGGAATGCTTTGTTGTTGTTTTTGCATTGACTTTAATTAGAATAAATTAAGCTAGTTTCTTGATGCACGTGCGAATGAGAGAGAGAGGGCGAAGCTGGCTTCTGATTGAAGTGAAAACGGCAGTACCTGACAACTGGCTCATCGCCAGAGCGAGTGAACGAGAGTTTGGGCCACGGCAGGGTCAGAGTTGCAGACTACACTGAGAGTAATTTGTACGCTCGTCGCGGGGCCGGGCAGCCATCTTAGAGTGCTGTCTAGACTGCACAGAAGATCCAAAGCCTGCTGCGGCCACACAAACTGCCATTCATGACAAATTACTGTTGTATTAAACCTCGGACTACAGAGGCACAGAGCTTGCTATCCACACACTGAATTCCTGGCTTATTTTGAAAAGGTTTGGGAGGGAAAGCTAACTGTAAACAAACTTCCACCTGGGAATTTTTCTGTGTTGAAACAAAATTATCAGTCTTGTGTTTTTTTTAACACTAAGAGATGATGAATTATTGCATTCATAAAGACTTTATCAGAGCTTGCTTAGCGCACATTTTTTTTATTGTGAGAATGGAGCTGGTTGGAATAACAACCATGTGGATATTTATCAAGCTTGCCAGCATTGCCAGGCTATAAAGCATTAGTGGGGGTGGAATCCTCTTTTCGGTATCAGAGGTTACTAATGGTGATGTAGTACTAGCTCTCCTTCCTATAATAAGTAGCTATGTATAACACACTCGAGCACTGATAACAGTCCTCCACCCAACACAACACTGTTTCAGATGACTCTTTAATACAGTACACATGCATTCATCCTGTTAGTATGGATGGCCGTGAATGAGTGGGTGTGATTTGTGTCATTCCTGATATGCAGTATGCTACCTTTTGAGCCTTGTCAATCTGAGAAAAATGAATATGACTGTTGTATTTTAAATTATTATTTCACCCAAAATACATTGCTCATGTACATTGCTATGGAAGGCTGTTTCCTCCTTGTAACCAATGGTAAGGTACTTGCAATTTATATATTTATTATTTTACAATCTTGAATGTTTATCTCACTTGCGAGATTATATCTCACAATTTGACTACATTTCACAGGTTTAGACTGCACATTTGACTCATAATTGGCAATTTTCTTTGTAATTGTTAATTTATCGTAACATTTCAGATTTATTTCTCATAATGTGACTTTACATCTCACAACTTTAAGTTTGTTTCTCATAGTTGTGACTTTTTTCATGCTGCAATTTCAAAATTTTAAGTTTTAATTTTACAGTGTTGTTTCAGATTTTTTCCAACTTTCTGACTTTATCCCACAATGTGGCCTCATAATTGTAATTTGTCAAATTGTGACTGTATTTCTCATAATTGAGAAATCTCTCAATATTTTAGATTATATCATACATTTTATTTTCATACAAACCCATTTAACTGTCTTTCTATGCACTATATTCTGAGCTTCTGAAACCTGTTTCTATGAAAAACAAACAAAAGTCATTATTTGATTACCAAATATGATTATTATAATGAAGTTTGTGGATATGGGAGGATGAAGGAAACAGGAACCGGCGAACGTTTAACAAACTTTAATAAATAGACAAACAAAACGAAAGTAAAGCGGGCAGCTCCTCACGGACGGCTGCCGCGCACACACATAATAAAACATAAACAAAACACAACATAAAGTCCAGGCCTGGTCCTGTCTCGTACTTCACTGGTGTCGCTCGTCCTTATATGCCTCCGAGCTCCCTCATGAGAGGACTCGAGACATGCACCGGTCTCACTCGCTCCTCCCACGTCTCCCGCTCGCCCACTTCGCCACAATTATCAAATGTTTAATTTGGAAATGTTTAAAAGATCATAAACAGCACTCAGGACAAAAAAGGCAGATCTGCTCAAATCAAAGTAGTACAATTACCGGTATTTAAAATTGACCCATTTATTATTGTCTTTACCCTTAAACGCATACATCGGGTCTTTAGTGACCCTCCTCCTCATTCATTTTTTAAAAGTTAGACATCACTTCAATTCAACGTCAAATCAATTCATTATATACAATATGACAAGAATTTTTTTTATATAGAATACCTTTTTCCACATTAAAGTTTTTTGTAAAAAAAAAAATAACCCGAGGTGTGTAAGTATATTTTTTCTACACAACAATAATAGAATCTTTGAAGAGTGAATAAGTGTAATTCACCTTTATTCCACTAGGTGGCAATGTCTGATACACAATGATGAAGTGACATTTCACTCATAGTTACCGCAGGCAAAAGAATAGAAAGTATCATCAGCAAAACTTGAAATGGCTCAGCGATTTACTGCAGAGCAAGTACTGAACGCAATCAAATAATAGTGACACTTTCACTTGGTGGATCTGGTGAAGAAGCTGTCAGCGAACAAAAATTTATTTTGAAGATGTTGAAAATTATTTTGGGAATATGAGCCAGATGCTGAAAATACAATGAGCTCTGACGAGGACAGTGATGATGGTATAAAACATCTGCTCAAACTGAACCCTTCCAAGCTCCAAAAGGTAACAAAGTATGCTTTATATTATTCTTCTGTAATTGTTTACCTTAATATCAGGAGAGTTTTATATTATCGTGACAGGTAGCGATCCAGATGTAGAACCGGGTCATTAAATACCCGAATATGTAATAATGATTGGCAAAACATTCACGCATTTGAGGGTTAAATCGATTGAAAACATTAAAGTGAACTGCATAACAGGAATATGACTCTTAAAACACTGTTGTTACCTGTAAATCTATAACTGTTTATTCTTCACAGTGACTAGGAAATGATGGATTATCTCCAGCCAAAGAAACAAATTTTCAAGGGGAAGATGGAGCATGTCCAAATAAAACAATGACCTCCAGGCCAGGGTACCTAAATAAACACTTCCACGGTCAGGAAACCCCGAGGTCAACAGCTCTAGTTTAAGCTGTCTTAACCTCGTGACCCCACAATGGGAAATCTTCCAAATAGCTGACTCACACTTAAGCGCTATTCTATCTTATTCCTTTCATTGTTTCTTACAGTCTCTTTTTCATTCTCTTTTTCCTCAACCTTTGTCTCTCCTCTCCCCAGCCTCTTGTGTCATTGTCGTTTTCTCTCTTTCTGTCTTTTGCTTGCTTGCTTGTTTATCAGTATGAGAATAAAAGAACTATACAAAAACACAACAGAAGAGAAAAATATGTGCAGGAGATATCTGAAACTCAATTAGGCTAATTTGAATACCTCTCCTTGTTAATGAGATTTACTGAACACTGGATCATTCTAAAGAATAAAAAGGAGGAAATGTAGAAAAACAACACTAAAAGAGTGCAGTTGGATTAATCAGCACAGCACTTTATCTGTATTTGAAACTATAATGACGTTTTAACTATTAATTTAAGGATAACAAGCCTCTGTGATCTGAATTGACTGCAAAGTACAACATGAAGGGCATTATTTTGTTGAGTGTTATATTTTGTCTCTATTTCTCTTGTGCCTTTCTGTGTCTGACACTCTAGTTCTCCATCTCTCCCTTCTGTTCGTTTTTTTTCTTATTCACACACACCAGAAATAGCTTACAGAAGTGTGTTTATTTGCCAGAGATCACACAGAGCTCCCTTAACAAGCATCATCCTCTTTTCTCGTCCTCCTTGCAAAGATCTGCTTTCTCGTCCACTGAAGTGGATGAATCGTCTAGACCAGTGAACAAGAAAACTTGGCTTAGTTTTGTTTGAGTAATCCTCAGGGTACGAGCATGTGCATAGAGCCCAAGATCAAATGAATGTATTTGTGATGATTATTTATTTCATATGAAAGTTTCATGAGGCAGTTTAAAAATGTAAAGTCAATGTGGTTTAGCCAGAGGTGATGCCTCTGGTTGCTTTAAAGTTCTTTGGTGAAACCACATTTAGACGAGTTTATCTGCAGAGCTGCAGCAGAACGGTGCCTGGTGGACCAAGTTTTCGGCGTGGGGTGATCACTGTAGATTTCATGCCTGGTTTGCAAAACTGTGCTGTGCATGTTTAAACAGCAAGTCATTTTAGGGCAATAATTGATGTAACTTTTTTGTCAATTTCAATAATCCATTAATACACAATCAATCCTTTTTCCAAAATGGGTTAGGCTTACCATTGTGAATCAGGGTAAAGTACAATTTTAAGTCTATATATTTTAGACCTGGGGGGTATTCCAGAAAGCAACATTAAAGGGATAGTTCTCCCAAAATGAAAATTCTGTCATCATTTAGTCTTTCTCAAGTTATTCCAAACCTGTGAGTTTCTTTGCTCTGCTGAACACAAGATATTTTGAAGAATTTTTGTAACCAAGCAGATAGAGCAATCATTGACTACCATAGTAGGGAAAAAATACTATGGTAGTCAATGGTTGCTCTATCTGCTTTGTTACAAACATTCTTCAAAATATCATCTTTTGTGTACAGTAGAGCAAAGAAACTCACAAGTTTGGAACAACTTGAGGGTGAGTAAATAATGACAGAATTTTTATTTTTGGGTGAACTATCCCTTTAACTTACTGTCACACATACTCTTGGTTGATTAACCCAAACCTTGTTTACTAGAGGTTTGCTGGTTCCAAAAATGAGTCCGTGAGTAAGTTCAGACAACTCAGAGTATGTTCCCGGTTAACACACAGGACATTCTCAACAGAGCGACGAATCGATGATTCAACATGGAAACAGATGCTAAAAAAGCGCACCATCCCATCAGTGATTGGCTACAATGATCATTGCTTCACAAACATGTTGTAAATAGACAATTTTGACGCTCTTCACCGAGCACTTACACAGCTACAGACGGGAATATTTGAAAGCAGATGCCTATCAGCGGATCCCTAATATATCAGAGTTGTTCATTGTAGCCAATCACAAACATATATGTTGAGTGCATGAACACAATGGCCAATCAGAGATGTTTAAGAAATAATGCTAAAGGGAAATTCTAGTGTCATGTTTTTAAAGGGGCTTTCACACTGGTCACGTTTGCTGTGTTCTGAGTCCGAAGGTGATTTTCTTCCTAGCACACGCTGCAGACTTGGTCTGGTTTCACACTCAACTTGATTCTATCGAACATGCTGAGAACGAATACATTGCAGGCACACTCTCACTCTTATCCAGCAGTATCATCCCTTCCTTACATGTGGGATGACATACAATACATTGCCATCGGCTAAAACGCATGCGGCTAAAATGCAGGTTGCCTTTCCGTCCTGAACAAGTATGCACCTGAGTCCGTGTTGCTTTCACACTCATGCGAATCGCAGCACAGTTTGAGTGCAACTGATCTCAAACCACTCCTCCAGATCTCCAGATCCAGTCTCGGGTCCGCATGACGGCTTTCATATAACCAATTTTTCCGTGAACCGTCCCGCTTTTCGAACTAAACTGCGAAATCACCCAAAATTTCAGTACTGACTTGGTACCAAAGTCTGTACTTTTGACAACACTACTGTGATGCGTGTATGGTGTGAGAGTTGCATAGGTTAGTTAGTTGTCACAGTGAGCAAGAAAGGTTGATATGGATCATGTTACATCTTGAACCTCTGGGGAAACATTAGTTTAAAACAACATCGAAACAGGGGAGAGTCTGCTGGTAGTAATAAAGCTTGTAATAAAACAAGAATCAACATTAGCTTGCTTTTTTAGATGGAAAGAACTGAGGGATTTAAAATGTTGTAAAAGCAATACGGAAATGGCATTGATGTTCATACTCCACATGTGACTACAGTATATTTTTGAATAGATAAAATGTAGCTCTCTAACAGAGTTCATTGTAAAGCATTATCTATTATGAAGAGTCATTTATTTTCAAGGAAGTACTGTGTCTATTATTGGGTTTAGTTATAGTAACGTCTTCAGCTATAGTTTAATTGAGGTCCTTTCTTAACTGGTTATACCTCTTAAGCCTAGTAGATGAATGTTTAATGAGCAGTAGGATAACCATATTCATCCACACAGTCACGCAGAGCTGAAGCACAACCAAAACAATATTCTTCCGCAAAATGCATGCAGTTTTGTTTTTTAACTGCTAGAGGGCCAAAAGATACCTGCAATAGTTTACCTTTAAATATAGCCTAATAAACAAACAATTAAATAATTTAATACAAATGTGTATTGTTTTTTATTTCATCATATATATATATATTTTTTTATTATTATTAAATAATATTTGTCAATTAGGCAAAATGTACATCATGTAACTTAAAAAACAAACAAAGCAAAAAATTCAATTTCAAATTTCAAGAGGTGATGCCTTGGCAAGTAAACCAACCTTATTTTGAAATTTGAGATCGATCATATAGTGGCCAGTATTCTCACATCCCAAGTCTTAGCAAATATAATCACATCTATTAATTTAGAAATAATTTTGTATTTCTGCCTCTAATTTCTTGGAGACACCCACTGAGACTCAGGTTCATTTATTTAGCCTTTCTGCATAGAGCACCTTCTCTCCTCAGCTCATGATTTCCTGTAATGGTATTTGCATGAGAAATTAGATACCATCTTTCTAATTAAGCTCATAAGCATAATCTCATTGCTCTTATCAATTCTGCTGTACACGATTTCAAAAAGCACACCAACATCAGTGGGGAGAGGCATCACAAAGCCAAAACCCATAATGCTTATCTTTCATCTGATAATGGTGATATGTGCATGAGAAATGGAAAATGTGTGTGGTTACTAACAGAGCATTTGCTACTTGAGTCTATTTTTTTCCCATGCTGCTTTCACTTTACGGAAAATAATGTCTCAAAGCCCCCCAGTGAGCAAGACTGCAAAAAATCTGTAAGATGTTTAGGGGTATGTGGAAGAAACTCAGTAGGTGGATCTCACCTCCTCAGGCTTAGATTTAAAGTGCCCCTATTATGCTTTCCAAGGTAATACCTTTCATGTAGTGTGTAATAGCTGTTTGTGATGTGAATGTAAAAGGTCTGCAAAGTTTCAAAGACCAAAGTGCACAACAAATGCAAATTCAGTTTTTTTGGGCTCAACTCAAAAAAATTACTTGTTGAATTTACTTAAAAAAGCATGGTCAAGTGGTTCCACGCAACTATATTGAGTAATTACAAATAACAGTTAAGTTATATGAACAAAAGAAATTCAAGTAAAGATGACACAATTTCTTTGAGTAAATACAATCCATTTGAATTGGTCACTGTTACATTATATTTATATGTGCAGTTTACTTAATAATATTATGTTAAATGTATAAAAGTTTATTATGTTAGGATAATTTACCTTATTAAATTAACTAATTGTTCTACAAGTGAAGGTGGAAATATATTAAAAAACATCAAGCATATTTTTAGAAACAAACTGCAAGAATAACCCATTGGACAAACTGCCCACAGCCTAAACACAGGCACCACTGTTCTTGGTAACTACAAAGTTACAGAAAATCTGCTAAATGTCCAACATAACTGAACATTAAACACTAACATAACTAACAACATCTTTCCCTTAACATTTTACAAATAAAATAACACTTTAACCCCTAAATTTACTCTCCTACTGCAGTCCCTTGCAAAGCATGCTGGGAACTACAGATCCACTGCCCAGTCTGTTCGTTTCACACATGTTTAATTGACTGGAAGTATGATTTGAGTGCTATTAACAACAGTGAAAGTTCTTTTTTTTGAGTGAAGATGGATTGAATTTTAGCGGTGTTCATCGCCAAGTAATTTACGCTACACACCTAACCTGCTCCGGAGCATGTTTTATTCTGGGTTAGAGATTGCAAATGCAATCCCACACTGGACCAATCAACTGTGAGTAGAGTGACATGTATCTGATGCAATAAAGCCACTCCCTGTTTTGCTCCAAATTAAAGCAGTTTATTTTGAAAAAAACTTTATAGAGACATGCTCATCTTTTGCTAATTATTTATAATATTATATGATTTATAATTACTTTTAATTCATATAATATATTCATATGATTATTATATTAATTGACAAGTAATATTAAACTGTGCTTTTAAATGAATATAAATATAATACACTTATTATATAACAAAACCTAAAATTAGAAATTAGTTTGAGTAGGGGAAACTCAGATTAAACAAATTAGTTCAATTAAATGACATTTTATGGGTTTAAAACTTTTCTTTTCAGTCCAGGAAACTGACACTTCAATAATCTGATTTGTTTAATTGTTTTGAGTTTGAAGAACTTGTTTCTTTTAATTTAGACCATCTAAATTTACCTGAAACTTGGCTGGGATTTCTATTTCACAGCATGCTTTACCACTTGAAAGGGAGAATGAATGCTATCGTCATGATGACGAGTGGAGTATGAGCTTAGTTTGAGAACAGGTATATGTTAAATGTTCTATATCGCTGTACTCTTTCAGCCATGGGCGTCACTAGGCCCCTTTTAGGTTCAGCCCCCCCTAAAAAACAAGTGAGTAACCTTTAAAACATATGAAGCTTGTGGGAGGCTTCGGCTTGGTCCCGTCTTTTAGTATGCGTGTTCTTCAATCCGCAGCAGTGCCAAGTAGAGCGCACGTCAGAAGCAGAGGTGTGTGCATTCATCTGAGCCTCATTGGTCTGTCACCGCTCGTCAATGTCAAAATATTTGAGAAAACCAATCAAATCCGAGGAGGCAGGCTTTATGTTCACACAGAAGCTCGTGAGGCTGAGCGCAAAGTTTAGCAGCGTGACTCGACGTCAATTGCAAGATATGTAAGTAGCTATACTAAACATTTCATATTTGACAGCAGCTTCTTACAAAAATATTCAGGCAAATGTATAAACTATTGTCTCGCCATTTTGAATTGAAAATAGCGTTATGTGATTAATAATGTAATTAACAAACAAGAAATATCAACAAAGCCATTTATAAGATTAGGCATGCGATAATATGCAATGATATTGAATGTATACATATTGTAAATTCATATAATTTTAATTTGTAGCCTTTAGTAGCCTAAATAAATAAATAAATAAAAATTCCAGCCTGTATTGGGCATAAGATTAGTAATGAATGTGTGCATATTGTGAATAAATTTAATAAACTTAGTTACCTAGCTTTCCTAGTAGCCTTCGGTAAATTAACGTGTCTACGAAAATTATTCACAAAACACATAAATATCAATTATGTTTACTTTCTTCACTTATGAAAATGGAAAAACTGTACCAGTCAAATTTCAGCTTTAGGAGGGGAAGAGACAGGGCAAGATAAAAACAAAGAGAAAAAGAGAGATGTGGAGATAAGAAGAAAGACGAATAATCTACTGCCCACTGACATGGTTTTCAAATGCAAAATGCACATATGTAAATCACAGAAATCTAAATTTTCTGGGGGCATAACTTCCTCACATTTGTGATATCAGTGAATATAAAACCTTGCCTACATTCCTGTGTACGTTTAAGGAATGTACAATATGGTCATGCAATACGGCATTAATATTTGTTTTATAAGTAATATTAAACAGCCGATATCCTAGTGATATGCATGCTAATAAGAAACCAGCTAATAGTGGGAATTGAGTTAAATATATGAAGTAGCCTAACTTACTTTCAAGACTTAATTCAAGAGCAATTGAAATGTATGAGTGCAAAACTGCTTGCTTAAACTTTGAATGTCTTAACTTAATGCATGCATAATGCTCTTAAACAAAGTATAGTCATTTGAGGTCTTTGTGAACCTAAAATTAATAAGCCTATTTCTTTGATTCACACCATGCATTGATATGCATTGATATATAGTCAGATATTTTCTTTCAGCTGCCTTCTCAAACTTTTGGTATTATGGTAATTTTCAAAATGATCTCTTAATCTTCAAAACACCCACTTCTCACTCGCGAGAAGTGAATCAAAATGACACTTTCCATGTTCTGTGAGTTCCTTTAGAGTTAATCGCAAACTCTGGATCAAACCTGAGTTGACAGAGAACATTTATACCAAGCTTTACGAGACCAGGTTGGATTTATCTGGATTTGTAAACCTACTCTGAACCTCAGAGTTTGTTCAGCTATATTCATGCAACAGACCTCTGATTCGGAACTACTTGAAACAAGGCGTAAGTAATTCCAGCCTTACTTCCTGCTCAAACCTATGTAGGTTTGTAACAAATTGGCATAATGCCCATCTAAGGTTTTCATTGTATGACAAACGGAATAAAAACGTACCACTTAGAAACGTCCTGCTCGAGTTGAGCTTCATGGTTCGGGTTGATCTACTCTGGCTCGAAATTAAACAGTAAAACTGACACCTCTTCATATCACTGTGTATACAAATGTAAAGTAAAACATTTTGATATAGTAATGAGTGTTTTGTTACTGATGTTCACTGTAAGTGTTAGACCAATCACAACAGACTGGGATCAGAGAAAAGGGGGAAAAAAGGAGAGGTATAGGTCGGATGACCCGATACTTTATCAAACCTTTTCAGCTGCAATGTATATTGTGAAAAAAAGTGTTTTTTGAGCTTGGATGCATGTAAATCTGTTGTAGGAAACCTCCAAAACAACATTAAAAACTGTAAAATAGTGCATATGCAAAGCCAGTTACAGATGAAGTAATGTCCAAGATTTTTTAATAAATGTGTTAGTAACCCTTATATTTTGTCAGCTGGAGTGATGCAGGCAGTGGTCAGTGACTATCACTGTCTGGGTGTAGTTGGCGCTAGGTGTGGCACAAAGTCAGTTTGGAAGGGAGAGTAACACAAATTAGTTGCATCTGTTGTTTGTTAACGTGTTGCCAGAGGAAAGGCTTAGATTAAACCATTTTTAAATCATATGTATCTCATTATGATATTGTCAGCCTAAGCTTTGTCACGTCACTAATCCTGGTTTATTGAAAACAGTCCATTCACTGTGAATTTCATTGTGGAAATCCAATTTGATGGGTTTTATTTACCATAAAATATATTTAAATATGTTTAAATTTGATCTGTCACATACGTACTTTGTATACTCACCGGAACAATTTTTAATCAACTCCGTGATATGAAGTAATTTCACTGTTATCTTCTAAACAGAAAAAGGAAACAAACACGACAGAGTGATACACAGATATACACAAAATGAAACCTTACAACTGTACACTTATAAATAACATGAAAAATAAACCTCTTCACTTTCATTTTGTTGCTTGTTTGGTTCCTTTTTATTTTATATGATATTGCAGATGTTATTTTTCATGTTATCAAGTGTACAATTGAACAGCTACATTTTTTGCATCTTGAAACATATGTATATGTGCTGTATATCTCTGTGGTGTATGTTTCCAGTGTTTAGAAGAAAACTGAGCCTTTAAATCTCGTTTGTAAAAGCGTTATGAAGCATAACTAGTCCTCACTTTAGAGCTCACAAAAATAGTTAACAACTACTAAATGTTTTATATCTACCTGAATTAATCATGAATTACTGTAAGAATACATATTAATAAAGCATTTAATAACACAGTAACTATTAATATATGTCTAAATAATGATGTATAAATGTACATTTAAATAGTTTATTAATCATTTACTCACGCCCCTAAATGATCTTGTGAACAACTGACAACTTCTAATTAACTGGTTTGTAAATAATGAAATAATTAATAAATTATAAATTGATCATTAATAAAATATGAAAATACAATTATTAAACACATTATATATGTATAAGTCAAGAATAAAGCATGTACAGCTGTATTTATAAACTGTTTATAAAAACGGTTAAGTTTCATGTCTATTAATGCTTTAGATGATGAATTGACTATTTACTTATGCTTAACTAATGATTCATAGTGCGAGTTATTATAAAGTTACCAATGTCTTGAATCATTTACTTCTACACTGCGCGCTCCTTTAACAATAACAACAAATACAAATTTGCATATTACTGTAAACAGTGGCACTAGAGTTATTGTCAAATATATTAAACTAGTCATATGTTTCCATTATCCACCAATGGCATGTCATTAATCATTGAGAATCATAAGTTCCCTCTGTATGTAATTAACCTCACTGACAGCTTCACATCCTAAAGCTTTGTCTCACATGGGAGGAATTTAGAGTCAGTCTTTTGTGCACATATACACCTTTCATCTGCTGTATGAACAGCCCTTTGAGATATTACGTGCCTCAAGGAAATGCTGAACATTAACCATGTATAGTTTCACTTCACTGCTTAAATGTGCATTCAGATCTTCTGTGATCTACAGGATCTATGAGTCCTATAAATCATACAAAAAAGGGCTGTTTACGCATCTTCTGAAATGGTACAGCATCACCAGATCCAAAAACAAGTGAAAAAGATCAGGAGCGGATAGAAGATTGCTTACGCACTTGTACGCTATCTTGATCATCAAACATTTAACTGTTACCGAATTAAATGTTGAATCCACAAAGTGGTATTTGAAAGTCTTTGGGGGTGTTGATGGAATTGATCTACAAAACATTTTTTTTCCATCAAATTGAATAATCATTACATATTTTAATTGATTAAGGATGGTTCAATTATTCATTTAAAATATGTAAGGATTATTAAATTTTATGGAATTTTACTATAAATTGAAATGCGAAAATCCTTTTTTCATTTGCAATGCTTCATGGTATTGTTGATCTTTCCCTCATTAAATTCGATAAGTACACAGTCTTGTACTTTTCCCTTTGTTGAGAAAATAATTTTACACAATATTTTCTTTAAAAAAAACATTATTTTTGTTATGGACAGGTAAGGTAATTAATGCAACAGGCATAGCTCCAGGTCATAAAGGGTGTGCCGAAATGTACCCAATGCTACAACAGAAATGAACCCATAACCCAGGGATGTCCAAACTCGGTTCTGGAAGAGTTTAGCCTTGAAGTTTCCAGTATGCCTAGTATACCTTGATTAGCTAGTTCAGGTGTGTTTAATTGGGGTTGGAGATGAACTCTGTAAGACAGTGGCCCTCCAGGAACAGGATTGGACACACCTGCCCAGACCCTACCCCACACCCTAACAGGCAGCTTTCGTGACTTTGCAATTGTAAAGTGTTTCAGAACGCCCACTACCTTTCAGAACGCCCACTACCTTTCAGAACGGCCAATACCTTTCAGAACGGCCAATACCTTTCAGAACGCCCACTACCTTTCAGAACGCCCACTACCTTTCAGAACGCCCAATACCTTTCAGAACGCCCACTACCTTTCAGAACGCCCACTACCTTTCAGAACGCCCACTACCTTTCGGAACGGCCATTACCTTTCAGAACGGCCAATACCTTTCAGAACGCCCAATACCTTTCAGAACGGCCACTACCTTTCAGAACGCCCACTACCTTTTGGAACGGCCATTACCTTTCAGAACCCCAATACCTTTCAGAACGCCCACTACCTTTTGGGCAGCCATTACCTTTCAGAACCCCAATACCTTTCAGAACGCCCAATACCTTTTGGAACGGCCACTACCTTTCAGAACGCCCACAACCTTTTGGAACGGCCATTACCTTTCAGAACGCCCATTACCTTTCAGAACGCCCACTACCTTTCGGAACGGCCATTACCTTTCAGAACGCCCAATACCTTTCAGAACGCCCACTACCTTTTGGAGCCATTACCTTTCAGAACGCCCACTACCTTTTGGAACGCCCACTACCTTTCAGAACGCCCGCTACCTTTCAGAACGCCCACTACCTTTCAGAACGCCCAATACCTTTCAGAACGCCCACTACCTTTCAGAACGCCCACTTCCTTTTGGATCTCCCACTACCTTTCGGAACGCCCACTACCTTTCGGAACGCCCACTACCTTTCGGAACGCCTACTTCCTTTTGGATCTCCCACTACCTTCGAACGGCCAATACCTTTCATAACGCCACTACCTTTCAGAATGGCCACTACCTTTCGGAATGGCCATTACCTTTCAGAACGGCCACTACCTTTCAGAACGGCCATTACCTTTCAGAACGGCCAATACCTTTCAGAACGCCAATACCTTTCAGAGCAGCCATTACCTTTCAGAGCAGCCATTACCTTTCGAACGGCCACTACCTTCGGAACGCCACTACCTTCGAACGCCAATACCTTTCAGAACGGCCACTACCTTCGAACGCCCACTACCTTTCGGAACGGCCATTACCTTTCAGAATGCCCACTACCTTCGGAATGGCCATTACCTTTCAGAACGGTCATTACCTTTAAGAATGGCCATTACCTTTCGGAACGCCCACTACCTTTCAGAACGCCCACTACCTTCGAACGCCATTACATTTCGGAACGCCATTACATTTCGAACGGCCACTACCTTTCAGAATGGCCATTACCTTTCAGAAGGGCCAATACCTTCGGAACGCCATTACCTTTCAGAACGGCCACTACCTTTCAGAACGGCCACTACCTTTCAGAACGGCCATTACCTTTCAGAACGGCCACTACCTTTCAGAACGGCCACTACCTTTCAGAACGGCCATTACCTTTCAGAACGCCACTACCTTTCAGAACGGCCACTACCTTTCAGAACGGCCACTACCTTTCGGAACGCCCACTACCTTTCAGAACGCCCACTACCTTTCAGAACGGCCATTACCTTTCAGAACGGCCACTACCTTTCGGAACGGCCATTACCTTTCAGAACGGCCACTACCTTTCGGAACGCCTACTATCTTTCGGAACGCCCAATACCTTTTGGATCTCCCACTAACTTTCGAACGGCCACTACCTTTCGATGGCCACTACCTTTCAGAATGCCCACTACCTTTTGGAACGCCCACTGCTTTTCAAAATGCCCCCTACCTTTCGACACGCCCATTAAAACTCAAGAGACGATCATGATGAACTACATCAATAGATGACAGTGCAACGTCTAACACCATTATGATATCGATACTTAAAGTACAGAAAGAACAGCACTATAATAACCACTGAATGCGCCTTTAATATAAATGACGCATTGGATTAACATGGTTAGCAATAATCACATTTTGTGACATTTTTCAAATGATAAAAAGTACAGGGCAAATGACTTCCATTTCACCATAGATTGCACTGATTTGCAAGCGATATTGCTTAAGTATCCCATTTGTAATATAAAATGTGTTTGTCTCTAAACACAAGAAGTTCTTCTCATCCTTCACATCCAACCAAGCTATTTAAAATAAGCAATCTGTTTATCCAACATTTCACTGAATGCACTCATTATTCATTATCTTTTATCTATTGAATAATGAAAAATCCAGTCATCCATCAGAAAGCGTCTTTGTTTTGGGCTGTGAGTAGAATTGTGTAAATGTTTCAGTTATTAGGAAATTATGCATTTTATTCTAGGCCAATGCGAACAGTCTAGAGAGAGTGAACTCTTCACACAAATCAAAAAAATATAACTTGACAAACCAAAGGTACATTGCTGCGAAAAGAGTAATTTATAAGTTACTGCAGCTCATTCCAGGTGACAGATACGTTTCACTTCTTGCCACTGCCCTCATTGCGTCTACACTGTGTCTACGCTGTGTTCAGCTCTGCACTCATTTCCCACCAGTATTTGTTGGTCTACCACTGTTGCGCTGTGCTGTTGTACTCTTTCTAATGTTAGCAGCCTGTTTGAAGAAACATCCTGCCTTTATTAATATATCAGTAGAGGAGAAATAGGCCTGTTCTTCAGAAACTCAAACAGGGCTGCAGTGTTCTACCAAAAAAACAACAACACATCTACACAGAACACCAGCTCTTGGTAAATTACATCAGTGTTTTTGTGACTTCCTCCCAATGGAGCAAAGATTGACTTGAGATTGAATATTAAGCTGTTGGATGAACATGTGTAATGTTCTCACAAAATGAAAGGATCACTCATTATGAGTTTCAAAGCCAATGGCTCACACAAGATCTGCAGAGGGGCACGGTGCATGAGAACAAAACAAATATGTTTGTCTGCGAATTAATACAAAATAAAAACCTGCCAAATGTTTCTTCTGTGGGGCTCTAATGGAAGAAATTGTTGAAGCAGGCAGCCAGCGGTTGCATTTTTTTCTTGTTTGGATTATAATGTCAACGCACGCTGCGGCTCACGCTCAGAAAATTAGCCCGATAATTCATAAAGCGTTCGGGGTGCGACTCGCCCGCATTGCCCTCGTTTGAGGTAAACATGACGAGAGACATCAATGACACTGTGCTTTAATCTTTCTGCTGATTAATTCCACCCTCACCTGAAAAAAAAAAAAAAAAAACGAGCTAGTTAAGGAAACTTTTTTCCTCCCCCTTTGCGGTTTCAAAATAGCTGATGCAAAATAATGAATCTGGGCTTAATTAGCAAGAGCTACTTTCACAGGAGATAAACAAGTAAATGATTAAATCCGTTGATGGTCTTGTTGGATAGAGTCTGCCGCATCCGATCTCTGTTGCCATGGAGACAGACGGTGACTCTGCCGGTTTCTCTCCGTTCAGCACGTTCGTTGGATCGTTTCAGGCGATAGTTGCAGATACCTGGCTGCGGCGCTCAGCGAGCTCTCTGCTAAAAACAAGAGGTGTGAAATACACAACATCGATCGCACTGTTACGGGCAGATACTCTCTGATCAAATGACAGGGTGACATTCAGATTTTATTCAGAAACTGCCTTTTTCTTCTCAAGACCTCAAGCAAAACAGACAAAAAGACAGAGCTGGGCTGAGATTATAGAACAGCAGTTATTGGAAAAAAAGCTTCTGCATTACCATGTTTTGCATCTTTATTTTCGTCACTCGGTATGTCATATACATGGAATATATGACATACATATAGTTTTGACATCTATTATATTTTTTCTTCTTTACAGTAGAGAAACAACATTGAGATGACACACTATTTGGTTTCTAAATTGAAGCTTTTGTTAAATAGTGGCATATAAATCCTTTTCAGTACCTCTCAAGATCAACATCCCACCAAAGTCTTCATTCTCTCACATCTATTCACATTGTGTCGTCAGTAATGCAGTGTTTTAAATTCAGTTGTCAGTAGTTGTAGTACTTCACAATGCAGTAAAATAGTTCCAAAAGTAAGTGTCTTGCACAAGCGGGGACGTCGCAGCCCCATCCACAGGAACATGGAGTTTACAAAGCAATGTTTTAATTTATCCAATCAGCTCCTGGGGTATGTGAGGCAGGCCACACCTCTAATCCCGTTGGAAAAGGAGCTGTCTTTTTCGCCCCCCACAAATGGGGTTTGTAAACCGTCCCCTTGCTGCGCTTCCTCCTCTCCTCCGTTAGCCTTAGACAGCAGGTTGGCGGTGAACTGCGTGGTTTTGCCCCGATCCCGGTACGCTCGTAGAAATTACAGTCTTTGCTCTTCTGGAGCTTGTGCCTGATCCCAAGGCCGTTGTGTAGGTAACAAGGCTTTTGTGTTTGATTTGGCCCCTTGACATCAGTGCAGACTCGGAGCAGGTAAGTGTCTGTGGATCCTGCACCATCGCAGAGGAGCTGGCAAGTGATCGGCTGGAATTTGCCACAGCCTCAGGATTGATTAGGTTGTAGCTGGAAGCTCCCCTACCCCTGTTGTGCAGCTTGTTCCCGCCCCCATCCCCAAAATCAGGTCCCTGAACGGAGGGGATAATGGGTACGGAATGGGCTCGGAAAGAAGGGGGAGGAAAGGTCGTTCCCTGGTCAAGACGAGTGCACGGAACATCGGTGTAGCCCATCTTTCCTTTAGAATGGGCGGAAAGCATTATTTGCATATTCAAATTGCAACGGCTTTGTTGATTGCTGTCCGAGTGAGACTGGCACCTAGAGAGCGAGAAACCGAGGGAATTAGTACTTACATCTTTTTATCCACTGATTTTATCCATTACACATGAAATGAAGTGCTCAGCCACTGAGAAAAATAATAAAATTGAAAATTAATTTTATAGCCTAACAAAAAAATAAAAATAAAACAATCACAGCGGAGATAAAATGATTTCAAGGTGGTGGGAATTTTGAATCTCAGTGTAATTATGTATAATCAGCAGCTTCGGCCGTGTGCCTGTGGCAGGGTACCTGCAGGGTTTTTAAATTCAAATGTAAGGCTTTTTAAGGCTTTTTTTTTTTTAAAGATCTGTACAAATTAAATTAACATCATATGGATGGGGTAGAGGAAAATCTATCTATGACTGTAAACACCAAGATCTTAACTAGAACTTTATAGTTAAAATAATACAGGTTCCTCACATTTCATATCTCAATTATAAATCATTTTAAAATATTAAATATATATCAAATATTTAAAATAGTGTGTGTGTATATATAGATATATATACTTTTCTTGTATCATTTAATTATTTAAGAGTTCTTATGAATTATGAAATATGATACAACTGAACTTAAGACTTTTTAAGGTGCCTGATGTTGTGGCATAAGTCATGATTAAACAAAAGTAGCAACAGATCTTCTCTTCCGTATTGTGAACAAGCATGCGCACACGTCCTGAAAAGTGAAGCCAAAGTGCCTTGATCGCTGCCCTCCATGTATTCTAATTGGACGCGAGACAAATTAAACAATCAAGTGACATTTTCCAAAGATGGTTTCTGTAATTTTAGGCATGGAATGCTTTCATTTGAATTTGCAATGTGGGTGACTGTACTGGAGAAGTCCTGCATACGTCACCAGAGAGAACTCTGTTTGTTTTCAATAAAACATCCAGATATGATGTTTTGATTACGAAGTCCACCCCCCCCAAAAAAATGCACGGATGAAGTTTTATCAAAGCCAGTGTATCCCTCACACAGAATTATGAGATTATGAAGACCACGCAACTTCATTTAGCTGTGGTTTTGATCTGCAGGAGGAGACTTCTTATCGAATCCAACATACCTTGTGGTGAGAGAGCAAAACATCTTTTGGTTTTTTGCTGGGTGACTGTTGTGAAGTAACACTCAGATCTTGCGACGTGACCTGAGTGGTTTATCTAGGGTTTGTCAGATGTAAAATCATAGGAAATATTGTGGCTTTCTCAATACTGAGGTTCAAACTGGCATAGTTATCACCCTCTAATCTAAACCTTGTCATGATGACATTTAAATACAGTTTTGCGGAACACCAAATCAGATACATAAAAATTTTTATGTTTTGTCATTTCCCAGAAACCCAGCTCATCTAACCACAGAGTTATTGTCTGACATCAAAGACTGTTAAATAACAGGGCTTAAATAATTGAGCCCTATAACACAATGCATGGGTATTAAAAGTGTATTCTAGCTGCAGGTTAATCCGGCAGATCTCAGCAAATCAAAACAATATCTAAATATAACTGCACCGATGGCACACACTGTTTCAATCCATATTTCATCTCTGACAGGTAAATATGTGTCTTTGCAGACGTTTTTTTTTTGAAAACTGACAACATTCTGTGGGGGTCCTGCTGTCATAGTGAAGGGGATAAGCGAGCTGTGCATGCCCATCTCTCTCTCTCTTCCCCCTCTCCTCACTTTTTTTTCCTCCATTAGACTGGAGGGTGTCTCCATGGCAACAAGAGAGAGGTTCGGGGATGGTGTTGGTGTTTTAAAGCAGTTAAGTCTAGAAATAGGTCAGTTCAGCCCCAGCCTGTCTCTCTCTGGGCCGGCCAAGACTGGCCTGAGAAAGGTTTAGAAAGGCTTATCAATATTTAATTAATCAAGAATAATAATAACAATAGCTGAATACTGTGGACCCCTATAGAGGGATAACCCACTGGCTGTGCTTTCAGACACAAGCTTAAATTAATTAAGCAAAAGTCAAGCTACCCCTGAAAAAAAAAAGAAACTCATAAAAAAAAACACAGAGATCCCTGCTGCTGACACGCTGGGAAAAAGAAAACCCCCTTCTGTAAGCGTGTTAGTACGTTTGTGCTTGATCACAGCCCTTAAATGAGTCTCCAAGCTCAAAGCTGCACTGTTTAAGAATGTAAATTATGGAAAGAGGTCAAATAGAGAGAGTTCGGCAGTGAGTTTACAAGTCACTGAGAAGCTAGATCAAGTTGGCATGGTAATGAGAACATTGCTTGGAAATTGAAAAGTAAAGGGGCGTTCACACCAAGGACGATAACTATAACGCGAAAGATATAGTTCACAAAATCGTTCAAAAATAGAATAGTTGGAATCACTTTCAGAATGGTGTTTTCTAACTGATGAATGGTAAAAACCATGACAGCCAATCAGAATCCATCCTGCTTTTAAAGAGCTTGAGCAATTAAAGTGACACAACTGCAGCGCGTTATTGTCCGCTGGTGTGGGCACTAATATAGTTATCTTTATAGTTATATGGTGTGAACGGACCTTAAGTGTTTCTCGTGCATATACACCCTACTTAACTGAAGGACATTATTCCTGCCATGGGCTCTGTCAATATTGTATGCATGTTCTGTAGAAATCTCACTTCACTGAGGATCTGGTTTCTGGACAAGGTCAATATGAAATAATTCAGTCTTTATGGTTTTTATTCATAACATATGTGACCCTGGACCACAAAACCCGTCATAAGCCAAATAACCAGTCAAAGCTGCATAAATAGGCTTTCCATTGATGTATGGTTTGTTAGGATAGGGCATTATTTGGCCGAGATACAACTTTTTGAAAATATGGAATCTAAGGGTGCTAAAAAAAAAAATCCAAATATTGAGAAAATCGCCATTAAAGTTGTCCAAATGAAGACCTTAGCTATGCATATTACTACTAATAATACATTTTTTGTATATTTATGGAAGGAAATTTACAAAATATCTTCATGGAACATGATCTTTACTTAATATCCTAATGATTTTTGGCAAAAATCGATAATTTTGACCCACAAATATACCCATCCAGGTTTTGTGGTCCAGGGTCACATATATGGGTGTTTCTTTAATAATGGGGACCTTTGGTCCTGTGAATACTGTGGCTGAGATAGCTCAACACTCTGTAACTGAAGAAAACATGCAAATATAAAACACACCAGCAAATTCAGAAAACATCTTCATCAGTTTGACAACATATGTGCTGTTAATACTCACAACTCCAAAATACAGTAACGAGCCGCGAATATTCGAAAACCAACATGTGAAAAAATAAATTAATAAAGAACCAGGTTTGTCACTTGTTGGAGGCTCCTTGAAACCGTGCTATTTGCAGCATGTTTCTGTATTTGCTTGTGTTGTGAGTATTTCAAGCTAATGGAGATGTTTTCTTAATTTACTGGTGTTTTTCATTTGCAGCGTGTTGAGCTCTCTCAGCCACCATATGTGAACCTTGTACTTGTTTATCAATGTCAAACAATGTTCAAAGGTTTGTGTTCAGTAAGATTTTTAAATGTTTTTGAAAGAAGTCTTTTATGCTCACCAATGCTGTGTTTATTTGATTAAAAATACATTGTAACAGTACTATTGTGCTGTATTATTACAATTTAAAATAACAGTTTCCTTTTCTTTTTTTCTTCTATTCATTGTTGAATTTTCAGCAGCCATTTTTTTTTACAAACTCTTTTTCTGACCCAACAAATGTAATTTCCATCACATTTCAGATGATGACGAAAATAATAGTGAATGTTTTTATATATATATATAACTAGCCTTTTATGTATCAATAGTGCACACAATTTCTTTTTTTTGGCATAATTTAACAATAGTACATCGTGATTGGTTTATGTCATCTGTTTGTTTAGATAATTTAAGTTTTAACAATGCAATTCATATTTTTAGAATAGTTTTTTTATATTTTAGGGAAAGTCTGGTCTAAAACAAGAGTAATACAATATATTCAAAAATAAATAATGAAGGCATGGTAAAAGGTTTCCAAGGAAAATGGTCAGTTTTGATTAAAAAAAGTAATAATCAAACCCTAGAACATAAAAGTGACCCTTAAGAATCTGATAAAAATAATCAACACTGTGCTTAGAAGTATTGCAGGTGGAGCTTATAAACATAAATCATGGCAAGTGTGCTAGTCATTTTACACTATTTTTTTTTTTGCATTTTATTACTCACCTTCTCAAAGATTGTGGCATCACCTCATTGACCTCCACCTCCTGGAGATGTTTATAGGAATGAAGAGAATCTCGAGATCCTCCACAGAGATGATGGCCCGCTCTAGAGATGGGCGGGGTCCACTTTGAGACAGCTCGATAATTGGTTACCTTGTGTTTTAGGGCGGGGCTTGAGGAGAAGGAGCAGCTTCTGTAGAAACACACAGATCACAGATTATTCCAAAAATTTGATACAAGTTACCACATGGCTCAAATGCTAGAATTCTAGATAAATAAATGCTATTCAATGACTACTGTGGGAATAAAAGAAATGTTAATTATCATGGTTGTTACTAATTGCAATTATAAAAAATGTTTTTAAGTGGTTCGTTTTTTACGTTAACATATGGTGCCATATTGAAAGCTGATTAGATTTCTTCCTCCAATGCTTTCACTTCTGTGGAAAGGGACAGAGTGTCAGAAGTTTTACAATAGATTTGAAGCTCTGGGAAAGTACCTGCAGCGCTTCCCCATGGAGAGACTGCGATTATGATTTGGGAGGGAGACTTTAGAGCTGCTGAGAACTATGCTGGCCGCCTGTGGAGATGAGAAACCATGGGCTCTTCTGCTCTGTAGAGACGAACAGGAAATAAAATATATTATTGCAAGGGAACAGAACTATAAATGGATGACCTCACTGATGATCATTTCTATGCATATACTTTTCTATCCATGTCCGAATGTTTCATGGGTGAGAAAGTTAGAAAGTGAGAAAGTTGGATGAGTGGATGCACAGAAGTGCTGGCTAAGATGTTAAAGATGTTAAAGGCTCAGTTCATGAATATTAATTAGGTTATGCAAAAAAACATTTAAATGATCTTTCATGGTTTTGATTAAACAGATCTGGTCAAGTTTGTAGTCAAATTTAAAATGTAAACATAACATTGTTTTTAAATAATTCTATGGACATTTCTAATCACAATTTCAATAGCACATTGCATGGCTATTGAAGTTATCATTACACGCACAAGTTATCATTACACACTGGGTTGAGAGAGCAATCACTCTTCCTAACCAAATTCACATGCCTGAATAATTTTGTGACATTTAATTTGACAACTTCATTCTTGTATTCATTCTCACTGTCTGGCCAGGACTGTGTAGGTCAGTGGATGAATGCATGGATCAGCGACTGGGGCTTGAATATGACATGTTAGTCCAGCGGTGAGATTTTTCAGAGTCCGTCCTAATATAAGTCCAAATTGCAGCTGAACAGTAGTGTACATTCACTACATGTATGGGTTCGGTACAAAGTATGTTATGCTAACCAAGGCTGAATTTATTTTATCAAAAATGCAGAAAGAAGAGTAATAATATAAATGATTACATTTTAATATATTTTCATTGCTTTGATGGCAAAGATGAATGTCCAGAAGCGATTAGTCTAGTTTTCTAGCAGAAATCATTCTAATGTGCTGATTTAATGCTCAAGAAACATTTCTAATTATTATCAATGTTGATAGTGTTTTTTGATTATTAGAAAGCTGAAATGAAACTTTGACAGAAATCTGTAACAGTATAAACATCTTTACTGGTATTTTTGATCAATTAAGTGTGTTCTAGCTGAATTAATTTCTTTCACTTTTGAATGGTAGTGATATGAGAAATGGGAATGCACTTGGTTGCATTTTGTTTCATGACTAGAACGGACTGGCTTTCCATCAATGATGGCAACTGCAACAACCACTCAGCAAAACATTACAATCTAATTCCAGTGCCAGATTGCCACTTATCATAACACACTAACAAAATAAAAACTCCTGCTCTGTAATTAGAGATGCTTCCTCTGTATTATACACATCCCTGCCACAAGCAAGTGGTGTGAACACGACTAGCCATCAATTACATGTATGATTACTCTTGTGCTGTACAGAATCTCATCTCACGGACAGATAAATGTAGGAACACACATGCACAGGCCAAAGACAAAATAAAGGGATCATGAACTCCAAAGAGAGGCCGCATATAAATGTTCACTCTGTGATATACAGGCCCCCCAGTGAGGAAAAGCCACTTTAATTAGACTTTACATTTAAACTGCAGATTAAGCAAGACACACTCTGATTATTCTCCCTTTTCAACTATCCCAGTCAGGAATTAATCCCAGACAAGATTACATTAATGAATTTCTAATGTATTTTTCTGTCCCCCTTAAAATTAAAGCCATTATCTTACTACAACCCAGCACATTTCAAGAACAGCCCGCAATAAGTATCCCGTACCTCCCAATGTCGCCTGAGCAGGAAAAGACAGTTGATAATGCGGTTATTCCAGTTAGTGAAATCTCCCTCCCTCTGCTTGTCCTGTGGAACATCATTAAAACGATTGAGTTTGACTTTAAACTAGTTTGGGGCCTTACAGCTGAAAAAGCATGTCTTTCTAACACTGCTGCTTCCTTGGGGACCTGTTAGCATTGTTCTTCTTTCCAACAAGAAAATTGGATGATTTCTGACCACCCTTTCATTGCCTTAGCAGGGTGAGAAAAATCAGAGGAAGAGAAGCAGAACTGCAGTGTGGGGGTTGTATGAAACGTGCAGAATTCAAGTGAAGTCTAAAGAAAAGATTGGAGCTCCCCCTTTCAGCCTTAAATTAATTTTATAGACGTCTGCTGCAAGCTCAGCAGATTTTTGTGACGATTATATAAGCGGTCCAATTAAAGGTTTTCTGTGCATGCTTGAATTAGCAAGAGTGACACTGAGCTGATAACGCTACTCCCTGTGTCATTTACGCACTATATGCACTTTTGTGCAAATGATTTTGGATTAGAAGCATCTGTTAATGTAAACCATTGGGAATAATTGAGGCTTGATTCTTCACTCTCATTGGACGTGACAGTGCACATGGGAACGACATGGGATAATGACAAAGAATAGCCAAGTGGCACCAGAGAGAGTCTGATCTTCCAGTTTGGATAATGCAACTCTATTCATCTAGTTCTTCATCAGCAAGGTGGCTGGCTGCCTTTGACTGTTGCATCAGATAGATGCAGTGTTTACTCCCCGAGCTGCATGCAGTGTTATTTCTGTCAGCTTGAGGGATCTTCGGAGCAGGTGGGAAAGCAGTAAAGCCGTGGAGGGCATCATTCCTTCAGCTGCCTGCTGGCCAATTGTATTCATTACTGGTGGCTGTTATGCACAGGGGACTTTATTTCAATCTCCATAACAGCACATGTGGGTGGCTTGATTTTCGACCGTACATGTATATATTTGGCATACGCATGGGTGCGGAGATGTAGGCTTTTTTTTCGGATAAGTGATCATTATGCACACTGTCAGCACATATGTGGACATGATGCAAATTGTTCTCGGAAACATAAACAAACGGCAGCTGTGAGATGTCACCTTTTGAGGCTGGAGGGTGCTCTCGAGTCTGGGGCTGGATTTAGACATGAGACCCGAGGCATTGACAGTACAGTCCCTCAAGTTGCGAATTTCAGTCAGATGGGCTCTGTGCTTCTCTCTTTGTCTCCTGCAAAGAGTTAATACATTTTTAAACCACAAAATTTCAATTTGTGCAATGAGATGTCAATGACAGAAAAGAGAAAAGCAAAAAATATTTTGTTACTATAGTTTAAAACATACAAATCCTTAGAAATGTACCCTTTGTATTCAAACTGATTTCATATGATTTTAAATTTTTTTACAACAAATATCTTGTTTACGCATGTAACCCCCCGTGCCCTGAAGGAGGGAACGGAGACGCCACGTCGGAGACTGACGAATAGGAATCTCGCTGGTGAGAGCCAATCTACTTTGAGTGTAACTAAACAAGCCAATGGACATTGGTATGCAATGATTACATGAGCTGCTTTTGCAACGCACCGTGGGTATAAAAGAGGCACAGGTGCTTGCATCAACTTTTTCGCTGAGGAGTCGAGTTGGTGAACTGGCACCCCAGCGAGGCCCAGCGTCTCCGTTCCCTCCTTCAGGGAACGAGGGTTACATATGTAACCGAGACATTCTCATTCAGTCAGTCACTTCTGACACCACGTCAGAGACCAATGAATAGGAATCCCTACCAAAGCACCACGGCCTCTGCCCCCTTCTAGTGCCCTTAAGGTGAGAGCACAGGAGGAAACCGGCTCTTCATGTAGGCTATAGAATCTAGCGAATATGTTGGGTGTCGCCCAGCCCGAGCTCTACAGATATATGCCAGCAAGGCGCCACGTGCCAGCACCCAGGAGGATGCAACATTTCTAGCAGAGTGTGTTGCACCCTGAGCGGACAGGGCACACCTTGTGCTTGGTAAGCCAAGGCGATGGCATCCACTATCCAGTGGGCCATCCTCTGCCTGGAGACAGCCTTTCCCTTCTGCTTGCCTCCATGACAGTTAAAGAGTTGATCTGAGGTCCTGAAGCTTTGTGTTCTATCCACGTACAGTTGCAGAACACGAATGGGACTGAGGAATCTGATTTTCGGCGGCCCGGGAAAGCATAGCCATCATCTCCCGATCCGTATCGGGTACAGTCGACGCCCCCGGAAAAGGCCCCTGCACTGACATGTCATCTCCAGAGGGGTCTGACCCTCCCTCCGCAGCGATGGACATCTGATCGTCAAGAGAAGCCCTGAACGACACGGATGGTGCACACGTGGGCAGCCCACCGCGTTTCAACGGCAGCTCTACTGGCTGCTATGTGCAGGAGGAGTAAGGGTTCCCTGGGGGTTGGTTCCCTGGTTAAGCGCGCTCACCATCACCCTCAAATCACCCACGCTACCGCCAAGAAATAACCCTCTGTGGAGGGTTAGATCTAGGCAGAGACACGGGGATTCCACCCCTTGCAAGATGGAGTCTCGACCACAACTCCAAGATGGTCATGTTCTCACAGTGGGAACATGAATCATCCACCAATGCTGTCACAGTGTGCTGAACGCCCACACATGAGATACAGCGCTGGTGACCATCCCTCGGTAACCAGTAACCACCACACCCAGAAACACACAGAGAAGCAAGCTCTATCTGTGTATGCTCTTTCAGAAGGATGCTGTCTGTGGTGCTGATGCGCACAGGGGGAACGGTCGCAGCATCACAGACAGGGAAGTAGTGCAGCCTGACGTACGCGCTCTCTCTCACGAAGGCGCTCTCTTATCACCCGTAAGAATGGCTTTTTAGCACTTTCCACCTAGTGCATCGAACCAGCTGTGAGAACAGCCTTTGTGTTTTCTCTTATAAGCAAAAAAGATAGATAGTAAAAATACCACACAACCTGCTGCTGTGCCGTCACACCAACACCGACTGAAGAGATCCACTTTCTAAAAGGCAGGCTCAGTCAGTTCCATAACTTTGTAGAGTGATTTCAGGAGGCTCCGAGCGATAAGCTGATTTGATGCAAGCACCTGTGCCTCATTTAAACCTTCGCTGCATGGCATGAGCAGCTGGTGCAACCAATGCATTCCAATGTCCATTGGCTCGTTTAGTAGATTGGCTCTCGCTAGCGAGATTCCTATTCGTCTGTCTCCGACGTGGCGTCAGAAGTGACCGACTGAATAGGAACATGAATTATTCATTCAAAAATGTTATTACGTTTTTTAGGGGTGGGGGTTTACAACTTTAACTAACCTTGCTTTCTAATGAAAAGGCCAAATTATGTTTTTTGTGTGTGATTTTACAGCCCATGACAAATAAAGTGCATGTAAAAAAGCAATAAATAAGCATTGAAATTAGCTTTTTAGTTAAACATTTTTTTTTAAGAAATTATGATAAAAGATTATGCCACGCTACTTAATAATAATGTTTTCTTTTCAAGAATTACATATTTGTAATAGGAAGATGTCCAAGTCATTATAAATTTTTTTAAAGTGCCCCTATTACGGTTTTTCAAATATTCCCTTTAATGCAGTGTGTAATATAGCTGTTTGTGAATGTAAACGTTCTGTAAAGTCGACAGTGCTCGATAAATAAAGTTGTCTCCCAAAAAAGAAAAGACATTTGCATGATGCCTGCCTGTTGTATGTTGTCCACCCTGTCATTTAAAAAAAAATGTCATTTTACTGACGACTGCTTCTCACATTTCAATGCGGGATTCACAAAACGCTTGCTCTTGAAAGATGGGTCAGTATCCAGTTTATATTACCCAGCTTGCACCTCAGAATCACAACCTGTAAGTATGAATTATTGATGTATATATTTTCTACCGGTTGTTCAAAATAGGTAGTTTTGTGTTTTATATTGTGTAGGTCTCCAGTGTCCTTAGTAGGCTTGCTGCGATAGTCTGTAGTGCCGGTGTTACCGGCGTTCAGGTGAAACACCGATTACATCACTAGCCCTCCGAGGCACCGTCATTTTGATTTTTATAGTAATAAAAATAATAAATAAAATTATAAATAAAATAAATAAAAATAATAAAATAATTTAGTTCAGTTAGTGAACAGACACTACAATTAAAAACTAAATGTCGTGAGCTGAATGAAAGAGAGTACAGACACAGCAGGACTCATTTATCACGAGAGTGAAGAGCTGACAGACAAGATGATTAAGATATTTTTGTTGAAAAAATACAGCTCAGAAAGGCCTCCATTGGCAGCAAGACATCTTTAGTACCTTTTATGGGTCTTGTGAGTGCAATTTACATTGCTACAAATGGAGGCCTTTCTGAGCCATCGGATTTCAACAAAAATATCTTCATTTGTGTTCCAAAGATGAACGGAGGTGAGTAATAAATGACACTATTTTCATTTTTGGGTGAACTAAACCTTTAAGAATAATAGGCTAATGAACCCACAATTCAAGCAACCCGTCCTCGAATTGGTGCTAATTCTAAACCGAAAGTAAAATGAGCCCGGCCGCATCTGTCATTCATTCATGGCCGCACAGTCATTCATGGTGTGTGTCCAGTTTAGCGCGTTTTCAGTTCATGCCTATGGAAGCTTAACTTTAATAGGAATTCTTTGAAGACACTCGCTTTGCTCCACACCACTCCGTTATGAATGCCGTGCACATTTTACTTTTGTTTTAAAATGTGAAAAATGTCCTCACCGTCACATCCCTATTGCACCTTTATTGATACAGTTAATCATACAGTTCCCACATGTGGACTGCAATAAATTAGAAATATACACATCGTTTGTTAATGCTGATGGTGAGGAATTACAGTTGCAACAACTCATAATGTACCTCAAAATGAGTAGCGTAACACTGAGAATCATCATGCTGAAGTAGTCCTTGCGATGGAGGTTTGGGTTGAATATCTAGTTATTCCTATCCATCCAATTCATCATCGGTCTTGCGCTCAGATTGATATGGTAAAATCTATGTCTTTGTTACTGTCTTTACATTGTGTACAATCAGCTTTAGGAAGCCTCCGGACGGAGCTGAAGTTCAGTTAGGGTAAAGGGTGTTTAGCTTCCGACACACACTGTAAACGATCACAACAGAATGGGCCATCTGGCCAATCAGAGTAGAGTAGCTTGCGGAAAGGAGGGATTTAGAGAGACTGAATCATCCGTAGAGTAGTTTGAGAATCACTGAAAAATGTGGTGATGTGCACTGTATATTATGAAAAAATTTGATGCATGTAAACTTGTTGTAGGAGACCTCCAAAACTAAATTATGAGCCTTTAAAATAGCGTAACAGGGGCACTTTAATGTATCGTATTTTAAAATAAATGAACAGACAGGATAAACATAAGCATCATGACACTGATCCACAACATCTCTTCACAAACCAAAAACTCAAACTTGTTATTGTGTTGAAACAATGTTATTCTAGCACCCAAGGATGCTTTGGACTTTGGACTCACTTGTTTTTGCAGTAAAGAGCCATGCAAGCCACTCCCAGCAAGCTGATCCCCATGGCTATGCTGAAGATGGACAGAATCTGTCTCTGATAGGTTTCTGCACTCTCTGAAAAGACAGACAAGGACAGCACACGCTCATATTTAGGCTTTATTCACAGACTCATCACTATGCCAGTCTAGATTGAACAAAATAACCTAATGTAGCTAATTAGCTCTTATAGGTTGTAAGGAAAATTCAATGCCACAATAATGGAAACACTCCCAGAATGCGAGAGAATATGAAATTTTAGAGATGAATTTAAAGGGACTGTTTCAAAATCGCCTAGTTCTACCATTTTGGCATATTTAACTAGCATGCAAACATGTGCACACAATCACATTTGATTTGACGATGGAGGACAGACAGCAGAGAAACATGCAGGGAGCTGTCAGCTAAACATTTGTGTTTGTCAGGGGTCAGGCAGGCTTGAAATGCGCTTGCCGTAAGAATCTGCCTAATGATCGGTTTATAGGAAACTGGCCATACCCGACAGGAAGCTGAACCGGTATTTGAATTTGAATTACACAGAGGAATTTACGAATTTGATTTTTAAAAAAATTCTGTATTCTTCCATCTTGATCCATAAAATGAAAATGAATGGTTGTTTGTAGGGCTGGGCGATATAGCTTAATATCTCTCCTTTTAACCGTGTTTAAACTTTCTTGGTTATAATGCAAGGATTCACAAGCTTGTAGAACACAGTGAGTGAGCATGATGAATGAAAACTTTTTAAGTGGTTGTGAATGGATGCGACACTGACTAATTTCAACATCTCTGTTTGGCCATTTCATGTACATGTTCAACAGACATATTTTATGATTGGTTACGATGCTCAACAGTGCAAGAACTTAGAAAAAAAACCTTTGACTCTCTACACAGTGTTCAACCAAATACTGTATGTTCGGGAGTATCTGAAAGCAGCACCTATCAGCTGTCAGAGTTCTGAGTTGAAAAAAGGGGAGTGAATGGGCTTAGATATTGCGATAACATTGCTTATATTCTATGTATCACCCTACTTTTCTCTCTCTAGGGCCTACAAAAGACAAAAAAAGGCTTTGTAAAATCATCATTCAAAGTTGGTCTTGGCCATCTCGTTTTGGAATTTAAAAAGCATTCTCAATTTAAATCTAAATGATAACCCTGATTAATAGGGAGCGGATCCTCCCTAACAACTTTAAAAGGATTAGTTCACTTTCAAATGAAAATTACCCCATGATTTACTCACCCTCAAGCCATCCTAAGTGTGTATGATTTTTTTCTTTCTGATGAACATAATCTGAGTTATATTAATAAAAAAATCCTGATTCTTCCAAACTTTATAATGGCAGTGGTAGGGGTCCATTAAATTTGAAACTCAAAAAGCACATCGATCCATAATAAATATACTCAACATGGCTCAGGTGGGTTAATAAAGGCCTTCTGAAGGAAATCGATGCATTTATTTAAGAAAAATATCCATATCTAAAACTTTATAAAGTAAAATATCTACCTTTCAGTAGACAGCCTTCCATATTCAACTGCGAGAGGCTTTTCACTTTCTGCGTAAGTTGAATACAGAAGGCGGTGTGCTGGTAGCTAGATATTTTACTTTATAAAGTTTTAAACATGGATATTTTTCTTACAAAACCCCACCGATTCGCTTCAGGAGGCCTGACATAACCATTATGAACGGCCATAACCATCATTTCATAACCATTCGAACCATAGTCCATGTGACTGCAATGGTTCAACCTTAATGTTATGAAGTGATCATAATTATTTTTGTGTGCAAAAAACAAACAAAAATAATGATTTAATTCATTAATTTCTTCTCTTCCATGTCATTCTCAAAAGCTGGCCAATACTGAGCCAGCGTTCTGATGTTGAACCTGGAACACTAGACTCAGTATTTTTGTTTGTTTTTTGCAAACAAAAAGTATTCTTGTCGCTTCATAAAATTAAGGTTGAACCACTGACTGTAGTCATATGGATTATTTTAACTCTCTACCTTTCTGGGCCTTGACAGTTGCTGCCTATGGGTGGTTCAGAAACCTAATGGGTTTCATCAAAAATATCTTAATTTGTGTTCCAAGGATGAATAAAAGTCTTATAGGTTTGGAATGACATGGATGAGTAATTGTTTATATCATTTTCATTTTTGGATTAACCTTTAAGGTAGTTCTACTACACCGGACTCAGTAAATAATCCATATGGATCAATCATTTTACCCAGGAGCAGAAACTGAAAGAGAGAAACTGTCAAAAATACGTCTGTGGAAAACCAAGTACAGGCAGTTTGATAGCAGGGACTGAAATACTGGTCCTTACAAGATATTGAGCTCTAGTGTGGTGGATAGTCTCTGCAAGCAGATGGCTAGACTCCCTCACAAACACACACCCATGACTGAAATGCTCTCTCATGCCACAAATGCACAGAGCTGTCTATTCATGCACACGTGCACTCAACAAACCCCCCTCCCCCCCACACCTCTCCCTCTCACAGAAAACATTTTCCATAATGGCCACAACTGGACTTGCTCACCGTTCAGATTAAAATCACTGAGGCAGTCATTTCCGAGAAGCAGAAATGCATATCAGTTCCACTTTAACTATCTCTCCTTCTCTGACAGTTTTTGAGGAAATCTTGAGGCAAGTGTGTGAAGCACGACTAATGGAAAACTTCACAGGATTCACTCATTCACTTAAAGAAATGCTTTCAGTTGTCAGGCACATGAGAGAGGACGGTAGGGCAGGGTGTGTGGATGCAGAAAGGGAAAAGCCTGTGGAAAATCCATTTACACAGCAGTTTTTTGGGCTCCTGTTTGTTGACACTGCTTTGAGTCTGTGGATACTGTGGTTTGTTAGGGTAAAGGCATGTATTTAGCCCTTGGCTGTGTGATATTTCTTATCCCCAGAGACTTGCTATGCAACATGCCACCTCAGCAAAGTGCACACCTCAGGGTTTTGCAGTAATTAACAGCAACATGCACAGGCGAGCACAAGCAGACACACACATGTATGTGCACGAGCCACACAGACGGCATCGCCCATACAGATGCTGCCCTGTGCCTTTACAATACATTTCTTTTGCTCTGTTTCCATGGAAACGCAAGAACATTAGGCTTCTATGAGGAACAGAGAACATCATGTGTGTTTGTATACATTAACGCTGGTCAAGAAAGAGATGAAAAGCCTGTGGGTGTTTTTAACATCATCAAGATGAATACATGCATTTTTAAAAGTACATTCCATGTAACTTCTTATATAAAATGGAATCATAAAATATCAAAATTAATTATATAAATAAATATATAAATTAAATCATTATTTAATGAAAGAATATTAAAAGAAAAACATAAATAATATAAAATAATTTGTATAAATAATATATATGATGTATTTTATTATATATTATATATATATATATATATACACACACTCACCTAAAGGATTATTAGGAACACCTGTTCAATTTCTCATTAATATGATTATCTAATCAACCAATCACAAGGCAGTTGCTTCAATGCCTTTAGGGGTGTGGTCAAGACAATCTCCTGAACTCCAAACTGAATGTCAGAATGGGAAAGAAAGGTGATTTAAGCAATTTTGAGCCTGGCATGGTTGTTGGTGCCAGACGGGCCGGTCTGAGTATTTCACAATCTGCTCAGTTACTGGGATTTTCACACACAACCATTTCTAGGGTTTACAAAGAATGGTGTGAAAATGGAAAAACATCCAGTATGCGGCAGTCCTGTGGGCGAATATGCCTTGTTGATGCTAGAGGTCAGAGGAGAATGGGCCGACTGATTCAAGCTGATAGAAGAGCAACTTTGACTGGAATAAATACTCGTTACAACCGAGGTATGCAGCAAAGCATTTGTAAAGCCATAACATGCACAACCTTGAGGCGGATGGGCTACAACAGCAGATGACCCCACCGGGTACCACTCATCTCCACTACAAATAGGAAAAAGAGGCTACAATTTGCATGATCTCACCAAAATTGGACAGTTGAAGACTGGAAAAATGTTGCCTGGTCTGATGAGTCTCAATTTCTGTTTCTGTGAGTCAGAATTTGGCGTAAACAGAATGAGAACATGGATCCATCATGCCTTGTTACCACTGTGCAGGCTGGTGGTGGTGGTGTAATGGTGTGGGGGATGTTTTCTTGGCACACTTTAGGCCCCTTAGTGGCAATTGGGCATCGTTTAAATGCTACGGCCTACCTGAGGCATTGTTTCTGACCATGTCCATCCCTTTATGACCACCATGTACCCATCCTCTGATGGCTACTTCCAGCAGGATAATGCATCATGTCACAAAGCTCGAATAATTTCAAATTGGTTTCTTGAACATGATAATGAGTTCACTGTACTAAAATGCCCCCCACAGTCACCAGATCTCAACCCAATAGAGCATCTTTGGGATGTGGTGGAACGGGAGCTTCGTGCCATGGATGTGCATCCCACAAATCTCCATCAACTGCAAGATGCAAGATGCCAACATTTCTAAAGAATGCTTTCAGCACCTTGTTGAGGCGAAATGGGGTCAAACACAGTATTAGTATGGTGTTCCTAATAATCCTTTAGGTGAGTGTATATATATATATATGTATATATATGTATATATATATATATATATATATATATATATATATATATATATATATATATATATATATATATATATATATATATACAAAATAATAAGCAAAATGCTTTTTTTGAAGCAGTACAGCACATCAAACTAGGTTTTTCCAAAATAATTTCATATCAAGGACTTCTGTGCAGACGTGAATGAGGGAGGCAAGAATAATGTTAAAAAAATATTAAAAATATAAATTTCCTTACCCATAAACTCAATTCCCAGCTCATCTGCTGCTTCAGGGAGAGATAAAAAGAGACAAGTGGTTAAACAGACAGAGAGAAAGATAGAAAGATGTTATCGTACAGATTTCCACAAACAAAGACACATTAAATCACCCAGATAATAACCGTGAATAAAAAGCAAGCAAGTTTTGTCAACTAAAACCGTTCATTGTTCAGAAATAGAAAAGATTCTGTAGCGGCATCATTTCGGCAACGAAAATAGCTTTCTCTTGATTACCCAATATATGAACAGCCACAATATTGAAGAAGGTGAAGCAATTTAAAATATAAAGCACATAAAGGCCTGTTAGTTGCATGGAGAATAGATGCGCTTCCCTAGAGAAGCCGGAGTTTGTTAGGGATGGGCTTTAGAAATGCCTCTATGTCAACTGAAATGCCCAGGAGGTGCTTATAATTGTCTTTTCTAGTTGAAAAATGTTATTAATTCATATGAAGGCTTCGAACCGTTATGCCTCCTCTTTCAGGGAGTCAGCTTTCTAAATACAGTCAGTCTCTCTCTCTCTCTCTCTCTCTCTCTCTCTCTATCCCACTGAAGCCTCAGAACTGCTGGTCCTGATAAAGAGAAGAACACTCATGCTCTTTTCATTTGAATGGTCCCCTTTTTCATGCCACTGTAATATAATCTCATTTAAATTAAAATGAAACCCTCACACTTAATTGCTTTTCTGACAGAGGTGGTCTAAGGTTTTTAAATAGACTGCGGCTTGCCCGAGAAAGATTATTTTAGTGGACATACTTAGAGGGGAAAAACAGAAATCAAACACAGTGGCAGAAAACCTTCTGTCAAATGATGAATCGCCACAGAGCAGCCTCAATTTTTCAACGCCACATGTTTTTGCATATATTCATGCTGCAATTTAAACATGATCTGTGGGAAAATAATGAGCTGAAATGTCTTTTTTTCCCCTCAAAGAGGTGGTGCTGCAGTTCTTAATGAGAATGCAAGCAATGGTAGTTTTAGCCTAAACAATTCCTGCTTGTGATTTAAATTCATGGCGAATAAGGACAGAACCCTTGTTTACTGGCTGCCGCACCACAGTGCAGGCACAATGAAGAATGTGGAATCGCTTAAAGGTTGTTTTAAATGCTAATGTAAGCAGAATTGTTGGTAATACTCCTACCCGAGATTTTTGTACAGTGTCTCTCCTCTGGCCCTATTGAATTCGCTGTGTGTTGTGGGATCGAGAGAGATTTTTAAAAAACACAACACAGCTCTGTGAGACAAAAGGCCCAGGCGATGATCCAGCGGTTCTGTCGTATCCCTACTGCCAGCATTGCTTGGCCCATTCATGCTGCGGCTGCCTCTGATTGCCCACAATAACTGCCACATTCATCCTGTCATAATCGCTGTGCTGTCATGAGCCACACACACAAAGTCATTAAGCACGGATATGCATGCATTCCTCGAATCCTGGCAGCAAGCTCCTGATGTACTGCTCCCATAAACCACAGGCTCCCATCCGTCGTCCCGTCACCCTTGGGAGACATTTACGCCATCGAAGAGGAATGGCACCCAGCACACTGAATCAACGTCAGTCGCTCAGAGACTGAGTGGAAGAACTACAAAAATGAATCAAATCCTTAATCCTTCCGTTAGTTGGAGCAATAGACGAAAGCTCCTTTGTGCGGCTTACTTACATAGCCTAATGCTCAAGAGATAAATACCTAAATGAGAGGGGCCGCTGTCCCCTGAGCAAGCCAGTCGTGAAATCCGTCTCCCTTGAGTCACCGGCTGAACCCCAAGTTTTTTTCACAGCTCTGAAAATGGCTCCACTAACCAAATTCCTTGTTCATAAGGGGGATAGTCATCATTTACTCACCAAAAATAGCCTTTTTGTCACTTTTGTTTGCACAGTTGTAATGAAAGGATCTGATGCTTTAAAACATCTTCATAAAAGTGGTCCATATACGACATATACACTGTAATGCACAAATAATTTTGATTATGTTTGTGAACCAATGAAATTAATTAAAATGAATGATAAGTTCATGAAACGAACAACACTGCATTTCACACTGCGGGGAGGGGGTCTAATGCATTCTTGCTAAACTTTAGCTTGATTTTCATGCTAAACATGGCCTTAATTTAAAAAACAAGTTGGATGTATGACAGCGTATTTCTGTGCCTAATACACTCCTTCAGAATTCGAACAAGTTTCGAAAAGTTTTTTTAAGTATGGCCCCGTATGATGTCATAAAGGGCTGAAGGGTGATGGCATAATTTGATTTGGACATGAATGGAAATAAGGCTGTGAGGGATGCAGTAAGTTCAATGCATTGTACATGCCAAAGTCAATTGTTCAGGTAAATAACTTAAAAAAAGTAAGTTACTTGGTTGTGGTTCACTGAAATAAAAATATGAGTTAATACAATGAAGAAGATTAGTTTAATACATAGAAACTCAAAATATGATGTTATCTGAATCACTTTAATTATCTAAGTTGATTTGACAAAAGATAACAATGGTTTATATGGACCACTTTTATGATATTTTTTAATAGCTTGAAAACATCAGTCCATAAAAAAATCATAAAGGTTTTTATCCTCCCTTTTGTGTTCTGTGGAAGAAGGAAAGTTTTACAGCTTTAGAAAAAAAAATGTTTTGAAAATGGTTTCAATTTTGGGTGAACTACTCCTCTAACACCATCGTTCATACAGTGCAGGCAAAATAGTTGAAAGAAAGTCAACAGCATTCCTCATATTAAGCAGTGGGGTTTCTGCAGTTGCTGACCCGCAGTGTTTTCCTTTGCCAGGGATCTGGAGGGAGGTAGGGGCCAAGCAGAAGCGAGGCTCTTTTCGCATCTCTTATGTGATAGTCGATATGGAGACAAAAAAGAAAGTCGACGGATGATTTGTGCTAGTGTGTTGAGCAGAGATAGATTGTGAAAAAGCTCAGGGGACAAAAGCTAGGTGGCAGATAAAGCCAAGCCGCCCCCAGGGGGTGATTTGTGGCTCATTTGGTGGGTTAAGTGAATAAAGATGCACTGGACCAAACACATCAGGCTCAAACCAGGAAGGGGAAAAAACAAACACTGGCCTCTACAGGGTGGAATAAAGATACATTGAAAGCATAATGGGCTATGAAAAAAATAGTAAAGGCTGTAATTTGACATAAGATATTGAGCACTGTGATTGCTCCTCATGCGTGCCGCTCCAAAGCCTGTTGTGTTTGTTTTCATGGCAGGAATGGACTGTAATTCAAGCACATAATCTGAATTAACTGGATCATCTCTATCAATGTTGGATAGGTGGAAGCAACAAAATAACAAATACGATAGATGCTGAAAGCTCACCCATTAGCAGATTTGCAACAGCACTGGCCTAAAATTTCTTCAATGCTAAATGGTGTCAACAGGAGGGTGGAGGAGGCAATACCAGCAGGATTGTGTAGGTGTATCCGTGAAGGAGATGATGGCACTGCTAGAGATGAGGGCTCCGTCTCAGGGCTTGATGGATAGCGGGGATATGAATGCTCTCATTGAGAAAATCAGATAGGAAAGAGAAGTATCAGGGACACGAAGTGAATCCTGGTAGAAAGGCTACAGAAAGATCCCATTACCAGCCACTCAGTAGGGTCAGCAACTCAAAGTGCACTAAATGGGAGTTTAGGTTGTCGCTGTAAAAGCCACCCCGCCCCAAAAAAACAAAAAAACCTAGACAATTTATACAACGCAAGGCATTCTGAGAAACAGCCCAATTGCAGCTTCATCTTGCGCTGGACAGCTCTTTTCTCTGCTTTCTCCTTCCAAGGTTTGTAGACTTCCTTTCATATCGGTATAATAGCTCTCGGAAAGTTGAGTCACAGGAAGAAGGGTTTATGAGTCAAGGCTTTGTGAGGTTTCACAAATCTTTTCAATACCAACCTGTAAGAAAGCAAACATCTCTCTTTGACTGCTTTTAAAGTGACTGTGAACTTCCCTTTGGCTACTTGTACTCTACTGTCCTTTACTACTGAGTACTCAGTTTTCAAACTTTATGATGCCAAGGACCCCCAAATATGATGAATCTTTTATGAGGGACCCCCTTCCTAAAATTCATCTATATATTTTTATGTATGAAAAAAACATTTAAACTGTTAGATAAATGACAAGTGTGACATTATAAATACAACTTTGTTTCCAACCTGAAATTGACTATTCTTAATGTTGGATGTATAAACCTGAACTTTTACAATAAACGTGTGTAAGCAGCTTACATACTTCTTATAGTGAGAAATATAGTTAGAAAAACTCACTAGAAAGATACTAAACAAACATTTAATTCTGTAATTGTAGGTATACGGCAAGAAATGAGAGCAGCATTTAGAAATGAAATGTTAGAATGCCAGGTATCCATTTTTGCTTTGTCTTTTTATTCTCTGAAATTTTCTGGGACCCCAAAGAACCTCCTGGAGGACTCTTGGGGGTCTCTGGACCCCAGTTTGAAAACCCCTGCTCTACACTATTCTAGCTCATCTAGAACAAAAATGGCTAATGATTTTAGCATCGATCTAAAATTAGCAAAGCAATTACTTTCATTCAGGGACTTGGGCCAATGACAGGGGAAATGTACTCTTCATGAAAAATGGTCACTTGATAACATTTCATTGCCACTCTGAGCCATGTTCCAACAACAAATATAAACGGGTTACGCACTACATTTGTCACGCTAAAAAAATCTGCTCTTGCAGAGCTAGAGATCAGCTTTCCTATAGAGAAAATAGCATATGCAAATGCTTTCTGATTTTCATGAGAGTGTGGCATTGTAGGGTGATGGCAATTTCGGCACTTAGAGAGAGAGGTATAATTAACTACTTAAGCAATACACGGTTCTGAGAAACCGGTGGAGAACTCTCAGCCCTGGAGGCTAAGAGACTCACCTGATGCTAGAGAAACTTCTAAAACTAAGACTGGGAAGCAAGTAAACAAGTAAATTATGTTCTCTCATCTTTGGTTTGCTGTTTTGTGAAGGATTTTGTCGCCGAAGGGCTTTGTGCTATTCATTGCTAGTAGGAATGGAAACAGCTCAATAACCTTGTGTTTATCCAAACCACATTCATTTTTCCTGTATCCCTGTATGAAGCACACAAAAATAAAAAGATTCCCTCATTTTATCCCTCAGAGAAGACATACAGTGACAAAAGTACGTACTTGGGTCAGATAAGATGGAGTCTGTCTTTGGCACAAACTGGTCACAACGAAGTCCACGGTAACCCTCTTTGCACCTGCAAAAATGAAGAAGAATGTTCAATATTTCAATACAGAAACATACATTTTTTAATACATTATTTTCGTCAAAATTAGGGGTTGGGGGATATAATTTGGACCCACTTTATTTAGGTGGCCTTAACTACTATGTAGTAACATTTTAATTAATCATTTGATACAATGCACTTTTTGTGTACATTCATGTTTTAACATTGTACTTACATTTTTAAAAATACCTGCATGTATTTACATCTGTAATTAATTTCTGTAGTTACATTTATAATTACACTGCTGACCCTTCCCTTACACCTACACCCTTAAATCTACCCATACCACCACAACTGTCCCTAACTTCCCATATCAGCAAAAGTGTTTGCAATACAATATGAACACAATAAGTACATTGTTGTAGGTACATAGTAGTTAAGGCCAAATAATATAAAGCGGGACTAATTTTATAAGACAAAGTTGGAACACCAGAATGAACACACGCACGCATGCATACATGTTGTGTTTTCATGTTTTATAGGGACTTTCCATTGACATGATTTTTATACTGTACAAACTTTATATTCTATTCCCTAAACATACCCATCACAGAAAATGTTCTGAATTTTTAAAATTTCATAAGCTGTTTTCCTTATGGAGACCAAACAATGTCCCCACACAGACAAGGATTTTAGATATTGCCATCTTTGTACATAATATTCACAGCCTTTGCTCAATACTTTGTTGAAACACCTTTGGCACCAATTACAGCCTCAAGTCTTTTTGAGTATGATACTACAAGCTTGGCACACCTTTTTTGGGCAGTTTTTCCCATTGGGGAAAATGGCACAGCCATTTTCAGATCTCTCCAGAGATGTTCAATGAGGTTCAAATCTGGGCTCTGGCTAGGCCACTCAAGGACATTCATACATTGTCCTTGAGTGGCACTCCTTTATTATCTTGGTGGTGTGCTTAGGGTCGTTGTCCTGTTGTAAGTTGAACCTTCACCCCAGTCTGAGGTCCAGAGCGCTCTGGAGCAGGTTTTTATTTTTATTTTATCAAGGATGTCTCTGTACATTGCTGCATTCATCTTTACCTCAATCCTGACTAGTCTCCCAGTTCCTGCCATTGAAAAACATCCCCACAGCATGATGCTGCCACCACCACGCTTCACTGTAGGGATGGTATTGGCCAGGTGATGAGTGGTGCCTGGTTTCCTCCAGACATGACACTTGCCATTCAGGCTTTGTTTCATCAGAATTTTGTTTCTCACGAGTCTTGTTTCTAAGAGTCCTTCAGGTGCCTTTTGGCAAAATCCAGGCAGGCTGTCATGTGCCTTTTACTGAGGAGAGCCTTTCGTCTGGCTACTTATATAGACAGGTGTGTGACTTTCCAAATTATGTCCAATCAACTAAATTTACCACAGGTGGACTCCAATAAAGTTGAAGAAACATCTCAAGGATGATCAGTGGAAACATGATGCACCTGAGCTCAATTTTGAGTTTCATGGCAAAGGCTGTGAAATTTTTTAGTTTTTTAGTTTTAATAGTTTTGCTAAGATTTCAAACAATTTTCTTTCACGTTGTCATTATGGGGTATTGTTTGTAGAATTTTGAGGAAAATTATTAATTTAATCCATTTTGGAATAAGGCAAATGTAACATCATAAAATGTGGAAAAAGTAAAGAGCTGTGAATACTTTCCGGATGCACTGTGTTAGGGTTAAGTTGTGTTAGTTTGGGTTTTTCTTTTTGTTGCAGATCTTGTGATTGGTGCAGGAATTGAGTGCACCTGTTGCTCGTCACGGATCAGATCTAAACACGGAGCAAGAGGTTGTCGGGGCGGCTGCTCAACGCTCGTTTGGGAGTGGTTTGCCAATACCGCGCTCTAATGCTATGTAATGTTGTGTTTTATATCCATTCATTGGCACTGTCAATACTTCATTTGTTGCATCCACTCACGCACAAATCCTACTGATATTGACTTTTTGATGTTATTTTGGTAAAAAAATATTTTGATTTATTCCGACATGTCGTCTCCCATAATGTTGCACTGTGTATATGCTGTCTTTCATTTTCAATCACCCTCTGTTTCTGCAGGTCATTTGAAGGCATAGTTTACCCAAAACATAAAAAATCTGTCATAATCTGTCACGCACAAAAGATGATATTGTTTTAGAAAAATGAATCAACTGTTTTTGTCAGTGGACCCCATTTATTTAAATTGTGTGACAAATATATTTTAAGAGTACAAATATTCAATGCAATCTCTCAACTAATATTAAGTCATAAAAAGCATATTTATCTTATTATACGAGAAGCATCCACACATTTTAAATAGTTCTAGATAGAGCATAACACTGCAGGGCACCACTGTCACTGCTTGATATGTCATGCACACCGATTTGGAGTATAGATTTGCGTCAACGTGTCCATCCATCATTGTCATTTTCACAGAGAGATTGACTCAACCTTAGAAATCAGAATACCCAGAAATGTTATAAATTAGCCTCATGCAGGAAAAGATGAGGAAGTAAAGGAGGGAGGGGTGATATGGAGAAGAAGAAAAAAGAAGAAAAATAGGGATAACAGGGCGGGTCTGTCCAGAGCTCAGTGGTGCCTGCACTCGCACAGATAACACAGTCTTGACATTTATGTCACATCCCCACTGAGCTATGGGACCGTATGGAAAAGACGAAGGCATTTGACTAGACTCTTACTGTGAGATCTATGTGAAACAGGGGACTTCTTCCTAAAGTAGCAATGTGCCCTGAATCTGTGTGTAGAAGAACCACAAAGAACACCAACTGCCCTCTAGCAAAAGCATTTCCGACATCTTCTAATCTCTCTCTCCATCTCTCTGCATTTTTTTCTTAACCAAACAATTGTTGTTTTCCCATGTGTGAATACAAATCCAACACACCTCAAATGCAGCAAAAAGGCTCATTTTCTATTTTCCAGCAACATCACACCTTTCATTCACACGTTTACCTGAAAATTGCCCAATTCTGAGATCTGCCTCTGTGATCACTTCTCTTTCCTGTGCAACGCTAACATAACTTTGATGAGGTATACCATGATAATGACAGTTCATAAAAGGAAACAACAAGCATACAGGCTGAGAAGCAAACCCTTCAAAAAACCCTCAACAGAATGATCTTGATGTTGTTTCATCTGGTTTTGTTTGCAGTGTGCGCCGGATCCGGTGCGACAGCTGCCTAGACTCAATCCTGTCTGTGTCTGGCTTGAGGAAGCATGACTGAGCTTTGCTGAAAGAAACAGGAATGAGACTGAAAACTGCCTGCAAAGAGGGAAAAACATGGTTAGACTGTAATTACAGTCACGGAAGCAGGTGAGAAGCACGTTGTGTGGTCTCATCTGTTTCTGCCTTGCGCTCTGTTAGCTCACCGCCTGGTTAACACTGACTCGCGTGTTGACGGCAGAATGATGTCTGTGAATGTTGGCAGCCTATTTGTATGTTTTTCCTCTTTCTCCCCTTTTCTGTTAGACAATACAGTAGCGCTTTTAGGAGTATGCCGAGAAAACAAACCAACAAATGATTTCATGCATCGTTTACTTGGTATTGGAGGAAAGGAAAATCAATGTGTGCGCATGTGTTTATGACAGTCAAGGTGCCTACAGAGTAAACAACATTGTAAACTAGATATTCTGCATCTGCTTCATGGTTTTTCATTATCATTCAAGGACATGTTGCTTGGCATCAATGATCATACCCCTGTTGGTTAAATTACAGCTAGAGAGAAAAGGAGAGTAAGGATATATTTCCCCCGAAGGAGGCCAAGGCAAAGAACAGGACTTGCGTTGACTACCGCCCAGTTTGTTAATTAAAGCTGAAGTGTGTAATTTTTCCGATGTTAAAACACGCCTGTCTCAGCTTAATTTGCAGAGACGACTAAAAGCAAACCATTAGTGGGATGATTTCCCAGAAAAGCATAAACACGGTGTCTCTGTGACCCTATCAAACAGCCAGTTCTTGGGCAGAGCAATCTACTTGCCTGACCACTGGCAGAGTGATCACAGGGAAACCTGTTTGAAAACAATCATTCATTTTTTCCCAATAGCATTTGGTGATTCTGATTGAGCAGAAACTACACTTCAGCTTTCAAGGTATGTGGACGCAAGTTGGAATAAACAGGAGAGCTTGTTTGTGCAGGAAAGCATGTCTGCGAGTGGGTTGTGCGTGGTGGTATTCTTTTCCTCCCTGTCAAACAGCTCCAACATAACAGACTGAGCTCGTGTCTTGCATGTGGGTGCTACATATACTACCCACATTCACACACCCACATACTGTACAACACACACATTTACACAAAGATACTGTCATCCCTCCTCAAGATCCTGTGACAACTTTCCTCCATAAATAAGGCCCTATCTGATCCTGACATCCTTTACTATTATTGATGGATTTGGAGGCTGAGATAAGACCAGTATTGGAAACAATCTCTATTCAATCGCTCCTTACCCATCATCCCTGTCAAAAAAGTGCTGTTTAAGAAATCTGCTTTTCTATTATCATACGACCAATACATATTCATATGTATCTGTCTGGGTTTGCGGATGTGGAGAGGAGAGTGAGCATTGCAACAGAATGATTTTATTTGTTGAATGACATTGACTGATGCCCACTTCACCATTCAAGATGTTTGTTTGCGAGACAACCTCGCTGATCAAATTCAGCACACATACAAGGACTGGATCCCCACCAATTCAACAAGTGTTCTGGGCATATAAATGTCCCAGGGCTTGACTTCTGTTTAAATGAACAGATTTCAACCGGCATAAAAATGGTTTTAGAAGCATTTTACCATACCTTAATTATATAACTTAGCTACTCTTCAAATGTCATTAATGTATATTTGTATTATTTTACCCATTATTATTAGAACCAAACTTTTAATAGTAAATTATAACATCTTTCATAAACATAAGAATTATTTAATATTAAGTATTTTAAATATTACTCTAATATTTAAAAAGAAAAAAATCTAATATTACAACTCTTCCACAACTGTGACATCATTCCGACCACATGAAAAAAACGTTTTTTCTCTCAAAAATTAGTGTACTTGAAATATAAGAAAAGTTTGTATTATAATATTACATGGCTACATTATATATGTATAATAAAACATCATTCACATATTAAATATTCTAATATTCTAATAATATACTATAATAAAAGTATTACAATATATGCTATCATACATATTTACAATCAATATTTCACTGTACATCAATACATATCAATACAATATATTCTAATATTTCAAAATATTTTCAAATATTCATCACATTCAACACAATGATTTTCAGAAGAAGAAAAATAAAGAGTGAGAGTGTAAAAAGTGTATTTTCAAAGACTTTCTGATATTTTACTTGGCCAAAAGTGCCCACAGTTGAATAAATACCCTCATATGAAATACTGTACATACAGATTAGAATAAAGCAAAACAGCAAAGAATAAATGTAACTTCATTATAGGAGCCATACATTTACCCCAAGCTTTGTCAAACGAAGAGTTTTCTACCTTTCACATGCTTTTTAAAACCACAAATGCCTGACCTGAAAATAAACCTATTAAAATTGTAATCACGCACGAGTAGATAAGTCCCCCTAAGCTTTTACATATGAAAGAGCAAATACTCAACCGGGAGTTCTTCTGACGACGCCATTGTCATGGCAAAGCACTGGTTTTAGATAAGAGGAAGCACAGCGCTATGTCACAAGTTTGTGTGGAGTCTATCCCCCAGCGGGAGGATCAGCGACCTTTGAAGGGCACATGGAAGGAGGGAGAGAAGTAAGTTAGAGATATCTTCACATATGACGGGGTTTCACCGCACTGACACAGATACAGACACAGGTGCTTCCATGGAGCTCTGATAAAATGGTGATCACAGTTGGGTAAATAAAGCAGGGCTCTGTTCCAGTCTACACTAAACTGGTCCTGTCTAAAGATCACACACAGGTGTCAATGGGAAATAAATGTTTTTGTGTCACATCTTATTCTGCGATTGTTTTTAGGTCAATATTGTTCAGGTAGGTGTCTGCGTGATCTGGTGTGAAAGTGCGAACGTTCACAAAGATCATCCCACTTCACAACGCTCGCTGACACGCGTGCACAGACACTGAAACCTGAACTGACGGTGCATGTCTCTTTACAATGAAAGCATGAATATCTCATTTTTCATCAGATATGGCGAGATAATCCAATGAAGCTGTGAGAGCGGCAGTCTGTCTCAGAGGTGTTTAAAAGCTTATCCTCTTTAATATCATTTACATGGCCCTTCTGCAGTCAGGGCAATAAGTGTAATTCCGTTAAATTGCGATATTGTCTTTCCCATCATTCTTCTTCTTACAGTCTCTCAGTCTTTATATATAGACTCTGGTTAATCCTTTCCTTTTTAATCAAGCCGCTTTGATGTATTCATCATGCCATTTTATTTAATTTGCTATTCCCCTGCAGGGGAGAATAGAGGTGGACACTGATGGAATCAACGTGCCGATGAGACGTGCAAAGGTTCTGCATCTCTGTGGTAACATTCACCATGGTAACTTGGCTTGTTTGTGGGCTTAGTGCCCACTGGATTCAATGCAACCACGGAAACGCATGAGAAAATAAGAGATGGGCACTGTTTGCATTGAGATTTGTAAATGTTGCTAAGAATCTCTGAAGCCTCAGTCTTTTAACACATTTCATTGGGAAAATCGTTCCATGGAATTATCGCATCCTGGCTAAATTTGCCCATTGGTCTCTGTCCCTCATGACCTCCGATTCATCCCCCATCCTGATTGGCTTCATCACTCTGTCTCCTCTCCACCAATCAGCTGGTGTGTTGTGGGTGTTCTGGCGCAATATGGCTGCTGCCAAATCATCCAGGTGGATGCTGTACATTGGTAATGGTTGAGGAGATTCCCTCCTTCTATGGGTAAAGCACTGTTCCCAGAAAAGCGATATATAAATGTAACAAATTATAATTAAAGATTTTAGGTGCACCTCACTAAAAATCAATGCATTTGACTGACAACTCATTATAGGTTAGCTTGCTCCTGCATACGCCTTTTTTTCCCCATGGGAACAGAGTGAAATTTATATTAATTCAATCTTGTTATTAAAGCCATTGTTATCGGAGGACTCTAATCAAGATTTTATAGACATTTTAGAGCCGGAGGCTGTTTTGACCACATTGAGGTCCTAATTAAATGCACTTCTTATCTTTTTTTCTTCAAGACAAACACAAATGCTATATCAGAAGCCACCTTATCAGTGTGACGGACGTCTCTTGGAGTTTTACTTGAAACTGGAATTATAGAATTACATTTGCTCTGAGTCAATATTGTTTTTCACTGTGTTTTCTCTCATTAAACAAGGATGAAACAGTACCTTCAAGCATGCCATTGCCATGCCTCCCTAAGGAAGCTTTCGATGAAATTACAGGTTTTATAGAGTATAAACTAACATTATGCTTACCTCTTGTAGGCATCACAGAGTGCTAACAAGGCCGGAAATTCACAGGTGCTGGCTGCTAATTCATAGTGTCAGGCTGTTTCTAGCGTTGAAGACAAACCGAGTTGTTATTTTATCATATTTAGCTTGTTAAAGCTGAAGGGCTCAAACATGCCACAACCATTGCTTAATCTTCAAGTGCATGGCATATGTTTACTGTGTCAACAAGAACCCTGCCATATCCTCAGAAACTTTGCCTTCGTTTAGTGACAGCTCCCCTCTTCACATGGCACAATTGGCGTCTTCACATCCCCGTGAGTGATGTTCACATAGGCAAACTGCCGCTACAGCACATGAACAAAAGTGACATTCTCTAACCTGGGGTGGCAGAGAGCTAAAGGTTCTGGGAAGATGGTTTCAACTTAAAAATCCCCGCCATTGCACAGCTTGCGATGTTGCTGAATTTGCAGAAGGTCGGGAAATGTCCTGGGTCTGGGTGAGACGGAGCTAGGTTCAGTCAGGAACATTAACAGAATGGAAATGCTTGTATTTTATGCGGCTGCTGCTTGGTTGATAATGGCTGTAGAGTAAGACAAGCAGATGTAAGATCACTCAGGGGAAACCCGTCTATTTGAGCTGAGTTTCGAGGTGTTTTTTTTTGTACTTTCCTGGAAAATTACTATAGGTATTCCCTCTTTGCTTGGCTGGGAAAATACTTTAGCCAATTAGGCAGGCCACAGCAGCACTTTTAAGCATCTGATGCATTTATTAGTGGCTCTTAAGAAGGTCTGAAGACCAAACTAACATATAGAGAATAAAGCTGATTATTTGCCAATTCATCAAGGCATTTGATAATTAAAAAAAAAATCATACTTTTAAGTAGCAATGAGGCAAGGCTGTTGATCACATCAGAAAGCATTTCTCAGGCACCGCTAACAAACCTGGCGTTCAGAGGCACCGTGCTTCCTCTTGCATGACGGAACACAAGTGCTTCGGGCGCTGGATTTTGGCAGCCATCAGCCCTCACATCTTTGCCTGATCAAACAATCCCCACATTTTCCATTGCTGGCCCTATGCTTCTACCCTTCTATTCATCCGGCCCACTACAACTGTTTTTTTTTTCATGTGACCTCGCTGCCAAAAAAGAAGCTCTCTGGCGTTTTAAAATTGTTTTGCGTAAATAAAGACAATGTTGCTTTTGTGAGTGACATTTGTGATTCTGACATTTGCTTGAGCAATGTTAATCCTGTCAGCGGCATTCAGGATGACTGAGCTAAAATAATTGAAGATGAGAGTGTGCTCAGAGGGACAGGATCTCACAAGCATGTCCCACAACCACACACACAAAATTAAACCAGGCATACTAACTTTAAGTCATAGGGCAAATTCCATTCAGAAGTGAGCATCCCTATGCCCAGAGCCCTTGAAAGAAAGAGGGCACTTTTGTGTCATTGAAGCCGTTTGGAACACACTTGACAAAGGGAGCAATGAAAGACAGCGTCATTTCCTCATTATCTTCACCTAGAACGTTACCATATTGCAATGCGCCGACAACATTAATTTCTTCTTATTGCTGTTAATATAATTGTTGCCAATAAATGCACAATAATGATAAACAGCTGGCTGACTTTTCCATTTGTTGACATGACATGGTTAGATTCAGATGGTAAATATAATTTATTAAGTTGGTTGTCCATCATCATCATATTTATAATCAAACCATCATATTTTTAAATATGATAATAATCATATCATATAATAAAATATATTTATTTGTTACTACTGTAAAGCTTTATTAAACTATTATGGGATAGCATTCAATGCTTTGAGAATATATTTTTAGATTGACATATTTTAATATTTATTGAACAATGATGAATTATTTTATTTATCAGAATAAACAGAAAGTAGTACAAACTTTGCTAAAGAGATTTTTTTGAGCATTAAGTATTTACTTTAGAATTAGCTTTGAATACCTATTTGCAACGTTGAACGTTGGTTTAGCCTTTCTTTGCTTTTTCCTTTAAGTGAAGTCATAGTTTTTTGTCTACAAAGTGTGCCGACAATAGCAAATTTGGTGTTATTTATATTAGATCAGATCAGTTTTGTATTTCAATTCAATAACTTGATTAGACAATTAATTATTTTCTAAGAATGTTGTTTAGAAGACCAGGAGCAAAACATTACCGACAAAAATACAAAAACAAATTACCAAATTACTAATTATGTGGATCAACCATTGTCTGTAATGTGGATTGTAGTTTGTAATCTAGCTGTTAATGGGATGACAATCTGTAACTGTCGTCTCCATAGAGAGCGGGCACTGCCAGAGACTGTGATGATGCTGCGGAGTGAGTGGATTTTTAGCGGAACAGAATGCTTTTATGGGAATCCTCTGGGAGTGAAGGAGGGCAGGGGGGCAAAAGGGGCACCTCAGCTCTAGCCACCCCCCCCACCCCACTAAAATTACTTTTTTTGAAGTGACCATCACATGTAACCTTCACTAACGGACTTGTGTAAAAGCAATTTGTGAAGGGACTCAGTTGTTCACTTTCTTTTGGAACTCCCCAACAAATAGGGCCTCCTTCTAGAAGTGCCAATCAATGGAGCAAAACGTTGTTTAGAACTTGCCCATACACTAATACGTGAGGAGCTGTTCACCAGATTTAGGACACTAGCTGGATCTGAGGATGAGGGCCCTTAAGGCCCTTGTACCAGTTTCCTCTGTCTCACTCTTCACCACCTCTCAGGGCTGGAAGTAAAGGGCAGCCATCTTAAACCCGTATGAGCCACAGCTATAGCTAAGACTAAAGTGAAAGGCTTGTCACCAATCTCAACCAAGCTCCATGTGTCAAGGACAGGCTTTTGGGAAGAGGAAGAGCAGGCTTAAGGAGCTCAGGAGTGGCTAAAATCTATAACCTGTCTGTGGGCTAGCTATAATTCACTGCAAAATTCTCACGATACAACATGAGAGGTAATAGGCGTGTCACTGGTATTTAGATATATTTGTGCACAAAGCATATTGAGAGGATGGAATGTACATCTCTGGTTCGGCTCGCTTCTGAGGGAATTAAATCAGAAACCAATCAATATCAAATTTAACAAATAACTTTTTTATTCTAGGAACTCACCAGTGAATAAATAACAAAATATTGGTGTGTTTACAAGAACATTTGGTACGTATGCATCACTGTCAGCTGTGGACAAGCATAAATCTATAAGGTTGCAAAAAAGAGCACTTTGGGAGGTAGTTTTTCAAGCACACTTCTGCTTTAATGAGCTTTCCATCCATAAATTTGCCTCAGTGACCCATTTTTCATTTGTAAATGTGCTGTGTATTCTCACAATTGTCTAGAAGCCTTTAGTCTCCCAGCCAAGAGATGTTTATTTGTGTTTACATTTTGCTTCTCATCACATTGTTATCTTCAAATTTTGGGATGTTCTGCTTAAGGCTATATGCATGATGTTGGCTTACACCTCAGAATTTTGCTCTAATAATAAGCATTCTGTCTGTGATTAATAAGATCATATGCCATATTATATAATTGTGCTTCTTCAGTCTCTTTAAAGAAATGAGCAAACGGTGAGATGAGGAGAAATGTCAAAATGTTCTGTCGTTAAAATTGTTACAATTCAAAATGTTAAAGAGATAGTTCACCCCAAAATGAAAATGATCTTATTTATCTTCATGTTGTTCCAAACACACACACACACACACACACACACACACACACACACACACACACACACACACACACACACACACACACACACACACACACACACACACACACACACACACACACACACACACACACACATGTTGTGTTTCCATGTTTTATGGGGACATTCCATAGGCGTAATGCATTTTATACTGTACAAACCGTATTTTCTATCCCCTACACTGCCCCTGTCCCTAAACCTACCCATCACAGGAGACATGCTGCATTTTACTTTTTCAAAAAACATCACTTAGTGTGATTTATAAGATGTTTTCCTCATGGGGACCAAAAAATGTCCCCACAAGGACAAAAATTTGGATATTGCCATCTTTGTGGGGACATTTTGTCCCCATACCGTAGGATTACCAGTCCACACACACACACACACACACACACACACACACACACACACACACACACACACACACACACACACACACACACACACACACACACACACACACGTTGTGTTTCCATGTTTTATAGGGACATTCCATAGGCGTAATGCATTTTATACTGTACAAAGCGTATTTTCTATCCCCTACACTGCCCCTGCCCCTAAACCTACCCATCACAGGAGACATTCTGCATTTTTACTTTTTCAAAAACATCACAGTGCGATTTATAAGATGTTTTCCTCATGGGGACAAAAATGTCCCCACAAGGACAAGGATTTTGGATATTGCCATCTTTGTGGGGACATTTTGTCCCCATACCGTAGGGATTACCAGTCCACACACACACACACACACACACACACACACACACACACACACACACACACACACACACACACACACACACACACACACACGTAAACCAAAAAAGATTTGTGTGCTATATTCCAAATCATTTGAAGCCATAAAATAACTTTGGTGAGTATGTGTAAAATGAATGCATAATTAATATCAGTAATTTTTCACTAATAATGTTCCCCTTCAGTGAGCTGCTTTACTTGAGAGCCGCTGTGATCAGTTATAGTCAGTGATTTGAACATGATTCAGTGATTTACTGATTTGGTTCTCAAGTTCAACTCACTGAATCAATGATCAGGCAGCAGTTCTCAAGTTAACAACTCTCTGAAGGGGAAGATTGGATTAGTAGTCATTGGACTACTTTTTATAGTGCTTTTAAGTTGTTAATTTGGTCATTTATGGCCCTTAAAAGACAAACATGGACACTATAAACTGTCACATGAAACAAGAGCTGTGTAAATATCCTTTCAAAATCTGTGTAAAAATCTCTTTTTAAGTTTGCCAGAAAACCGAACAATATACAGGTTTGTATCGTCATGACTGAGTAAATAATGACCATTTTCATATAAGTTCGAATTCACACAACAGGATGTGAAAGTTTTCATCTTGGCCATCCTATCATTCTCTGACTATGGCCACTTCTCTTGTTAGCATCTGGTTTGTGGGCTTGGTGACATGGCGTGTCATTGTCACCGTTCATTACCTTCACATTTCCTGTGCTTGCCGTGACAGAGAGGTAACGCCCCTTCACAGAGAAAACTCATTCCAGCTCCACAGGGAGCACTTTGTCTCCTCCACACTGCTATTGCACCATAGAAAATAACAAACGAAGGTATAATAAGATTTGTTTGTGTGGTAGGTAAAGCGTTGTCTGAAAGGCACTGAAGCCCTAACATCCTAATCCTTATTAAAAAACCTCATTAATGAGGTCCTCCGGAATTTTAGGTCTAGGTCTTGAACGCAGGTAATAGAATTAATCTCTCACACAAGGGCTTACCGTCAAGTACACATATTTAATTTAAAGACTTATTGCAAGTGGAGAGTTTAATATCTGCTGTGAGGGGTTTAACACCCATATATGGACTCTCAGCAGTTCTTTGCCAAAAGAATCATTTTTGTCTGCTCTCTGATTGGGAAAAAAGAGACTGATTAGAGCATCTGGCCACTGGCAATCAGACAGACAGGCAGGCAACTTTGTGTTTCATTAAAACATAATTAAACCATCCTTTTAAGTTCTAGTGAAAACACCGTTAATTCGCCACAAGTTCAATGGCCAGCGTTTTTAATTCAAAGTGTGCCATTTCTCTATTAAACCAAATCGAGTTTCAACAATGTATCGGGTCAGTGCTCCTTAAATGAGCTTCTCTGAAGTAGCTCTCAATAACTTTCTCTCTTGTTTTAACTTGTATTTTCCAGACTAAACGCAATGGCAAGCCAACCCCAAACAAAACAAAACGGCCCTATTTTATTCAATTTAATTGAAGATTTTTTCATTGCTTCAGCAAATCGAACCACTATAACATTGGCTCATAATACTACAGACCTAAAATAAGGCCAGGTGACAGAGCTGACAAGTGACAGTGCCACATCATTTCGAGGTACACCAAAGTTCTGGACGGAAGTAGAATATGTTGTTCCTCTCCCACCATTCACAAATTGCAGGCTTTACAGGCTGGGGGCAACGCTGTTCCACCTAATAACTTTGTTTGATCCCATACTGCTCAAGCATGCATTACCAATCAGGTTTCTCCTTTCAGGGCTTGCTTATAAACCTGATAAGTGCACGCGCTAGAATCCTAATCACTGACGCCCTTCTGAAAATGAGAAGCAGTCTGTGAAAATCAAATCTGATTGCACTCAGCAAACAAATACATATCATGAGTACGGAACATAATCAAGATTAGCTAGAATACGTGACCCGCTTCTGCGGGCATGTTTGCGCGTGTGATTTGAGCATTAAATCGCTGCGCCACCGGAATATCAAGTGATAGATAGGTGACCTCCTTCTAGCAGTAACCAATTTCCACATGAAGTGGGGAAGGTAATCTGATCACAACAACGTGTAAAGATAAAGGAAATCCCATTGCCCTCTTTATATTTCAGAGTTTTTTTTTACCTGTACATCGTCCAAAGAGAAATGAGAAATGACGGTCAGCCAAATAGTTCCAACCTATTTTGCTTATTACCACATAATCAAAATGCCTGATCAGAATTAGCAAAAAGAAGTGTTAATAGATAATTACTGAGCAGAACTCATAACACTGGCAGTAGGATCATATCTACAGGCTCCTCTATTATTCCAGCAAGCTCACTGCAATTCAATCCTGAACGTTTCTCTCAGTTAAAGTAATATTACAGTTTCAGTTCAAGTTAAGCTCAATTGACAGCACATGTTGCATAATGCTGATTACCACAAAAGTGAATTTTGACTTGTCCCTTCGTTTTTAAAAGTGAGGCACAATGAAAGTGACAATTTGTAAATGTTAAAATACTCAATGTTTCAATAGTTAAACCACAAGACGTAAACGGTCTATGTGATAAAATGAATTATTAAAAAAAACCTATTACTCACCTGTGAAATTATATCCAATTGTACAACTTTGTTGCCATGGCGACATACCTACAACCCAAAACCGCCGTAAAATGACAAAAACATCTTTAAAAATCAATAACACGCAGGTTTTATAGAAGAATAAATATACTATAAGTGCTTTTATAAGATTTACAGTTCTGCTTTTAAATCCTGAAAAAAGGCCACTTTCACATTATATTTATACCTGCCTCACCGCACAAATGCTGTCGATTGAGAAGAATATTCCTTTAAGGTCTTTCTCCGAGTTCCCTTAAACATAAACACTGCTTCCCTGATTCTCTTCCATTTTCTCTGTTTTGTGTTAATTCTCTTCCTCTTCTGTTTTAATAACCTTTCCTAGACGTTCTGTGATTGCCAAGTTGCATTGCAAGGCTTTCCCCCAAAGTCCCTGGCACAGAATCTTGGTAAACAGGGGTAAACAAACACAAGAAAGCCATTAGCCCGTGCCCACAGACAAGAGTTTGCAAAATACTCTCTTTGGACGAGCGTTGGTTTAGTTCTGTTTGCTTGTATTGCTTAACTTGCACACATAGGTACACAAACACTGAGAGAAGTGACACAGAGGTTGCTCATTAACGGAAAAGAGGCGACGGTGACTCAGACACGCTCTTACGGACATGCCCTCGCCCAATTCCTCCAAGACATTTCCAGATCCTTTCAGGCATTCATTTAAAAGCAGGGGAAAGGTCACGTTCTGATATCGCCACAGAGGATCTCTGACTGATTGATTAAAAACAGACGGATACATGGCAAGCTACAGCGGATCAGTCTGAGATGCTTGCGCTATTGGTCTTTCTGCTGAGAAGCAAGGGAAAGAGGCATGCGAAATACAAAGCATGGAAAAAGGAATAATTCAGCATGACTCTCTCTGCAGATTAATTCTTCTGCGAGGCTCTGCTCAAAGTCCCAGTCTAATGAGGTGCTCTGACCTCAGCTAGGTTTAATGGAATAATAAATGTATCAATGCTTTGAAACCTGCAAGGTCTCGCACCAAAACACACACACACACACACACACACACACACACACAAAATTGAACAGAATAGAGACTCCTTCGGTCATAACCCTCTGTTTAGCACCACTGTATCATTGCCGATCTGTGCATGCAACAAATGAGGATCTTTTGATGGACAGCCGCAGAACACCAATTCAAGCCCCAGGCCTTCATATTCTGCATCTATATAAACAACACATAAATCTTTGTTCCTAACAGTAAGGACACCCCATTTTTCAGGGTTTCCAGGTTGTGACAGTATTTATAGACAGTCATGTGAAAAAAGGAACTTAAATAAAAGAAAATAAAAAACACATTTGTGTGAATCATCCATTTCCTCAACAACAATAAATTATTTATTATATGACCTCCAGCTAGATCAATTATTATTTTCAACAAAAAGTAAATGAATACATTTAAATACAATCTGCATGTTTTTATTATTTAGTTTAGTAATAATTATAATAGCCAAATCAACAAAAAACTATTATAATGAATTAAATTGTAATATAAAAAACTGTAGTTACTGAAATGTATTATTTATATATAAATATATAAGAAATAATAAAATAAGACATTACTGTTGGTCTGATGGGGATTTTTCTTTCTATCCTTTTCATTCTGTTATTCTTTCTGCAGGTCACTGCATTATTCATTCAAAAGATTCATTAAAACACTGACTCTATATGTGTGAGTCATTGAATCATTTACTCAGCCGATTCATCTAAACATTCTGCGTAGTGTTTATTGTGTGGCTTTATTTGAAACTATTTTCATTGGCAGAATATACAGTATCTTTGCAAATGTTTCTGGCTTGCTGTGTACAGTACCTTTAGCTTTTGGTGGCACTACAATATTAATATATATAGAGGTGAAAATGAATACTGGTTCAGTAAACAAGATATTATAATGTTGAAGATGTTATAATGTTAAATACAAACTCAGCCTCAGATTCAATATGTGCTACAAAGAAAAATATTCATATGGATGATAAATTAGAGAAGAATGTTTGTGCAAAGCAGCCTGTGCATTACACTTAATGTATGTTGAAGAAACAAGCATTCGTGCAGCTTTAAAATGAAAATATTGTTGAAAGAGAAACATTTGATGTCATTTCAATGATGCAATTTGTTTTTGACAAAGCTACAGAACCAAAACCTTTTAATTGGTGACTTATACCAAAATAACAAGCATATGGATGAAACGGAATAAGACCGTCATTATAGTCAGTACAGGAGCTTTTGGTTAACATCTTTTAACTCATTTTAATATTCACATTTGATTTATGTATCTTGTATGTCTTATTGCAAATGTTAAGTTTTTGTAATGAAAATGTTTTATTTTATTTTCAGTACTGCTCTTGCACACTGTATTTCTGCAAGCTTACCTCAGCAGAGTGATGTCAATAAACCGACTTTAAAAGTGTTCAATAAAAGACTTGTCACATATAGGCATACATCTTAGCAAATTTATACAAACAGCCTTTCTCTTCTATTGGCTGACAAAACGTAAAGCAAACAATGTTCCGTTATGAATCACAGTGAACCTCCATGTTCAGGAAAAATGGTGGATTGCTTTGTGATAGTAAAATTAATAAAAAGCTTCTGTTTAAAAAATTGGTGTCTTGGACATTGGACATTACAAAATTCATTTGTCTGATGTCAGGACATTGGACTTGGGTATATTTTTCAGCTTTGTATCAATAGATGGTCAGAAAGTTAAAACCAGGTTTCACAGACAAGGCTTAGATTAATCCAGGAGTAGGCCTTAGTTAAATTAGGACATTTAAGTAGCTTTTTTAAATGTGACATATCATAAAATATTTTAAGATATGTCAGTGCACGTTGTTTTCAGTTAAGACAGCTCAAACTAACATTTTAGTCTGGGACTAAAAATATTTTACTTAATTTTTATACTTAATTTTCAAAAGATAAAAAACCCCAAAAAACTATAATATAACCACTTTAACATTTGAAAGGCAAACCTCCTAACTTATTGACAGATACAGCACTGCTGTTTCTGGGTTTTAGTAGTTCAATAACACTGACTCCAAACTGCCTTGGGCGAGTCCTCGAAAGAAAATTACTTTCACAGCTCCTAAGTCACGCATCTCCTGCACGTCCATCCGATATTTCATATTTTCTGCAGACTGTCTCATTCTTTAAAGTCTCTTGAGCCACAAATTCATTGCAGATTCTCCTTTGATTTTGTTAACGTCTGTCACAATAGACCTCCCTTCAACTTTGAAGGTACACTCTGCTCTCATTGCCTTTTATGTTGAGAGAAGCCAAGAGTTGATACAGCGCATTCTTCTACCTGGTTACCTAGATGATATGCAGCTGAACTGCTATACAGGATATGAAGTATTGACAAAATGTCTCCTGCTACTCTATCTCCAGCCTCCTCTGGCCTTCCAGCATCCTGTTCACCCTGAAACTATCCTGAAAGACACCGGCAAGAAAGGCAACAAGGCGCTAATGACACATGCTGTTTAAAGTTTGAGGTCATTAGCTGACGAGATTGACAGGGCTGTGGAGCAGAGCCGGGCGGATGTATGGATGCCGGGTGTACGTGATATTAAAGCTTGTACAGCGCTCATCCACTCTTGTAATTACAACAATTAACTGTTGTGATTACCAACAGCTTTATTTGGCACTATGGAGTGGAAATAAGGAGGCTTAATGTGGCAGGATGATTACTGATAACTCCTCATGGGTGAGGGATGGTCAAGGCAGCGAATGATAGAAATAATCCCCCTCGATTATCTTGTAGCGGAGATTAGCTTTAAGAAAATTAGCTGTGTTGGCTTCGCTAATGATCAGATTATTAACTACAAACTATGGACTTTCAGCACAGTTGCAGACCTACAGATTGGGCCCATGAAAGTGGATTAAGCCTTGTTTAGGCACTGGGGCTATTATTTATGGGTGAACTTAGCTTAATGGAACACAAGCAAATCAAGCTAATGCTACGGCTAATTCTGTCAGCCTAAAATATCATTCTGCCCACAAGCATGTACAGTGAGAGTGAAGTTAAATAGGCCAGCATTACCATGGATACACAGCGCTGTCGGAGCAAAACAAACAAACAAATCAAGATGGAAATCCTCCTCAGTATCTGAAGAAATTATGCGTATTCAGTTATTATACTAAAAATGATGCTAAATTACAAAAACAAGCCAAAGCTGCAAGTCATATCGCTTCCCAAACAAAAACAAGTCCTTCCAGACTCGCTTTTTCACGACAAGATCCGGTAACAGTTTCCTGTGCCTATAACGGTTAATTATACGGCAAACAACACCATCGTGTAATCTTTCGCAAAGCAGGCCTAGTTGGTAATAGCTTTGTCACATTTGCTAAAAGACCAGACACCCACAACTTCCCTCTGATAGTAATTTCCTGTTTATACACTAACACAGCTTCTGGAGCTGTACCTATTCAGCTTGAGTTATTGATTAATGGGCATGTTGCCTCGCAGGCTCAGTCTCATTAAAAACGACTGGCTTTCAGTGATTTGAGCCTTGGGCACAGATGGAAGGAGCCTGCACGAGTGGAGCTGAGTCAGGAATGACAATCCTGGCTGTCTCCTCTCCTGACCCTCTGCTTCAATGTAAGATGGGTAAACTGAGTTATTTACAGCTGCAGCAATTCCAGATCAGACTAAGATATTGTTGTAGAACATCAATGTTTAAAAACATGCCACTGAACGTCATTCTGTCTGGAGCATTCGTTAGGTCTAATTTTCGAGGAGAGCTGTTGTCACCGCCAAGACAACAACAGCACAGTACACCGTATGAATTTTACAGGACATCTCAATGCTCTTCTAAGACTCATTCTCATTGTGTCTTTGGAGAGCAGTTAAACATCTTCACACAAAGAGAGATAGGAATTGTTCAGCATGCTATCTTTTGAAAAGATGAATCCTGATCCTCTATTCAGCTCCATCTGCCAATTTCTTTTTCTTTTTTCGTCACGATGCTTTATGTAGCATCCTCTGCAGGGGGAAGCAAGGCGATCCTAAGTACTTTATTGATTTATAAGGACTGCAAAGTTCCATTCATTGTTCCTCACCATGCAACCCGATCCGTCACCGTCAAACCTTTCCAGCTTCGTGGCATGTGGTGGACTTAGAAAAATGAGGAGGTAATGTCCCTTCTCTTTATAGTCCAATGTAAATTCATGTTACAGGCCCATTTGATGATTCCATGATTTTCAATTCAATGACTTTACCATTAGTCAACAAATCTCCTGTAAACACGGTCATGATGCATTAAAGGTATAGTTCAGGCATCCTTAAACTGGTTCGATTCCGGACCATGGCGAGATAAAATGAGTAGTAGCACCATTATACCGTTTCTACAGTTTAACTCTTTCCCGCCAAACACAGAATTTTCCGTTATTTGTGAGAAAACGCTTCCAAGTCAAGTCAAGTCAGGTCAAGTCACCTTTATTTATACAGCGCTTAAAACAAGTCCAATTGAAAGCAGCTTCACAGTGTTAACAGGAAAATAATGCAACAGAATTTGTACAGCCGCTCTGGTGAAAACGGTGATGTTATCCAGCTAATTTAAGTTATCATATAGTGTCAATGCAGGCAGATCGGTAATATAGTTGAAATGTAAGTGTCCCCAACTGAGCAAGCCTAAAACCAAAGGCACTGGTGGCAAGGAACCACAGCTTCCCTGCCAAACAGACAATTTTCCAGGTTTCCGTATTTTCACTGTTAGACGCTAGGGGGTGCTATTATGCATCTTTTGAATGGGTACAGAATATCCTGATCAGAACACACGTGAGGAAGACGCAGTAAAACAAGATATCGTATGTAAGCAGATGCATATGTAAAATAACGTGATCATCAACATTAAAACATCATATAAGTCATATAAAACTATCTAATGTTGCTGAATGAAATGTGGACCCAGGACAAGCTACAAGCTGTGCAAGCATTAGGGGTGTTGATGGACTCGATCTACTCCATCTGTGTTTGATCATTGCTCTGAATCTGATCTGGATGTAGTCTTTCACAAAAATTAGATTTTCTCAGCTTTTTGTTCAAAATGTAGCTTTTTTTTAAGAAATCCATTTCAAGTGTTGATAAACAAGGAAAGCATGAAGCTAGAATAAAACGTTTTGGCAAACCCTGGCAATGGCTGGAAACTTAAAAAAAAAAACACTGCCGGGAAAGAGTTAAAGTAGATCCAATATTCAGTATCGGTATTCGGCTTCGATAACAGGTATCGGTCAGACAGAACGGTTAAGTTACTGTTAAGTAGTGGTTTAAGAAAATATTATGTAAAATATTATGCAATATTAAGTTTGCCGATACTGTATAGATTGTCAAAAACACTGTATCGATATTTATTTGTTTGTATACATCCGAGATTCGTGTCAGTGGATATGTGTTCGGTTTACGCTAGATGGCAGTGGTAACCCAGAACGTAAACTGTGACACAGAGAAATGCTCTATTGTCACAAAACAATAGAGTTATTCCGGCTCCCGCGGAGGTGTAGAGCTGAAGTGTGGACTAATTTTAGAAGCCAAAATAAAGAAATCACAAAGGAGATTAAGAAGAGTCATGCTGTTTGCAAAATAGGCCATGCTAAAATCCAGCACTCGGGAAACGCATTGAACTGAGAGCTCACTTAACACAATCTTCCAAACTATCACAGCAAAACATTAAACACTACTAATTCTCCACCTAAGCATTAATCGTGCATAACATTTACTCTCCCTTTTGAGTGGCATTGCAAAGCATGCTGGTTTCAGCCCAGTTTCAGTTAAATTTAAGAAAAGAAACAAGTTCATACAACTCAAAACAATGAAAATTCAGATTACTTAAAATGTTTCAGTTTTGTAAACTCAAAAGAAAAATAAAGTTCTAAATATTTAAGTTAGTTAGATTGAACTAATTTGTTTAATTTGAGTTGGCTCTACTCAAACCAGTGTAATATTCTAATAATATTCTGTAATAAATATCATGAAATGAAATAATGGGGAGTACATATGTATTTTAAGTTTGTTTCATTAATTCATCATGCACATTTTCCTTGCACGAACATAAAAACACTTTTTATATTTGCAAAAAATATTGTTCAATATATATTGCACATCTTTGTGCTCTCTCTCCCTTCCTGTTTCTATATTATATTGCATGGTACTGTATTGTTTTTATTGCTATTTTTCTATTCATATTTATTTATGTTTATTGCTTTAATGCTTCAAGTTCCCCAAGGGGATTAATACAGTACCATCTTATCCTATCAGATCCAATCTGGTAGGGTAATCTTTAAATTCATAGTTCATTTTGAGTTCACTTCAATTTGGACATGACTGAAAATCGTAATGTCCAAATGAGTGAGTTTTTTAATTTGTTCTTAGTCCAGGCTGTTCGTCATTTATAGCTGAACTGAAAAATGCCATTTAAATTTCAGATTTTTAACTGAGGATCTGAGAATGTAAGGAAATAGGGTTAAAGTGAATTAAAATGCAAAGAAATGAATGGATGAACAAATCAAAGAATCAATGAATGAACAAAGTCAAAGAATTAACTAATAAAAAAAGCAAACTATTTCCAATTCAACTTCTCGCCTTTTCCCCTGTGATTTACTGTTCACTCAATGCCTCCATGAGAACACTAGATCTTAAAACACGGTTTGAGCTCATGTAGTTATAATCTGTTTCATTTTTGTACTGTAGATTATTTTCTCACTGGAGAAAAACGGCCTTGATTTATGTCTTACTAAAAGGCCAAATAATTAACCCAGCTCACGCTCAGATCTATGACAGCTGTCCAGTTAGGCTGTGACTTGTGGCAATAGTAATGAAATGCCAATCAGGAATAAGGTACCGTGAGCACTGGAGCGGTTTTACTTACGAACATTGCGCTCCTGGCGTTACTGTGTCTTTAATTTAATAACGCCACACAGGAGTTCTGACAACAGTCATGCATTAGACATTACATCACCATTCATCACAGCCGCATTACTCCAAACATCCAGATGCCAGAAACACAGGGGGAGATACTGTGACAGAGGAGAAGAGTCAGAGAGCGACAGAATGAGACAGGGAGCAGCAAAAAGAGACAGGGACACGTGGAGAGCCAAAGCCATCCAAAGCACTTTATTGCATAACCACGGGTGACAGGAAAAGATGAGACTTTATATAATCTGATGGATCCAGGATGAAGGAGGATTTACCCTCTGCTTAAGCATGAGAAACTGAGCATGTCCCGCAATTGTGACAGACCACAGAGACACATGGTCTGTCTCCTCGTCCGTCATCCCGTTGCTCCGCACCCCCTGATACGCCAAGGACGCGGTTTTAAAAGATGCCAAGAAGCTCCCCAGAGGTAACCTGAATGGAGCCAGAATTTGACTTTAATGTGCATTACCTCTCAGTAGATGATAGCAGGGTTAACAGTTGTGTTCTGCTTTATATCTTCCCACACAAACAAGCATGTCTAGACCCTATTTAGGAGGGTTTCTCACCCCCAACACCCCCTTGCCTATCAGCCCCCAACCATCTGCGATTAACTTCGCTGTCAGCCCACTTAAAAATCTGTGATTATGAGATCTCTCTTCATGTTTGCTGAAAACAGCAGCTGCGAACATATCAGTATATTTCTCTCTGAATCTGCCTCTTATCAGTCGCTTAAAAGCTTAAAACTTAAATTAAAGAATAGATGTGCGATATCTGCACAGCTACCATTACCAAACGGAATTGCAACATTAAAAAAACCCTCAGCATCTCATATTCAGGCTGAAATTCGAGAACTCTTACTTTGCCTCTGCCTCTTTCCCGCTGTGAAATATCGTTCTGACCTTAACCCTTCATTAAAATTCAATTGAAAATTTAGTAAGAGTCTTCCTACCAGGGCTTTCCGGTCTCTTCTTTTTGATGAAACAAGATCTCAGCCCCACACTGTGAATGCTACTCTGCCCCTAGAATCAGCAAGTTCCTTAAATTGATCATCCTTTATTCTTTATTCGTTGTCCCTTTCTTTGAACGATGGCAGAAATTACAGGTTTCAGCTAACAGACTCGTGTGGCAGCAAAGCCTCAGCAGAGATCAATAGAGTGGCAAAGGCATTTCCACAAACACACACCTATCTGGCTTTTACAGACTGGGATGACATTTATACGTCGGATGGAAGATTTCAGAGAAGCTACTGTACTGAACTGGAAATATTACCTCTGCGACTTCTGTCAATGTTAGAATGCTTGCCCATAAATGTTTACGGAGCACACAGGCCTACGCAGATTTATCGTGAGAATAACAGGCTTCTGTGTTCAAGACACACTCCCTATCCTGAATCGATCCCAGCCTTACCTCTCCATAATGGGAGACACTGTTGCTAATAGGCTGTAATAAAGTAACTCGGTGGCACTACTAAAATCTCCACATTTAGCCTTGCCGCGTCGATTCGGCGCCTCGATATAATTCAGCATTAATGGCTGCCTGTGGATCAAGACCTGTGAAAACAAAAGCTACTGACTTTAAGGCCAACATAAATATTCGGCCCTTTTACAAGCGCATATTATCCGTGAAAAGACATTAAAGGGGTAAAATTTTCCCCTAGTGAGTGAAAAGAGCAGCCGTTCGCTCTTCTCCCTTTCCCAAAGCTGGAGTTTTAAGCATGGGATGATCCATGATTTTGTTTGGGCTAAATCATTAAATATTTCACATCTCAAAAAAAACCACCCCCGTCATTTGTTTATTGTGTCTCCCGAAGAATTTTTAGTAGATGGCTAAGAGAAAAAAATAATTAGCATTGTCTATCTAGCTAAGGCAAGGCAAGGTAGGTTTATTTATATAGCACATTTCATACACAATGGCAATTCAAAGTGCTTTACATAAGAAATAAGAAAACCATGTGTAAGAATAAAAAATAAAAATAAGGATAATTAAAACAGTTTTCCAGAATTTAAAAATAAAAAGCGGATAAATAGATCCCTATCTGCCTGATTCTAAATGCGGTCACCCCTATCTGAGATGGAAGAGATGGAGCAGGTTCGCAATGTCTCCTGGACCTTACAAGTCGGTCCAAGACGGGCCTTTGTTACCTTTGCCCCGCAGGGCCTCCCCTTTCTTGAGTCCGCTTCTTTGCACTGTCTGCTACCACAGAATGAAGCGAAGCACACTGCTCTCCTTTTCCAATCTCCTCCAGTCATACAGCCCTAACCAACAATGATAATCAACAGATACATAAGAAATAGAAATATACAGCTGTAAAGAGAACTAAAAAGAATAAGATTATATATAGACAAAAACCAAAGATAAGAACATAGGTAAACTCAAAAAAATTAAAAAAAGAATACAAAGATGATGCATAGATAAGAGCGAATCAGTGGGACGTACAGTGGCACAGTGCTCATTCAGTAAAGGCACAGCTGGACAGATGTGTTTTGAGTCTGGATTTGAATGTGGCTACTGTTGGAGCACATCTGATCTCTTCTGGAAGCTGGTTCCAGCTGCGGCTGGCATAATAGCTAAACGCAGACTCTCCTTGCTTTGAGAACTCTTGGTATTTCTAACTGACTTGATCCTGATGATCTGAGTGATCTGTTGGGTTTGTATTTAATCAGCATATCTGCAATGTATTGAGGTCCTAGGCTATTAAGTGATTTATATACCAGTAATAATACTTTAAAATCAATTCTAAATCTAACTGGAAGCCAGTGTAAAGATCTGAGGACTGGCGTGATATGGTCATATTTTCTGGTTCTGCTCAGAATCCTGGCCGCAGCGTTCTGTATGAGCTGCAGCTGTCTAATGGTCCTTTTGGGAAGGCCGGTGAGAAGACCATTACAATAGTCCACCCTACTGGTGATGAAAGCATGAACGAGTTTCTCTAAGTCTTGCCTGGAAACAAAGCATCTGATTCTTGATATATTTTTCAGATGATAGTAAGCTGATTTAGTTATTGCTTTTACATGAGTACTGAAACTCAGGTCTGACTCCAAAATCACACCAAGATTCCTGACTTGATTTTTTGTTTTTAGACCTTTAGTCTCAAGATATGCATTCACCTTGAGAATTTCATCTTGGTTTCTAAATGTAATGATTTCAGTTTTGTTTTTGTTTAACTGAATATAGTTTTGGCTCATCCATCTGTTAACTTCATCAATGCATTTGCACAGGGAGTCAATGGGGCTATAGTCATTATGTGATAATGCTAAGTAGATCTGGGTGTCGTCAGCATAGCTGTGGTAAGCAGTTGTGTTCTTTTTCATAATTTGGCTCAGTGGGAGCATGTACAGGTTGAATAGGAGTGGTGCAGAATTGACCCTAGTGGGACTCTGCATGTCACGGCTGTCCAGTTAGACTTATGGTCACCTATACTCACATAATAACCTCTTCCTTCTAAGTACGACCTGAACCATTTAAGGACCATCCCAGAAAGCCCGACCCAGTTTTCCAGCCTGTCAAGAAGTATGTTGTGATCAACAGTGTCGAATGCAGCACTGAGGTCGAGTAGTACCAGAATTTATGTTTTGCCTGTATCTGTATTGAGGCGAATATCATTTATAATCTTTATGAGCGCTGTCTCTGTGCTGTGGTCGGAAAACGGATTTAAAATTGTCAAAGTATCCGTTTGAGCTTAAGAATTTGTTCAGCTGACTGAAGACAACTTTTTCAATGATCTTGCCTATGAAGAGGAGATTTGAGATTGGTCTGTAGTTGCTCAATATGGAGTTATCCAGATTTCTCTTTTTCAGAAGAGGCTTAACTACTGCGGTTTTAAGGGAGTTTGGAAAAGTCCCATAGAGAAGTGAGGAGTTTACCACTTCTAGCAGATCTGCTTCTAAACAGTTAAACACACTTTTGGAAAAAGTGGGGAGTGTGTCAAGGGCGCAGTTTGATGTTTTAAGGTGCTGTACCGTTTCTTCTAGAATTGTGCAGTCAATTGCTTCGAAATCAGACATGGTAACTTTCTGAGGTTGTGGTCTGATCTGACTGATCCCAGAGCAGCTCAAGGATGTGCTGATCGCCTTTCTGATATTATTGATTTTCTCTGAGAAGAATGTAGCAAACTCACTGCATTTGCTGTCTGAGAGCATTTCACTGGGAATGTGATTCGGGGGGTTTCTACAGTAGCAAAAAGAGTGCGCGTGTTGTTTATGTTTCTGTTTATAATATTTGAGAAGAAGGTCTGTCTAGCTTTGCCTAGCTCCACATTGAAATCATGAAGGCTGTCTTTATAGATGTTATAATGGACTACAAGTTTTGTCTTCAGCCACATTCGTTCAGATTTCCTGCACTGATTTTTCATTATTTGCACTGCTGTTGAGTTTCTCCAAGGTGCTTTCTGTCTGCCACTCTTTTTCCTGACTTTCTCAGGAGCAATATCATCAATTACACTCTTAACTTTTGAGTTAAAGGAGTCAAGGAGAGAATCAACAGAGTCTGCAGATATGCTTGGTGTTAGAGATATAGCCTTCATAAACAGCACAATAGTGTTGTCATTTAAGCTTCTCTTTTTGACAGAGACAGATCTAGCTTCAATGGCAGGAGAGATTGAAATATCAAAGAAAATACAGAAATGATCAGACAGTGCCATATCCTTAATAACTATCGATGAAATGTTTAGACCCTTACTGATAAGTAAATCTAGAGTGTGTCCATGATTGTGTGTGGGACCATGTACATTCTGTGTCTTTTGTTGTACTGGATTCAGCATTGTCAATGTGAATGTTAAAATCCCCAGCAATAGCAAAACAGTCAAACTCTGAGGAGATTGCGGATAACAGCTCTGTAAAGTCCTCAGTAAAGGCTGGAAAGTATTTTGGAGGCCTGCAAATAATGATAAGCAGGATGCGTGGAGCACCTTTTAACACAATGCCCAGATATTCAAAAGACAGATAGTCACCAAATGACACTTGCTTACATTGATAGACATCTTTAAATAGAGCAGCAACACCCCCACCCCTCCTAAACGCTCTACACACACTCATAAAAGTAAAGTTAGGAGGGGCTGTTTCATTTAGGACTGTTGCACTGCAGCTGTCTTCAAGCCACGTTTCATTTAGAAGCAAAAAATCTAGTTTGTAGTTATAAAGTCATTGACTAGAAGTGATTTGTTTTTAAGTGAGCGGATGTTTAAAAGTGCTAACTTTACAGTCTTACTTATTGTCCCCACGGTAGTATTAGTTTGATGTGTAATAGGCAGCAGATTAGATTGGTTTGCCATGCGGCCTGAAAAGGCCTTTGATTTTCTATCATGTAACAGAACAGAAATAGAGAGAGAGACAGGCACACTGGTCCCGCTCGTTCTGTAAACATTTGATAGAGTTACTGTTGTCATGGCGGGGACCCAACAAACATCACTGAGAGCTGGTATCAGTTGTTTTAGGTTCACCTACAGATGGAGGAAGGTGTGTGCTCTGGCGTTGTGACCGAAGAAATCTCACTGGAGGAGGCGGAGGGCGAGTTGGGCCCACAGGCTTAGGTGGTCGCTGCTTTTTAGTTGATATTTGGGGACTCACAGCGATAGAGTGTGATAGTTTGATTCCTGCATAAACGAGATCCTCCATTCTCTCTGAGAAGCTCAGAAGCGGGGAAGCTGGAGAGAGAAATAGCAGGCTGTTGCTCTGGTGTTACTGGAGGCTGTGATATGTTGTCCTGGCTTCCCTGGCTGTTTTCCATAAAGTCCTTGGGTGTTGAATCTTGGAGCAGTTCTAATTTGTCACAGTCTGTCTGTGATGAGCTCTGTGGGCAGGGCTCAGCTAGGAGTGTGTCCGTGAGCAGTGGTTGTTGTGGCTGTGTGGTGTTATCATTGTCCTTGTGGGATGTGTCAGCTGCATGTCCATTCAGGTGCTGAAATGAAGTCCTGTGATCATTCATAGGTGTGTGTGTGTGTGCCATTCAGGTTGAGTGGATTGACACACACTGATGAAGGATGATGGAGGGAGAAGTTGATATTGTCCTTTAGTACTCTTGCACCAAGTTTGTTTGGGTGAAGGCCATTTGATGTAAACAGTTGTCTCTGACTCCAGAAAAGATTAAAGTTCAGTCCCTTCATGTTGCAGGATTTTTGCAGCCATGTATTAAGGCCAAGCAACCGTGAGAACCTATTTGTTCCTCTTGCTGGAAGTGGTCCACTGATGAACGACTGGAGTTTCAGTCTTCTAAGTGTTTAAAAAAGTTCATTGAAATCCCTCTTAAGGAGTTCTGACTGCTATCTCTGAATATCGTTCTTTCCCACATGAATGATTAGTCAATTTGCAGTCTTATGTTTCATCAGAATGTTCTTAAGTTCCCTGTTTATGTCAGAAACTGTTGCTTGTGGAAGGCAGCACGTAGTTGTATCCCTGCTGCTAATGTTTCTGACTGTGGAGTCTCCCACTATCAGAGTTCTGGGCTCGGCTGTCTGCTCGACCTTGAGCGCCTGTTAGCATTAGTGTTAGCTGCAGGCTGATTTGATCTGTATCCGATCACATTTGGAGATTTTTCACATTCAACACACTTGGGCATTCCTCACCCATATTCAATAATACTTCAAATCTGTTCGCAAGATGTATAGGCGGTGGTAGGGGGGTAGAGGATTCTACTGCGGCAATTGTTGATAATCTTGACAACCTGTTATCTCGAATGTCTTTCGGTCTTGCTCCCTGTCTGTGCCATCGATTAGTGTGTCGATCAGTTAGAGCTTGTTTCTCTACACTCATTTTGGCCTGTTAAGGATCACAAGATTCATGGGACTCAACGGCTGTATGCTGACGAGGCTCTGTTGTGTGTTCAGTCTGGTTTGGTAGTCCCGCAAGTAACTTTGTTTCCAGAATTGCAATCCTTTGTAGAAGTCTGTGGCAGTTTGTGCAGCATATAGATTTTTCAGAAAGAGGAGGCATTCTCTTTCTTATCCTTTTCAATGTAGGCAGCTGTGTTTTCCCTTCTCCGGAATGTAAGCTGATGGCTGCTGTCGTGGGAGGTTGGTTGGATAATTCCCCTTTTTTGTAGTTTTCCAGCCACCAAGAGTTTCTAGTTTTAGCGTTGATGTCAAGCTTTATCGTTTGAACACTGTGCTGTTTTGCTGTAGTTAAAATTAAAGAGATAAAATATAAAAAGCGATAGAGCAAAGCGCGGAGCAGTATGCAGGAGTGTCCGAACAGTAGCTAAGCAGGAAGCTTTTTCTTGTTCTGGATTAAAGTAACATGTTCAATTATAGTCTCGGAGTGCCAAAGGCTGTTTCTCTCTGTTCAAATTGCGAATGCATGGGATAATGGAAACTTTTTTTACAGCTTTTCCTCCAGCTTTTGATCAACGAATCGCTCATGTACAAGTGGCGCCGTGGTCTTAGACACATAAAGATTTTACATGTCTAATGCATTTGTCTGCCTTCACAGCGCTGTTTTAACAAGGCAGATGAGAGGAATAAACAAAACATGCATTTAAGGATTTTGGGAATAAACAGTGATTTTTCAAAAGACCCTAATTTACCTACCTGCTACGGCAGAGCAAACACAGAAGCAAACAGTCCATTTGCTCTCAATGAAATGGTTGTTTCCAGGTTCATTGCCAGTCAGGAATATTGCGTCTCTCTCTCTCTCTGGAGTATGACCACTGGAGTATCACAACCCTAATGTCTCCTCTCTCTCCCCACACTGCAAAACTCATTGAGCTACTCAGAAATTTGAGCCCTTCTTGCTCCAAAGCACACATTAGGCTGAACAGTTCATTACCAAATGGAAATTGATGCTGCTTCTGTCACTTGCAGAAAAGCTTTCAAGACAAAAAAGAGACAATAACATTTTTTCTCTGGCAGGAGAGGAGAAAAAAAGAGAAGAGAATGGGATGAGAAACATATGGTTTGCCGCTGAATTTTGATGAGACTCATTTGTTTCAGGAATACATTGTCCCCAAACCTGATACTTAAGAGGCTGTCTGGACTTCAGACTCTGGCAGGTTTAGTAGGGAGGCCGTACGGGTGCGTTCTGCAAGAGCTACAACGATGTAACAATCACAAGTGATAATTCAGGCAAAATAAGATTGCCTCTCAACTTGTCTCTCTTGCATATTTTGATTTGCAAGAGGAAATGAGAAACAAGTCCAATCTGGTCTCATAGACATTGTGAAGCTCGACGTGTCACTCCTCAGTCTTTTTCACAAGCGTCTCTCTCTCTTTCTCTCCAACATTTCTAAAAACAAAACACACCGTGCTGGCAGTGACAAATCAACCAATCATGTGACGCAAGATCATATCGCACTGTAAATATACACAAGGTTTTATTCATAAACACAGATGATGTACAATCTGGCATGAAACAAATTTCAGAAAGATCAGACAATAATGTATTATGATTTTGATATGTGGGATGTGCGTGGAGCCAAATATCTTATTCAGAAAGGCATGAATAATGACTTCAAAAATGAATAATGACTTTTATTATACAACATATTATTGAACATGCATAAAACTACATTATATATAAAGTAATTTTATTTTAAAATAATAATTATTATTAGGAGTTTTAATATTTATCTTAGATAAATGTTATAGTAATGTTTTAATGAATTATACAAGGCATATTTACTATATGGAAACAAAAAATGGGGCACTTCAGTTTATTTATAGAACACATTTCCACTAGCCGACCAAAGTGCTGTACGCATAGAAAACAGAGCCAATAGAAATCAGTAACACAAATAATAATGAACACAGTTTAAAACAGACCAAACATTATAAGCTAAAAGCAAATGAAAATAAATACGTTTTGAGTAGTGCTGGGGAAAAATTATTCGTGATTCATCCAAAATAAAAGTTTGTGTTTACATATAATATGTGTGTACTGTGTATAATTATTATTTATATATAAATACACACACATACATGTATATATTTAAGACATATTTGCATGTATATACTATGTATATATATATATATATATATATATATATATATATATATATATATATATATATATATATATATATATATATATATATATATATATATATATATAATTGATCTTATAAATATATTTCTTAATAAGAATATAAAAATTGTCTTAAATATATACATGCATGTGTGTGTATTTATATACATAATAATTATACACAGTACACACACATATATTATGTAAACACAAACTTTTATTTGGGATGTGATTAATCACGATTCATTTTTCCCCAGCACTAGATTTGAGGAAGTCGATCTAATAAAGCTACTTCAAAAGCTTGGTTACCCCTTGATTTTAGCCGGGTTCTAGGTATCTGAAAGAGAAGTTTCGCTTCAGATCTAAGACTTCTAGTGGGAGAATATAAATGAAGTAAATCAGACAGATAATTTAAGGATTTATACACCAGTAATAAAATTTTATATTCCATTCTGGAATATAAATTTCCTTTTTCCCTTCAGGTATCTCGCCTGAGCATTTTGAACAACCTGTAAGCGTGCCGTTTGGGACTTTGATACACCAAAATAAAGGGAATTGCAGTAGTTCAGGTGCAAGGTAATAAGAGCATGGACTGCAGTCTCCAATGAGGGTTTGGGAAGATAAGATTTGATTTTCGCTAGAGTGCGAAGATAAAAAAAAAGCGAGATCAAATGACAGCACTAGTTTGCTTATCAAATTTGAGGGAACTATCTAACATCAAACCTAAATTCCTCTTCAAGACATGCTGTCAAACTGTCTAGAACACTTATTTTTCCTAGACAAAGGCATATAAATCTGCATGTCATCAGCATAACAGTGAAATGAGACATTGTGAGTTAGAGATTACATAGAGTGAGTTAGTTACATAGAGTTAAAATGTTTAATAAGAGAAAAACATTCAGTAGACTGATTATTCAGTAATAATAATTATTATTAATATTAAGCATTTTACATAAAGTTTGTAAAAATAATTTTGTGAATTTTACAAAGCATATTTGTCATATGGAAATTATTGTCATTATTTTTTTAAAGATGCTTTTCATTTTTGTTTTACATTTTCGGTTTAAGCCCTCCCCCAAATCCGGTTGTATCTTAATACAGATATAGGTAGTTTTGCATTACAACTGCTACAGATACACACACAAATAATGTCTTCATTGCACATCCCATCTAATATGATACAGCTGGCAGATTATTTGAGACACATACCTGTTGTCACTGGTTGCTCAGGAAACAGACCAAGAATAACCAAAATACTATTTATTAAACACTTAGGAAACAACAGGAGCTTAAGAAGTAGCAAACTCACGTTAACACAAACAATACAGGACAGGGAACTAACTCAAACTGAGGGCTTAAATACACAGAGCAAACAAAAGAGGTAATGAGATAATTAATGAGACAACAAGCAAACAGGATCTTAAATCAAACACGCTGGGAAACCGTGTCAAACAGGGAAAACAGTACCGAAACACAATGAAACAGCCAATACAGAACATAACTGAATATAACCATTACACCTGTATATACAACAGGAACACAGGCAGTTGCTCCAAGACATGGACTATGCTGTGGGGAGGAATCACAGAGGATGCGCTCTTTATCTGTCCCCTTGTCTGCCCTTGTACCTAAAATGCAGTATTTGTTCAAATAGGCTAATGTGAAATCACAACTTCCTCTTTATTTATAGCCAACACACTCCACTCCTCAGACTGCAATTCTGCCTCACACATTCTGCCAGGGTTTGGGCACCAAGCAGTCTCGTTTGCATATATTTGCATGTAATTAGCACATCAAACCTTCAGACTTGAAAGGGACGCCTTGTCAAAAAGTATTTTGCATCTCCCTCTCCTCTCTCTCCCTCTCTCGCTCTCTCTTCTGCTTCTCAATCTTAGCCTCTATTATGAATGTGTGATTAGAAGAACAATTATATAAGTTAAACCTCTCTGAACCTCGGGAATTATACCAGAGTTTGGATATTTGTTACTGTAACTTTGTATACAAGAGGAAATTCTCGCAATTGAAAGTGTGTGTACAAACATCTCAAAGTTCGCTTTGCTTCTGTTGTATTTGCTGATTGTTGATTTTTTCACCAATTATGAAAGTCACTGAGATGATGAGACAATACCATTGACTGAGTGAATTGCATTAATTAGACTGAACGATGATGTCAACACGCATCAGTCAAGCCTTTGAGTCACAAGCAAACATGCACTGAGCCATAAAACAAGTGCCCAAACAATTAATGAACTTGCAGTCATTTGCCGAACTTTTAGTGAGTGCAAACTCACAGTTTTAGTAACAGCTCTCCATAATGTAGCTCACGGGTCTGTACTTTCTTTCTAGTAAATCACTGTGACACATCAGCCCACTTCCCACGTTTCCTGTAATGATGAGATTGTGAGTGTCGCATACTGTAATTGTATATGGAATGTTAATGTATGGCAGATTGAAAGTGTTTTTGTAGTTCAAATGCATAAACTGATAACATGCATGTAACACGGGTAAAGCCGCCAGTTTATAAAAAAATAACTTTAATGATTTTTTATCTAATTTGTGCTGTTTTAGAATAAAACGTTTAACTTTTTTAAATTTTATTTTTTTTATTTAAGAACATTTGATTAGTTGAAGAAATTTGTGTACAAAATTAAAAGTGATGTTAATTTCAAATACAGTTTAGAGATACGTTGTAGATTTGAATACAAATTTATATACTACCACTCAAAAGTTTGGGGTCTGTAAGATTAGTTTTTGAAAGAAATTATTGCTTTTATTGAGGATTTTGTAATGATAAATATTTATATATTTATTGAGCACCAAATTAGTTACAATGATTTCTAAAGGAACAGGTGACACTGAAGACTGGAGTAATGTCTAACATAGGGATAAATCAAACTGATTTTAAATCATAATAAAGTTTAACCCAAAACTTTTGAATGGTAGTGTAAATGTATGAAAAGTCTGTGATAAATTGCAGAAGTTAGTGTTAAAATCACAGTCCCTTGTGCGCAAAATGTAAGCCGCTTTGCGATAAATGTGCCTGTCAAATACATAAATGTAAATATGAATGAAACCTTGATTATCACTGTATATGAATATCCCAAGTTGTCACATTAGTCTGCAGAGGTTTTAAAACACATTAACATCTCATTTACACAAAGTGTTATTAAAAAAAAACACACTATACTGAAGCTGAGTGGATTAGTTGGGCGTTTGGATTTCCCTACATATATTTCCCATATATTTAGTGATTATATTTAAAACAAACTGTGATTACATGTCCCATACATTTATTTTAATCTCTCTTGCACTTATATTGCTTGCATGCCAGTGATAATCCCTTCTGCACGTGTGCCTGAGGTCACCAACCCCCCCATGTAGCTGTTTTTTTTGATACTGTGTTTTATTGTGGGCTGTGGTTTTATGGAGCATAAAATGTCTATTTCAGTTTCCTACAATGTCTGTCTTAATATAAATCGAGTTTAAATAGACACATTTGTTTTTTTGTTTGTTTGAAGGGAAAATTAACTGACTGTCTGTGTTTATACTGTAAGTGCAGCCCTGCCTTGTTTACAGAGTTTACCAGGGAAACATTTCTGCTGTTCCATAAGCGCCACCTACTGTCAGAGAGTGGATTTACATTTTCATTCAGCCTGTCTTCCGTTTTTGTTGAGACTGGGTAAACCCAGCCTGATCTGCTGGCGATTTGATTTCGCCCTGCAGCCCGGACTGGAAACCTGTACATATTTCTATCCTGCTACCGTTACAAATTTGCGGGGACCAATCACAAACCGGCTTATCCACCTGCGATTTGATTTCGCCCTGCAGCTCAGGCTGGAAACCTGTACATATTTCTATCCTGCTACCGTTACAAATTTGCGGGGACCAATCACAAACCGGCTTATCCACCTGCCGTGCTATTGGTGGGTTTAACACGATGACGGATAGAGAAGCGACGGATATGTTGGTCTGATTGGTTGAAGGACTATCCATTTGCGTACAGAGTCATTTGAACCATGCCCTTTGATCACACCTCTTGTGCAGTAGAAAATACAGAGCAGAATCCCCAGACTAGTTCAGTCTTAAAAGATTGAGCTTAAGCTCATTTCCGCCACAGAATAAAAAATAAAATAGGTAATTACGACTTTTTATCTCACAATTGCAGGTTTACATCTCACAATTCTGACTTTTAATTTCTATAAAGTCAGAATTGTGAGAAACTCGCGATTGCAAGAAATAAAGTTAGAATTGCGAGTTCATATCACACAATTCTAACTTTATAACAATTATCTTTTCATCTCTTTATAAAGTCAGCAAATTTAATCTGAGTTTATTTCTCGCAATTCTGACTTCATAACTCTCAATTGCGAATCTACATCACGCAATTCTGACTTCATAACTCTCAATTGCAACTTTATATCACACAATTACGACTTTATATCATACAACTGTGACTTTATATCACGCAATTGTGAGATGAAAAGTCGCAATTATCTTTTAAAATGTTTTATTCAGTGGATGGAAAATAAGCTCAACTCAACACTTTAGATAATAAGGTAGCCTTTGTAGAATTGTTTATGGAGTGGTTAAAATATTTATAATTTTTCCTATTTCCTTAGCATAGAAGTGATTTAAAGGTTGAAATGTGAGGTTTACCATTTTATAATTTTCTTGTTTGTTTTTTTTTGTCAACTTTATTTGAACATGTAAAAATGTTATGCTCAAGCAAAAAATACTCAACTAATATTTTTAGTTTGTTTAAAATTCGGTCGTCATTTTTAATATTATTTCAATGTTTATGCAAGAAACTGTTTTTATTTGTTGTATTTTTTTTCTTTAGTTAAAATACTTTGGTGTGTGTATATGTACTTTTTTAACATTTCCAGCACGTTTTAACAATAATGTATTGGTAACCGTGTTCACTATACTTTAATATATTGATTTTTCATACTGTTTAGTCACTAATTAAAACAATAAAACACTAATACAATTTAAAAAAGGGCGTTATGTCCTGTAATGTCATGAGACAAAAATCTCAGTTCTACTATTTCTGTGCAAATAATCAGACTGGCAGAGGTGTCCACTTTATGGGCCACCCATGGATAAAGTGCGGCATTGAATTCTACTTTATAGTGCGTTGTAAAATAAATGCTGAGGTGAGGGACGTGTCCTTGCTTGGTCTGGAGAGGTGGCTTTGTTGGGTGTCTTAGCACTCTATAGCATAAAAGTTGACCTCCTTCACCCCGGGTTCTGAAAGGCCTGCTCAACAGCACCCATTTGATGTGATTATTGAATGTTTATTCCTCTTTTCTCTCATTGTTAGTGCACTTAGAATGATTAATTACGCTGAGCTCTCTCTGTGACATCTCGTCTCACTCGGGGGAGAAAAACATGCTCTCCATGCTCCTTCGCCTTGTCTCTTTCCATCACTCGCTCCCTCAGTCCTCTCCATTCAAATCAAATTCAATTCAGAGAGCACTCCATCTGCCATCATGGCCACTATACAATAACAACTACAGCAACGGTAAAACAGACAACAAATAAATAAGGACGCCATTAAATTGAAGGAATAGTTAAAGTACGGTTTAACCCAGAGTACTCAGTAAAACATAATAAGATTTTATGTGAGCCGCACTTCATAACCTTCCTGTCTCTTTCTATACACTATGTCCGTCTCTTTTCCCATCCCTCCATTTTTGTCTCAGCTTCCTCGTTCTGTTACAAAGCTGCTGATTTTGACATTTAGAAGGGTTTCAAATCACCAAAGCAACACTCACCTCCTACAACCGCAGCGTGAAATTTTTGATACAGGAAAGCCCTTTTTTTTTTTCAAAATGTGTGTCTGTGTTTAAACATGCATGTTTCAGTTAACAAGCTCTGAACTGTCTGTCCACTATGTAAGTAATCCACTTAAACACCCGGAATGAAGCATCCACAGATGTTCATCCTTTATACCAGCTGAGCAGCCAAAAGGGAAGGATAGTACCAGCAGGCACGCTGTCTGCATTCAGATTTAGCCGCCAGAGTTGCTACCACCTGACATGCTGTTCACGAGCCAACAGAATTTGTTTGTGATATGTTTCATTATCTTGGCAAATTTAACTGCTTACTCATAAACTAAAGATTATTGCCGGTTTCCGGTAATAATGCGCAGGGCTGGACTTATGCATAGGCATTCTAGGCACGTGCCTATGCTTGCATTTCAAGGGGGTTCAATTACATCAAATTTTATTGTATTATTATTATTATTATTTCACACTAATGGTAAAACACTAAGACAATTTCTAAATTAACAAAATTTTAAATATCATGCAGAAACCTTGTACTCAATATTTTGTCATTTTTTCCCCCATAAATCATTAGTGTTGGCACCCTTTATGTCTGTTTTGCAAATACCAATGACACGTGAAAAAAAAAGCTTGTGACTGCATTGTATTCTCATAACTCCTCCCGCCTCTAGCATAAATGAAGTGCTGCACATAGTTTGGACGGTCTCTGCTTGTTGGCAAGGGTAAAAAACCCTCAATGCTGCGCTGCTTAACGCTATTGGGAACTTCTTTATTGTGACTAGCTGTGAATATAGTGTGTAAACACGTCAATGGAACTGACCTAGAGCTTTTATAGCCTCTGTTAGTGACATCATCAGAATGTGCCAGCATCAGAGGTCATAAATTGATGAGCCCACAGCAGCACTATCAGGTCTTTTGACCTACCCTCCCTACGAAGCCATGTAGAAAAACTTTGGCTATCGTGGGAAAAGCTTATCTAGCTGCAGATCAGGCTTGTGCTGCGTGCACACTATGACAGTGTTACAAGCGTACCAGGCTGACCTTACACATTATGATTGACAGGGATAAAAGGGAAAGACCACGTTTCTCATTGATTCCTTGCTTTCTTCCTCTGGCCTGTTTGGTGACTCTGTAAACACAATAGTCTCCAGGTTCAGAGAAGTTAAAAAGCATGAGGAAGTACAGTTCCTTCCTCGCCAAATGACTAGGGGCCCGCTCGTCGCACACAAAGAACTACAAGGGTGGACCTCAGGACTAGTCCTAATGGTCTTGCACACCCAGTCTGGTGGGGGTATAGCTCCCCCCGCAGGACGCGGTGTGTCAAACATTTGCTTGCCCCTTCCTGCTACCCTAACAAAACCACTCCATCCCCGCCGCCTCTGGTGATTCGGGGGGCAGCGGTTTCCAGCGAAATGTTAGACGTTGTGTGTCTAAATCCTGCTATCATCGAGGACATAGAACATCTAACATCCCCTCAACAGGAAGTATCAACATTTTTACCACTCTCAGAGAGTCTGGCAGCGTGGAAACTTCTGTCAGGCGTTTCTGCATGGGTGTTATGCACAGTGATGTTAGGATACAGAATCTAATTTATTTGTCGTCCTCCACATTTCAACAGCGTGGTCTCCATTTCCGTGAAGCCGGAGCTGGCGCACGTACTGTCACAAGATCTACAAACTCTATTCAACAAAGAATCCATAGAACATGTTCCTCTTCTGGAGAGTACTTCCTTGTTCCCAAGAAGGGTGGGGGGGTTGTGTCCAATCTTAGATCTTCAAGGCTTAAACCGTACAGTTAAAGCGCTCAAGTTCAAGATGTTAACTGTAAAGACGGTCGTGTCACAAATTCAACACGATTGTCATCACGATCGATCTGAAGAATGCATGTTTTCACATATAAATATTGCCACAACACAGGAAGTTCCTGAGGTTTGCTTTCGGGGGCGAAGCTTACCAATTTGGGTTCTTCCATTTGGCCTAGTCTTTTCACCCCGCAAGTATACAAAATGCATGGATGCAGCACTGGCTCCATTACAATTCTGTGGAATTCACATTTTGAATTACATAGGGGATTGGTTAATACTAGCACAATCGCGAAGGATGGCACTTCAACACAGATACATTGTGTTAGCTCATCTAGTTTCTCTAGAAAAGTTTTCCTGCCCGAAGAACGACTTATCTAGGGATTGTTTTGGATTCAGTTACGATGCGGCCACAACCAATTCCCGCTCAAACCGAGACCATTCAGCATACCCTGAGCAAAGTCAGACTAGGCCAAGATCTCACTGTTCATCAATATCAGGTCTCATGGCATCAGCATCCCCGGTGATCCCTTTTGGGTTGTTGCACATAAGACCGTTTCAGTTGTGGCTCAAAGCCAGAGGATTTTAGGGTCAATCCTCAAAGGCAAATTAAAGTGGCGCGCCCCGTGGCTTCGTACACTAACTATGTGGTTCAGACCTTGAGTCCCACTCTAGGGGTGCCTTGTCGTCACAAATTGTTAATGACAGACACCTTCCTGATGGGCTGGGGTGCAGTCTTAAGTGGTCGTCCAGTCCAAGGGGAATGGGAGGGTCATCAGCTCGATGGGCACATCAACTGCCTCGAGTTGATGGCTGTATTTCTTGCACTGAAATACTTTCTCCCCCAGTTAAGGGGCTGTCATGTCCTAGTGCGGGTGGACAACACAGCAACAGTCTCTGACTAAAATCACCAGGGAGGTATGCACTCACGCAATCTGAACAGAATAGCGAGGTGGATTTTCCCTGGGCCCAGGACAAGTTTCTTTCACTCAGGGCAGTGTACAATTCAGGGCAATTGAATGTGGGATCTGGACCAGATTTTACAAAGCAGAAATGGACCTCTTCACCTCTTTTCAGACAGTGCAATGTCCCCTCTACTTCTTTCTGAGTCACCTAGCTCCCCTGGGTCTTGACACGATGGCACACACATGTGTGTTCCTCCAGTCTCTCTGCTCCCGGGACTTCTAGTCAGAGTTTGCCAGCAAGGGTCTTGCATCTTACTGATAGCACCGCATTGGCCGAACAGAGTATGGTCCTTGGGGATAATGTCTCTCCTCAACAGCTTGCCATGGGCGATTCCGGAAAGGAGGGACCTTAAGTCTCAGGCAGGAGGCATGATATTCCATCTCAGGCCCAACCTTTGGAACCTTTATGTTTGGACCCTGATGGGTACCAACTGAGGGACACTGGATTTTCGTCTGACATTATTGAGACCATTCTTAGAGGGTTTCCTCCACTAGAAAAAGTTATGAGCAACTGTTCATTTGTAATGGGGTGCGTAACAGAGGTGCAGCCGCCACAAACCACGTCACATGGGTCAGGGATGCCATTGTTCTCGCCTATGAGGCACGCAACCAAGCTTCGCCAACAGGACTCAACCAGGGGGGTTGAATCATCTACTGCTTTAGTATGGGGTGCCTCCTTACAACTTGTTTGTGATGAGGCAGGTTGGTCCTCTCTGCACACATTCATAAAGTTGTATAATTTGGATGCTCATGCCTCTCCAGGCTCTCACGTCCTTGAGTTGACATCAAAAGCTAATTGTGAGCACACCTACACAACCATAAGGAATCCAAACATCTTCAAGCACGGTGGCGTGGGTATTCTCATTCCCAATAGCACTAAGCAACGCATCATTGAGTGTAGCTTTTGAAAGCGAACAGTCCGTGTTACTTGACTGTAACCCTGTTCCTTGATAAAGCGGAACGAGAGGCTGCGTTGCTTTGCTGTGCTGAAGATGTCCCAGGACTGCTCTTCAGACAAAATATCCTGACGATGCAGTTGTGGGCACATCTATTTATAGCCTCTGATGCTGGCACATTCTGATGATGTCACTAACAGGTTATAAAAGCTCTAGGTCAATTCACCCTTCGCAGCAAGTTTGATTGACAGGCGATCTGACCAATCAAATCACAGAATTTTCCGTTTTGTCTGACAAAGCAGGCAGGAGAGTTAGATTAACGTGGTTTCTTTCCGCGGTTGAAACAAAATTTCTTTTAGTGTTCATTCATGTTTATTTGATGCTTATCAATGAACTAGAAGGAAGAGATGATCGGTTTAACTGCAGCTTTAACTGAGCAGCTTTAACTGAGGCGCTACAGCGATCACAACACATTAAAGAGCCACAAAACGGTATTTATTGTTTAAATTTCTTTTAAAAAATGACAACATTTTAAAGATGAGACTTTGTTTCATATCAAAAATAACTTGCTCTGTCCTGTCTGTTGGCGTGTTGTCTGTGTCCTCTTTGCTCAGTGATGTATTTTCTCTACGTGAGAACATGTGTGTGGTGTGAGAGCGCCATGGCTTGTCGGACATATCAACAGTAACTAAAGGGGGTGGGTCTTTGCGAACGGTCAATTCCACTGATGTGTTTACACACTATATTGACATAATATCAATACAAAGATGTTCCCAATAGTGCTAAGCAGCGCAGCATCTCATTCAGATTTATCAGGGAACAGGGTTACAGTCAAGTAACCCATCCCGAACTGGTTGTTTGAAAAAGTACAGCGTTGTTTTTTTACTCAACAAACTCTATATATAAAGGCTATTGTTTTATGTATTTGAGGAGTGGAAAAGTCTGTTTTAGTCTAGCATTTGTCGTCGAGCCATAATCAATGCTGTCCTAAATAGCCTGTATGTAGCACAACATGAGATATTGGACAAATTACAGAAAAACTAATCGACTGCTTAGCTACAATAACCTTTATAACCTGTAAGATGATAAAAACGTAATGCACGTGATGCGCTTATTGCCTTAGGTGCGGCCGTTCTAATGGCAGACAAAATGCTTATACAGGTGCTGGTCATATAATTAGAATATCATCAAAAAGTTGATTAATTTATCTAATTCCATTCAAAAAGTGAAACTGTGTATTATATATGTTCATTACACAAATACTGATATATTTCAAATGTTTATTTCTTTTCATTTTGATGATTATAACTGACAACTAAGGAAAATCCCGAATTCAGTGTGTCAGACAATTTGAATATTACTTAAGACCAATACAAAGAAAAGATTTTTAGAAATCTTAGCCAACTGAAAAGTATGAACATGAAAAGTGTGAGCATGAACAGCACTCAATACTTAGTTGGGGCTCCTTTTGCCTGAATTACTGCAGCAATACGGCGTGGCATGGAGTCGATCAGTCTGTGGCACTGCTCAGGTGTTATGAGAGCCCAGGTTGCTCTGATAGTGGCCTTCAGCTCTTCTGCATTGTTGGGTCTGGCATATCACATCTTCCTCTTCACAATTCCCCAAAGATTTTCTATGGGGTTATGGTCAGGAGAGTTTGCTGGCCAATTAAGAACAGGGATACCATGGTCCTTAAACCAGGTACTGGTTGCTTTGGCACTGTGTGCAGGTGCCAAGTCCAGTTGGAAAATGAAATCTGCATCTCCATAAAGTTGGTCAGCAGCAGGAAGCATGAAGTGCTCTAAAACTTCCTGGTATATGGCTGCGTTGACCTTGGACCTCAGAAAACACAGTGGACAAACACCAGAAGATGACATGGCACCCTAAACCATCACTGACTGTGGAAACTTTACACTGGACCTCAAGCAATGTAGATTGCTCTCTCCCTCCAGACTCTGGGACCCTGATTTCCAAAGGAAATGCACAATTTACTTTCATCAGAGAACATAACTTTGGACCACTTTTTGTCCTTTTTGTCTTTAGCCCTGGCGAGACGTTTCTGAAGCTATCTGTTGTTCAAGAGTGGCTTGACACAAGGAATGTGACAGCTGAAACCCATGTCTTGCATACGTCTGTGCGTAGTGGTTCTTGAAGCACTGACTCCAGCTACAGTCCACTCTTTGTGAATCTCCCCCACATTTTTTAATAGGTTTTGTTTCACATTCCTCTCCAGGGTGCGGTTATCCCTATTGCTTGTACACTTTTTTTCTACCACATCTTTTCCTTCCCTTCTCTATTAATGTGATTGGAACAGCTCTGTGAACAGCCAGCCTCTTTTGCAATGACCCTCTGTGTCTTGCCCTCCTTGTTCAAGGTGTCAAATGGTCATCTTTTGGACAACTGTCAAGTCAACAGTCTTCCCCATGATTGTGTAGCCTACAGAACTAGACTGAGATAGAGACCATTTAAAGGCCTTTGCAGGTGTATTGAGTTAATTAGCTGATTAGAGTGTGGCACCAGGTGTCTTCAATATTGAACCTTTTCACAATATTCTAATTTTCTGAGATACTGAATTTGGGATTTTCCTTAGTTGTCAGTTATAATCATCAAAATTAAAAGAAATAAACATTTAAAATATATATCAGTCTGTGTGTAATGAATGAATATAATAAACAAGTTTCACTTTTTGAACGGAATTAGAGAAATAAATAAACTTTTTGATGATATTCTAATCATATGACCAGCAACTGTATGTTAACCATGAGAGCTGCAATAGTAAAAACGTGCTAAAAGAGAGAGTAATACTTATTTAAAATGGAAAGACGTTAGCCAATCACAGCAGTGAGCGTTTACACTTAAGTCTCACAGCAGACACGCCCCTTAAAACAGAGCATTCAGAGCAGAGGGCTAAAATCAGGGTAGGAAAAATGCCTTTTATTTATAAATTATGATTTTTTTAAAATGTAAAATGCATTCTAACATTGTAAGTGCACCCCAAGAAACATCATAAAACAATAAAACAACGCAGTTCATGACCCCTTTAATATTTTACAAAAATAATTATCTTACAATGACTTCAGAAATGACTAGAGAGCTTTTCACTTTAAAATACTAATCCAAATAATTAGTAATTCTTTCTGAAAGATTTTGTAATACTTGAGTAATTACTAGTGGGTAACCATGATCTCCACTTTAGAATTAATTATACATTACTCACATTAATTCTGAATCTCTATATAGTAGTTCTTAGCAGTCCTCTGGGAGGTATGGAAAAAATAGTAGTTATTGATTAGCTAATAGTGAACTACCTCTCAACTGAGGGCTATTACATACAAATTCGTAACAGTAAAGTGTTACCAAGATGTCTTATGAAGTATGTTTACGAGCTTAGTAAATTCTACACGGAAAGGCAGTCTGCAGGAAGCTAGATATTTGACATTATAACATGTTAAATATGGATATGTTTCTTACACAAACCCATCGCTTAGCATCAGAAAGCCTTGCTTGGAATGCTTGGAAGTGCCATATACATGTCAAATACTCCTAGGATGGCTTGAGGGTGAGTAAACCATGGGGTAATTTTCATTTTTGGGTGAACTTTCCCTTTAAACAACACCAAATACTTGGTGTTGTTGTCCTCCTCAAACATTTGTTTACACATTGTTATACATTTCACATGTTAATCTGGATTAAAACCTGTCACGCTAAAAAAGACTTAACCAAGAATACTAGTTTGAAAATGCTTTCATTTGTTCTTTATAGTTGTGTTCTTTTGCACTTTAAGCTGTTTGAAACATTTGTTTACATAATACATTTTACAGTGTATTTTTCTAATAGAGGACAACACTGAAGATTATCTTTTCAACATGCTTATGCAATTCAATACCATAATTTGACACTGTCACGCCTACAAAAAACGTATTTAAAAAAATGTTGTTTTCTCATTCATTTTTCTATGAGTGGACTGTTTAATCTGCTTTACACAGTCTCTGCTGTAGCCAAGACAATGCTAAGGTAGTTTGCGTAGGATGTTTGTATTCATGAGTGAAGATTGCTGTATTTATGCACAGCATAATTATATAGTGTTACTTAGTTCCTGTTCTTTCAGATTTTATTTGGGCGTTAAAGAGGGTACGAGTGCGGCGAATCCTCCCTAAGGCCAGTGAAAAGGAGGAGAGACGGCTTCTTGGATTAGCACTGTGTGTCGAGATCTGCCAGCTTAATCGCAACTGCTTCTTCGAAAAAGAGAGTGTTTGATAAGAAATTTGAAAAAATATCGTCATCATTAATATGATTCATTTCATCAAGTCATATCCCTTAATAACCCTACCAGGGTTGCACGATCTTACTCCAGCATTATACAAGTACATCTTTATCACTTGTCTTCAGCGAAAGTGCATCGAACAATCCCTCCTGTCAGATTTTCCTGTGTGTGAAATAGAAACATTCACTTTATTAATCCTAACACTACAATTCCCCGCTCTAGCTCTCTTTCTGCCATCCTAGACATTTACAGGCAAATAACTGTGATAAAATAACACAGCGTCCTTTAAAATGTAACTTTTAATTAATAGATTCAACAATATATCACATTTACTTATTATAAACGTCCGCGGCTAATATTATGAGAAAAGCTTTCAAATTAACTCTGTTCGCTTTATAAGTGTAATAAAGGTGATGGAAAACCATTTCCAATTGCAAAAAAACAACAACTGATATTGAGGAACCATCTCTCTGTGCAGTAAACATTAAATTATAAATAGTTTTTATTATGGCAGTACTTGGACACAGCTCTATATTATCCGTGTGCATATAATAAACACCAAAAGATCTGTTACCATGGCGATGACTGGAAACAACAATCCCATTAGTGGGATTGATAAAAGGCCAAATGGAAAAAAAGGATAAAAGAGAAAATGAAGGAGAAAAATAACTGCAATAATATGGGTAAAACCTCTGATTACATTTACCGGATGCTGCTGTACTGAACATTAGCCTGTGTTAAGCCTAGGGTAGTGGTGGTTATTTAAAATAAAATAAATAAACACTTAAAAAAACATAATTACATTTGAATGAGGAGGAGAAGCAGGCAGGGCTGTCAGATGAAAAGGGACTTGGGGAGCAGCAAACAGAACCGCTGATAGGGCGTGACACTAAACAAATATCGCTAAACATCTGCAAGTTCTGCAGCATGGCTCATGGCAAAGCACCCTCAGATTTACAGCTAGAGATGAGAATTGTCACAGTTTTCTTAACTGATTTTTCAAACACAGCTTCAGCCAATCTCATGTTTATATTGAGAACCTATAGAGTAATATTGCATCCTTCATATCTCTGAAGAGTCTTTAGTTTATCATATTTATAAAAGACAGATTCGCTGTACCGATTCTTTCCGAAAACAGCCGAGCTCCTGGAGGCGTACAGTGGGCGGAGGTAAAGAGTCACGACCACGACCACACACACACACACACACACACACACACACACACACACACACACACACACACACACACGCATGTTGTGTTTCCATGTTTTATGGGGACATTCCATAGGCGTAATGCATTTTATACTGTACAAACCGTATTTTCTATCCCCCTACACTGCCCCTGCCCCTAAACCTACCCATCACAGGAGACATGCTGCATTTTACTTTTTCAAAAACATCACTTAGTGTGATTTATAAGATGTTTTCCTCATGGGGACCAAAAAATTTCCCCACAAGGACAAAAATTTGGATATTGCCATCTTTGTGGGGACATTTTGTCCCCATACCGTAGGGATTACCAGTCCACACACACACACACACACACACACACACACACACACACACACACACACACACACACACACACACACACACACACACACACACACACACACACACACACACACACAATATATATCATGCCATTATCCCTGGATAACTTTTGATTCGCTATATGTTTGTGTAGTTGGCATTATTGCCAGCAAAACACAGACTTTTGATGCATTTTCACTCACCGCCTGTGGTTCCCACTCATGACCGGGAACAAACAAACACACTAGCAGAAATCTGTTGCTGCTCAGGAAAAACAAACTTCATCCACTGTTTCCTTAAGACTGGGTTCTTTGGGAAGCCGAACAAGGTTATCTTTCCCTCACAACCAAAAACAAACTTATTTAGTGACATTGTTGATTTTGTGGTCTAAAACCAAAATGACAGTGCTGCTGACTGCTAACAAACCTCGTTGTTGATACACTTGCTCTCGCTCTGGTTGATGTGTGCATGCGCTCACAAGGAATTCCCTTTATGACGTCATACTGGGCCATACTCTGAAAAAACATCCCGAAACTATACGAATCCTGAAGGAGTGTATTTAGCACAGAAATACTCATATGTCCAACATTTATAAATAAATGTCACTTGACTTATTAACACTATAACCACCCATGGCTGTTTTTTAAATTTCAAACAGATTTTCAATAAAATATCCAAGTCTCCCAGTCATCGGCTTTAACTAACATTGTGTTATTTAAAATCCCCCGTTGTTTAACATTGTTTAGATAAAACCAGATTAAAAAAGGGGCATTACCTAACAGCGGCAGCAGGTCAAATTTACCTATATACTTCCTTTATTTTCGCACTCATTATCGCAGGCGGTGAGTGAAACTGCATCAAAATTGTATGTTACTAGGCAACGCCTTTCACTGACTGAGATAGCAGTAATAGTTCTAGTCACAATGAATAATATTACACCACCCAAATACGTATTTATTTCCTTCTAATTCTCGTTGTCATTGCAGGCTGGCTTAGCCTATATATTTTGTGATTAGTGTAGCCTGCTTTAAATAGCCTTGAACATAAAACAACAGGACAAAAACATAGTTGATGACTAAAAATCATCTTTTCATGACACAGTAACATTTCATAATACAGTGTTCCCTTTCGAGGAACTCACACTGCGCCGAACGACGATTTGGGGATGCTCCCTAAGCATCAGCGAATCTGAAGTCTGAATAAACACTAGTCCAATCCGATTGGTCGTGCGTGATGACGTCATTGTGACGGCATACCCGAAGTATAAAAGGAGCCGCGCGTAATGGCGGCAGTTATTGCTCTTCAGCATAGCGCTCTCTGTCAAAATTGTCTGTCTATTTACTGTTGTTTGTCCAGTTGTGCAAGTGTGTGAAAGAAGTAGGCGAGAAAGCAAGAGAGTTTAAGCAGTGTGTGCATCCGTGTCCCCGCTACATTTCGGGCTCGGATGCACACCTGCTTTGTGTGCAATGCCAGGGTGTTCAGCATGCTCGGGCGGCTCGAGGAGCCGCCAGAGCGCTTGTGAGAGCTGACACTCAGGCTGCTCCGCCTCGGCTGGCCGTGTTCGATGAGGCCGGCCAGCCTCGTGAGCCCCGTGGATCGGTCCCGCATTCGCCGAGGCGGTGCGGCGAGACCGTCACTGGGCTCACGGATGGACTTGTCAGCGAGACTTGGGACTGCTGAGGCATCTTCCCAGTCTTTGTCTGTCAGTTCAGATGTTCTCCTTCCCGTGTGGAAGCCCGCGATGCGGCTTCTTCCCCGGCGGAGGACCCGATGCCTGAACGGTCTGATTCTGGGGAATTAGACGTGCTCAGCATCGGGCAGTCGGTTATAACGAGCTCGCCACTTCTTATATGCAAGACTCAATCTCACGATTGCCGAGGCAGCGTGCAGGTATGGGTCTGCTATTAAGGTGAACACACGCGATCGGTGTGCATGGAATACTGGTTGACGATAAAACAGTATTGCCTGATGATTAGGGCTGCATTTAAGTCTGAGGATTTAAATGAAATATTATTAGACTCTAAGGAGTTAGATATTCAGCCTGTCATTCAGACCATGTTTCATCGTGATACTGTTTGGCTTTTTTCTCGGCGATGAAAGCCAATTGTATTATGATCGGAGTTGAACCACGTTGCTGAGGCAACGTGTGGTTTATGAGTCCGTATAAATACAATAAAACAGTGTCGTCTGAGGATTATGGCTACATTTAATTCTGAGGAATTAAATAATATATGATCTGACTTTGAGGAGTTAGATATTCAGCCTATCATTCAGACCATGTTTCACCTTATTGTGGCTGTATTTAATTCCAAGGAATTAAATTAAAATATTATCTGACTTTGAGGAGTTAGATGTATTTTTATTCAGCCTATCATTCAGACCAGGTGACTTGTCTGGATATTCATCTAGGTGGAGCCCTCCTGAAGTTGATGTCGTTCTCGCCGCCTTGTGGCCCGGGACACATCAGTTTCAGGCAATTGCTTATTCCCAGTGTCCGCCCTAGCGTGCGGCCCTGTAGAGCTGCTCCCTTAGATGAGGCTCCCGCGAAGGGGCAACTGAGGTTGCTTCTTCCGCGGCGCTCTGGGGAAATCGATGTGGTAATCCCGCCGCCTATGACGCTCGGGCCACATCGATTTCCGAACGCACGCTGCTCCAGCCGCCTCAGAAAAGACCTGCGGTGGGCAGCTCGCAAGGTCGCGTCCGCACACAGAGGCTCGTTCCCAACTACTCCCTGCCGGTCAGCCGCTTCAGGGGTTGGGGACGAGGCTCGTAACGCCCGACGCCCCTCTCCCGGGTCGGAGCGATCGAGGTCGCCTCCTGTGGAGTTTTTCGATGCTGTGCTCCCGCCATCTAGTATGCTTCGGACCACATCGTTTCCCCGCGCACGCGTGCTGCACCAGCCGCCTCTAGCAAGACTTGCGGCAGTCCAGCTTAACGCCAGACGCACACCGAAAATCTTCTCGATTTCGCCCTGCCGGTTAGCCGCTTCAGGGGTCGGGAGGAGGCTCGTTGACACCGAGGCCGGCCTCGAGAGGCTGGTTCCTTAGCAGATTATCTTGGCGCAGGGTTATGCCTCCGGATATATCTGCAGGTTCGGGTAATGGAACAGGAAGTTCACTCCCGTTGGTAAGGAGGCCACAGAATGTGCTCCTCCGCCAGACAGGGAGTCCGGGTTTTACAGCCGGCACTTCATAGTTCCTAAGAAGGATGGCGAGTTGCGCCCAAACTTTAGATCTGAGGTACTTGAATCGTTCTCTGAGGAGATTCAGATTCAAGATGCTTACAGTTCCTCCGTTGATTCAGATCCAGTCTGAGGACTGGTCTGTCACGACGGTCTAAAGAGGATGCAGACTTCCTGTATCCATCCTTCTGTGTCACAGGAAGTTCCTGAGGTTCGCTTTTGGGGCAAAGCGTGCCAATATCGGGTTCGTCCATACGGCCTAGCCCTTCCCCTCTGTGGTAGCAGCAGTTCGGCATTGAGATGTCGCCCTGGCTGCTCTCAGTGCTTGGGTGAGACTCTACACGCAGTAGCGTGTTGACGCCTTCTCAGAGAACTGTGTTCCTGGGAGTCGTATGGGATTCTCTACGTTGTGGGCACAATTGTCTCCCGCACGCATTGAGTCCATACGGGCGGTGGTCTCTAAAGTGAAGCTAGGCCACAGCATCACTGTGAAGCAGTTTTAAGGACTGCTGGGGCTCATTGCGGCTGCGTCCAACAGAATATCTTTTGGCCTGCTGCACGAGACCCTACAGTGGTGGCTGGAAATCAGGGTTTTCCTCGAGGAAAACCGTTTTGTATGATCAGGGTAACGCGCAGATGCCTTCGTTCCTAGTCATATGGAAGAAACCTTGGTTTCTGTCCCAGGCCAGTGTTGGGAGCTTCACGTTGCCAGAAGACCGTTTCAACGGATGCCTCCCTCACTGGCTGGGACGTGGTCATGGCGGCCGCTTTGCGAGAGGTCTGTGGGAGACCCGGCATTTCTCCTGGCACTTTTATTGCCTGGAAAGGCTGGCGGTCTACAAAGCTCTGAGGGCTTTTACCGACCTCCGCGCCACCATGTCCTGATACAGAAGTAAACCAGGTGACTTTCCTTGAGGGGAAATCCATTCTGTATGATCAGGGTAACGCGCAGTGGCCTTCGCTTCCCTAGTCATATGGAAGGAACCTTGGTTTCTGTCCCAGGCCAGTGTTGGGAGCGTCCTGTTGCCGGAGATCCGTTTCAACAGACGCCTCCCTCACTGGTTGGGCGCGGATCATGGGCGGCCGCTGCGAGGGCCTATGGGAGGCCGTCATTCCTCCTGGCAGTGCCTGGAGATGCTGGCGGTCTACAAAGCTCTCAGGAGCTTTTTCCCAGACCTCCGCGCCAACATGTCCTGGTGCGGACAGACAATACGTCTGTCGTAGCGTACCTCAATCATCAGGAGGGTTCAGGTCGCGCCTCTGTGCAGACTGGCGCATCTAATCCTCCTGTGGTCCCAAGGAAACTGGAAGTGGCCCAGTGGAAGTGGACCTATTTGCGTCTCGAGACGTCCCACTGACCACTGTGGTTCTCCTCACGCATCCAGCCCCTCTGGGGTTGGATGCCATGGTGCAGACGTGGCCGAGGCTGCGTCTGTCACGCATTTCCCCGATTGCTCTGCTCCCGGGAGTCCTGGAGAGGGTCCGTCAACAAGGGGTCAGCCTACTTCTGGTAGCACCCTGTTGGCCGACCGAGTATGGTTCTCGGATATCATAGCTCTGCTGGCAGGTCATCCATGGCAGATTCCTCTGAGGAGGGATCTCCTGTCTCAGGCGGCGGGTACAATATTTTACCCCGGCCCGAGATTTGTAACCTTTGGGTCTGGCCCCTGAGGGGCCAGGTACCTAGAGGCTGGCCTGTCGGCAGAGGTGGTAGAGACGTTACTCAGTTCCAGGGCTCCGTCTACAAGGAGACTGTACAGCCTCAAGTGGAATGTATTTTCCACTTGGTGAGAGCGTGAGGTGGACCCAGTTAACTGCCCGGTGGCTTCAGTGCTGGAGTTCCTCCAAGATCGCTTCTCTGCGGGTCTAACCCCGTCCACACTCAAGGTGTACGTGGCTGCCATTGCGGCTTTCCACACTCCTACGGGTGATGGGCCTTTGGGTAGGCACCAGTTGGTTGTACAGTTCCTCCGTGGGGTTGGAGGATGAGGCCTGTGGCTCAATCCAGAGTTCCAACTTGGGATCTGGCAGTGGTTCTCGGAGGGCTGGCTGAGGCCCCTTCGAGCCATTGGAGTCGGCTGAGCCAAAGAACCTGACCCTTAAGGTGGCTTTTCTCCTCGCTATTACCTCTCTCAGGAGAGTGGGTGACCTCCAGGCCTTGGCGGTAACGCCAACTTGCCTGGAGTTTGCCCCGGGTGGAGTAAAAGCCATCTTACACCCTAGGCCAGGCTACGTGCCTAAGGTCCCATCAGGGGTGGTCAGGTCTTTGGTCCTACAGGCATTCCATCCTCCGCCTCACGTGACGGCGGAAGAGGAGAGGCTTCACCTGCTCTGCCCGGTTAGGGCACTCAGAGTGTATTTGGAGAAGTCAGCACAGTGGAGGAGGTCCCAACAACTGTTGGTGTGTTTTGGCTCACCCAAGAAAGGATTGCCTGCGTCTACTCAGACAATCAGTAATTGGATTGTCCAGGCGATAACCATGGCTTATCAGGTGCGCAGTTTGCCTTCACCTATGGCCGTGAGGGCTCATTCCACCAGAGGCATGGCCTCTTCGGTGGCCCTCCTTTCTGGGGTCCCCTTGCAGGATATCTGCGAGGCGGCGGGGTGGGCTACCCCACACACCTTCATTAGGTTTTATAGCCTAGATCTCCCTACGACGCCTGGCGCTAGGGTGCTCCAGTCCTAGCTGTGCCCGGTCTCCGGCTTCACACTAGGGCAGGCGCTACCCTCGGTGTGGCCTAGTGGGTACTCGTTCCCCAAATCGTCGTTCCGACGCAGTGTGAGTTCCCTCGAAAGGGAACGGCTCGGGTTATGTATATAACCCTTGTTCCCTGAGAAAGGGAACGAGCACTGCGTCGCGTCGCCACACCTCGGCACGCCTGGAGCGCATGCTTCAGAGCAATAGCTGCCGCCATTACGCGCCGGCTCCCCTTTTATACTTCCGGGTATGCCGTCACAATGACGTCATCACGCACGACCAATCGGATTGGACTAGTGTTTATTCAGACTTCAGATTCGCTGATGCTTAGGGAGCATCCCCAAATCGTCGTTCGACGCAGTGCTCGCTCCTTTCTCAGGGAACAAGGGTTATATACATAACCCGAGCCGCTTTTTAGCCATATCAAAACAGTAGTCTGTGAATAAGTAAATTTTACCTGCTGGCTGTTTTAGGTATACAACGACCCTGGCTGTTATAGTATTAATGGTTAGTTAGCAATACAATAATTGACCTTAACAATATACTACACAACCATATACAAAACAATCAAACAAACAAAGCAGTAACACGTCATTCTTATATAAATAAATATATATATATATATATATATATATATATATATATATATATATATATATATATATATATATATATACTATCAAAAATCTCAATGTGTGTCAGCTATGTGTCAGGTATTTAGCACTTTCTCTTTCTTTTGAGTTCAGATCACTGACATATTTCAAGTAAACTGAACTTTTCATAGTTTTTAGTTGTAAGAACTATTTTCCTTTCATTTAGAATAACCTAAGTTTCACTAAAATTAAGTGTTAAATAATGTTTTTGTGCAAGATTATGGTAAGATAGATTTAGTAGTTATTAAAGGGTTAGTTCACCCAAAAATGAAAATTCTGTCATTAATGACTCACCCTAATGTCGTTCCAAACCCGTAAGACCTCCGTTCATCTCTAAATCTAAAATATCTTTAAATGTGTTCCAGAGATGAATGGAGGGGGTGGACTAACCCTTTGATGCTTTGTTATACTAATTTGGAAGAGTTTCTGTTAATGTGGGTTTTTGGAGAGTTACCATCATAGTGACATGTGGTGCATGCTGCTTGTTTTGAGAGCAGGTAAGTTAGTTGACAGCAGTGTTTTAAGTTGCTGTACTCAAGTGCTATACCATGCTATTGTTAACATGTTAGCAAATTAACAAGTTGCCATTTTCTGAATTAGTTTGTTATAGGTAGTTACCCAAAAAATGATGTCATCATTTACTCACCCTGAAGATTTTCCAAACCTGTATGCATTTCTTTCTTCTGCTGAACTGCATTGACTAGTATTTTTCCCCCAATATGGAAGTCAATGGGCTGCCGAGATCTCCTTGGTTATAAAAATGTTTCCAAATATCTTCTTTTGTGCTCAGCAGAACTAAGATATTTATACAGGTTTGGAACAACTTGAGGGTGACAAAATGACAGAATTTTCATTTTGGGGTGAATTATCCCTTTAACTTGAAAAAAGTTCTGACAACTTATTAGGGTTTACAGTGAAATAACTCATATGATTCGCAAGAACTCAAAAAAGATAATTAACTAAATATTTTTCTATCAAAATGTACGAGTTAGCTAACTCTGTACTTCAAGTTAGGAGCAATGAACATGCATGAATAATACAAACACAAAAACTTGATAGTTCCGCTTACTTAAAATTGGGAACATCATAACTAATGTAACTCAACAACATATAACTGATTACCTCAAATTTTTGGAGTTAGCCAAATTTATTTGGGTTTACGAGTGTTGAACTTTCTTTTCCTGTGCCCTATTCTTCTGCAAAGCACAGCTGAAAGGTCTTTTTGAGCTGCACCCTCTACTATACAGGTGTTAATTTGCATTTCCCTCAGCCTATTCATTTCAATTTTGCTGTGAAAGAGCCTGTACATTTGAAAAACAAACAAGCCCAAGTGAGAAAAAGTAAAATAACCTATAAAAAGTAACCAATGTTGCGATGCATTACTTTCAAAAGGAACTTTCCCCAACACTCCTTATAAAAATAAACATCAGAAAATCAGAAAAATGGAACTGGTTATAAACCTTATTTACACCCCTTTCCCTGAGGAATTTCACGCTAAGAGACTTTAAACCATTCAACAGTTCAGACCGTATCAAAATTAATGACAGACTCTTTTATTTGCAGCACCATCCTGTGCTAAACAGCATGCATTCCAAACATTATTCGTTCCAAGCACAGCCACTCATCTCTGAACAAGCTGGACGAATCAAACTCTTCAGGTTAAGTCATTCAGCCGCTCCAACGAGGCGGATCAGCATTCTAATTATACTCTCGAGATGTTGGCTTTTCAAACTGCTATCACATGTGCCAAGATGTCCAAAATAGACCACATCTTTCAGCATGATGGCTCCTTTCATCTCACATCACATTCAGCCAATCCAGTGCAGACAGTCATCACAGCCGTTGTTTTCTTTGCATATGCACATGGATTAGTTAAAAATGGTAATTTCTTCAATGACAACGACATTTTGTCAGAGTAGCTATGTCAAAGATGAACTCACCTGCAGTGTCTGTGTACACCTGCCACTGTTTCGATGATGAAACACTCTCCCTCATTCAAACAGAAGGCCATCTCCTGACTGTCTTGGCATGGCTTGAAGAACTCCGAACGTACGGTGGAGGTTGTGGGGGCAACTGCATGTGAAAGAGACACAGGGAGGGTGCAAGAAAGATGAGGGAGGAAAGAAAGAGATTAATCAAGATTAAACAAGTTTAATCAAATGAATCAAACACTAATAATCCATCCATTTCCATAATGTCCATTCCAGTGATAAAATTTCATCTGAATGAGTCCTCAATATTATGACATGAATAGCGTTTAATTGAATCACACATCCAAGTACGATGGTTTCACAATCACTTCACTGATTACAAATGAGCCCATGTATGATGTTCTATAATCTATTATAGAGCTTATATGGGGTATGAGGGTTTTACGACACAGGCCAGAGATAATAAACCTCATGCAATAAATTACAAAAGGGGATTTTTCAAACCTTTCATGCCAAATGTTGCGAGGGACCCCATTTAACATAAACTAGGCATGTTATATTGTGGGGTAGAATATATCATTTTTTTTACAATTAATATTTAAATAAGAACTATAATAAAAAAATTATTAAAATATGTTCAATTGATAATGTTTTTTCTACCCAACATTAGATACTTTATTAACCTAAAACTATGGCTGTTCTTAAAATAAAATGAATGATACCAATGATTTTTTCAACCATATTTTGAACTGGTGGAGACAAATGATTCATTTATGTATGCCTGCTTAATCACATTATATATGTAGCACTTAACACAACTGGACCCACAATGCATTGGCTCTTTAATATATTTAATTAGTGTGATTTATGAAAAATAAATAACCTACTTAATTAAGACTGAAGCATAATGAATCAGCATGCTGGTCAAAGCTAAATAGCCTGTGTTAGGATTTTCCTGTTGTTCTCTATACAAACAGCAGTGATGATTCACATTAAACAGTTCATCTCAGGAAGGACTGCTGCTTATAAAAGACTGCCTGCACCTTTTAATCTGAATCAGAACAGGGCAAGCCCAATGAATCTGGTTCCTCTGACCCTTCTTTGCTTGCCTGACTTCAGCATGTACATCAACATCTGCTGTGTTGTTAGCAGTCACTGTGAATACAAAACCACGGCCTGCAGCACCTGGTACATATTTACACAGTCACACCGCCGACAACCATGTCCATAAGCAGAAAACAATGCACTGAAAGCATGCGCACACATAATCTCCCAGACATCTGCCACAGGATGAAATAAAGCGACGACTTTCATAAGCATGGCAAAGATGCCGCTGCCCACTCGAAAGCTACATCTGTGGTCTGCAGCTGCCAGCAGACGAGGCAGTCTCAGTGGAAGCATGCGTCCTGCTCAAAAACGCCTGCTCCAGACACCTGCAGTCTCACAGGAAAGGTCAAATCAATCTGTTGTTCTCACGTATTGATGGATAAATCTCGGGTCGCTGGTGCAGAAGACGATGAAGGATTAGAAAATTGTTGAAACAAGAAAAAGAGAACAAAGATGCTTCGTTCGTTTGAGAAAGCTGCGATGGATGACTCCATTACATGGAGTCACACGGTAGCCAACAGCGACTGCTTTGCACCATAAACAATACAATAAAAGCACCAAATGCCTTATCCTAGCCCTCAGACAGCATGCGACTGAATTTTTCATATCCTCTTGTTCAAGTGTCCATAGAAACGGTGGGTTTTATGACTCGGTATAAATCATCTCAGGAGCATTGATCAAATGACCATTGATCTGCACATTTTGTTGTTAAAACAGAGGATTCTGTTGGGTAGATTATTAGTCTCATTTTTCTCCAGAGTGGCGTTTCAAACCTGGCGTTGTATACTGCTGCTGACTGGCTAGTCGATCAGCAATCAGCAGTGTTTACTGTGTGACCCAGGGCTACTTATGGACTGATATCTCACCACTACAGCTCTAATATAGGTTCTCATAAAACCTGCCATATTGAGCCCATCCGCAGATGAGGACTGCCAGAACATGCAATAATCATTACACAGGACTATATTAAAAGGGAAAAAAATCCAGTGTAATAAGGGGGAGGGGGGGGGTGGCAGAAGTACCAGGCAAATTAATGAACATTGCAATCGATGCTCTGGGATTCAAAAGAGCTATTTGCAATCAGCTTCATTTTAGGAGTGATCATTGATGAGTTTATTAAATCAAAGGTGCCGAAAGCCTACAGAGACAGAACTGAGGCATAGCACCCACAATGCCTGCTTTATTCTTTTGTTTTCTATTGACAGGTTATTGAAACAGAACGGAAACTGAGAGCATGTGGGCGACGACCCCCACCATCCAGCCTAATTAAGTCTGCAGGGAGGTAATGATTTCCTCTACCCACAACAGGCTTCGCTGTAAAGACAAACTTTTACAAACGTGACAAAATCAGATACAGTATAAAACAAAGAAATGACTATGCAGATCTCATCCTCTAAGTTTGCCTTCAGCAGTTGAGGCCATCAGAGAAAAAAACGACTGCTTTCACACTGTGCACCTGCTCTGTGGGACTCGAGAGCGTTCTCTGCACATCAGACACTGCGCTTCCATGGGCAGCCAGCTCATGCATGACATGATAATTGCTCAGCTTCTGGTTATTTAGTGATAAATCCTCCCCTCTTGTTATTCCCAAAATGGTTTGTCATAACATTTGATTCATCCTGGTTGCTTTAAAATTACTCTTTTTTTTCTGGAAGGCAATCTATACAAGTAAGTCCCCTGATAAGTTCTATGAAACAGTCTTACCACAGCTCAAAATTGAATCAGAAAGCTCAGTAGGTTATACTTTTGAATATGCGATAAGGACAAAAAAATTCTATCTATCTATCTATCTATCTATCTATCTATCTATCTATCTATCTATCTATCTATCTATCTATCTATCTATCTATCTATCTATCTATCTATCTATCTATCTATCTCTGTCTATCTGTCTGTCTCTGTCTATCTATCTGTCTCTGTCTATCTATCTATCTATCTATCTATCTATCTATCTATCTATCTATCTATCTATCTATCTATCTATCTATCTATCTATCTATCTATCTATCTATCTATCTATCTATCTATCTATCTATCTATCTCTGTCTATCTGTCTGTCTCTGTCTATCTATCTATCCATCCATTCATCCATCCATCCATCCATCCATCCATCATCTAGTGTATTTAAGGGAGTTAATATCCTTTTAATTAAATAACAAGATGATTTATTGATTTATTTGCAATAAGAGCAGTAAAACTTTTTTTTTTAAATTTATCAGTGGTGGTATGTTTGGAAACTAGAAAATTTTATTATTTACCCAATTGTTACATAAATATATTATTAATATATATTTAAAGGAACATAAAATGTTGTTCACGCATCTGAATGGTAACTTAAAAGAATAGTTTAGAAATGCATTATTTACTGAACTGGTTCATTTAAATGAATCACTAAATGAATCACTACAAATTTGACTTTGCTATGCTTCATATGAAAGAGAAAACGAGTGGGCAGGCAGGTTAAAACATTTAATCATTGCTATACAAAACTACAAAAAATAAAAAAATAAATGTAATACTGCATATATGCGAGCATGCATATAATAGTCAGAAGAGCAAAAATATTTCTCAAATGTAGTCCAGGAGACCCAATAGTAACCCAATACATTTCTCTCTGGGTGAGAATTTTTTGCGTCACTTTATATAAATATCCGATGTCCCACTGCTTGTTGGTTAAAAGTTACAAGTTGCAGATATCTACAACGCAACAGTACTAGTTATGAAAGGAACAACTCAATAACTGAACACTATTTTAATAATTCTATGAAGTTGAATACTGTTCAAAATACTGTAGTAAAAAAGATTTCAACCATTTTAAATAATAATTACCAGGTCCAACAAAGTGCCAAAATAAAAGAGAAAACTGCTCAATATTATTAAAAAGTATTTGAATATTAAATTATTATGATATTACTTTCAGGTATGCTCATGTGAGATCAAGTGGTCACTGTGACAGACAATTGTTCTATATAGACATAAAGACAGCTGATACATTTGTAATACTCAGTAAGTTATGAAGGGAATGTACAAATGTTTTTGAAATGTAATTGCCTACTTACAGAAGATTAAAATATATTCAAGTAGCTTTGAATATGAAAGCAAATCACAGGCAGATGTTCCACTAGCCAGCTCTGCACACAATGTTGAGTATTATGTAATGTATGTAATATAGCAGTTCAACAACTCAGCTGTGAAAATAATCAACCAATTAAAAAAAATAAAAAAATAACGTAGCATTCCTAACTCTAATTTATAGTTCCCTCGTGTTCTCTTTTGGTTTCTAGTCCCAGAACACAAAATGAACAGATGAAAGGAAAAAGGATTTAAAATATTAAAAACACATCACTATTAATCACCTCCATAGCGGGCAAACCATGCACATCCATGTGTAAAAACACACATGCTTTCTGTCACGGTAGAGACAGCCATGCACATTTACATTTGTAACATTTTCCTGAAAGCCTTCCCGTAATCACCCTGCTCATTAGTGTGCTTATGTGCTGGCATATCTCTGGGGAGACACCAGAATGAGCAGAGTTCTTCTATGCTGTTTACTGAACATCAAACACTGCACACACACAGAGCTGGAAGGTCTTCTGGGAACCTGGACTTAGCTTTCCCATCATGCACCGCTGCCCACTGCCCTGCTGCTCTCTCCTGAGTGGTGTAGTGAGGCAGGGAGCCTGTGTCTGACCGCTGAGAGTACAGAGCTTCTGGGACACAAGCACCACTACATATAAGCCCCGGCGACTCTTGTGGTGTTTTGCATATTTTGAATAATGCATGTCAATACATTAGAATGAATTAAGTAGTAAACTGTATCCGGTCCTCAGTAATAAAAATAGTTATTAAGAGCATATTTATGGGTAAAGATCCTGGATAATACAATTGTTTGTCCTGGTCCTCAAATCAGATGGGTCAGCGGCATCCAGAGAGAGCTGATATGCAGTTTAACAGGAAGTTGTTCTGTTTTTATCAGTCCATATGTCATTTGTTCATGGTATTTCAAAGCAAGGATGTCTATGTCTTGAACATTGGGGCGGAGGGAGGGAGGCAACGTTTTTTTATTCTTTGGGGTTGGTTTATTTAAATAAATTTAATAATTAAATTATTAAAAGTATCTAAGGTAATAAAGAAGAAATAAGAATGGTAAAATATGTTCTAGGTTCTAATTATAGCCTATATAGTTGTGAAGTAAGCACACATTCACTCTGTGTTACTGTGGGTCGTTAAACATATCCATTGTAAAACAGTTGTCAAATATTATTTGTTCAGCTATCTTATATCTAGCCGAGCACACACTCTTCACACTAATCTTCAGTGCCCATCAAGCCTCGCCTTCTTTGATCTGATTGGCCATCATTTTGACATTGACGAGCACTGTAAGACCGCTGAGGCAAGAACAGAAAGATAAAAATTTTACTTTTTAAAATCCTAACAACAAACAGTGTGTAATGGCAAGTAGCAATAAGAAATATTTGACCATTTCCAATTATTAGGGGAGACTATGGTTGTAATGGCCCTGTTTCAAAGAGAATGTGAGAGGAGTGGAGAGGAAGTGACAACAGCCATGTAGTTTTGCTTATGACTATGAGTGGCTTTTTGCTATTATCTATCGGGTCCAAGTTAATTTAGAGTAACATACATGTAAGAACACATGCAGTGACTAAAGCTGCATTTCCACCACAAGAACTCTCTCCAGGAACTCTGTGTGTCTGACCACAGGGACAAGGGTCTAAATTAAGTTCTGGGTAAAAATCCCCCTCATAAAGTCCCTGCTTGTGAGGTAGTACTTTTTCAAAGTTCAGAGACTTTCGGGTGTGGGACTTGGGCGCTGAACATGCTGATTGGTTGAGATTCACGCATCTTATTTCAACCACCATTTTCAACCACAAAGTCAGTTGCGATGCTTGCAGTAAGAGTTGTTTGCTATTTTAATCAACAGTGGAGTTTAAAAAATAAGACCGGTAGACCGACTTTATTGAGCGTATATGTGGAGAATGAACAGGAAAGTTGCGTGTAGATCTACGTCACCGGACTAATTTGCCTAATATTCACAGTACTTTAGACAACCATGGAAATGCAGACAGCAACCGGTCTGGGGGAAAAAAGTTCCTGGGACAAATTGTTTCTGGGGAATTTTGCTGGAAACGCAGCTTTTGTGTATTTTTGCTGTAATAATAAGAAAGTTCAAATGATTTAAATATAAATGATTAAATTACTCTCTCATAAAAGCACATTTTATTTCAGAATGAATCAGTGTTTTGCACAAATTAGTTGAGTAAATGACTCAGTTACTCACTCCAAGCTAGCCATTTGCTTCATTCCTGAATACATCAGTGTTTCAAATGAATTGGTTCAGTAAATTACTTAGCAAGTCACTTGTTTCATTCCTGAATAAATTGGTTTTTGAACGGCTCATTTTAGAGTGAATAATTCAGTGACTCACTCGTGGCCACCTACTGGAGTTACAGTGTAACCTACAGAAAGAATCACTGAAAAAGTGCTGTCGGGCTGTTCTATCAACTCTCTTGGAACGCCGTTCAGCCAAATTTGTGTAATTCATCAAATTTGAGAACCAGAAATAGTATAATATTCAGTTGGCATGTGGTTATTCAGAGATAAATTAAATGAACTTGAACTCTCGGTACGAATTAATTTAACTGCGTACAGGCCATGACACAAGTCACCTAAACACGTGGTCACCTTTTGACAGCTTCCACCTTGCCTTTCCTTCGCACACCTACCCACTGGGGCCACCTGTCATGGACAAATGGAGGTTAGTGGTGGGACTTGTGCGTAAAAGCGCATGCTTTACTGTCAGAGGAACAGTGGGCTACGAGCACTTATGCTTACTGACAGCTCATGATGGGTGTACACACAGACATCTGTCACGCGGTAACAGCGTGCCCTGTCCTTCACCGGTCAGGAACACAGGCCCTTGGGGCAACTTTCTGCAATAAGCCTTTTCTTAACTGACAACTAATGTTGTAGATTGAGAACTGGTTCCATAAAAATAAAAGAAAAAGAAAAACACTAGAACTTAATTGTCTTAATGACTTTTCACATATCTGGCTTTAAAACATGGACGTAAACTAAGCAGGGTAAAGTTATGCAAAATTATAGTATGCTCCCATTTGCTTCAACCGCAAAATATTTGAGTTTTAGGACTTTCCAAAAGAGGTAAATTGTGGTGGTCAAAAGACAGAAGTTATATAAACCCTTCACAATAGTGTTGGCTAGTTTTTTTGTTGTTGTCATTTTTAATGTATATTATTATTTTTTAAATGAACTTTGCTAGAATTACAAGGTTAATTATTGAGAACATGCATCATCAAAGTCGTCATTTCTACTAGCCTTACAAAGCAATATTTGCTCAACCAATGGCATAAGGTTTAAGGCAGAACTACAGGTCCTTCTAAAAAAAATTGCATATTGTGATAAAAGTTCATTATTTTCCATAATGTAATGATAAAAATTAAACTTTCATATATTTTCGATTCATTGCACACCAGCTGAAATATTTCAGGTCTTTTATTGTTTTAATAGCCTACTGATGATTTTGGCATACAGCTCATAAAAACCCCAAATTCCTATCTAAAAAAATTAGCATATCATGAAAAGGTTCTCTAAATGAGCTATTAACCTAATCATCTGAATCAACTAATTAACTCTAAACACCTGCAAAAGATTCCTGAGGCTTTTAAAAACTCCCAGCTTGGTTCATTACTCAAAACCGCAATCATGTAAGACTGCCGACCTGACTGCTGTCCAGAAGGCCATCATTGACACCCTCAAGCGACAGGGTAAGACACAGAAAGACATTTCTGAACGAATAGGCTGTTCCCAGAGTGCTGTATCAAGGCACCTCAGTGGGAAGTCTCTGGGAAGGAAAAAGTGTGGAAAAAAACGCTGCACAACGAGAAGAGGTGACCGGACCCTGAGGAAGATTGTGGAGAAGGACCGATTCCAGACCTTGGGGGACCTGCGGAAGCAGTGGACTGAGTCTGGAGTAGTAGAAACATCCAGAGCCACCATGCACAGGCGTGTGCAGGAAATGGGCTACAGGTGCCGCATTCCCCAGGTCAAGCCACTTTTGAACCGGAAACAGCGGCAGAAGCGCCTGACCTGGGCCACATAGAAGCAGCTCTGGACTGTCGCTCAAATTTTGCATGTCATTCGGAAATCAAGGTGCCAGAGTCTGGAGGAAGACTGGGGAGAAGGAAATGCCAAAATGCCTGAAGTCCAGTGTCAAGTACCCACAGTCAGTGATGGTCTGGGGTGCCATGTCAGCTGCTGGTGTTGGTTCACTGTGTTTTATCAAGGGCAGGGTCAATGCAGCTAGCTATCAGGAGATTTTGGAGCACTTCATGCTTCCATCTGCTGAAAAGCTTTACGGAGATGAAGATTTCGTTTTTCAGCACGACCTGGCACCTGCTCACAGTGCCAAAAACTACTGGTAAATGGTTTACTGACCATGGTATTACTGTGCTCAATTGGCCTGCCAACTCTCCTGACCTGAAAATCATCAGTATTAAAACAATAAAAGACCTGAAATATTTCAGTTGGTGTGCAATGAATCTAAAATATATGAAAGTTCAATTTTTATCATTACATTATGGAAAATAATGAACTTTTATCACAATATGCAAATTTTGGCCCTGTATATTTGATCTCTAATGACAGATGGGGAGATTTCAAAATTGTTTAGTCATTGTTTTTGTGATTTTATGTTCAAATTACGCATAAACTCTACACATAGCTTTAAATAAGCAGAAGCTTACAATCACAATTTCCATCCCTACCTATGGACACAGTGATTTTGCCACATATTTTTTTTATCCTGGTACCATAGACCTGTTTGAAAATTTTGCCCTAACCATTTCCCTACCCCTAAACCTAATCCTACCCATAACTTATCCCTAAAATCAGAAAGAAATGATAGGTGAATAACACTGATGTAGAAGCACCTAACTGTTGTTGTAAGCCTAAACATGACATAAACTGTAGAGTTGTCCCTTAAATCTGATTGGTTGATTGGAATGTTGTTGCAACAGAGATGTTGATCCAGGAACATATATTTGGTGAAATCACATTCACCCTTAACCTACAGGTTCCGTATGTGTCAGAAAACCTGCAGAAAACCAAACTCTCAATAGGCTTCTTAAACAAATGGAGATGAATGAACACACTGAGGTTACGGATTAGGTATACAGATCTACTAATGTCTTTAGTCTTGCGGGAGCATTTTTATTCCATCCTTTAAGCATTCTCATTATGCTAAGTAAATTAAAAGCTTTCACCTCTGAATTACAGTGAAGATGAAAAGATGATTTACTTACAAAAACGACAGAGATTGAGAGTGCTACAGGGCCTACTTTTGTAAGATATGATGCTACAAAAAGTCATTTTTGGACATGAATATAAGACGTCTTAATCTGTTCATAGAGCCAACCATGAAATTATCACTTTCTTTCCTTCCTTTTTTTTTAAGTTGAGTACCCTGTCCATTTTTCATTTATATATTCCTGCAGTTTAGAAAGCTCAGATGACAGCATGTATGAGGTAAGCAAAACTGCAACAAACTCATATAATGGATCGCTGTGCCAGCACAGCACCTTTACAAATCAGACAGAAGTTTCTGAGTAAACAGTGATTTTTCGAGCTGCGCTTGCATCAACATCATCACAATGGATCTCCTGGTCAGTCTCAGGAAAGAGGTTTGAAGTAGCATATTTGATGTCGAACATTAAGGAAGTATGGAAATCAGGTTGAATGGCATAAAACCCACTTACCCTAAGGCAGGGGTGCCAAATCCTGTTCCTGAAGATCTATCTTCTTGCAAAGTTCGGCTCCAACCCTGATCCAACACAACTGAACCAACTAAGGCCTGGGATATCCTGGGACTGGGACATCCTAACCGATTTTAATATGGTGAGAGACCACAGACATAAGGGCAGTTTCAACTGATTTTTAGATTTATAATCCTCTGAATGCACATTCTAGAAGATTCGTCTGGACCGTGAGACCACACATTGTCGATTGTAACAAATTCACAGTGAGACAAGATCTCACAGAGGATTGTGAAATCAAAAGTGATTTAAGAAAAAACAAAAGGAGGACGATCAAAGTCGTCAGGCATGTGGCATGTTTGTGGCAGTGACTTTTGAAACTCCAGAAGTGTTTCTAGATGAGTGGCCATATGCATCAGACATTCAGCCAACAGTCCATGGGTGTGACATCTGAGGCTGAGAATAATAGCAGCCAAGCTTCATATTTGAGGCAGATTGTTTATGCCGGTCCGTAGTTGGTCATGAGCTGGTTTAAGCTGGTCCTGAGCTGGTTATAAGCTAGTCCTGAGATTGAGCTAGTTTCTTAGGACCAGTACCTTGACCAGCTTAAACCAGCTCAAACTAGTTAGCATGCTTCAAAACCTACATAACCAGTCAAATTGTTTTTTGACTGGTTATGTAATTACGACCTTCATTTACGTTTTAAAGTAATGCGTGCAGACCTCTTCTTCAGTCCTCGGCGGGGCTTGATGCACACTTTTTCCCAAGGAGCATATTCTTCTAAATTGAAACTAAAATAATGACAGTGTTGTGTTACGTCTGACGTCATGAAATCAGGCCCAAAATCTGCATAGGTCTCTGCAGGACAGTAATAGGAGTTACCAAATCAGTGGGCAAGACAATAAAGAGAGGGGTGTTTTCGACCACGTTACCTGATTTGCCCACATCGCAGTGAGGGTAGGGTTTAGGAGTGTGGTCGGGTGAAGGCCATCATTTTCATTGCATGATTTATAAACACCCACCAGTTTGAAAACACACACAAATTTATAACACCCACTTTTGTTCCGCAGAGACCCCATACTCAAAATATGACTTCAAATCTTTAAGTATGTGGCCAGCCTAATTAAAATCTTCAGGAGCACTGGATAATTACAGACAGGTGTGTTGGATCAGGGTTGGCTATCATAGATAATACATCACAGCATGCCTGTTACATAGGTTATCTACATTATAATAATTTATTTTAAAAAAGAGATGCTGCAAAGTTTATTACATCTACCTAAAATAACCATAATTGAACAGGAGAAAACCGAGGGAAGACAATTTGTTGCTCTGGTAAGAAGAGTTGAAAGTGTCTAGACAGATGACTTCCCCTGAGCGGAAAAGAAGACTGACTCATTAAATCCCACTGCGAGGCGAAGACAGGGATAACTTAAGACAGATTAATGCCAGAAACGAGACCTATTACCGCTCTGTACAGAAAAAAAAAATTCTGACAGAATAACTGGGTATGATCTAAATGTGAATGGACTCATCTCAGCACTTCTTCAGGAAACAATGACAGCCACGCCTGAACAAAGTATGCCTGACTAAATGCAAGTGACAATTAAGACAAAACTAGCGGCCTGGAGTAGTTGCATGAGAGTCTAACCATTTTCTGCCTCTGCAAAAACAATCAAAATATGAAATCACAATGTACTGGACAGGGAATGAATCTAAGTGGTTTTAGCGTGCTAAAAGCAAACATCCTTAATTAAGCGAAATGTCTCATATGCATTAGTAGAATATAAAAGGCAAATGATGTGGTTTCACAACCTCACCGTACATCTCTGGAAAAAAAAAGGTATGCATGATTAAGCCTTCCATTCATAAGCAGAAAACATCTCTCAAACATATCCAAAAGGGTCCTCATATTTCCAGACTGAAAGAAAACAATGATATAAAAGTAGTTATGTACGGGCATAATAGTGCAGATTGCATACTTTAAAAGAACAAAGGTGTGGATATCCATCTAGTTTCTGAAATGCCATTAACTTCATTACTTGTTAAGCATGTGTCAAAAACAATTATTGGCACATAATGTGAAAGATGTATAAAGAGAAAGCAGCCATTGATCTAAAGACTATCTCTCTGTGTTATTAAAAAAAATAAAATGTGTGGCAGAAAAATAAAATAAAATGTGTGGTATCAATAGGCCAAAAGATTTTTAAATCTACAGACCATGAAATTAGACAGATGCATGGAGATTTACAGTAGTGCTCTGTGCCCACTTAGGCATCAGAGGCTCTCAACACGAAGGCTGTTGTGGAAATGCAACTACTTTTGCAAAAGGTTTAAAAGCCTTGAATTTTTAAGTTACAGAGAGAGTTGGAAAGATACACAGACAGACAGACAGATTTTGCAAACCTGAGTGGCATAAGACTCTCTGTACTTGTCAAAGAAAGGCCATTAATTGATATTTTATAGCACATTATCCTAGCAATGTGCTGATATCCTGCGGCAAGAATAGGAGCAGTAAAATCCCCAACGCTGGAGATCCAGATTACATACTATTGTCTTTTATGAGGTCTCTTTGCAAAAGGCAACAAACCCAGGACCCTTTAGCCTCCCCAAGTCTCCTGATGTACTGCAGATTTGGCCAGTTATTCATCATTTGATCTGCTCAAATCGCTCTGCCTCCCACACTCTCAAAACGTCAAACTGATTCATGTATTCATTATCCAGCGCAGAGGATGCATGCCTAAGCTCGTACTCTCTCTTTCTCTCCCGGTCCCTATATCTCGCTATTCTTATTCGTCTTCTTCCTCCTCCTTATCTCCCTTGGTCTCTTGTTCTCCCTCGCTCACACACAGCCGCTTTATGTTTCTGCTCGGTCTCATGTTTCTCCATAAGAGTAGAAGTTATAATGAGCCATGTCTCTGAAGACATAGTAGATAACAGACTTTCCCTGTGAACGTAGCTGATAAGCTTAAACAGCTACTGTAGCTATACTGATGCATTATCAAAGGCGATCTACTGCTTTTCACATGCATCTTAACGGTAACGCTAGCATGCTGCAGAAGGGAAGCACATGTTCCACCGACTTCACTGGATGTTTGACCAGAGTAACCTTGGCGATAAGAGAACAGCTGCACGGCTGATCCAGGATGGAGGGGAGTCTCCTTTGAGCTGGGTGTCCTCTCAAATCTCCTGTCTTATACGCCCCCCTTCCCCCTTCCCCCTTAACTCATGTCCTGGAGAGGAAGTGTAGCTCCGACAGCTTCACTGTGAGCACAGCTATATTTAACGCCCAATGAAATATTTATCCTCAAGCTGAGACACAGGAGGATGTGCAGAGCCAGCATAAATGGGAGGGGACTGAGAGACAAGAGAGTGTAAAAGAGACGGGGTGAGGAAGTGCTAGGATGAGAGGTCTGGATCGCCTGCACAAAAAAAACTTGTCAATGCACAAAAGCAGAACTAACAACTGTGTATGTAGTTATGTGATTTGTTGTACTTGCTGTACTTCCTTCTTTTCAGATGGAAAATTGAAACACCCTTTTCACACTCATTTAATTCACCCATCAGCAATATCCAACATTTCAAACTATATTGCCCGGTTTCACAGACAAGTTTTAAACCTAGTCCCAGACTAAAATGCATGTTTGAGCTGATTTATATGAGAGCAACTTGCACTGACATATCTTAAAATATGTCACTGCCATTGTTTTGTTTCAAAATGCACACCAGTAATGCTTTTTTTAAAGCACATTTATAAAAGCTACTTCAATGTCCTAATTGAACTAAAACCTAACCCAGCTTAATCTAAGCCTTGTCTGTGAAATCGGGCCTTTATTGTTTAATACCATTCTGTGATGATATATATATATGTAAACAAATTAAATGTCACACTCCTTTGTCTTGCCAAGACTAATTTCACAGTTAGCATTTCTTAAATACACACACCTGAAGCATAATGTGACAAAAATACAGCTTGATTGTAAATGATGCACAAAAAAAAAAAGTAATCAACTGCGAAAATAGTTTTCCCTCATCTTAAGCTCTTCACTGACATTTTTGTCTCCTTGGTAACAAAGTACACTTCAGAAAGTTGTTTGATAAAAATGACACCACAGCTGAGGAACAATCATAATTTGTGCTACATATTTTATTTTTAACACAATTTAGGTTTGGTTTATGATTATTTCACACAAAAGTAATCATTTAAAATATCCTAATTAAAGGGATAAGCCACTAGAGACTGTGTGTTACAGTGATTTTACCATGGCTAAGGGCTATTCTTATGATTTTACAATTACTTACAATTAAATATCAATCCCTGAGACAGAAATTGCCTGGAGTTGAAGAAACACCCAATTGTGAATTGAAATTCATCTTTTGACAGAAGCAAGCATCTTGATTAAATACGCAACGTGATTTACTGGATCAAAATCATTTGTTGGTCCTGAAAACAATACTCTTTTGAAACAATCATAACCTTAATCCTAGCCTTATATGTCACCCACTCCAATCTGATTGGTTGCTAGCATTGTTGTTCAACAACCGACAAGGGGAAGTCAGGAACATGTCCTACTTGGCTAAATCACGTTAAGCTCAATGAAACACATCCTTTTGAATCCAGAAAATCAGGTTTAAGAGGAGTAACATTCACAGCGTATCAGCAAACAGCATGACCTAGATCTCAAGTCTCAGATGAGCATTATATCTGAAACCAGGAAAATGAAACGGAAAGGACTGTCTGAATTAGGAAAGCTCAAACCCTCTTCTGTTTGCTGTCATTGGGAGACAGTTCTTCAGCGGGGAAGCTAGGATAAAGGCGGTACTCTACCGGTCTACAAAAAAATTGGATGAGACGTATACTGGAGTGGAAAGATAGCAGCGAGTTACAAGTATAGGTGCGCTATGGTTATTTATTCTTTCTCCCTGTATCTGTCTCTTTTCATTTTCCCTTAGAGCACCAGACAAATCAGAAGAGCGATTCCTCCACTACCCTCTGGAGTGAAATGTGATTCAGCAGTGGGCAGTGAGGTAGTGTATAGTCTCAGCAGTGTGTGTGTGTGTGTGTGTGTGTGTGTGTGTGTGTGTGTGTGTGTGTGTGTGTGAGAGAGAGAAGACACAAGCAGGGTGTGATGTACTGCTAGCAGGTGGCCTGGTTTTTGTATGCACGAAAGCAGGATGGAGAGCAGAATATGTGCATGCCAGTCTCAAAGTCTCTCTCTTCCTGTCTCTTTGCTCCCTTTCCCTTGGCTCTGCTCCCAGCATATGGCTTAAAGATGGGCATCCACAGGGCACGCATTAGGACCCACTGACACATAAACCAACAGGCCTGATGCAAGACTGACCACACTGACCCTTTTCTGCCCCAGATGACTGTGTCCAGTCCTTGCTGTTTATTTTCTTGTGAGCATTAGCATCAGTGCACAGGCCATTCATGTGGGTGAGGTGATAATATTAACGTTAATTAATCGAATGAATCACAATCAATTGCACATACATCGATATTTGCAGAGAAAAGCAGATGAATGAAATGATTTAAAACATAACATTACATATCATGCCATCTGCTGAGTATTTTTTGCAACTGGCCGCTGCTGTCATGATGAACGATAGTATTGTGATCTGTCCGTAATCTAATCTCCATGTTAGTACGCTCAGCCGAACTGTGGTTCACTTGAATTCGTCCAAACACACATAAGAGGTGCCAGCTCTCCGGATTCCAGAAAAGAGGATTACAATGCTGAAACTCATCCTCCACCCGTATCCTGCACAAACCGGGCTGATCCAATCATCCTGAAACACTCTAAACAAGTGAGGGGTCACGCTCTTTGCACTCCTTGGAGTGTCTATCATGGGGCCTCTGGGTGCTGGTGCATTTGAGTGACACACACTCTGAATGTGTGTGATCCTGTTTAACCTCTGTGCCCTGCCAAGTGCCAGGCTCCCTGCCTGTTTAGTATGCAGACCTGTGACATTCACCCAACCACAGAGAACGAAAGATGGACTTCTGCCAGGCAATACAGAGAGGAGAGCGGACACAAAAGAGGAGAGGAAAGGAGATGAGATTAGAGGAGAGGGGATGAGACGAGGGGAGAGAAGATGAGGAGGTTAGAGAAGAGGAGAAAAGAGGAAACAAGACGGGAGAACATGGGATGAGATGAGCCAAGAGGAAAGGGAGAGAGAGAACACAAGAGAAGGACAGAGTATGGGGATGAAATGAGAAAAAGAAAAGACTAGATGGGAGAGGATAGGAGGAGGTGAGAGGAGAGGAGGCAAGGAGGTGAGAGGAGAAATGGGGGGATGAAACGAGTATAGCCACGGTCACACTAGACTTTGAGTACGCAGTGTCTTCAGACACTGCGGTGGTCGCGATATGATGTCAAACTCTAACAACATATAACAAGTAATACACTCAAAAGAAAGGGAGAAGACAGACAAGTGGAAAATAGGAGAGGAGACTAGAGGAGAGGAAGTGGAGGGAGAGACTAGCAGGAGGCAAGAAGAGAAACATTAGAGAGAATTAAAGGAGTCAAGAGGAGAGGGGAGAAGCAGGAAGGAGATGGTACGAGAAGAGAGGAGATGGGAGGAGGCAAGAGGAGAGGGGAAAAGAGGAAAGGAGATAGGATGAGGCAAGTCAAGAAGGGAAGGCGAGGGGAGGAGTAGGAAAGCGAGGGGAGTTGAATCAAGGATGGAGGGACATGAGGTGAAGGAAGAAAAATAAAGAAGAGAGGAGACTAGAAGGGAGGAGACAAGAAGATGAGAGGACATGGGAAGAGCAAAGGAGACAGGAGAAAAATGGATGCGACAAGTTAAGAGGAGAGGGAAGGAAATGAGACGTACGGAAAACAGAGGACGGGGCGGAAAAGGGAGCAGATCAGGGCCAGAGATTAGACAATGTGAGAGAAGACAAAATGAGAACAGATGAGAGGGGAGGAGACAAAAAGAGAAGAGAAAAGATAGGATGAGAGCAGCCTATATGAGAGGAGAAAAAAAGGAATAGCCCTTGTTGCTGTGCTCACTTTCTCTCTTAGTATTGCTCCTCTTCCCTCCTGCCTGAGATTTTCATTAACCAACAGCCCTGTGATTTACGAGCAGGAGCCCAGCTGAAGGGGGGGGGGAGTATAGTCTGTGTGCATATGCACTTCTGCAAACACACACACACACACACACACACACACACACACACACACACACACACACACACACACACACACACACACATGATTCCTCTGCTCAAACGCACACAGATGTGCTGCTAAAAACATACCCTGAAACACAAACACACATTAATAATATACTTCATCAGATTTGCATCAGCTGTGTTTGTAAAATGGCTCCTTTCACAGTGGGCAGCTGCAATTACGTTCCCTTCATTTTTGATGAAGAACCAAAGATAAGATTTAATCGAGAGTTCACCGATTTGATGAAGCAATCTGCCTCTGAGTGGCTCACTTAACACAAATTTAAAGGTGAAGTGTGTCATTCTAGCAGAAACAACCAGAACTTCAAAAACAAGGGCTGTTAAACTAAATAAAATATCTTCCATTTTTCAGTTGGGTAATCCCAGTCCAAAATCGCATTACCAGTTGAGCCACTGCTTTTATGATCAGCCAATTGCAATTCTGTTTGGTGCTACTAGTGCCACACAAATTACACACTTCACCTTTATGCTGCAATCATTTCAGTGAGAGAGCAAATTATGTACTCAGAATTGTGAAGCCCATCTTACATGTTTCCAGCCAACATTAAACCTGTTTATTCACATTTGAACTGCACTTATACAAAAACACAGAGTTGCTTTGACAAAACATAAACCTGGCAGAAAGCACTGACTGGTACAGCAGAGTAGGCCAAGCTGATTAGTTGGCCGACATTTGGATATTTTAGATATTGCCAGGAAGTCTGCTGGATATCCAAAGATTTAAGAGTGCACCTTTCCTGTTTTAATTTAACTTCAACATTTATTTGTACACTGCATTAAATTGTAAAAAATATTTTAATACTAATGCAGCAGTTCCATCCGTGGATGGCATCTGTGATTGATCTGGGTCGCTAAAGCCTCGAATATGTAATGATTGATGAAAAATTCATGCATTTAAGAGTTCATTGTATTATTTTACCTACAACAACAAAGGCCAGTACCAATATTATTTGTGAGGATAAAATGAGTATTTTATATATATATATATATATATATATATATATATATATATATATATATATATATATATATATATATATATATATATACTTCTAATAAGCTTATTATTTAAATGATCAGACTGCTTTTATCATTCATTAACAATTACAGAACATGATCAGTCTTATGACTTTTCATGTAAATAAACTACAATCATCACAAGCACAGTATAATTAATATCACATTTAGCTTTGCCTTTATTTAGCATGAATAAAACCTATCAGCTCTTTAAGTTTGAATTAAAGGCCTGTTCTTTTTTTTCACTTGGAAGCTTATTTTCAGCATTAGTTTTCATGCGTATTAAAATTACTAGTTAAAAACACGTATTCATATTTTAATGTACATTGTTTACTTTCCATAACTGTGTGTGTGGGTGAGAGTGTGTGTGAGTGTTTATGTATGTGTGATTGTGTGTTTGTGTGTGTGCATGAGTGTGTGTGTGTGTGTGTGTGTGTGTGTGTGTGTGTGTGTGTGTGTGTGTGTGTGTGTGTGTGTGTGTGTGTGTGTGTGTGTGTGTGTGTGTGTGTGTGTATGTGTGTGTGTGAGTGAGTTTTTGTGTAGTAGACTGTAAAAAAAATATGGATGACGCACCTTCACTCTTTTCCATTAAAGTGTGAAGCCGCCACCCGTCTAAATATGGCGCTGACATTTTGGGTCTCGAGTCTGCGCAGTAGTGAGCGTGAAGCTGTCCATCATAACGTCACACCCCCATTTTTAAAGCATCAAATAACTAACTAAAAACCAAACTTATTTAAAAAACGAACACCTGAACTAACACAAGCGTGACAAAAACGTGTTTGAAGTGTAATTTAATTGTTTAGTTTGTCTATGTCCCATTACATTACATGGAGAGGTTGGGGTTTATGACCTCTATTACACCCAGCCACCTGGGGGCGATGGAGACGCGTTGGCTTCACTTTTCAGGACTCGTGTGGCATGCTTGGTTTGTGTATGCGAGAGAGTGTGTGTGTGTGTACATTTATTTAGATAGATATATTCACTCACATGTTCTAGATATGAGCATCTGGCCAACCATTTGCTACTATTATACTTACTATCAAAAAGTGAGAGAGAGAGAAAGAGTAACTTATAAAAAGCAGAGAAATACACACAAAGAGTGCTAAAGAAAAACAGACCACTTCTTGGAAGGACATTTAAAAGCGTTAGCCCTGACACACAAAACGTAGCTTCAGACTGATGGGCTTGTTTTTCAAAATGGTTTCCACCAGAGCGCAGCACTCCTACTAGACATATTTATCAAAAATGTTCTGCTCTGAGGCATGTTGTGATTTTTGCAGAGCCAGTTCCACACTCTAACAAAAACAGCCGTTCAGGGGTGGAGCGTTTGAGTGACACAGGCAGATACGCCAGGGAGATTTTGTGTCTGCATCACCCCGCCAGCACTGAGGAGACAAATCAAGTTAATTAGCTTCAGCTTTTTCGAACCTTGCACCTGAAGTAGGTGTTTGCTTTTGTTCTGCATATGCGTTTGCACAAGGAGTAACACAAACAGTCCTCCCTGTTCCCTTAATCTTGCATTGCATGGAGCTTTCCTATTCCACCTGAGCTCAGAGGACTGTATGTTCACTCGCAGCTGAGATGAAATAGCTGCACCGAAACCATGTTTGCGAGCAAACAAATTATTTGGGAGAAAAATGAGATCTGTTCCTCAATTACATATCCGCCCCTCTTCAATCAGCCGCCATTGGTAATTGCTTTCCTTTTCATATTTGTCATATAAACATAAGGACAGCATCTTAAAGGTTTTGGAGCCCATTAGTCACATGATCTGACATGTTTCTCTCCAATTCTGGTCTCATCATTGTCACGCTAAACTCTGATATTGTGTATTTTCATAATTTTTGTATGCTTGCTTGTAGGAAAGGTGAAATATAATTAAATTGTGGGTAAACTTCCACTATTAACTCTACTTGCAGCTTTGTGAATTTCGAGAGTCGTGCTTGAAACAGTGGGCTTGATTTGCCCTAGCATTAGATAATGAAGGAATTGTGAAATTTTGTGTTCCTCCTTCTAAGTGGGGACGAGAGGTGATAATCACCAAATGAGACTACAGTCTCATTTTCTCTTGGACACTCATTCACACACACACGTTGCGTTTTTATGTTTTATGGGGACTTTCCATAGACATAATGATTTTTAAACTGTATGTTCTATCTCTTTTAAACTAACCCAACCCCTTAACCTACTCATCACAGAAAATGTTCTTACTGTTTTCCTCAAGGGGACCAAAAATGTTCCCACAAGGACAAGGATTTCAGATATTGCCATCTTTGTTGAGACATTTTGCCCGTAATGCAGGGTTTACCAGGCCAAACACATACACACTTACTATAACTCTCTTTACTCTCTCTATTTCAAGCTTTCTATCTCTTTCTAGCAGAAAATCAGTGTGGAGCCGGGTGCCAGCAGCCTTTACTGCAACCATCAGTTCACAGCTGAACTCACTGCAGCAACCACCCATGATCCCGCTTTCATTTCTGCCTCTATCTGATAGGCTACACTCCACCGCAGCCAGTTCATATAATTAACCTGTCAGCAGGATCAACCTGGGTTAGACTTTGCTGTCCAATCTCATATTGAACCTAAACATTCTCACAGCTTCATCCAACCAGAGAAAGACACTTTAATTTTAAAGACCATCCCTGACCTGCTCTTCTCTTCGCTCAGCAGGCCCATGTGGCAATTAATCTATTAGTCAATAATTCAATAATCTATTAGTATTGGCCACTCTTTATCTTCTTTGGAACTCTGGACACCATCTTTGGTGTTAATTTTACTCATTTCCTTTGTAAATGATCAATAAATTCTGCTAGTTCAACAGGCCGAAAATAAGATAAAAATGGATCAATTACAAATGGTCAAACACTCTCTTTATCTTAAAAGACTTCTACAGTTTCCTTTGCTCATTCTAATAGAGGTTAAATGTGAAGTGGGTAATGTTTTGGATGTTACAATTCTCAGATAAGCCAGTACAAATATGCAGTGATGGCTATCAGTAAGCCATTCAGCAAACTCTGTGGCTCTTTTGCTAATAGTGCTATCAAAATCAATCAAAACAAATGGTTTTGTGTCAAAAAAGTTTGGTGTCAGTAAGATTTTGAAATGTTTTTGAAAGAAGTATATTATGCTTACCAAGGCTGCATTTATTTCATCAAAATACAGTAAATACTCTTATATTGTGAAATATGACTAACATTTTAAATAATTTCTGTGATGGCAAAGCTGAATTTTCAGCAGCCAATACTCCAGTCTTCAGTGTCACATGATCCTTCAGAAATCAGCCATCATTCAAATAAAATAAATATGGAAATTAAAAAAGAACACTAATAAAGACGACAAAAGCACAAAACAAAATGACTAAAACATACAGTTTAACCAAAAATTATTCATACACCAGATATAATTGTTTTACTGGGTGCAGGACACTATAGTTCATTTATGTAACTGAGGATAGCAAAAAAGTAAACTGTGAGATATTATACCCAAAATGTCTTCATACAGTTGACTACCAGTAAAACTGATCAAAATTTGGGACCAAAATGATTCAGACACTTTGACCTGACCATGTTTTGCTCAAGTGTTTTTTCTTTCATTACACCACAGACTGAACAAAATTAACCATTGCTTGGTAATTGGTTGACCTAAATCGGTATTATCTAATTGTGTACTTAAATGTATTATTTTATTGGTTGACTGTAATCGATTACATACCTTTCTATCAGTTATCTGACATCATCAAGATTTTTGTTTTTTGTTCTGACAGTTTAACTTGTTTAAAATGTTTGAATACATTTGGGTTTGACTGTAATTCAAAATTTTAATAATAGTATATCATACTAAAATAACAGTGCGTCACTTTCGGCATAAATGCAAACTATGACTATTTTCATGATCAATTATTCTGAATTTTATCGATGAGTTGTCGCAGCCTCCCTCACTGGACAACTGCAAGATCACAACGCTTGCCAGCAAACTCAAATTGCAATATGGAATGGGTTTGTAATGGGAACAGTGTGCTGTGAAGCGTACACGAGCACCAATGCGAGCAAGAGGATGGCATTACTTAAGAACGGAGAGCGAAAGAGTGACAGGCGTCAGGGACGGCACGGCCCAGACATATACGGGACAGCCAACAGAGGCGGGAAATTAGCGAGTGAAAACAGATCCAATGAGGCGTGAAGGAGCCTCTCCTCATTCATTGGCAGTAAATGAAGCTCTTCTTCAGCCAAACTTCAGTCACAAGGCTCCGGGGCCCAGGAGGACGAATGAATGAGACGCCCGACAGGCAGACAGGGAAAAAACAGGAATGAGCCTCTGTGGGGACGAAGCACAAATGTGTTTGTTTGGCAACCATGTTTGTTCTGATGGTGGATAGTTATGAGAAGCTGTCCCCGTTGAATCTTCAGCAGGGACAGCTAATGTACATGAGGGTTTTCTATGTAATAGCACTCACGGGAGATGCAACTTAACGGCGGCTGTAAACACGAATCGAGTGAATGCGCATAAATGCGCAGGCAAATGTGCAATCAAAACTGATCTCTAAAGAAGGAAAAATGCATGTCTATGCACTTATGCACATAATCACACGCACTTTCTGCTGCACATTCCACTCATTTATTGCCACTGATTGGCTATTACACGTTGCAGTCATGATTATGAGGCTGACAGCGAGGAAGCTCTAAACACAAACAATGCAAAGCTGGAGGCAATTTGTATCTTCCATATCATCATCATCGCAGTTATGATTGCTCTAACCTTTAGGGGCATATGGGGGGAGAAGCGTGGTACTTGTTTTAATTACATCCACAGGGAGTTTGGTAAACCGCTGTAACTATCGTTGCTTTCTGTACAAATTTTGACTTCCACCTCTACACAAGAAATTGCCATCTCTTAATCTTTCATTTTTTTCTCTTTGCACCGTACCCTTTTATCCACCGCTTTTCTCCTGTTCACACAGACAGACAAGCACACATCACACAAAAACTACATGAGCACATTCTCTTTGCTGGAATATTTGAGGAACGCATCTCTGTCTGGAGCCTATCTGTCATATCCAGGAGGCCGTCAGTCTGCCAGGTCGATGACAAATGGCAGACACAATGATAGGCTGGTCGTTCATGCCATATGACATGTGCATGTGTGTGTACATTGCTTGTGTGAGCAACAAATCTATTATCACTCAGCCTCTGGCCTAAAGGAGACTAAATGCATATCAATATTTATTCAAATTAAAAAAGAAGGTATTTTGCGGTAGACGAGTGAAGAACTGAATAGACATTACAAAAAAATGACTTCAGAAAGTCAATATACAGTAGTATTGTATGATCTATTCCGATTTTAGGGTTAAGGTTGAGTTCATGGGTAAGGTTAGGGGCCTGAACAACATTATCATCAACCTATTTCTCTCTGACTTTAGCGGGAAAGTTATTGAAATGCCTTCCATGACCGAAAATCCTGCAGATGTTCTACTTTGGTAAATCACATCATGACAGTTTTGTGACCTGGCTCAAAAAAAAAAAAAAAGGACAAAACCAACGATAAGGCCTGTGCAGCAGCAGAGTCCTTAGTCATACACCTCGGCACTGACTAACATTGAGAGTCAAAGTGCTTTTTAAAAGTGCCGAAGCACAGATGTCAAAATGTGTACTCAGATCTAGATAATTTTGATGTCTGTAATGTTGCTTCTAAAAGCTTCTCAAACTAAACCGTTAAATTGCTTAATGAAAACAATTGACAATCTCAATATTTACAAATGGCACTAGGCAAGAAAGAAAATTATGCATACTTAAGTAAATGTGCTATGACAGACTTTATGTCTTTCTCCAAGCACTCTGTGTTTGCTGGTGTTTTCAAATCCAAATGCTGTAATTTGTTGCAAAGTTCCAACTATTTAAGACCTTGTCCTATTTAAGACTTTTCCTATGCAAATACTGCTTTGATACAGATGGATGGATAGACTGATATAATGAATGATAGACAGAATGAACGATAGAAAGACTGACAGACAGACAGACAGACAGACAGACAGACAGACAGACAGACAGACAGACAGATAGATAGATAGATAGATAGATAGATAGATAGATAGATAGATAGATAGATAGATAGATAGATAGATAGATAGATAGATAGATAGATAGAGCGAGCTCTCACTATAGACTGGCACTCGTAATGTGTGAATGGGAATGAAGTGACACAGACTCGCCTCCAGTCACACTGGTCCTGCTCTGAACCATAGCAGATCAGGCAGCTGTAACATGTTCCCAGTCAAACACACCTTTAGGGGCCAGAGCAGACAGGTTTGTGGGACGTGCATGACGTGTGCAGGCTGACCAGTGTCGGTGCTTGAGTTTGCTGAATCAAAGACTGTCAAAAAGATAAAAAACACAGCCAACCGGAGCACCCCCTATAGACAGGTCTCAGATGAGCAGGAACACACTGCTTGAGCCACAGAATAAAACTGCTTACTACACTGGATTACTTTGCATCCCAATGGTGCGGATTGGAGGCTTTGTATGAGAACACACCAAATCCTCACTGGATTTTCAGGACAATACAGTATGTATTCATCTCTTCACCAATTCCTCTTGCAGTGCACAGCAGAGGAAACAACCTGCTGCATGCGTATCATAGCTGACTCGTACTTTAATTCTAACATAGTTCTCTCATACTGCTACTGTAAATGAATCGAACCAAAGTTTATGAGATTTCACAAATATACTTTGTAATATTTAATCTACCTGGTTACAGATTCTATTCTTTAAGACAAAAATTAGAAAAAAATGAAATCTGTCTGGACACCTTTTATCAGCTTCACAGCAGATACACACATATGTTTCACAGTTATTTTATTCAATAACATCTTTTTGAACCATTGTCATTTAATAATTAGTTCTGCCTGCAGCTGTGAACAGTAATTTAAAAGAGAACGTTTGTGAACTCTGAATCTAGATCACCTTGAATGTTGGACAAAAAGTTCTGTTAACAGAAAGCAGCATGGAGTCTCAATGTTATTCCAGTTCCTGTTTGACTTACAAACACAAATCCCAGTGCAATGGGAAGGAGAAAGCAAAAATACGTTATGCACTATGATATAATATAAAATATGATAGTATTGGTCTCTTAAATAGGGCTGGGTTTAATTTAGAGGTAATTTAGATTATTCAGACATTATTTCTTAAGGAAAATATCTCTAAATTACATAAAATATACATATTACATGGTACATTACTATGATAATAGATTTTAAAATTAACAACATAACAGTACTATTTCATATAGATCACCGGCCATTTCATTAGGTACACCTGTTCAACTGCTCATTAACGCAAAAATCTGATCAGCCAATCACATGACAGCAACTCATTTAGGCATGTAGACATGGTCAATACGATCTGCTGGAGTTCAAACTGAGCATCAGAATGGGGAAGAAAGATGATTCAAGTGACTGAATGTGGCATTGGCGTGATTGTTAGTGTATTTCAGAAACTACCGATTCACTGGGATTTCACACATAACCTCTACATCTCTACAGAGAACGATAGAAAAAATATCCAAAATATCCAGTATGCAGCAGTTCTGTGGGCAAAAATGCCTTGTTTATGCCAGATATCAGAGGAGAATGGCCAGACTGGTTCAAGCTGAGAGGCAACTCAAATAACCACTCGCTACAAGAAAGGTCTGCAGAAGAGCATCTCTGAACACACAATACGTCAAACCTTGGAGCTTGAAGCAGATGGGCTACAGCAGCAGAAGACCACACAGGGTGCTACTCCTGTCAGCTAAGAACAGGAAACTGAGGCTACAGTTCACACAACCCCATCAAAACGGCACAATAGAAGATTGGAAAAAAGCCTAGTCTGATGAGTCTCAAATTCTGCTGTGACATTCAGATGGTAGGGTCAGAATCTGGTGTAAACAACATGAAAGTAGAGATCAGTCCTGCCTTGTATCAAGGGTTGAGGCTGGTACTAGTGGTATAATGGTGTGGGGAATATTTTATTGGCACACTTTGGGCTCCTTAGTACCAGTTGAGGAATGTTCAAATTGTTGCTGACCATGTCCATCCCTTTATGACCTAAATGTACCCATCTTTTAATGGCTACCTCCAGCAGGATAACATATTTTGTCACAAAGCGCAAATCAACTGGTTTCTTGAATATGACAGTTCTCTATATTCAAATGGCCAACATGGTCATCAGATCTCAATCAATTAGAGCACCTTTGGAATGTGCTGGAACGGGATATTCAATATGGACCAAAATCTCTGAGGGATGTTTCCAGCACAATTAGAATTAAGGCAGTTCTGAAGGCAACAGGGGGTCTGATCCAGCAAGGTGTACCTAATAAAGTGGCCAATGAATACATGTGGGCTCTATTTATCACTACCAACTGCTATTTGGCTATTATTTTGAATTGTCAAAAGTAGCAGCCAGACAGCTGAAGTTAAGTTGTTTACTTTCTAATTATTCAGCTTGACCCATTCAGGTCTATTCATAGACCAACAAGGCAAGGATTTTATCTCATTGACAGGGTAGTACCAGCCAATCATAACTACATGGTGGCACTGCCTCCTCTGAGTTTTCACCTCTATTTTTGTGTTCCTCTCACATTCGTGCTTCAGAGCATCGGTGAGAACACATGGTGATGCAAAAAAGAGGCCTGATTGTTGCTTTAGAGAAAACTAAGCGGTTTACACACCATTTTATTTTTGTACTGAATATCATTTTCTCATTTCAATTTTTTTATGAGCCACTGCCTCCGTTTCCTTCTGACAAACACAGACAATTCACTTGACTCTCACAACTGCTCATCATATGGGCTCCCTATCCATCAGGGAAACACCACGCCTAAGTAGTCCGTATGAAAACTTCATTATTTCAAAAATTAACACCGACCTATCACTGATTACGTTTATCCACAGTTACCCTATGAGATTTTTCATTCTATGATCTCAAACTGTGTGCATGCATTCAGAAATGGATTTTAAGTGAAGTTCTAAATGTAATTTAGGTAGGCGTGCACCCATCTAATATTCCAATCAACAGCCAACAGCCAGAGCATATAAACAGCTGCTTGCCTCTCCTCAGTCTCAGATGTTCCAGCATCCCACCACCTCCCCAAACTCCACCTTTATTTTAGGTACCTTGCCCTACATAATCTTTAAGTCACTGTTGGGGTATATCAGAGCTCGAGTTGAAGCTGCTTCATCGAGCCCCTCATCAATAGACAGCAAGCCAAGTAAGCTTAACCTAAATATTTTAAGATTATATGGGCAAACAAATTGGGAAGCATCCTGTAGAATATCTGTGACCTAGTATCATCCACTTGAAATAATCCCAACCATAATTCCATCACTGGCAGAAATGTGTGTATCTCCTCCCCTCTTGGGTAAGAAAAATAAGTATTTTATAGCACTCAAATATTATGTGTGTATTTGAGGGTGAAGGGGAGGAAAGGCTGTTTGCGTATATGTGTGTAAATGACATTTCCATCCGAGCCCAGAAGTGCCGTTCTTTGACTGCTATCTTGGACTCAGCAGGTGAAAATAATTTCTACCTGGCAAAGAAAAGTCACCATTGTCATGTCTCAACCATCTTTTCCATACGCCTCAGAGTGACTCACTTTACCCGTTGACAAACTATGGATTTTTTCATGACATTTGACATTGGCAGTTCCAGCGATAAATAATCACACAGAGTTGTCAAATGTTTCTAACGTGCCTACCTGAAAGTCTGTCGATGAACAAGCAACAAGAATTCAATCAACGGCACGTCTCAATCATAAGGTATCTAGCCGAGGGTCTGTTGTATTGTTGATATGATGCTTTTGTTGGTATGTATTTTTACATGACAACTGGTATTCAGGGGCTTGATATGAGTGTGTTTGGGTCTTTTGTAACACCGCTGTAAACTGTGATTATAGCCTTTGGCTAAACGCCAATCAAGGCAAGTGCTTCCAGACTGCTACCATGAGATATCTCAGCCAATCAGTTTGGAGCTGCTGTTCGGTATGGAGATGCACTGTATCAGAGGGGGAAACTGCACTTACTGCTATTTTGGGTTTCCAAGGAAAAATAATCCAAAAAGGAAGGAAAAAACAAGATTAAATTTCATTGTGTGCGGAGAAGACTGAAGATGAATGAGTCAGAGGAGAGGAAAGAGAGAGTGAGGAAGACGAAAGACAGAAATAGAGAGAGATAAGGGAGGAATCAAAGACTGAGTGAGAGGGAGAGATAAGGAGAGAGACAGAGAGAACGGCTCACATTCTCTGAATCTCTCGCCAGACCTTTGGGTGAAAAATTACAACCAGTCACCGCAGGGCACGAGTGACTTCCTAACCACTTTAATAAACTGAGGAGAATGTGATTGCACAGTTAGATAGTCTGTCAGTGTGTTAATGAGAAACAAGCTTTTATCAGGAGTCAGCTACTTCAGAACCACCTGGACACATTAGTGTAAAAACCCATAATCACCCATCTACCATCTCTTTAATAAAAGAACAAACAGCTTCCCCAGCAACCCCAACACTTTACATTCAAACAGATGCAGAATGTGAAGACAGAAAACTCATACCAAAGCAAACTAGAGAAACTGTAGCAGTATATATAGAGTTATATTCCTGAAAGTAATACAAAAATGAAATAGTGACTATATATATTGGTATTTTTATTATTATATAAAAATGTATGCATGAATGGGTGTAGGTATAGGTAAGCAGTGTATAAATGTTTATACAATGCATTTAAAATAAAAATAGTATAATAAAATTTCCCCATGATTTACTTTATAATGGGAGTGAATGGGAGCCTAAAATTTAAAGCCCAAAAAAGTGCATCTATCCATTATAAAAGGTTATACTCATGGGGGGTTAATAAAGGCCTTCTGAAGTAGAGATTTTTTGTAAGTAAGAGATCCATATTTAAAACTTTATCAAGTAAAATATCTAGCTCTCGCCAGACAGCCTTCCGTATTTAACTTACGAACAAAGTGTAATGCCTCTCGCAGTTCAAAATGTTATGTCCGATGTCATATGTTGCGTCATTTGCGCTTTTTCCGTAACTTGAATACAGAACTACCCCTTTGACAATAGAGATGTATGGATGGATAGGTGTAAGCATAGGTGAGCAGTGTATATGTACATACAAATGCATATAAACAGTATAATATATTATATATATTAACAAAACAAAATATAATATAATCAATATATTTAAATTTAAAATATAAAACAATTATTAGGCCTGTTAACAGTCTAAAAAAATAGAACACATACCCATGTGATTTTTTTTCTTGCAATTAATAACTTTACTACACCAAATGTGTAAGTGTTGGGTTTTTAGCAGATCATGCATATATAAAGACTCCATACAGGGGTGGATTTCTGCAGCAGTGCTCTTTCCGCTTCTTGCTCACAGTTCTCCATTACAAAACAACACTTTGCTATTTTTGCCTCATCAGATGACTCAGCCAATCAAACCAACTAAATGTTGTTAAGAAATACAACATTTCTCAAACTACTAAAGTTTGAGAGAAAGCTACTTGGTAATTTTTTCACCCACATTATTGATTGTTTTTAAGTTTAAAAGTGAGTCATTATAGTAATGGTAATTTTAATAATATTAATGATGCCGAATATAAGTTCAGAAGGAAAACTCACATTTCAGAATCTCACATGAAGGACTAATGTGAGCCTCACAGGTGGGTGTATCAAAAAAAAAAAGGGTTTAGAATTATCTCTCCTTTCAGACAGAATGAAGGGCACATTTGATGGAACGGCACCCAAAGCTTATTTTTGGATTTGCTGTTTGGGGGTGACCCATGCCTAGACCTTCTGAAGAGTCGTTGCAAGAACAGGTTTCGAGAACATTATTCTGGCAGTGGGGGAATGAGGCAATCTATGTAAAGCACAGTCAGGTCCTCCCTAAATCTGCTCAGAGGTAGCACAAAATCCCGCTGAGACTGAAGAATGGAGCACAAAGCATGCCGTTAAATCACCATGTTATTCCCTGCACATGCTTGTTTGATTGGTGCACTAGCTTGAATATAAATAGCTATAGAATACGTCTGGCCACATTGTGTTCATCTTCAGTGCTCACACATGCTTGTCTTTGCCATCTCTTTGTCTATTTTTTGGAAACCTCCTTTTTGTACTTTTCCTTTGAGCTTAATTCTCATGGTGGGTTCAATTGAATGAGCATCTACTCAATAGACAAGTGGTTCTCAACCAGGGGACCGGGGCCCACTAGGGGGCCTCAGCAAACATCCAGGAGGGCCCCAGTAAGTACCGATCCACTAAAAGGACATGGTGGAGGAAAACAAATGAGATGGAAGGAAAAATAATAAGTCAATGCTTTTTGCGTTTTCTTGCAAATGTTTGCGTTCCCAGAGAAACTTTGCGTTAGCTTGCACAATGTTTGCCTTCCCCCGAGAACCTTTTGAGTTCTTTACGAGAGAATGCAGTTTCTCAGAGGAACGTAAAACTTTTGCAAGAGAAAGCAAAAGCATTTAACTATTTTTCCCTCCCATCTGATATTTTTTCCATCACCATGTTTCTTTAGGGAAGGGGTGCAAAACTTCCTCGAGGAACACATGCAGCCCCCTGCTTTAGGTACTCAGTAAGTAAGTCTTAAAATTCTCTAAATTTAGTTATATTAACTATCTTGATTTAAAAATGCTAAAACACACTTACAGATAAGGATGTACAACATTAAACACAGATCATATGTTTTATTACAACAGAAGTACCAGAGTTATATCAGCTTATCTAGGAGGGCCTTTGAATATTACCTCGGACAAAGGGTGGCCTTGGATGCTGAGGTTAAGAACCACTGCAATAAACATATGAAGCCCAATCTGCAAGGACACACCATTTTTACCTCTCTGATCAAAGAGGCCTGTCAGGAACTCGCTCTATTATTCACGTGCAGGAAGGTCTCTTGTCCCCATTTTACAAGGCCTCTCGTACCCATTTGAGTTAAGTGATCCGTGTTCTGAGGTTGAGATACAATGTTTGGGCAGGAAGTCGGTGGTGGGTTAAAGGCCTGTGGGCAGCATTGGAGCGTCAGAGAAGCAGGAGGTGGGGGTAGGTTGAAGGCTAGAAATGAAAGCGAAAATGAATCCCGCCAGTCTGCCAGAGCCAGAGTTGGAAGGTGAGAGCCTCTTAATCCATTTCCTGCGCCACCTCTGCCTGCCCTTGCGCTCTCTGCACTGGGTTTCAGAATAGAATGTGACAGACTGCGAGCAAGAGCGAGCTGCGGAGAAGGCCAATCGGCCAGCCCTTCTTAGCTCTGGCTCCTCTCCTCTATATCCCTTTGGGCCAGGAACAGGCCCAGGTCTCCAGTAGGAGATAGATAGATATAAATATTCGCTCACACTGCAAATGCAAAGCAGCGGGTAGCTGATGACTTATAGGGAGATCTGGCAGCCTGGCTCCAATGTGCAGAGTTACTCATGTGAAACTCAAGCTCAATCAGGACAGTACGCTGAATACAGAAACAATCATCATTATTCACCACTCCGCCGGCTCAGGGTGAGTTTCCAATTAGCATTTGGGCACTGGTTCCCCTGCCACCAATACCCCAACATGCCATGTTTGTCTTCTCCCTTACACATCTATCTAGCTTTGGGCTGTGCGCAGTTGCAGAAGTGCCTGCGTGTTTATTTTATGTTGACAGCCGGTGGCGAAGTGCGAATGCTGGGCGCATGGTCCTCCAGGGCCCATGACACAACTTCAAACTCATTTGGCTTCCAATGGCGAAATTAATGAAGCAAGTTATCAATGTGCCAATCAAGTGAACACAAAGGAAAACACAACACTGACTTTGTGAGTTTTTAAGTATCTAATAAAAACCGCTGTCGATGCACCATAAAACAATATACCGTTACTTATAATAAACCATAAACATTCATTGCTTTCTTATTCATTCGGAATAAATCGCAATTGAGCAGAACGGTTTATGAAGATTGGCGTGTGATGGTTTTCCGCAGCTCTGACAGTAGTGGAGGCGAGAATGGCAAAAGGCTTGTCGAGCTGAATGGAGGCACAGCGTCTCTGTTTGGTGCTGAATGGCATAATGTACTGCACTGTGCCCAATCTAGTGTTCTGGATGGGGCGCCCTTTGTCCGGTCATATCCGTGTGTGAGCAGACACAATGTCTATTCAGACCCCAGGCCTCTGCTGGGCTTTCCACTCTGTCTCTCTTTATCTACTCTAGTGTAAACTTGCAAGAATGGAATGGCAGGTACAGTCACTTCAATTTGCTTCAGATAAAGCCTAACTATCTCGCTAACAGGGATCGTGAGTGTTTCAGTCGACCCTATCATTCTGAGGGGATCTCCTTACGAAAAGGCTATCTGATGGATACCAGCTACAAAAGTGCCAATCTCCCTATCAGCTCGCCTCAGTGTTAGCATGGCTTATGAAACCGCACTGTGTAATCTTTGTGATTACAGTGTCGAATTATAGCATGATCACCCAGTACGTTTAAGCAAGCCAGCACTTCCCCACTAACAAGATAATGCTACCTAAACCATTCCATCGTTGTTAAATTATGAAGATAGATGGGATCCTCGAGCACTAGATGGAAAGGAGCTGTTGCCATGGAGAGCAACTTTGCGATGTTGAATGCAGGTGTCAAGTGTTTTCTGTTTGGCTGAGACAACGAGTAGCCAGAAAAAGGATTTTGATGCAAAGTCAGTGAAGGACATAAAACATCCTATCCACCCAAGATAAGATGTTTTATGACATGATTTATATAATGATGGAGGGGAAATTCACTGTTGACGACGCAGCAAACGTGATGTGTATAAAAAAGATGGCTTTATGCTTTGCTTTCAATCTCTTTCTGTGAAAATAGGACAGAGTTAGAATTGTCTGTCTGTCTGTCGATCTATCTATCTAACTATTATCATTTTGCCTATAAGTACGTCCATCCATCCATCGTCCTTGGACCCCAGTTTGAAAACCTCTGGAAAAGTTGTAAGGCAACTCACCAACTAATGAACTTGAAAATACATAGTTTTGTAGTTAAAAAGCCTTGTAGGAACATCAGTATTCCATCTAAAACACAACATATGCTTATTACAGACAATGCTGGTTGCTTCAACTGATAATATCTTAGGGCCTAATAAAGATGGCTCAGATTAGCCCAAACATGTCAAGCTGCAGAGGGGAGGGTGGAAGGGAAAAAGTACAATTAGTAGAAAATAAACAGTGTTAGTTTATAATGAGGAAGACACAGTGTGATTTTCATAAGGAGTGCCTGGCTTAGAGGGATGTGTGTACACTGGGCCGTTTGACCACTGTCAGCACCTCTTACTGCGATCAGACAGGCCGTATGTCAAGAATCATAGAGCAGAGGCTGACGCAATCCTTTTAACACACACGTCACTCGACACATGCATACACGTACATTGTCAACACTGCCAACCTCAACTGCAGACACATATGAGTATATAGAGAGGACTAACAAAACCCATAGAAGTCATAAAGATTTGTCATAAGGTTGTCTAACTTGATACCACATTGAGTATGGTATTGTCAAAACATTTTTGCTTTAATCTATCAGTGTTACCAATAAAAAAATGATTTTTTTTTTTTATAATTCTTAAAAACTACAGCTGAACGTCTAAATAGGTAAATAGAAAATAATAGCAAATATATATTTTTTGAGAGATGGATTACAGCAGGAAAAGGAGAGAAATATTTAAAATGCTGTCACTTCCTCATAAACTGTGTTCAAAACCCCATTGCAGCAGTGTTAAACTAGTTTTATTGTAATTTAATTCCAGGGTAATACAACTCAAAGCATGTTACACAGATTAGGCTTAACATTATGACCACTGACAGATGAAGTGAATAACACTGATTATCTCTTCATCATGGCACCTGTTAATGGGTGGGATATATTAGGCAGAAAGTGAATATTTTGTCATCAATGTTGAAGTGTTAGAAGCAGGAAAAATTGACAAGTAAGAATTTGAGCGAGTTTGACAAGGGACAAATTGTGATGATAGACGACTGGGTTAGAGCATCTCCAAAACTGCAGCTCTTGAGGGTGTTCCCAGTCTGCAGTGGTCAGTAGGAACAGTGAACAGTAGGAACAGTGGTAAACCGGCGAGACATGGTCATGGGTGGCCGAGGCTCACTGATGCATGTGGCTAGCGTGGTCTGATCAAACAGACGAGCTACTGTTGGTCAAATTGCTCAAGAAGTTAATGCTGGTTCTGATAGAAGAAAGTCGGAATACACAGTACATTGCAGAGTGTAGCATATGGGGCTGCAAAGCCACAGACCAGTCAGGGTGCCCATGCTGACCCGTCCAACACCGAAAGCACCATCAGTGGGCACGTGAGCATCAAAACTGGACCACGGAGCTATGGAAGAAGGTGGCCTGGTCTGACGAATCACGTTTTCTTTTACATCACATGGATGGCCAGGTACGTGTGCGTTGCTTACCTGGGGAACACATGGCACCAGGATGCACTATGGAAGAAGGCAAGTCGGCAGAGGCAGTGTGATGCTTAGGGCAATGTTCTGCTGGGAAACCTTGGGTCCTGCCATCCATGTGGATGTTACTTTGACACGTACCTACCTAAGCATTGTTGCAGACCATGTACATCTTCAGATAAAGCCTAACTATCTCGCTAACGGGACCATGAGTGGTTCAGTGGGATCTGTGGCATGTGCTGAACAAACAACTCCGATCCATGGAGGCCCCACCTCGCAACTTAAAGGACTTAAAGGATCTGCTGCTAACATCTTGGTGCCAGATACCACAGCACACTTTCAGGGGTCTAGTGGAGTCCGTGACTCGACAGGTCAGGGCTGTTTTGGCAGCAAAAGGGGGACTAACACAATATTAGGATATAAGGTCATAATGTTATGCCTGATCGGTGTATAAATATACATTTGTTTACTTATGAATATACTATTTGTAAGCTTTGTGTGTTTTTATATATAAAAATATATAGGCAAAAAACAAACAAAAAAATCAAACACTGTGGTTGTATTTTACTGTTCTCATAACGTTTTTGAAATAACCAAAATATAGTGATTATTATTTTAAAACCATTGAAGTTTGGTCTGATAAAATACACTGTATTGGCATTTTAACGCAACTTAATTCTGGTTTTATATTTTGGTTACAATATTTTTAAACATTGTAAAATCTTATGTTGTCTTATCCTAACCTCAACTGAAATCCAATTTAGTGAAATGTTACTGGTATCAATCCATCCACACATAGCTCTTCAGTGCCAAACACAGAGCATGAAAAACTTTCCAGTGTCAAGGGGCATGAAACACTCATTTATATCACTGGTATCACTCACACTTCCATGTATATTCACTGCCAGTAAAATCAGCTCTCTGGGTGAAGTGGGCTGTTTAAACTTCACTTGTCTCCGCTCACCTGAGAGACTCTTGACACAAATGTCATTTTGAGATTGCTTGTTGTTTTTTGCAACTACTTATTTAGGCACCTTTGTTGTTTGGCCCAGACAAACCACTGAGGCCTACAAATAGTGCTGATACATTGTACGCTTGGATTATGAGCACAGCCGAGACACTTGACAAATAAAGAAACTCTCAGACAGAAATGTCAGGTAATCTTTAACCTCCAGCAATGAGGGAAAAACATAAAACACGCCACCATTATATTTCCCATTATGTTTTGGTTGAACCCCCTGCATACAAATCAATTTATTTCATGTCTTTCAGAGTTCATTGACTGAGTAGACAAGCCATGAAAGAGCTCCTGGGAGAATATTAACTGTCTGGGAAATATAGTAGCATTGTTTAGAGTGCTATTTAACATTCAGTATACAGAGAGTAAACACTTGAAGTGGACAACATCTACATGCAATATTGACATCTATATGCAGCAGATGAATGTGTTTGTTTGGACAAGCCGTTGAGCATTTCTTTATGGACAAACGTGATATTTTTCCATCTTTCCACAGTTACTTCCTCAGAAACTGTAATCTTAAAATCTTTTTGTAATTTAATGGCAGGTTAATACAACACAAAGTATGTTAATAGGTAAAATGCACCACTGAAAATGGGGTTTTAATTTAACTCTTGTATTTATTTATTTATTTTTTAATCTGTGCTACCTGACTAGAGAAAACAGAGAAAAGGAGCTTTTATCATCCTTTTTTTCCATAATGCATTGGGTATGTTGCCATTCAAGGCCAACTCCCAGTCTGCTCCTACTGAATAGGCTTGATCAGTGTCAAATACTAACTTGCTCGAGTAGGAAATACTTCTTAGCAAACTTTTAGTCACAATGGTCTCGACTTCTTCCCGGAGGCAAGAATTCAAAGAATAAATGTTATTTCCCTTTCCAGTGAAGGACCCAGAGCATTGTATCAAATACTTTTAGGAATATGGTACACTCCGATTACTTATGAATGGGAGAAAGTGCAACATCCAATATGAAAATATATATCTAAATGAAAGAACCAGTCGTTGATTAGTAAAGTCATCGTGTCACTGCAACTGCTGCTAAAAGCCCCGGTTGCTATAGAAACAGTCAAGTGCATTTAATCGTAAGTTTTGTTTTGGTTTTTGGAGAATTTGATGTTTCCTCATTCAAAGAGATAGGAGCTGCACTTGCATGCCCAAGAGGCGCTCCAAGACAGCCGCTGAGTGAAATGACTCATCTTAAAGGGACTTTGATAGTATGAAGTGGCTAAATGCTGCAAATAATTGTAAATATGGAGTGAACATAGCTACAGAAAGACTGTTGCTACAGAATTTTTTTTGACCATAATGTTTAACCTGTTTAAAGAGTAGACAGAGTACAATACAAAAATCTGATAAATCTGCCACATTCAAAACAATAATTGTATTAATAACCCTCTGTTGATCCAACTGTCTGTAGACGGGGATACTGTGAAAAGTCCACCGAATGATGCATAAATGGGACTTCCTCTGTCCAGGTAACAGAGAAAGTGTAAACATTATCCACTTACACATAATACCAACATTGTAACAATAAAAAGCGGATTGAAAATTGGCGAACTTACACTTTATGGTAAGTATACATTCTTGTTTTAAATTAATATTGTGGCAAGCAGCGAGGCGAGGGACCGTGAGAGCGGGCCGGTGGTGAATGATGATGAGCGCCAGCTGTGCGCCACACCAGTCGCGACTCATGGAGGAGTGATGGGAGCATAAAAGGAGGAGCAACGACAGCGCAAGACAAGAGAGGACCAGGCCTGGACTTTACGTTCTGTTTGATTTACGTTTTATGTCTTCATTCGGTTTACTTTCTTTTAGTCTGTTTATTTGATTAAAGTATTTTAAATGTCAGCCAGTTCCCGTCTCCTTCCTTTCCATATCTACGAACATTGCTACAAATATATAGGCACAGACTTTGCTAGTAAATCATGTCTGTTTGCAAGCTTTGTGTGTTTTATGTATATATATAAAAAAACTATGGCCTAGTTGTATTGTACATCTACTTGTATTGACATCTATACATAGCAGACGAATGTCAATGAGAATGTATTTATGTATGGACAAATGTAAAAATGTTCCTCCATTAAGAAGTACGTAACTTAGTTTCTCCCTTCCTGTGTGCTCTGACCCTGGCTCTGCCAATTCTACTGCCACCTATTCAAAAACAGTTCTTCTGATTATAACTTGGTTCCATAAAGGCTTTAAATTTGTGATGTAGATGCACACTTTCCCGGTCCCTGTCCCCAAAAGTGGTGCTCCTTTATGCATGAGTGATTAGAGGAAAATGCGAGTGCCTTCTGCCCCGAGGCTGATGAATACCATGAACTGACGTGGAGATCGATGGCCGATCGCGGAAACGTTTCACGGAGAAAAATTTATCACAGATTCAAGCATGAGTACTGAAACATACTGCTCTGCATTTCAATGAGCCGTTCAGAGGCCAGTGACACAGCGACTGACAGACCCCCACCCCACCCCAAACAATTCAGATGACCTTCAACCTGCCAGAGAGACATGTCAACGCAAGCACGGAAATACAACCCTTTACATTCAATTATTTTCAGTGGATGTTTATCTGTGGAGCGGCTGTATATTTTGCAACATCTCACCTTGCAAAAACAGTTATTCCTGGAAAGCGGGAAGGAAAGACGAGATTTAGACACACTGACAGACTAAAGATATTTTGTGTGGCTCTGTAAACTAAGAACAGCGTGCAGGGCTGCATGAAAAAGGAAACGAAAGAGCTTCTCTCAACTTGCGAGCAAACAGACACACAAACATGCTAGCTTATAGGGGGTGCTTTGTTTTCAGCTGCACCAATAATCTCAACAAACACATTTTCTGTCTGTATTTCTGTTCCTTCTCCTTTTTCCCAAATAAACACATCACATAGACAAAGCCCATTTTGTGAGATACTTCCTGAATTCATTACAGAGCCACTCAATATTGAGCCCAAGCAATATTGTTGCAGAACCTATGCGAGGGATGCGGCCTCGTGCCACAGTCTGACTTAACAAGAGAATAATTAGACAAGTAATGCTGAATAAACTTGTCTGCCAAACCAGTGAACCATGGGAAAAACCAAACCAGCCAGGATTCATAATAGAGCATTTTGTCCTTGGTCTCCAAGGTGCATAATTTCACATGCAATACATTAGTTGTAAATGACTGCAAGTCGGTTCAAGTCTATAAATGAGCGATGATCACAGATTCCTTCAACACATGGCAAACCGGGTCTGCTAGAGTTTTGACTTAGAGACTGCTGGAAAAAGAAACTGCGGTGCTTTTTAACAAGTATGCAGGTCCATTGAAATTTGCCTATTATATTATTTGAAGGCACACCGGGTTTTATTCACTAATGAGCAAGAATTCTTGTTTCTTGAACTACGGGCACTTTTGGTCTTGTAGACTTTTCAAAAATATACTTTTCACACTCTCACTAGTAATTTGACAACCAAAAATGTCCAACGGTGGATATGCACCACAATGTAATGGAAATTTCCTCTACTGTGCCATTTGCAACACACCTCAATTATGCATTTTGTTTAATAGCAGTCTGTGGTAAAAAAATATATATATTATATATATATATATATATTTAAAACATTTGAAATAAAATGGCTGAATCCTTTTCTTGCTAACCTTAATTTCAAAGCCACTTGAAAAATAGTTTTTAATTTGATTAAAAATAGTGTAAGATAAAATATTGCTCCCAAAGCAACATTTACCTTGGTTTTTCTTAAATTTCTACATGCTTCATTTTTCACATTTCATTTCAAGCATAACATTGGCACTGTCTAATTTGCAAACAACCACACCTAATTTTACAATATATATATATATAGCTTTGGTGGAAATGACAGCAAAACTGAGACCATAATTTAGTTTAAAAAAAAAAAATGGTGTATTGTGTATATACACACACATTATTTTGTTCTTAGCCTCATTTTAAAGTTGACAACTCTAAATTAAGAAGCAAATGCCTATATGTATGTAGCAATTAGCATCATACACGCCCAATGCCCATATAAGGGCTTTCTTCACAACCTGACCCAAACAGCCAATCATTAATCACTGCAAACAATTACCTCTAAAAACACACTCACGCCAGAGAGTACATGATTACATAAACCTTTTTTATAACCTTGTATCACAGATTGATCTATAATGCATATCATTTTTGTTACAGTAAAATAAGTAGGACCTCTTAATTATTCAATTTCTAATACCAATGCACACAGAAACAACATTTCATCTTAACACATTTCATGTTTCTAAGGCAACTGGAGGTGCTTTTTCTGCATACGCATGGATTCAGTTGGTTCTCAAATTGATTCAAATTGTTTAGGATTAAAAACATAATTTTAATGATTAATAATTTTTGTATGCAAAGATTCAAACATTTGCATACACACGATTAGTGAATGAGACCTGTTGTCTATCTATATGCAGTTATGGAAATAAGACGCACGGAACGTAGCGTGCTGGAATTAAATCTGACAGGGCTGATGAGGACGTCATTGCCTTGTTCCTGTGAACCCAGCTCAGACTGCAGATGAGCTTCATAAATACCCTTGTGGACTTACAACTGCCGCCCCCCTCCCTAGTCCACACACTCATTAAAGATCTCCACTACCCCTGTGGAGCTTCAAATCCATGACTTTCACCTAACATAACCACACAGCCAAAGCAAATTAGGTGACAGTTCAAAGCGAGGAGAGAGTGATAAAGATGAAGACGGAGAGATACAGGAATAATGTACAAAAACTATGGATGAGTCATGCTAGTCGACTAGTACGTAATGCTGACAGGTTTGTATAAATTTCTACTTATTTATGCTGTGAAAACTTATTTGAAATGGCAACTGTTAAGATATTAAGATGGCTGCCTGTCAGTGAAAAGGAAGTGCAGAGAGAGAGAGAGAGAGAGAGAGAGAGAAAGAGAGACTGCCATAACATGGCAAAATTCCCAAGGGAAGCAGCGTGAGGGGGTGCTATTAATGAACGTGTAGGATGAGTAGGACTCTTAATTTAGATCGGGAGTGAAGGTGAGAGTGCGGTGTCCAACATGTCGTCAGCAACAAGCAGGAGGCCGCTGAGCCCGGCATAAAGCACTTGAAATGTGAGTGAAATATTTCTCATCACCACAAACCATGTTAATCCGGTGGATCAGCGCTCATCTGCCCCTCACTTTAGGGATGGCTAAGTACTTCAGCTGGCAACATTGTAATTCTCTTTGAGATGTCACAATGGCCCTAGTGAGCTCAATGACGTATTTCTGCATTAATTCAGCAGGAAAAAATAAATAAATCGAGCAAACGTTTAATGTAGATTGATTAATCCAGACTTACTGCATATTACTGTATTTTATGTTACATGCATTTTAATCCAAAGGCAAATGAGGAACATTGTAAGCAATTTATCATAAGATCCAACAATATTTGCAGTACAAAATGCCAAGTTTCAACTAAGATAGAGCAGAAAAGTGGAGAAAGTAAGAAGAACAGATGTTGCCTTTGTTAAACCAAGGTTGTGGTTTAGTTAAGTGCTCACGCAAGAGGTCTTTCTTCAACTGCTTTGTGAACGCATTATGTTGCCATTTATTATTTAAATTTAAATAAAAATTAAATCCTGGAAAACTAGCCATCACTTCTGTGATGGATTTTACAGCATTAATAAGCAAATCTTCCCCAAATCGGCTATTCTGTAGGGATACCACTTCCATTACAAGAGTGAGTGTGATTAGGCTCTTGTTTTATTTGTTTTTAAGCCAGCTAGTTTACTGGATGAATGAGTCCGTAATCTTATTTAATGTTGTGTGAGAAATGCTACAGTAATTGTGACATTAAATTGTTTAGTAGTGTTGACAAGAATTAACTGCGTTTTATAAATGGTTATACTGCTTTCAACTCTACTGCCTTTACAAACCGATGCATATACAGCTGCCGAGGGAGTGACAGTAAATTTGGCACCTTCCTCTTCTGACTGCTGCAATCCATCTCTTTTAATTTTTTTCCCTTTTGTACGGCAAAGTACTATTTCTTTAGCTTTTTATGCCAACGGGAATGCTGTATTGACATGTGCTATGTTATGTTCTCTATACTATGCTATGTTTAACTATAGCTACCATTTACCCTACTGTTGTTCAGTTCCATACCAAACTCAGAAATACAAAAAGGTCCATGCAGAGAGTTAAAAATGAAAATTCACATGATCTGCAACACATTCATTTACTTATGTTTCCATAGACAATGAAGCATACAAAACTGACACACTAAAACGTGAATTATTCACGTTTAAAAACTTTACTTTACAGATTTATGAATGTTAAAATCATGGCATTAATATCTTGATTTTATTGTATTTGTTTTCAGTCACATTTATTAAACGCACTTTACTCATTCTTTTGAATTTGAAATGATAATATTACCGTACTGTGACTCTTTTTGCAAACTCGTTTTGAAGGAGTATATTATGTTTAACAAGACTACACTTTAAAACATCAAAATAGATAGCATTTCTGAAATTTATTAACCATTATTTATCATGTAATATTTATTTTGTTTGCCGTAGAACACAAAAGGCAGTTTTTTAGTATAATCCTATGCTGTGGCTGACAATAGAATTATAAAATACACCAAAAGCAATCAATTTTATCAGTGCACTGTAATCCAAATCTTTAGAATACAGACGATTGTGAAGAACAGACCCAAATTTGAGCCTTTATTCAGCGTTCCTCACGTCAACTGTGCCTGAAAAGTTAAAAAAACACTGCCTTAGGAGGACGCATTCCAAGGTAGGAAGGCAACAAGGCACGTCCAAGTCCAATGTTAGCTTCACTTCCTGTCTACAGAGATGCCTTCATCTGATCGATTTTTGAAGGCAGCATAGATGTAATCCTTCACTGCCTTTGATATCCCACAATCCTGTGCGTTTCATTCTGTTAAAAAAAGTAAAAAAAATATAAAAGTTTGTGTCTGACCAACGTTTCCCACTTCTGATGTCCTTTCGAGTGATAATTACTATTATAGTTAAGTCACCAAAGAAGTTTTACAACCTGTTTTGCAGCAGTGAAACGCTCATTGGCTCTTGAATGCTTCGTCACAGATTGCAACATGCTGTGTTTCGGGTGATGTGTGTTTGAATGAGAAGTGCACGCCTTTACTGAGTGGATCGGGATAATATTTTCAGTGATTATTAACTTGAATTCTGCTGTACCTCATTCAAAACTATTAAATACCACCAGAGAGGACTGCGTCTGCAACACATCATCATTTAGACTACTTTTTGGTACATTTTTGCAATAAATAAATTATGATTACACTCGTCTCTCTGATTAAGAAATGGCTATAGGTACGTTTAGAGGTAGGAGTTTGTTTGGCTATCATAAGACCAAGACCAATTTAAGACTGAACATTGGTCTGAGGAGTCTGCTCTGTATTTTCTACTGCACAAGAGGCGTGATCAACGAGCATATTTCAAATGACTCTGTACGCAATTGGATAGTCCTTCAACCAATCAGACCAACGATCCGGGTGACGTACTTTGCAAAGCCGGTCGGTAGTAAGGCAAACGTATCCTTCTTTTGTAGGAATTGTTCCAGCGCACGTTTCTATTCTTTTTACAAAGAAAACTTGCCTTTGAAATCTTTTAAAACAGCAGCAACAGTGGCCGCCATGTTCAATGTAAACATAAAGCTGCTTCCCATCTCTTCTCTATCCGTCGTTATGTTAAACCCGCCAATAGCGTGCCAGGTGGATAAGCCAGTCTGCAATTGGTTCCCGCAAAAGTGTAACAGATGCAGGATAAATGAATGTACTGGTTTCCAGACTGAGCTGCAGGGCGAAATCAAATCACCGGCAGATCATGATGGGTTTACCCAGTCTAGGTTGGAGTGGGATTGGCGGTTCAAAATATATTTTTAATGATATTGTCACTAACATTCGACACATTTCTGTCCATTATGTTTTTACACATTCTTTTTATATCCTCTATAAAATGGTTATATTTGGGTTTGGGGTAGAATTACAGGATCTATAAAATTGTAAAATGGCAATTATACAAATTTCTTTATATAAAAGATTCCAAATTATTTAATGTTTTCCGGCTGTAAATATGTACTGATGTTTACGTTTACGTACATCAAATGCTTTCTCTTCTAATTGGGGCCACAGATGGACTCCTCCTGTGGCAACCTTCTTGAGGGAATACTTTTCACCATTGGACGGATTGTTTCCAGTTCAGGAAGGGTGAAATGGTGGATCCAGTCCTGCCTGTCATGAAAATGGATTCCTCCCTGTATGCCTGTATTTGTGGCAGCTGGCAGAGCTTACCCTGGCCTCAACTCCAAGGCCACAGGCTTAATCTTTGATCCCTGGAACTGATTCTATTATTCATTTTTTTTCTTTCACGGTCTCCCTCTGTCTTTCATAACCCACCACCCCCTCACTTTTTCTCACACAATTCTCATTTGCTGCTCTAGTCTCTGTGGTCATCTGGCCAGTAGTGATGCCCAGTCAGATGATATGTTCAAGTCTGTACTGCAATGCTGATCACAGAGAAAGATAAAGAAGGAAGTGACATACAAAGACAAACATGAGATAATGCAGACCAAAGGTGGTCTATAATATCTGAAGAAACTATCTGAAAGCATTCCTATTCATCTGACAGTTGCTCGGCCGGCACAGAACCTCCTGGAAGTGTGCAATTTTGAAATTTGCCATCTTTGCCAATGGGAGGTTTTTGAGCCAATCACCTGTGACTAATGTAATCACTCCTGAGCTAAAGGAAAATGATGTCAGGACATGCTAATTAGCTGAAACACAGACACAAACCTTTCTATCAACCATCATGAGCAGGCAGGTGTCAAACACCACAAAATATAGGGTAAACGTACCTATTAAGCACACTACTATCTTTGAGCTCAGATTATAAAAAGAAAACAGTTATTGATCATCCTACTTGATGTCTTAACCAGTTGATGTGTTTGTTACCATATACATCCTGTAATTTCAAGCTGGTCAGACCATTGCACACTGAGAAACAGGTACTCATGTGTTCACACTGTCTGGCAGCCATTTTGAAGGCTTTCACCAAAAGAGGAGCCCCTTAAATGTGCATTTTTTAGATGTTTAAGCCTTTATTTTCGATTATTATAACTTCTTACTGCAAAATTAAGAGATTAATGTTTAGACTTTTGCATATTATAACCTGGATGTGGGAAATAATTACATTTAGATCCAAAAGATCATAGTAACATCGCGCAGGTAATATAGAACATTGTTAGCTTGTATAAGATTGTGTGCTTCATTAATACTGGCTTGTATTCTTATATTATAAATCTACAGTTTATTGATGTTCTGTGGTTTTACACTTCTGTAATTTTTAAAGACTATTAATTATTTAAAACTTTATCAAGTAAACTTTCAGCCGACCGCCTTCCCTGTTCAATTTATGGAAAAATTGTTGAAAGTTCCCCTGCCGATCGAAAGACCCGGAGCATGTTATTTGACAGACAGATGCACTTTTTATGGACTTCAAAAACAGAGCCACTATTACTCCAATTCTAATGCTTGGATTAGTCTGAAATTCTGTAATATAACTCTGATTTTATTCGTTTGAAAGAAGAATGTCATATACACCTAGGATGACTTGAGGGTGTGTAAATAAATGGGCTAATTTTCATTTTTGGGTGAACTAACCCTTTAATATATGACCTAGATTATGTATTTAACAAAAAAACTTTTTAAATTGAAATTAATAATATTTATTAATAAAAAAAATATATGTTGCTTAGTGTGCGCACTTTAAGCTCATCCACATTCAAAGTCTATTGAAATACTTCATAAACAGACTTTAAATATTAACTTATTTTTAAATATTAAGAATGAAAAAAAAAAACATGTGAGCTTAATGGGAACAGGAGTGTGCTTAAAGTGTACAAACATGTTCCCATTAAGCACAGCCAGGCTTTTTGCATATAATGACGTACATCTTAATTGCTTTTGTCATTTAAAATAAATTGTAATATTATTGTGAGAGATCTTTTATTTTAACATAACTTCTTGTACTGAAACCAATACCCTGTGCACTAAAATGTTTTAATGTATACTTTGGTGAGCTTAATAGGTACGTTTACCCTTATATAATACATATATTTCAGCAATACAGCTAATTCTGAATAGCCAGAGAAAAATGTTTTTGTGTCTAGAGAGTGTAGTCACAGCATCTACCAGCTGAGGCTAGAAGGCCCATTGCTAACCATCCAAACATTAACCCTTTGGCCCAAACAGGTTTGGCAAGTGGAAGCAAGCACGTGTTCTCTCATACCCGTTCACAAGACCCCACGGCTATGTAGCCGAGCTAACATTTTTAAACAGGTTGCTTTTCATAACCTGTCACAGCTCAATCCTCCAGCTGACAACAGGCCCACGCTCTCACAGATGGAAAGAATAGGCTAAAAAAAAGAGCAGTGGGAGGAAAGAAGGAGAGAATGATATAGGGGGATGGGAATATGAACATGGCACCACACGCCATTACTGTCTGTCCTCCTCATTATCTTCTGATTGTCTGCAGTTTGCGTGGGGTGTTCTTTTGAATCTGAATTGGAAACACTTTTGTCATCTACTGTTTGAGTTTAGTCTCGCACAAGGGCTGAACACACATCCTTCTCACTACAGCTAGAGAGCAGCAGTTCGTCTACAAAGAACTCACTCTGTGTTAAGTGTCCTCGACAAGACATATGCTGTGAAATTAGAGAGAAAGTCAATAATTTTCTTTTTATTGGACTCCAAGCACACAGTGAGTACACTGTGTACCCCATAAAATGTACCTTTTAACATAGCACACTGGTGTACAAAAAACGCTTAACCCAATACCCTCCCTTTCAATTTACCAAATAGACACAATAATTACCATTCTTAACTCACCTGCCACATGAGACATATAATTGTCTGCATCTCTTATTAAAAAGACAAATATAACAAGCTCAAGTGCAGAAAACAGCACTACCTAAGCGCACAGTGCATTCTCTCCAGATTTGATCAAAATCTCATATTTCATGCCAGGTCAGAAATCTGTGCGACACTCACTGCTTCCCCATAGCACTTCCTGCTATATGTAATAGCACACTGGACAAGTTCCTTATTGATTTTGATGCCTAAAGAGCAAATGGGACTGTGGATGGAAAATGAAATGAAATTACACACATGCATCCTGCACACATATGTGATGCAATATTTAATAAGGAAACAATACGGTTTGTATTTGTGCTGTGGGACAAAAGTGCATCTGATCCAAATCCTATGCTAACATTGTATAATCATAACGATGAAGAACGCTTCTGTTATAACATCAAAGACAAAGATGCATACAACTCATTCGTTCTGATTGGGGACGCCCACATAATTACAAAGACTCGTGTGGTGATGTGTGCAAGTGCAACATTCCATCACCCCGATGAACTTCAAGCCCATATCATGATAATTGTTAATTAATAATGACGCCATTATCTATTGCAAGCCTAGGCTGACATCCAATATTTCATGTTTTGTTTGAGGTACTGTAATCATCTGAAATTGCTGCATGGAAATGACTCGCAAGAGTGAGATATCTCACTTGGGAAGAAAATGACTCTTAATTTTCCCCTCAGTCCAGCTATTCACTTTGTCAGTGCCACTCCGACAGCCTGTGCATGGTAACGTCTAGAACTATATCGCCTTGTCTCTGCCGGCTTTGAAGCCTCTATGTGTGTTGCGATCCCTAAATGCTACATACTATTAAATCCCCCTGCACTCCCAAAAGTCTTTTCTTTCAAAGAGATTATTAAATCAAGAAAAACTCTTCAGTCACCAACTGTGCATGTTCTGAAAGAGGGTAAAATATTCATGCTGTTCAATCTACACTGTAAAAAGTCAATCTATGGGTTTGTAGATTTCATGAAATTTAATATGTAAACTTTATTTAACAAAATTAATTTCTTGTTTTTGACAGTTTTTGCATTGAAATTATTTAAAAATTACTGGAATAAAATCTACTAAATGTGGTTGTTACGGATTTAGCTATTCTTTTGAATAATTTCAATTAGAGAGAATAATTAATTAATCCAACATAATACAAATGAGCTGTTTTCAATTTAGAAGCATTTCCTGTTAAAACGCCTGCTTTACGCAGCTCGCAAACACGAGGCACACATGCACTGGAGTTCCTCTCTGCAGACTGATTTCTGACAAAGGTAAGGACTATTATTTAATTTATATTTGAAAAAGTTGTTGTAAATTGTCCAAGTTGTCTACTTGATGTAATATGAACGTCATTATAATACATTTATTGAACGTAGTCAAATCGTATCTACGTGTAGGCCTATCTTGACAAATAAGGCAACTAACTAACGTAACACGTTAAGTGATCTATTCATGTCCAATGTGTGTAAAGATTACCATCTTAACTGTAATGGAGAATGAGAAACATCATGTTTAATAATGGCCGTAGTGTCGCATTTTCACGAAGCACACTTCATTTGGCTAGCTCCGTACATTTGAACTCTGGTGTTGCACTTAAAGTTTTTTTTAAAATCTTTTACACCGATTCATGGCCATGTTAGGCTGAGTTCAGACTGCACGATTTTCAAACTCGTCGGGCCACTGCTCTTTCATACTGCATGACTATCTGGTGTAGCATTCACTACTGTGTTCCCACTGAACGATGGATCGGCGACAGGGGGGTTCACGCTGCAGGACTGAACAAGAGAGAAGAATCGCCGCCAACTCTCTCTCGCTCTCTCTGGTGCGCAAACTACGTTTCCCAACTAAACACACGTGCGATGTGACAAGTAAACAACGCTAGATCGCGTCTGCGTCAGACCTGAGTTCTTTCAATGAGTTCTTTCTGACTTGGAATTGTTATTACAAATTATAAATTGTTGGTGATTCTTCTTGTATGCAGTGTGAAACCCCCTGTCGCTATTTGGATCTCATAAATAAATTTCATTTGAAAAATTATTCAAATAGAAAAAATTTGAAATCAAATAAATGTGTGTGTTATTTTTTCCTGTTAAAATGAGAACTGTACTCGTTACTTTTTTTAAACAGGTGCAATGAAATGGAGCTGCAAAGTATGCAGGTATAATGCAACAACAAGGGGTGCCCTCCTACAACATTACAGATTACAACATTGGACATCTGGAACCCATGCTCCTTTAAAACGTGGACTGCTCTCCGCACACATCTGTCAAGGTATCATACACAAGATGAAACTAGGAAGCCGCTTTGTTGTCCCAAACCCGTAAGACCTTCATTTGTCTTCAGAACACAAATTAAGATGGTTTTTAACAAAATCTGAGGGTATCTGATCCACATAATGACATTTGCACCTTTTAAGGTCCAGAAAAGTACTAAAGGCATTGTTAAAACTGTTGATGTGACGGTCACGTGACCGTCCTGTCATATGCTATGATATTTTATTTGCAGTTTCAGTGTTTACGTCTGAATGTGGGCTCAGTATTGGAGCTGGACAGTACTGAGCCGCCATTCAGATGTAAACACTGAAGCTCTGCATTGAAAACATCATAAATTTGTTGAATAAATCATTATTTTTGTTTGTTTTGCACACAAGTAATATTCTTGTCTTCATAATATTAAGGTTGAACCACTAGTAACGTTGACGGTTTTAGCCATGTCTTTAGTACATTTCTGGACCTTAAAAGGTGCAATGTTGTTGCTACCTATGTGTGGATCAGGTTTGGGATGACATGTGGGTGAGTACATTTAATTTTATGTTTGTGTGAACTAACCCTTTAATCTGGATCCAAAAAGCATTATTTTTCACATATTTTACTTATCTAAAATGGCCCATTTAGTTTTGGTTGATTTTGATTGGTTAGCTGGACCAGTGTGTTGGTATTGGCACTGTTTAGAGCATGTGTGGTTAATGTCACAGCCCTTAGTGGAGATCATTAATTAATTAATTATCTTTCTTTTAGGATGAACATTGTCCTGTTGATATGACAAGAGAGGTGGTCATCCGCTGCATGACAGAATTCCTTGGGGAGCGTGCAGGAGATCTCATCAAAGAATTCAACGTATGCAATCTTAATTTCAATATACCAAATGTGTGAATTTTATATATATTATTGTTGGTTACTCATAATATTGTTGACTGGACTTAAAGGGTTAGTTCACGAAAAATTTAATTGTCATTAATTACTCACCCTTATGTCTTTCAACACCCGTAAGACCTCCGTTCATCTTCAGAACACAAATGAAGATATTTTAGTTGAAATCCGATGGCTCCATTGGCACAATGTCATTTCCTCTCTCAAGACCCATAAAGGGCACTAAAGACGTTGTTACAAAGTCCATCTCACTACAGTGGTTCTACAATCATTTTATGAAGCGACGAGAATAAACCTAAATAACGACTTCTAGAGATGACTGATTTCAAAACGCTACATCATGAAGCTTTTGAAGCTTTATGAATCAGTGAGTCGAGCTTCATGATGCAGTGTTTTGAAATCGGTCATCACTAAGTCATTATTTAGTTTTTTTTTTACGCACAAAAACTATTCTTGTCGCTTCATAAAATGATTGAAAATCCACTATAGTGAGATGTCTTATCTTTATATATTTTATGGGTCTTGAGAGGGTCTTCTTTAACTTGTTTGATCAGTATTGTAATATACAAATAGAGTTTGATTTTCTCTTTTAGTATTTCTTAGGTTTTGAGTCTCACTGCTGTTTATGGTTGCAGGACAATGAAGAACAGACAGGAATTGAACAGCTTGTGATGGCAGTAATTGTGACCAGGACAAGAGCTTCAAGTGACAGTCCAAAGGACACTGGAATTGTTATCGAAGGGGTGAAAGTTCTCACAGGCCTTGAAGGTGTTCCCAGGGCTTGCTGTGTCCTTCTTGGTTTGACATATGCATTGAATCTCCAATATCCTAGGCATCTATAGTATACCTTTGAGGTATTTCAGAAACTTCTCCTGGAGCTGGATGTTTTAAAGGTGTCAAACAGAGTCCAGACCCTCAGATCTAAACTGCTGTCTTAAACTAAGCTTGATGCTTCAAATCAAATAGCAAATGTTTACACTGCTGTTTAAGTCCAGTTATTCAAATCTTCATTTAAATTAGATTATTAGTATATTTTCTGTGGTTTCGATGTTACTTAAAAAAAGAAGTTTCTTCAAAACATTTTCTTCTGTTTTCAGAAAACAAGGAAACCTTATTTTTAACAGTTTAACTGCATTGTGTATTTTGAACAGTTTGTACTCAAAAAGAGAATTTGCACTTTTTGCACTCATCCTTGTGAATTTATATGCCTTAATATATGGACAAAATGCAGTTATGTTGGTAAAGAATAGTCAATGTTCACACTGAGAAAAAAAAGTGACTTGTTGGCAATAAAATGAGTTTGAAATTCATCTTTGATGTCTATGTCTGTTATTAATCATACCTGCAATCAGATTTAATTAAATTATTTTAATCCACTCATTAAAAATAATAATACCAACTTAATTTTGTGTTAAATCAAACCAATTCCATTAAGTAGTATTCATTAGCATAGTGGGGTTTTTGTCCAATGAAACCAATATTTTTATTTAAATTTTACTTAATTATTTTGTGTGATGTTTGCAGTTACTCATTTTGATTGGTTGATTTTTAATGTGCACATTTAATTAATTCTAACTCAATTTTTAAGTGTTGTTGAATTTAATTAATAACATTGCTTGTAATCTGTTGCCACAATTTTATTGAGTAGATATAGGGTATTATTTTTTACAGTGTATATCTATATCTATATCTATATATATCTATATATATATATATATATATATATATATATATATATATATATATATATATATATATATATATATATATATATATATATATATATATATATATATATATAATGCACCTTATAAATATATTTATATATGCATTCACAGAAACCTTATTCTCATTTTCTGTGTGGGTCTTCAAAAAGGCGACGACTACTCCTCCAAAGCCATGGGAATCTAAAGCAGCCTCATTTGTCAGCAGAACTGGTTGCCCATGGTGCACACAGAATACCAAAGCACTATATGCCGGTATCATTTTGTGCTCTGGCAGAATACCCTTGGTTCTAGGAAATATTTAAATGTGTGGGTAGTCGGCACAGACTAATAAGGTGGGTATGGGAGGGACAACAGCGGCTTAAATCAAAGATCCACAGGGTGGAAGAGCTTTACTCCAGGGGTTGAATTTGGTGGATAAATAAAGTAAAGCACAAGCATGTAGCCGTGTCAATAATGCATTTGTTTTGTGTTAAGCAAGACTATATGGCAAATTGTCCGTTCTTAAAGCTACAATATGTATTTTTGCTGCCAGAGGTCGCTTACCTCTGTTAAAACAAAAACAAAGGCGTAGATTGGTGACACAGTGAATGAGCGTGGAATCATGGAACTTGTCATCATATCGATGGATCGAATAATGTTTACGGGGAAATAATGTTTATTTATGAGTGAATGCATTCATGTTTTTTAACATGACTGAGGTATGAAGCAGGGCATGATTGCTAATAAGAGACCGATATCAGCGCCACACGTGCGAGTCCCGGGGAATAAAAAAATATAAAGAAATGAGGTTTCATATACCGAACTACCTGCAAGTGCTGAATTACTACTTGTTTCAGACAGGTCCGTTTATTTGATGAATTGAAATAGTGAGGAAACGCAATGCTGTTTCACTTGGGCCACACTATCTAAACTGTATTTGAATGTGTTGAAAGTTATAATGTTATTCTGTGTGTTAGTTTGTTGGCTGTATGAGACTAGCAGTACGCTACATCAACATTAGAAAATCATACTGATGATATTCTAATATTTCATCGTGTTGAGCTACATAACATTTTTTCGTTTTGTGTACATTTGCTCACCTGTCTATAAATAAAGCACATGCAGAACGGCATCTCTATCATGTTGAAGTTTGTTGGAAAGCTCTCGCCATCTCAGAAACGCCACATCAATAATTTCTAAATTTGTTCCAAAGTCTGCTTGCCATGTTCCATAATGTTTGAACGAAACTACAATAGCGTGCCGCGAGACCTTATGGAGTTGCCCAAGTCTGTTTCCATGGTTTCTACAGCAGTAAAATAAATCAAGAGTAATGCGAATGAGACGCCATTGACAGGCGACTCCCTCACACGTCCCAGTTCCTTGGTTAAAATCACAATTTTCTCACTACTTCTCCCGGATATTGTAAGTACTCAACCGAACAAAATATATAACAATGGTTTTTGGTTATTTTACTGCAAAAATCCTAAATATTACACCTTTAATAAATGACACCCACCTTCCGGAACATCTACGTAAATGTTTATTGCTTTTAAATACAGCTGTAATCAGTCTAAGCTAATTGTGATTGTGTTAGACAGCTCAGAGACGCTAATTCACAGCACAGCTGTATAATTTAATAGGCTTGACCCATGGGTCATTGCCGCCAAGCGGATCTCTTGTTGTCATGTACGAACGTGGAGGCTCTCACTCCTACAGGACTCCAACCAGTGGAGTTCATTATCAGAAATGGGCATCAACCATCATTCTCCAACTCTGCAGGGCCTAAGGGGAAATAACACTCTTTGATCCCACTGTCATTATCATCTATCCCCACTCCCACACGCTGACTCTTTTTCTTCATCAACTCCGACTGTTCACACCCTCCCCCCGCCCCACGGCGGCCATTACAGCATTTGGTCCTCCCATGTCAGGATGAATGAGATTCTCTGACTCTGTGCAGCGGTTCTTGAATTTCACATCAGCTGAGTGTCTGATTCAGTTTTTGAATGCACTGAAAATGTTCTCAAATAACGGTATCATCGTCCATCGTGATGGCTGACCGACATCACGATGGAGCGCCACCATCGTGATGCAACGCCCCCCATTGCGAGTCTAGAGTGTGACACACACCAATTCTCTTGTATAGTTTGCAGGGATTACTCTATAAATTAAATTGAGCGCATAACTAATGCATATATTCTATTTTAAAAACTGTATGAAAGATATATATAGCCTGCATTTTGAAATACTAAACACATTTAATCATGCATGTTTATTTTCCGTCAGTGAAACAACACACTACAGCTTGTAAAACATTTAAATGATTATCAGTAAATAATGCTAACCTAAATAATATAAGGAGATTCAATATTAGTAAAAAAAAAAAAAAGATTTGTTTCATAGCCTATTTCCCCGCAAAGATGCGTCATATGCCGCTCTGTGCTTTGAGAGGGATGTGTGACGAGCTGGATAGACACCTTTTCAAATATCTTCATCTTCACGTTTTCTCCTGACGTTGCAAAGCAACACTTGTTGTAAAAGGTCTGAAAAGCTAATTTTATCTTCCACTGGGTCGACATTTAGGCTATGACTGATTATGCACTGACAGAGAAAACTAAAGTAAAATCGCCAGTGTTTCAAATGCGCTATACAAAGAAACTTGACGTGCCTCAAGTCTAATAACAAGCATAAACTCTGTTAAATAAAATTTGAAGTAAAAAGTTATTCGTCCTACAGTGTTTTTCTAATTTACCACAGTAAAGGATGTGAATAGTTATTATAGACTTTATTATGAGCAAACGAACGAACGTTTATAATTCCCTGCGAAAATGAGTATGACGCGAGTGAAGATTTGGGAAAAGAAACGAGACGTCGCCGTCTAGTGGGATAAAATGGACTAACGTTAGGCCTATTGTTAAAATTCACAGAAATCGGAAAATCGGGTGACCAGATCGCAAAACAGAATAAAAAAGCTGGCAAATCAGCGTAACTCTTTCATTCGGCATGAATCCATAGCCTGTTTTCATTTATTTCCTTTGTAAACAAAGCTTTGTGCTTCACTCCTGTGGTAATATTCACGTAAAACAGCATTCACAAAAAACACTGGGAGAGTAAAGAGATATATTAAAATAAAAAGCGCACAACTCTTATTAAGTGGAAGGAAGCTACTTTTTTTACCCTCACGTGCTACCTGCGCGGGTGAGTCCTTTTTTGAGTTAGTAAAATAACGAAATTATAGTATGTAAGTATAATAGTATTTATGTAGAGAGATAAAATACAGAGTATATTATAAATTATATCTTTTTATAAAAATAAAAAATAAAACAACGATATCATCCATCACAATGTTTTACTGTAAACATCGTCAACTGCCAATTTAGGGGACATTGCCCAACCCTGAAAGGGATAGTTCACCCAAAAATGTAAATTCTGTCATCATTTACTCACCCTTGAGTTGTTCCAAACCTGTATGCATTTCTTTCCTTTGCTGAACACAAAATAAGTTATTTTGGTAACACTTTATAATAATTGCACTATGAATCATTAGTTAAGAATTAGTAAATAATCAATTTGTCATTTATAAAGCATTAATAGACATTAGTAAGCAGTTTATAATACAGCTGTAAATGCTTTGTTCTTGATATAATTGTCTTTTCATACTTTATTAATTATCAATTTATCATTTCTAAATTGAGTATTATATTATTTGCAAACCAGTTATCTAGAAGTTGTGGTTCATAAGATCATTTAGAAGGCAAGAGTAAATGATTAATACACTTATTAAATGTACATTTATACATCATCTAAAGTGAGGACTAGTTATGCCTCGTAAAGCTTTTACAAATGAGATTTAACGGCTCAGTTTTCTTCCAAACAGCAAAAGGAAACAAACCTCTTCACCTTCATTTTGTTGCTTATTTTTATTTCTATTCACTTTCTTCTTTATTTTGTTGCTTGTTTTGTTGACGTGTAGTAATTTTGTTGCTTATTTTTAATTTATATTCACTTGCTTTCTTATTTTGTTCTTTGTTAATTTTGTTGCTTGTTTAGTTCCTTTTTTATTTTATATGATATTGCAGAGATTTTTCAAATTATATCAAGTGTACAGTTGTAGTTACATTTTTGCATTTTGAAATACATATTTATATGTGCTGTATATCTCTGTGGTGTATATTTCCAGTGTTTAGAAGAAAACGGAGCCTTTAAATCTCTTAAAAGCATTACGAGGCAGAACTAGTCCTCACTTTTGAGCTCACAAAAATAGTTAACAACTAAATGTTTTATATCTACCTGAATTAATCATGAATTACTGTAAGAATACATATGAATAAAGCATGTATTAACACACTGAGTAATTATTCAATTATGTCTAAATAAAAATGTACATTTAAATAGATTATTAATCATTTTCTTTCTAAATGATCTTATGAATCACTGACAACTGGTTTGTAAATAATGAAATAATTTAGACATGACAAATTGATCATTAATATGAAAATACAATTATCAAACACATTATAGATATGCATATAAATAAAGCATTCACAGCTGTATTTATAAACTGCTTACTACACTCTAAGAAATGCTGGGTAAAAAAACAACCCAATGTTGGGTCAAATGTGGACTAACCCAGCGATTGGGTTGTCTTAAGCTAACATGTTGGGTTAAAACAACCCAATTGCTGGGTTAGTCCATATTTGACCGAACATTGGGTTAAAACAACCCAGCATTTTTTAGGGTGTAATGTTTATTAATGCTTTAGATTATGAATTGACTGTTTACTAATGCTTAACGAATGATTCAAAGCATGAGTTATAAAGTGAAGAAGATATTTTAAAGAATATTGGCAACCAAAGAGTTGATGTCAATGGCCCATCAACTGTTTGGCTACCGACATTCTTCAAAATATCTTCTTTTGTGTTCAGCAGAAGAAAGAAATTCAAACAGGTTTGGAAAAACTTGAAGAACCATCCCTTCAACTTATTATATTTAAGTTAAAAATCGAAGTGATAACATTTTCGTCATATCACAAAATGAACACCTAATAAACTTACATAATATACTGACAGTAAAGATTTTTTCATTGTTACAAAATATTTGTAATTCTAATAAATGCTGTTCTTTTGAACTTTCTATTCAAAGATTCCTGAACAAAAAGACAAAAAACATTCCACAAAAATATTAAGCAGCAACTAGAACTGATGTCAAAAACATTAAAAAAATCTTACAGACTCCAAACTTTAAACAATAATAATGAATGTTCAAATATTTAAACGCTCTGAAATTAAAGCCATTATTCACCTAAAATATTGCTTTAAAAATCTTGCTTGACAGCTCTGGTGGTGGAAAGCAGCCTGGACATTCTTCTATAAATATTACTTTTTGTGTTCCACAAAAGAAACCAAGTCATACAGGTTTAAAAAATACATGAGGGTGGGTAAATAATGACCGATTTTTCATTTTTGGAGTGAACTATTCCTTTAAGTACTGCTCATATTAATACTTTACAGTCTGTTTGGGAGGAGGAGTAAAATTTTAATGGGAATAAAACCGACATCTGAAATGCAAGAGACATGCAGGCAAATGAAGCCAGTAAATGCTGGATGTGCTCAGTATTTGTTAATGAGATGGTGCTCGCAGCACAGTGCAGAAATCCACCCCCTGCAGATGGAATGCACCACGCTCGAGGGAGCAGGCTATTACTAATTAGCATTATGTAAGGGCCGAATAAATACAGGTTCTCGGAAATAAAGCGATGAAACCTTGAACATTAATGAATTATAGCTCTCATCTGAAATGTTCAGATATCACCGATATTAAAAAGCCTGACATGAAAGAATCTCACACAAGTTCACGTACACACAACTGAAGCTGAATATGAAGGATGATGTTGTGTGAAGAAAAGATAATTGAAAAGCTAGCTGACAATTGTAAATGCCCTAATAACAAATCCTTTTTTCATCTGCTGCGGGTATGTGAAAAGTATGTGCGTGTGCATCTAATCATGTTCGTACTTTAAAGACTTACGATACTCTTATCTCACCGTGAACATGAGGAAGGAGGAAAACATTAATCTGATGGTATCCAGCATGCTTCCCCGACACACTTCAGGAGTCAGTGCGGTGTTTTGAGACTGACATACACACACCTGTGTGTCCACATTTGTCACGTCTTATGCAAGGCAGAGCTCGAGACAGCTTCGCCACACTCCACCCATGATCAGAGTTGCAACAATTCACACACATCTGCTTATCCAAGCACACCTAAGACGCTGTCAGGCAGTTACGCATTTCAAAGCTGCCCACAGCACATTGACAATACAGTCAGCTAGCCACTTTAATTGAATGTGGGTGATACATATGACGAATGTGGAATGCTTGCCTCTGTGCATTTGTGTATATATATATATATATATGAGTGTGTTTGTGCGGGTGGGAAAGTCAGTTAAGATCTGCTTCCGTCAGTACTTCTCTGCAGGAAATGTCATCATTAGTCACACGTGGATAGTCAATGGTCAAGCATTTAAGGCCGCTGACACTTACATAGCACTTAATTGAGGAAAACTGTTGGACTTGCGCATTTCTAATATGTAAACAAAGTATTCTTTTGAGTTGGATCTTTTCAATGAGTCGTTCACAAATAGTGATTCTCATATCAACGATTTACTGAACTGAGAACAGTATCTTTCAAACATTTCAGACTTATAACAAGCAACGACTCACTCACAACCATTTCTTTTGGACATGTTGAACTCCTAAAGAGGCAAGTGAGCAGCTCACAAACTCAGTGAACTAAGACAGAAATTCATTTTATCAGAAATGTAATCAAGCGGGACATTCAGTTAACGATCTGGTTTGACTCACTGGGCAGTCTATTTCAGGACATCTTCAAACCACAGTGATTCAATTCAATGGTCCACTCACAGACTAAGAACTATCTCTTTTAAACATGTGATTCGCAATGAACCAGGGTGATTGTTATTTAGCCTTGCGGAAGGTCTATCGCAGCTATCATTGGTCAAGAACCGCCAAAAAGGACGTTTGACTGACATGTAACGCAACCAATCATAGTTCTTTTTGTTCCCGCGTTATGTTTATAAAAGACCAGCGTGCATCTATAAATGAATTCAAGAACGTCGGAGCACCAACCTCACATACTTTAGAAAAGCCAGCATTTAGCTATTCCTGGTAAGTGCTCATTGTCACAGTTGTAAACACGACGGTGTTCTTCTTCCAAGAGGGAGTTTGGTGTCACAGCATGTTTCTAGGACTGTTAAAGACTGCAACACACTCGTCTCACAGACATCCTTCAGAATTCAACCAATCAGATGATGACTTCGAAACTCCTGAAGTGTTTCCTGATAAGTGTGCCATATGCATCAGATGTTTAGCCAGCAGTCCGTGGGAGTGACGTCTGAGGCTGAGACTAATTGTTATTTGACAGATGGGGCTAAAAGTAACTAGCAGAATTGCTAGCAATAGTCACAAACAAAACGCACTTGAAATATGTTTTTTACTTGATTATTCTGTATGCGCATTCCACACTGATACAATTGCCAAACTGTGTTGGCTTTAATAAATAGCAAGTTAAAACTAGCGATACACCGGAATGAAAATTCTGGGAAGAAACTGAAACTTCAGGATACACTTGGCCAAAAACCAAAACCAACTTATTCAACACTCAAATAGCTAAAACTAGTACAAACATTCAAATTGCACAAAGCATACATTTTTAAACAACAGAATTGTTTCTACTCCAGATTGTTGGTGAAATATATAGATTTAAATGACAATAATAAAAAAAAATTTCCATGACAGATTTATTGAAGACATCACTAACAGGTAAAAAACATAATGAATAATGTAATAAAGTGCATATATAATTATCAAAATGCTCTTCTCTAGAGTTGTTTTTTCTTTTTCTGGCTAACTAATGAGTTTATGGACATTGAATGGCTGTCTTGAGGTAAATGTAAGGGTACATGACATTGTATAGCCTAAGCTGTTTTATTGACATCTTTCCCCGGTTGAAACACTGATCGAGCGATTGCATAAGAGCGGATTCATTTCGGTAAGTTGTAATGTATCTTTCAACTTAGCTTCTGGCCAGGACTCTCCTGTGGCAAATGCAGGAGCAGATGCTAAACACATTCAAAACGTGCCTTTGGAGGAGCTCTAATTAAACATCTGTTTTGGTCACTGATTTCGGCCCGAAACCGAAAATAGCTGTTTCGCTAAACATTTTCAGTCCATCCCAAAACCCAAACACTTTATCAGCTGAATGAGAAATTAAACTATGTAAATGCTAATTATATTTAGCTTTTAAATGACTTTGTTTGAGCTCAATCATGTCTGCATCATACTAAACTGGAGAATACACAAATTAGGTTTTTAAATTGTATAAAAAATAACAAAAGATTTATATTTCAAATAAACGCTATTCTTTCGAACTTTCAATTCAGCATATTAGAATGATTTCTGAAGGATCACGTGACACCAAAAACAATAATTACTGCTGAAAATTCAGCTTTGCCAATTCAGGAATAGGGTAAACGTACCTATTAAGCTCAAGTACCCATTAAGCACACTACTTTCTTTGAGCTCAGACTATAAAAAGAAAAAAAGAATTGATCATCCTACTTGATGTCTTAACCAATTGATGTGTTTGTTACCATACACCTCTTGTAATTTCAAGCTGGTCAGACCATTGCACACTGAGAAACAGGTACTCATGTGTTCACACTGTCTGGCAGCCATTTTAAAGGCTTTCACCAAAAGAGGAGCTCCTTAAATGTGCATTTTTAGATGTTTAAGCCTTTATTTTTGATAATTATAACTTCTTACTGCAAAATTAAGAGATTAATGTTTAGACTTTTGCATATTTATAACCTGGATGTGGGAAATAATTACAGTTAGATCCAAAAGATAGTTTTAGCAACATAGCCCAGGTGCTACAGAACATTGTTAGCTTACTAGCCGTATAAGATTGTGTGGATCACTAATATATTACTGTATTCTTAAATCCATTATATTATAAATCTACAGTTTATTGATGTTCTGTGGTTTTACACTTTTGTAAATTTTAAAGTCTTCATTTTATTTTAAGGTGAGCTTAAAGGGATCACTACTATGAAAATCACAGCTTCAATAATAGCTGTTCATATTCAAATATGTATGAACTTAATACATGACCTATATTAATGTTTTAGCAAAATTGTCCTTTTAAATTTAAAAATATTAATTAATAAAAAAATGTGTGCGGCTTTTATCCACATTGAACTTCTATGTAAATACTTCATAAACAGACTTTAAATATTAACTGATGGTTGTCTCTTCAAGTTATCTTTAAAAATGTTGTTTGAAATAAAACAATTAAAAAACAACATGTGAGCTTAGTGGCAACAGGGTGTGCTTAAAGTGTACAAACATGTACCCATTAAGCACAGCTAGACTTTTTGCATTTAATAATGTACATCTTAATTGAAATGCCATTGTCATTTAAAATAAAATAAAATATTATTGTGTGAGAGATTAATATTTTATTTAACATAACTTATTGCACTGAAACCAATATCCTGTGCACTAAAATGTCTCTAAAATGTCTCTAAAATGTCTTTACTTTGGTGAGCTTGATAGGTATGCTTACCCTAATATAATATTTAAAAAAATTGATATTTAAATAGAAAAGTTATTTCTACTGTTTTTCTTTTGTATATTTTGATCAAGTTAAGGCAGCCTTGGTGAGCATAAGACTTTTCTAAACAATATGAACATCAGTGCATTAATTTACAATAAACGCCCGTATTTTAATAAAACAACCATATTATATTTGCCTACATACTGTATGACTCTATTGGTTTTCGAAAAGATGCATCACAATGGCATAATTACCTGCATAATTATTTGTATTATCATTTGTATTTCCCATCACTACTGGATGCTCAGTGCTGAATTTGGTATTGCCCACTACATCAGGGTTAAGTAATCTGGCAGAAAACCATAAGGCCTTCTTTTCCCTGGTGTTTCCTCCCCTGCCGTTTGAGAAACAGAAGGCTCAGCTGTGTTGTCCCCTCTCCAGTTATGATGAAGAATAGACACTTCATCAGTGTAAAATGAAGAGATGATGGTGAGTGCCAACTAACACGCCTGGCAACATGTCTGCCACTCATACTCAGCGAGCCTCAAGTCTCAACAGCCGATTTGATTTAGTCGGCCCCCAAAAAATAAAATAAAACACAGAATCACTTCAAAGATTTACCCCCAGGTCCTTTGGGAGCCCCTTTCTTTGCCTGCCCTTTACGCTTGATTGACAGATGAAGTCTCTTCTTTGTAGGGTTGAGTGGGGCTGTCCATTCATTTAAGCTTGTCCACAGGCAAACGTATACTATGACACATTCTGATTACTTCATATTGACTATTTGGGACTCTTGTCAGAATAAGAACCAGATGAGAAGGGAGAAAACTCCAGGGAGTTTCATTTTATGAAAGCCTCTAAAAAACAGCAATATGATGAACAGAGGAAAATATGATATCTCCATCCAGACATGTCTTCAAAATACCATATCCGCTCGTTTTATTACAGCAATATAAAAGAAAAAATAGATTTGCACTTCTTGACGTACCCTTCCAACTCCAGTGCTGGTAAGAAATCAAAAGAATAATGTTGAAGTTTCAGTTAAGATTAGGTTTTAGTGCACCCCAATCTTTTTCTTAGTTTATTTCTTAGTAGGAATAAAATCATATGAAATATTTGATTAAGATTAAAGCGCAGTTGAATTTGTTATAATCGGATGTGACTGTATGCAGGCTTAAAAGGAAGCCAAAAATTGGTATCCTTAAAAGGTGCCTTCATACTAAAACACTGTCTGTTAAGTCAATGACTAACTGGGCTAGCTTTAGATACAGAAACCATCTTAGTAGTGCAAAGGGAGCTACAAATGAAAGTACAGGCATTATTACGGAATGCAAATATGCAAAAATATGAAATTCCATACGCAAATATTACTGATGTCAGCGCTGTACAGAGTCTTTCCGAATAAAACTGAGCAACTGGAGGCGTATCCTGTGGGCGGAGCTAAAGAATCACTAGCGCACAGCTATTGCGTTGAGAGTGTCTGAAAGCTGTGACATCCTTAAACCTGGAAAAGAAAACGTTACCCTAAATAAACCATAGCTATCAATCAGATTCAACTATACACTATACATATATGATCCAGAATTTGATCCGGACTGATAAATTGATAAATTGATAAATTAACTATACACGATCATGATGTTTACTGATGTGTACTTACACAACGATAGCCAACAACACAGACATTTGAAGCAGTTTTACTCATCGCCTGCTTTCAACGCCCGACCGTGAACCTTTATTGCTGGGAGCGCTCCATCAAAAACACACTTCTTTGGTGACATTGTTGATTTTGTGAAGTCCTGTGACTGCAGTGCAGCCGGCCTCCCTAAAGCAGAGCAATGTGAACCACGAGTTGCATACTCTTTAGTGTCTTGTTTGGGGCATAAGAAAGATGTTTTCATCAAATCCTTTTTATCATTTAACATAGCCTAGTCTGTCTTGAGTATGCTGGTTACATGATTTGTTTCTGTGATCAATTAGTCAACCTGACCTAAACCCAACATGGGCACCATTGGTGCAGGACATGCAGATTTTATGATAAGTAAATATATATACACCAATCTTACTTTTTTTCAGAAAGAAATTGCAAAAATGTTTAATTTGATATTTTCTTGCAGAGTTTCACACAGCTAATTTTATGGCAGAACAGGGATATCCATCCCTGCTCCTGGAGGGCTACCTTCCTGCAGAGTTGCAAGAAAATACAAATAAAATAAAAATGTATCTGCAAGGATACTATATGCAAAGATATAGTCAACAAAAAGTAATAATATCAGTTTTACATGTGAATCACTAGCGTAGCTACGGGTGGGCCTGGCATGGCTTGCCCATCCTGTCAGATCCAGGAAAAAACAAAACAAATTTAACAATTCTTCAATAATGATTTAAAATGTGATTTATTTAGTCATGCATTAGAACTCTATTCTAATTTAATAAAAATATGCTTACAGTATTTCATTTCTTTGACACTAGTAGCACTAGCGGAATTTTAAAAATAAAGCAACCTTGCAAACGTTCCTTCCGCGCGTCGCTTTTCAAACATCACAAACACAGCTCCTACAGTGGCTTGAAAAGGCATCAACATGCAGAAGTAGACTATATTAAAAGACAATAGAAAATAAAAAGTCCAACATATGAGGAATAGCCTACTTTTAGCTGTGTTGCTATGTTTCAATAGGATTTTTTTTTCCAAAGTAATGCGCATTATTCCCACAGCCCACCTACCCATCATCCACTTTCTGTCAACGCCACTGATTTTAATTTTTTTTTTTTAACTTAAAAAACATAGATTGAGAAGGGGGACTGTGTACAGTGGGCCCAGATGCATGGAGGGCCTATTAGGGTCTTCCCTAAGGGCCCTGGTCCTGGAACGAGATTTCTCCCACCATCCACACTCGTCACCCCGGAATTTGCAATAATGCAATGACCAGTACTTGGATTACCTTGAAACACCATTCATTGTCAATACTACAAATAATCCTTTTAAACACTAAACAGGCAATGTGAACTGGGAGTTACAACACATAAAATCAAAACTACATCAAATATTTAAAATAATTCCTTTGGATATGTTTTACTTAAGTCCAGATATTTTTCAATAGTTTCTACCAACAACTGCATTGACCATTCTCCATGGATGTTGAAATGGGAAAGTGCATATAGAAAATCGGGCAAATTTGTGTAATTACCGTGAATACCTTCATGGGTTTTTTATTTGTTGTTTTTTATATATATTTGATATATTAATTATTTAAAAAAAAACGCTTAAAATTCAGTCGTTTAAGATTCTCCCCAGACAGCAACATAGTGTTGACCCAGATCCGGGCCACATCACATGGATGCAGTCCGGAGTCAATGGGAAAACTTTATTAAACATTCAATTCTTAGAAAGCGTAATTTATTAAAAGAAAAAGAAAAGAAAAAAACATAGCTAAGACTTTAGAGATTATTATAACATTTAAATAATTAAACATTTGAAATGAGTTTGCATGTTAAATGGTTTAAGCTGAATGAAATGCAGAAATTTGTAGAAAATAAAAAAAAACAGGAATATCAATGGCCTCACAAGCACTGTAATTAAATAAATAAAGCAATAAATTAGTGTATGTATAAGACACTACATCTGTTCAGACGGTTCAAACGGCACCCTAAAAATAAACCTAAATGAATACTAAAGTAGTGACTATGTTGACTCAGATCTTTCAGCCTGCCGTTAATGCTCACTATGAGGAAAATCTGAACATACGAACAAAGATCTAATTCAGGGACTCCATGTCTTTCTAGAAGAACATCTTCACCTAGATGCTGTAATACCTCCAGTCCCTCTTCACTGATATATTAAATTATGGATTATGTGCCTTTGAAACATGACATTAAAAAGCTGGATAGACATGCTTAAGGGCAGCACTCACCTCTTCATACTGACATTAATTGCTACTCCATAGTGTACAGTGCAGCCGTACACATGTACTCAGGCTAAACTATTCATTAAAAGATGAGCAGGAGTAATAAACATCTGAAAGCGTTCAGTTCATTGCGTCACTGCGGTCAATCAATGTGTGTGTGTGTAAGTGAATCTCATATGCAGTATTTTTCCTTGCAGTCGAAAAATATCTCTCTGAGTGGACAAAAATGCATTATTCAGCTGTACTTTACCATATTGAGACTCAAATGAGCAGTCTGCTGACATACACTGACATACCCAACAATCCAGCCCGTAAGTACACCCATAAAACACACACACTCACTGTTTTTCTCCTAAAATGGCTGACTGCACTGTCATATGGATTACTTCTTTAGTGTGCTGAAGGTCTACCGAGCAATTCCAGAGGTTACACCCTACAGGGACTCCATTAAACTCCAAAAATCAGAGTTACATAACCTTTTAAAGGGCCACATGCTTCCTTAAAGCATGGAAGGTTGAGTTCACATTAAGTGTTCCAGCCAGACCAAAACGAGAGGAGCAGGAACAGAGGGCTAAAGAAAGGCTCACATACATGACATTAAATGTCCGCGCCCCCACGCCGCATCCTGCGTTACCATGCAAATTCATGATTGGATTGAAGACAGGATATAGCTACCAACACTCAATACTCTCATTCACAACTAATCTGGCAGACTAACAAGCTTTTAATTGGCCTTCTCTCTCAGATGAAATGTGTTCCCAGCCATGAAATGAAATGCTTTTTATCAGGCTAAAGGAGTTAACTTACTGTAGATTGTGCCATTATACTATCAACAACTGCATTTAACAATCTTCATGGATGTTGAAACAGGCTTTAATCTGAAGTGCAAATAAAACAAATGGCAACTTTTGGGAACTGCTGCAGGATCAAAAGCCAGAGATTTAATTAAACTAGTTTAATGTACATTGTTCATTCATGTTTGTTCTAATACCTAAGTACAAAAATGTTTTAGCATGTGTACAAACTGATATTAACCTAGATTAATAAACGAGTTACCACTGTTTTTTTTACTCTAAAGTTATGATGTAAAATGGAGATAAATTTAATATTTTTGCACTATTTATTATATATTTACCAATTGTAAAACAATCCATGCTTAAGATGCTCTTTGGATCATTTTCAAATCATGCCGGAGAACATTATCTTCAGGTTTTACACAAATGTGCAGCTCAAGTGCTGCTGTCATTAAATTCTGAAATCCATTTACATTTTTCAATGTTTTTTTACACTAAAACTGTTATGCTAATAATATAATTTGTAATACAAATGCTTCTATTAAATCTGGAAAAAAATGGTCTTAGGGTTTTTGAGCTCTCAAATTCAACAGCTGACATTAAGACATGAAATACTATCCACTCTGTAGATGGCACTACTGGAGAAAAATGGCCCTTCATTGCACAAGAAACAAAATTGCATAAACATGATTAGCTATGCAGATTATGATAGTCAGACTGTTCACCTTGGGGTATGAAAATGGAACCTCCTGACTCATACACAATGGCTTTGTGACTGTTTCAGGATGTCAAAAGTAATTTCTTGCCTCAGAAGGTCATGAATTGCAGATGTAACATTAATGTCACCTTTCAAATTCTTTTTAAATCATTTCCAGAGCTGCATCCTGTGATCTCTGTTGACACCAGAGCCCTCAGAATCTGAAGAAGGTAAGATTGTGAGGCTCATGCACCTTGACTGTTCCTTCCTGCCCCTGTGAGCTTCAACTCGATTGCTGGCAAGAGATGTGTAGGAGAGCGAATTAAAAAGAGGTGCGCATCAGAAGATCACCATGACTCATTCCTTGCGATGTGCGCACACACACATTCAAAACCCTGGCTGGAAGATGCCATAACTAAACCATCCAGACCTAAACACATCTATATCTATTGAAAGCCATTTATAATTGACTGTGCAATATGGCAAATACAATTTTAAGCAATTAACTTATACAATTTCTTTCATGAAAAGCTAGATGGTGCAAATTGTTAGCAATCACATTGTTATCTACATAGCGCAGCTGATTGGTTGCTGTGGCATCATTAACATTGAATCAACATTCAAATAAATCTGCAGTGCGCTTTTAGAAACCCTTCACCTTCCCCAGCTCCACCTGTATAGATCTGCTACGGAGTTATTTCATGTAATATGCGCAGCAGCAGCACGTCTTACATGCTCACAGCAGAATGACTGTGAATGTATTGTAATCTCTGTACTCGCAAAAATCAAAAGCAGCAACAGCAGCGTAACAGATCTATTCCGCCAAGACCAAATACATTAACATTGTCATACCCATTACCATATTTATATAAGATCCTTTGCTTCACAATCTCTGCCAGTTTTGAGACAATCAGAGTTCAGTGCCACATGATCTATCTGAAAGCCTTCTAATATGCTAATTTGGGGCTCAAGAAACATTTCCTATTATTAGATTGACCACAAGTGACAGTAAAGACATTTAACTCTTAAATGCATGAATGTTTCAGCAATCATTATTACATATTTGGGTCTTTAGCGACCCGGATCTATATCTAACACTGGTGGATCTCTTCCTGGCCCGATAATATAAAACTCTCTTGATGTTAAGAGTAATACTTACGGAAGAATAAAATAAAGCATTTTTTGTTAGCTTTTGGAGCTTGTAAGGGTTCAGTTTGAGCTGATGTTGTATGCCATCATAACTGTCCTCGTCAGTACATTCAGCATCGGGCTCATATTTGCAATCTCAAACATATTCTCTAAACATTTTTAACATCTTCAAAATAATATTTTGAACGCTGAAAGCTTCTTTATCAGATCCACCATCAAGTGACACTAACATTTGATTGCGTGAATATCAGTAAATTGCTGAGCCATTTCAAGTTTTGCTGATGATACTTCCTATTATTTTGTTTTCTGCCTGCGGTAACTATGAGTGAAACGTCACTTCATCATTGTGTAACAGACCTTGCCACATTGTGGAATAAAGGTAAATTACACTTATTCACTCATCAAAGATTCACTTGTTGTGCAGAAAAATATATATACTTGCACTGTTACACACCCCGGGAAATTATTATACTGTTTCTAATTATTTTATTGAGGGATACTACGAAGGCTGATGTCTAACTTAAAAAAAATTAATGAGGAGGAAGGTAGTGGCATCCTGGGTTACTAAAGCCCCAATGTATGCATTAAGGGTTAGCTGTTCTTTTGAACATTCTATTCATCAAAGAATCCTGAACAAATGTATCATGGATCTATCAAAATTAAAGCAACACTGATAATAATGGAAATAATAAATAAAGGAAATATTTCTTGAGGCCCAAATCGGCATAATCGAATGATTTCAGATGGATCATGTGGCACTGAACACTGAAGAAATGGCTGCAAAAAATACAGCTTTCCTATCACAGGACTAAATAACATTTTAAATATATTGAAAAATAGCTCTCTCCAGGTATTATACATTTGCTTGGATAAGATACAAAAGCAGTTATAAATTGAAGTTTGCCTGTTACTCAGTTGTGTCTTTCATATTCCTCAATTCCCCACAGTCCGATCCACCTCTTCACTCAGGGCCATTACATGTATCGAAGAGGTCATGCCAGTGCAAACTGTAGCTCTCCACGTTCTGAGAAAGCAGACATGGAAAAGCACTTCAAATCTGGTTTACCCTTGATAACCCAGCGAGCACTCTGGGTCAAACGTGAGCCCTGGCCAGACTGCAGGGAGTTGTCAGCCATATGAATAATTCTGTCAAAGAAACGCACCTTTCCTTGTTAACGGTGGTGGGTTTACTTTTTAATAAAATATGCATTTGCAAGGTTCATCACCTTTTTACCTCATTTATTGGTATTGCACGCTTCCCAGGCATATGATCTGGTTGCTTCCCCTCACAGCAGTGCCCTGTCTGTGTGAGAGCTTACCCATTGCATCAGAGTTTATTCTTTGCGACATCACCAGGCACGCAGAAGTCCAAAAGCGTAATCTCTCTAAATCGCCAAACGCCCAAGGCTGTCCCTGTGACGTACAAATAAGCGCATGTGCATGCAAGAGTGGTTCACATTGACGAGATACAGAGGCTCTTTGGCTTTCTAACAGACCTTGCTTAAAACAAGCAGACTATGAATTTGTAATGCATGCTGTTTAATTTGAGGGATTCAGGCAGAAAAACTAAATGCAACATAAATTATTACACACATGTATAAATAATGAAGAAAACACTGAGCAGAGATAAATGATGGCTGCTCTTTAAGATCCTTCTCCAGGTGGTGAGTCTGAATTCCACTCAAAGTCAGAAAAACCAAAGTGCCAATGACCCCTACCAGGGGAACATCATTATGGCCGAGAACTTGGCCACAGAAATGGCAGCATGGAGAATTGAGACATCTCTCCTCCCTGTCCGTGATGGGCATTATAGATCCCCGGCTAAAGGTCAGGTTATCACCGGAAGGACAGAGCGAGAAGACCCAAGTAAACTCTATCAAACTCGGCTGCTCATGCTCTCTCTCTCTCTCTTTTCATATCTTAGCTGCCTGTGTTCATAGCTGGCAAACTTGAGAGGAAGATGCTTCATTTCTTTCCACTTTGTACAAAATAAAACTTGAGAGTTTTATATATCATAACGTAATTTGTCTGCAACCTCTTTTCTAGTGTAAGTGTTGGCAGATTAGATAGAAGGCTTAACACTATCAAATATTCTGCAGAGAATAGTAGAGAAAAATAAATACAAGCTCAAGGTTAAGAAACAAGAACCTGTTCTTAGAACAAGTTAGTTCAAATAAATAATAAACGCTGGAACCCAATTATTTATGGTCTTTAGTTAACTATTCTTAAAAGTACATGCTTCCATCAATACATACATTGTCATAGTCTAAATGGCCGGGTGTACTTAATTTTCAGTGTTCCACTCAATCTCCATCTGGGCAAGCCTTTCAAAGTACCGTGTATTCCTTAGGCGTGGGAAGACATGTTCGGCGTGTGCATATCTAGTGGACTTTGTTTACAAGTGCTCAAGTCATACACAAATGCGCTGAGCACAGTACGCAGATACAAAAATTGGGACGCATGCGAACTGTCCTGATGACAAAAATCATGGTATGGAACGTTGCGTACCACAGATACAGTCTGCTCAAGACCCCAAACAATTCCAATGGGCAGTCTAGTCAGTCTTGAAATACAACAAAAATTGCTGTATGATGTACGGCATCTGAACCATTACTACTAATAACTACAAACATCAATGTGATTTAACAGGGTCACAGGATACAGAATAAGCAAAGATTTAAAAGTCTTGCTTAAAGGTTTACACACCTTTGCAGAATTTCTGAATATTGTGAATAATTTTAACAAAATAAGAGGGATCATACAAAATGCATGTTATTTTTAAAGACAACAAAATAACTGAATTTATAAAAATTAACCCATTCAAAAGTTTACATATCCTTTATTCTTAATACTGTCTCATTTCCTGGAGGATCCACAGCTGATTTCTTGTTTTTTTAAATAGTTATTTGCCCTGAGCAGTTAAAATACCCAGCATGCTTTAGAAAATTGCAAATTTGCATATTTGAACCCTCTCCAGCAGTTACTGTATGATTTTGAGATCCATCTTTTCAAACTGAGGACAATTGAGGGACATTTTTGAATTTGAAGATCAAGGTAAATTGCACTTAATTTGTCTTCTGGGAAACATGTAAGTATCTTCTGTTGCTTCCGAAGGGCAGTACTAAGTGAAAATTTATATTTTACAAAATAAGATCACATCCTGCTCAAAACGTTTGAACGGGGTCATTTATTATACATTCAGCACTTTTTTTTTTGTCTCGTGGACCATATGTCTTTTATGTAAAATATCTTATTCAGGACAGCACTAAAAAAATAACATGCATTTTGTATGATCCCTCATTTTGTTAAAATTATTCACATTTTCTGCATGGGGTGTGTTAACTTTTGAGCAAAACTAGATTATTGTACACAATTGTTCAGATCCTAATCTATGCATGCCAACTGCATATGTATTTCTGCTAAAATATCAGTGGGACAAACGCAACTAGCATAGTCTCCAATATCAAACTGTGATAGTAATAAAACGCTTTGTCATATTTCTAATAACTATCGATAACAAATAATTACATGATATTATACAGTACATGTATGTAGATTGTTAATTATAATAATTAATATTTACATTATATTATAATATACACTCTCCTAAAGGATTATTAGGAACACCTGTTCAATTTCTCATTAATGCAATTATCTAATCAACCAATCGCATGGCAGTTGCTTCAATGCCTTTAGGGGTGTGGTCCTGGTCAAGACAATCTCCTGAACTCCAAACTGAATGTCAGAATGGGAAAGAAAGGTGATTTAAGCAATTTTGAGCGTGGCATGGTTGTTGATGCCAGACGGACCGGTCTGAGTATTTCACAATCTGCTCAGTTAATGGAATTTTTACACATTTCTAGGGTTTACAAAGAATGGTGTGAAAAGGGAAAAACATCCAGTATGTGGCAGTCCTGTGGGCGAAAATGCCTTGTTGATGTTAGAGGTCAGAGGAGAATGGGCCGACTGATTCAAGCTGATAGAAGAGCACCTTTGACTGAAATAACCACTCGTTCCGAGGTATGCAGCAAAGCATTTGTGAAGCCATAACACGCACAACCTTGAGGCGGATGGGCTACAACAGCAGAAAAAGAGGCTACAATTTGCACAAGCTCACCAAAATTGGACAGTTGAAGACTGGAAAAAGGTTGCCTGGTCTGATGATTCTCGATTTCTGTTGAGACATTCAGATGGTGATGATTCAAATGGAGTCAGAAAAATGGCGAAAACAGAATGAGAACATGGATCCATCATGCCTTGTTACCAGTGTGCAGGCTAGTGGTGGTGGTGGTGTAATGGTGTGGGGGATGTTTTCTTGGCACACTTTAGGCCCCTTAGTGCCAATTGGGCATTGTTTAAATGCTACGGCCTACCTGAGCATTGTTTCTGACCATGTCCATTCCTTTATGACCACCATGTACCCATCCTCTGATGGCTACTTCCAGCAGGATAATGCACCATGTCACAAAGCTCGAATCATTTCAAATTGGTTTCTTGAACATGACAATGAGTTCACTGTACTAAAATGGCCCCCACAGTCACCAGATCTCAACCCAATAGAGCATCTTTGGGATGTGGTTGAACGGGAGCTTCGTGCCCTGGATGTGCTTCCCACAAATCTCCATTTACTGCAAGATGCTATCCTATCAATATGGGCCAACATTTCTAAAGAATGCTCTCAGCACCTTGTTGAATCAATGCCACATAGAATTAAATCAGTTCTGAAGGCGAAAGGGGGTCAAACACAGTATTAGTATAGTGTTCCTAATAATCCTTTAGGTTAGTGTAGTACATGTATGTATAGATTATTAATTATATTAAACCATAACATTTAAGTAATGAGTTCCACAAGCTAAAAATACCTTTAGTGTGAAAGATAATATTTGTATTACCTTGTCCTGTCATGTAATATTTATTTTTGTGATTAATAATTGTTTTGTGAGCTATTTTCATACACTTTGCTGCACCAGAAGTGGAGGTGGCCACTAACACAGACACCATTTTTTATTTTGTTTTCCAACAAAACAAAAAAACTTTGGTTTTCTATTAAATAAATATACATATTTGACTCTTATAAGCCACAAGTCTTTTTAATGACTCACTTTTTAATGACTCACAAATGAGTCTCAAACAGCACACTCTCACTGAATCAGTCGGGGCAGTTACTGGATTCACATTTGACTTAATCACTTTCGGTAATATCTGACTGGTGCTTCCTGAAAAGTACTAAGAGAGTTGTTCAATTTAATCATGAAGAAACCAGAAACATAAAGTGGAAATTCAACCGGAATCGTTAAAAGTCCTTACGATTCCCATGGCTACGCAGCACTACAGTAAACTTTGGTTGTAAATGTCACAGTCTACATTATGAATACGATATTATGTGGCATAAGCCCTTACTATAATTGATTAATGTACTCGTCTTCCCTCAGCTAGGTGTTCCTCTCTCTGCTCGTGTCTTTCTATCTTGTGTTAATCATTGTTGTAGAATACTGCCATCAAAAGCTTTGTGTTTTATACACATGTACTGGTTATGTAGAACAAACACAAACTTTGGATGACACGGAATATTGTAAAGCGATTCAGTGGCGTTGCATTAAATCTATTTACACTATATATTTGATACATTTACGGTCGTAACAGACATAAAATATGTATATCATAAATCCACTGTCTATGCATGTGTGTAATCCTGCACTGCTGTAACTTTGTAAGAATACTTTCAGGTCTGTTTTATGGGCAAGAGAGCTAACAGACTCCACAGGGAGCAATGAAACAACATGTTATGAGAAAACAGGCATTTCTGGAAAACTACAAAGCCTTGTGAGGAAGACATTAACTTGTCAATCAAGAGATCAAAAAACGCAGTGCCAACCAGCTGAATTGTGCCACTTGTTTCCACTTGTCTGCCAATGAATTGTATCTCTGGATATTATTCTAATTACACAGCTCTGCCTCTAATGCAACAATGGATCACAGACTGCGATTGTGTCTAGCTTTTAACTGCCACCATGCCATAATGACTCCGTGAAATCAAGTACGGCCTGGCGCTAAGATAATGTATACGCTTCTCCCACGACGCAGAGAATGAATTAGAGCACGTGGTCCCATCAGCTGGCCAGGCTTGGGGGAATTCAGGATGGAAATGAGCCGTGAGTGATGTGATTTGTTGGACGATCCGCCGGACCCTTCACGCATCTGCCCACTGCAGCACAGCGACACACAGCAATCAGCCAGTGCAAACCCCCTATTATGTTCCACCATTACCGCCACACAATAGCAGGTATTATCAGTCATACGAGCGAGTGACTTTGACTTGTGCGAGGAGGAATTGGTAGTGACGGTTTTAGTTGTTACGCGAGCAATAAAGGTAGATGCGATAATGTGACATAAGCCATAATCATAAAGGCTGTGGCATTTGTCATTCCCGCCAGTGTGTTTGTACATGTGTCATGGGGCTTTCGAATGCACATATGTATAGCTTTGTGGATTAAGTATTACAATGCACAGCTGTGCCCGGACTCCCTGATTAAATGGCTTTGTATTAGTGGTCCATAGCAAACGGCCCCGTCTCCACCTGTCAATGCTTCCAGCCCTGAAGTTTTAAGCGTTTAGCATTGCGGCCGCTGGAATGGGCTCATAACCTCTGCAAGTACCTGCTATAATTGCACACTGATTATCATTACTCACACTGCCATTACAGCAGCACAAGTGTCATTAGCAGGCTGCCCTAACGTCATTTCTGATGGTTCTCTATTCCCTTTTTTTCAACTTTACATTCCTGAGTGCTAACTCGAAACATTGTCAGGGCAATTTGATTGAGTTAGAAGAAATGCCATGCTTTTTTGTAGAGTTGAGCTGCTTTTTTAAAGTAAAAAGTGTCATTTGCATGTGACAACATACGGTTAATGTCCCTTAGTTTTGCTGAATTTCATGGTACATGAATCGCAGATGTAGCTTGAATCTCCACTTTGTGCTTTAACTGACCCTTTCGTAACAATCCAACCTCTCATTCTAAAGCAATTTTAGCAGTTAGCGCCCCCAAACAATCAGACCGGCAGGTGGGGCTAATCCTAGATTAGATTAAATGGTTGACCATGTTTGTTTACCGAGCAGAACCACCCTGAGACTCTCGGACAGAGAGATTGAATTTAGACCGAGTAAAGGCACCCAATCTCGGCACTTAAATTGACATGATTTGTTTTGCATTTGCTGCAAGTGAGTGGAATATTATTGGCTCTTAGTGGGCCTGAAAGAGCCTGAGATTCAAAAAGGTGTCTGATTCTTTTCCAGTTAGGTTTGTGCTTATAAGATATTCCTCTAAGCAGGCTTGCATAAAAGTCATCACCAGCTGCTCTTTGTGATTTCATGCCGACTCCTCAGTATAACCTAATTCCTGGAAGCACTCAAAAAGTCACACGTTTGATGGCATAAACCAAAAAACAACACAATGTTTGACATGTTCTAAATAGAACACCTACTTTCTATTTAATGTTTACCATCGTATTCCTCATCAAGAGCTTCAGAGTTATAGGAGTGATAGCACTGCATGTTAATTTATTTCTATTTACTTGCACTGTTAACACCCAATATGCATGATCTCAAATACCTACACACATTTACATTCATTCCTTGATTAATTCATGATTGTCTATCCTAAGCAACTACAAGGATTATTGTACATTTTATCAGTTTATGTGGTCCCTTCAAATTGAGCCCATGACTCTGCTTGCTGTCAGTAAAAGGGTGCAAAAAGTATCCTTTAAATGATCCTATTAGCACCGTTAAGAAGTGGTCACGCTACACTTTTCATTCCACTGACTTCCATTCATACACAGGTGAATACAGGAGAGAGAAATCACAAGCTTATATTTTGCTGTATGCAAAAGTTTGGTGAATTCTGCTTTGAATTTATATCATGATAAATTAAAATCTTAGATGAATTAAAATAATGCAAAATGTAAATCTCCAGGACTTGTTTTAGAAAGAGTATATTGCATATTGTTGCTTTTAAAATATATTATATATTCATAAAGGGGTCGTGAATTGAGAAATCAACTTTCCCTTGAGCTTTTGATATATAAAAGGGAATCTTAATATAAGAATATCCTGTAAAATTTCTTGTTAATCAAAGACAAGCTTTTATTGACAGCTGGCTCAGTAATTGCTTGATCTAGGAATGTGCCTCCCTGTGACGTCAGAGTGCGGTGAAACGCTGGCTTAACCGAAGAAGATGAACGCCTTATTCTGTAGCCATGCCCAACAACCCGTGCCTGACATGTTATTGATAAATAACATGCCTAAACCGGATTGAGCTACAATAAACATATTAACTGGATTTGCAGACAGGATGAGACAAAAAAATTATGCTGTGCCTTCCGGATCCAACAAGAATGATGCAACACAATAATGTGAGACATTTTTTTTTAATATGTGATAGTTATTGCATTGTTACCTTTGATATCTACTGATTATGAGTCTAACTTAACATAACCTCCACACTGTATTTGAGGTGTTGTTGGTTCATCGTGCTTAGATCTTAATTAGAGAAATAACATTCCTTTCTTGATGTGCCTTGTTCAACATTTTGACTGGTAATTTGAAGGGAAAACACAATCACGGAAGTTCTGAACATGCTGATTTGTCTGCAGTTTTGCTGGTGCATGTACTTGGCTTGTGGGTGCATGTGTGTGTGTTAGTTATGCATGTCTCGCTGTTTTATCCAGCGATCGGGCCAGACAAGTAATACAAAAAATAACATTCCAATTGATTGCGGGTGGATGCGGGTTTGATTGATATAGACATTTTGCGAGCTCTGGGGGCAAATCATTCCAGTTGCCGTTTCTCCACATTGAAAATTTTCAAAACAATTCCTCACATGTACTGACGGGGGAGCCGAAGCTCATTATAATATGCAAAACTGTTAGCAGTGGGCGTTTACTTCCAAGTCTTCAATGCGGCATGCCCATAACAACCAAGAATGTAATTTATGTAAATGTAAAAACGCACGAATGAGTCACAAATGAGTCTCAAACAGCACACTCTCATTGAATCAGTCGGGGCAGTTACTGGATTCACATTTGACTTAGTACTTTTCAGGAAGCACCAGTCAGATATTACCGAAAGTTATTAAGATCTAAATTTTGTGTGCTCATTATCTAATGTGACTCAAAGGTCCGAATGAGGCATATGACTAACTTAAAGATGCATATTAATAGTTTAAGGGTGCAAACTTAAGTAACTTAAATTAGCATATTAGTACCTTACAGGAGAATATTAGAACTCTTAGTACAGATGTATCAAGAGATCAATGAACGTGGCATATTAATACCTTAGGTGCATATTAGTACGTCAAGGTTGCAAGTGATTTAAAGTGGCATTTTAGTACCTTAAAGGCACATTGTAATATCTTAAAGGGAGCTCCTTATTAACTTAGTACCATACTAGCACCTTAAAGGTGCATATCAATACTTTAAAGTGGCATTTTAGTACCTTAAAGGGCCATATTAGTACCTTAATGGTCCACCTTATTAACTGAGCAGCATATTAATACCTTAAAAGTTAATATTTGTTCTTTAAAGTGGCATTTAAGTACCTTAAAGTGGCATATTAGTACATTACAGCAGATTAGTACCATGCAAGTGTTAGAACCTTTAGAGTTCACTGTAGTAAATTAACGTGGCATATTAATACAATAAAAAATGTATGTACTAATATCCATATTTAAGACTGTACCTTTAAGGCACTAATATGCACGAATAATGTACTAATATGCATATTCATTCCTTACAATGCAAATTATTACCATTAAGGGGCATATTATTAGTACTTTAAGGCAATAACACGCACACTAGGGGTTGATAAGGTACAAAAGTGTACATTTAAAGGTACTTTGCTGGTGACAAACTACTACTTAAAAGCATTTTTGCACATTTTTTCTTAAGGTGCAGTAGCCGGACCCCCTCCCCACCCTCACCACAAACAGCTAAACACACATTAGCATCCTGTTTATTACATTCTCTCAAATCCAAAGAACTCCTGAAATTTCCCATTAAAATAGCAGCTTTTATGATGGCTTCATTCACGAGTCATTAGTCCAGACAAAAAGATCACCCATAGCGCAGGATGAAGTCATACTCATTGAAACACAGATCCTTCAGTCTGTTTAAAGATTCATGGACAGTCATTAGCTTTTCCAAGCAGTTCTAGCGCTGTTCATCTTAGTGAGGCCATCTTAGGAGAAAAATGGACCCATAATGCTGCTCATCATATTCAGCCTGCATGCCCTTTGAAGAACGTAACCCGCTAAAACCAATAAAAAACACAAGGATGAAGGGTAAAACATGAAAAGCACAGAATTCAATGACTACTGGTGTCGAAATCGAGCGCTTAGAGAAAGCGTCAGGTCCAGACATGCACAATTGATAATTCTATAGAGAACCCTGTTGGGAGGTGTTACCCTTCACCTAAGCTGTCAATCAAGCATGATCAAAGCTCAGTGACCCCCACATGCAACATAAAAGCCTTCATCTCTGCGTCATTAGAGAGCTGAAAGGCTAACCACAGGATTGTGACTGCAGAGGGTAGGGCTCAGTAATGCTTTTGACATAATGTGTCATTTGCATACTGAATATATGGACAAATATATTTTCAGTCTCTCCCATGGAAGCAATCATATTAAAAATTCAGAACAGTCATATCTTATTCATAACAGTCAAAACCTAAATAATCAAAGACTATGATGCGGAGCTTTTATTGTTTACTTTTCTGAGACAATAAAAAAAAATCTCAGATTTAAAGGGATAGCTCACCCAAAAATTAGAAAAAATCTATCCACTTTCATGTTACAAACCTGTATGACTATCTTTCCTCTTGGATTTGATCGGGAATCGGTCAGACAGGACCAATCCAAATCCGATACTGTGCGTATAATATTCTGTGTTAAACATTATAAAGCATCATCAACGCTTTGTGCACTATATTAAGTGTTCTGAAGCCATTCCATAGTTTAATGTGAGGTACAGATGAATATTTAAGTCATTAACTTCCCTCCGTTGCGGCTGTCAGTCATTCTCCATTCAGCTTTCAAACTGAGTGTCACGTTCGGTCACGACAGTCAACTCGATGAAACTCTCTCCAAGATGATTCAATGTTCCTGTATGCTTAACACTCTATGTTTTTGCATAAAATGACTATCTTGGAGTTTATTGCTGTAAATTGTGTTACTTTCTACCAGATGTCTGTTAGATCACAACACTGGACTAGAGATTGTATTGTTCTTCACCATGCGCACAGGATGCACATACGCGCTTTGTGCCACTCTGTATTGGAGCCGTTCATATTATAATAATTTTGCGTTATGAAAGATTATTAATAGCCTTTCGTGTTCTGCCTTATCTATAATATGTTGCTGCCTCATTAAAAAGCTGTGCTATACATTTAAAATAAATGTTATTTTCTTAGTATTTAGGTCTAGCCTGATGTCGTTATACTCAATTATTAGTCTGATACTGCTCCATTGGGCTTTGATTATGGTGCATGTTTCATCCGAACCAGGAAAGACCTCAATTGGATAGACCTACAACCAATCAGAGCAACGGAAAGACGCATAGTTGTCAACAGAACTCAACTTCATGACTGCTGGAAGAAATAGAAGAGGAAGATGAGTGTAAACAATCTTTGCCAGTGTTGTAAAAGAATTTCAGGATACAGAGTACTTACCAACACGATCATAATTTTTTAGAGAAATAGTAAAGGTGAGTGCATATATGAGCAAGTTCTCAGTTTAGGATTAGAACGAATGAAACCCAAACGCTCTTTTGTTACTGTTACTGTTTGTCATCTGTCCATCATCGTATAAAGCCCGCCCTGACAATTTCATTGGTCCAAAAACTCCTGTAGTTGCTCCACAACGGATCGAGTCCAGACCGAATTACCCAAACTCAAATGTTGTGGGCAGGAGTAAATTTGGCTGGCATCCAGGCTAATATAGGCCCCATTTCTATAAATATGTTTACTTGTTTTTCATTAATGTATTATACAACAATGTGTAACATTTGATCAGATTTAGAGCTACACTTATTCATTTTTATTTAAGATTTTTTTACAATTATTGTGCAGTTTACAGTAGTAATTTTGTCATAGATTGTGATAGTATTTTTGTTTTTATTTGTTGTTTTTCTTTATAATGAAATTGTCTGTTATCAGATTGTGTTTAACTCACAAAAGAGTGAATATCAGTTCAAAACAATGAGGTATAGAAATTCTTCATAGAATTTTAAATCAAAATTGCATTGGTATCGGCCAATAATAGAATTTTTCATATTGGATCAGTTTTGAAAAATTTGTATCCCTAAAATATAAATGGTTGATTTTTAAAGAAAATCCTGTTTGTTTGTTTTTTCATACTCTATAATGGAAGTGAATGTTGACTGTCAAGCTACAAAAATGACAAAAAATAAAATTATCATAAAATACCCAAAATTGTGATTTATATACACTACATGTCTTCTGAATTAAATTGTTATTCCGTATTGAGTCATATGGACTCCAAATGAAGTCAGCAAATGCCAAATGTCTACTTGTGAGTCTCATGATCAAAACAGTATTTATGTCAGACTTAATGCATTACAACTGATTTAAAAACTAAAGTGATGGGAAATATTTTAACCAATTAAATGTAAACTAAATGTCGGTGTCAAATGGATTTAGAAGACTATAGCACATGAGTCACATAGACAACGTTTACACACACACAAAAAACAATCACTGAACAAAAGAAAGGTTTGGAACGATATAAGGGGTGAGGAAAAGAGAACAGATTTTTCATTTTCCATGAAATACTGTATCACTTCAAACTTATGACTTTACTGCTTGTCTCTATGATACGTATGTACATTGTTCAAACTGCAAAGGTGCTCTCTACTAGCACACTCAGTGCCATGAACTTTCAACCACACACAGACTGGAAGAAATACATCACAGAAATTGCAACAAATGGCATTTGCACACGCAGAACCATCCCAAGTCTCATTTTGAGCACACACAAACACTCACGTACGGCACACAAACATACCTCCTGGCAGCAATCCCTGAGCTGTTTTTGCTCTGATGGAATGGTGGAACGCTTATTGGAACTGTTCACAGTGGAGCAACTCTTCAGTACAGCTATCACAGACGGTAGAGAGAGGAGAAATCACCTGCTCAGGCTGTAGAATTACAGCATAATTGGCTTCTAAAGCAGAGCCCGGTCATGTGAAACAATGCAACTCCAATTGACCTCTCTTCTGCACTCTCTCCTCACACACACACATACAGAAACACAAACACTGCAGCTTCCGTTGTGCCACTGCATTGGAGGCCTCAGATTTCAGCACTGGACAGCTCCCTGTCTGCCAAAGCACTCCAGAGTTGCATTGTTTCAGCACCACCACCATTAGACAGCTCTCCTCATGTTAACAGCTATTGGCAAAGATGATCTTTTCCTCTTTGTCCTCTTTTCTATTGCTGACAGGCCCGATGTTTACATACTGTGGTAAGTGAGAACAGGTCAGAGAGAGAGAGAGAGAGAGAGAGAGAGAGAATAGGAAATGAATATAGTGGCCTGGAACAGATGTTATTGCTTACTCAAACTGCAGACTTCTTGTATTTTTTATGTAAAGCCCTGAGCAGAGAGAGAGCAGGGCACAGGGCTTCGGCGTCACATTCTGCACACTTTTTAGCTGACGCTGAAGTCTTGGCACTAAGCATTTTTTTAAGAAATTCCAGCTACGCTGTCAGAATGTTTAGTAAGGTAACTCAAAAAAGTGCTTAGCTGTAACATCTTGATTAAAAAAATTGTTTTGATTCAAAATATCACTTAAAATAATCAATATGACAAACATGACAATCATGTAAAAATTATTCCTTAAAGGGGGTATAATGCCATTTCATGCATTCTGACTTATTTACACAGTTGGATTCTCATGCTTAACATGGCCAAAATTTAAAAAATTATTAGTTGGACATACTATGCCAAATACACTCCTTCAGGATTCAAACAAGTCTCGTAAAGTTTTTTTTAGAGTATGGCCCTGTATGATGTCATAAAGGGTGGAATTCCTTTATGGGCACATCTCCCGGATGAGCGTGTACGCATGTCAACCAGAGCGAGAGCGAGAGCATGTCCATCAACGTTTTGTTTTGTTGGCCTAAGTGCATTTTAATGTAAACAACACGAACGTATAGTGAATTGATGTACTGTGTGTGAGTGTGTGTGTGTGTGTGTGTCCGTGTCCTTGTTTAATATTACATTGTGGGGACCAAATGTCCCCATAAGGATAGTAAAACCTGAGATCACCTACATTGTGGGGACCAGCCAGCGATCCCCACTTTTCAAAAGGCTTATAAATCACACAGTATGAGTTTTTTTGAGAAAGTAAAAATTCAGAATGTTTCGTGTGATGGGTAGGTTTAGTGGCAGGGGCAGTGTAGGGGGATAGAATGTACAGTTTGTATGGTATAAAAACCATTACATCTATGGAGAGTCCCGACAAAGATAGTGAACCAGACGTGTGTGTGTGTGGGGTGTGTGTGTGTGTGTGTATGTGTGTGTGTTTAGCGCCACCCACTTCACTCCACAACCTCGGCTGTTTTCAGAAACAATCTGTACAGCGAATCTGTCTTTTATAAATCTGATAAAACTAAAGATTCTTCAGAGGTATGAAGGGTGCAATACTACTCAATAAGTACTCAAGATTAACATGAGATTGGCAGAAACTGTGTGTTATGTACCCATTAAAGGAACAGTGTGCCCAAAAATAACAATTTTGTCATTATTTACTCATGAATCATTCAGTCTGACTTATAAATTGGATCAAGCTAACCAGCTCAAAAGAATGATTTGTTCACTAATTCAGGCACTGAGTTCAACTCAGTGATCCGTTCCAGTGATTCTCAAGTTAACAGCTCACTGGAGAGAAAGATTATCAATGAATGTGTTAAATCTGTCTGTTGCTCACATAATATGATGTTACTTCAAAAGACTTGGATTATAGTGCACAAGTCATATGGACTATTGATGTGGTGCTTTTTGGTGTTTTTAAAGGCTGTGTAAACATTGATTTTCAGATTAATCACAATCCTGATATTAATTATTAAAATCCTAAAACTGATCATTTACTCTGTGTATGTGCAAAAGCCAGATTTTTCTTTGTGCTTAAAGATATAGTTCACCCACAAAATTGTATTCTCCTTGATGTTGTTCTAAACCTGTGGAACAAAAAGATGATTTTTTTTGTCCATACAATGGAAGTCAATGGTAACCAAAACCATTTTGTAAGCAACATTCTTGAAAACATCATCTTTTGTGTGCTGCAGAAGAAATAAATGCCTTTAAGAATGTGTGTCATCTGAGAAGCAAATACTTCTTGCTTCTATACACATTCATTTACTTAGGAAACAGACAGCTGCTGTAAGTACGCTGTCATTTCACTTTTTGATCCTATCTTCAATACAAGAGCGCCGTCTCAATACATCTAGATCGCTAACACCAAAAGTTGTGTGTGTATTTTACGTATTCACTTTAGTTGGTATCCACAGAGTGGTTTTGGTTGTGTTACTATTATAATCTGTTAAATAAATAGCAAATTAACTGAATAGTTTGGTCCCAGCAGTTAATTTTTAACATTAATATTTCCATAATGCACCATATTAGAAGATTCACAGTATAATTTACAGCATGCTGAGAGATTTTCTTTCATAAATAAGCAAAGTGAACAATATAACTGCAATATACCCAAAAGAATCAGAGCTGCATTAACAGCTTGTTAACTGGAATCAAACTAAATCAGAAAATCTATAAATATCCAATGTACAATGTATCTTGTAACCATATTGATTAATTTGATAGTTATTTGAACGTCTGCTTTATCTTGCCGCACAGTCCAACAACTAATTGCTATCATGCAGCCTTGACAAAATACAATTTTTTTTAATAAAACATCGAGCCAGAGACGACAGCCAGCTGATGTACCAAACCAAGCGAGAAGCAGCAGAGGGTATGAAAAGCAAGAGATATAATAGACGAAATGAAAACCATAACACCACAGAGAGCACAGAAGAGACACCGACAGCCATGTGCAGTAAAGCGGGATGAAGAGAAACCGAGAGAGACATACAAGACGGGACAGAAAGCAGAATAGGTAGCATTCCATCCCCATCAAGAGATGAGTAAGGAAGAACAACAAAGAGAAACAGCAGACACATGGGAACTCGGAGGATACACTTTACTCAGCACAAAGCCCCAGGGTTTTAGGACCAGCAGTAAATGGAGAGTGACATTTTAAACAGTATGCATAATGAATAAGCCCAAGCAAGAGAAAAACACAACCAAGGCACAGCTGCCACCGCAGCCAGTGATCGAATGAGCGTGTGTGGCCAGACTTAAATACACCCTTAACGTTGGCAAGGTTTTTTTTTATTAAATTTTTTTTACTGAGATTCAATTCACTGCATTAGAGAGAATATATCACTTTGATCTGGGCACTAAGAGAAATGTGGACTCTGGCATTCCTTTATGTCTAAGGCTGATCGCTGGTCAAATCGGAGCATCAAGCACAACAGGAGCTGAAGTGCTCTCATTACACATGAGTGGGAGAGTGCGTTTAGTGATCCGGGCCTTTTTATTCTTTCATTGTCTATGAGAGGACCCAGTGTCAATCAGAAGAGCCCAAAAGGTTCCTCCCGGCCAGCAGGGGGCAATAGCTGGCAGCATAGTTTCACGAGTCATCACATCCCCAACATGCATCATTCTGGCGTCATTCTGCTAAGCAGACCTCACAGAGGCAGACGCTGTCAGGCCTAATCCTCTTAAACTAGATTTACAAACTGTAGGCATCGTGCAAACATATCATATAGCACAAATTCAACACATGTCGATTGCGTAGCCAAGATGTAAGTAGGTGAAATGAGAGAACAGTCAGAAATAACACTGAAACAAAAACAGATAAATATTTCTTCACACATTCGCTGACAGCTCACGAACCCGAGTGTGAGATGACAAAGAACAGCACACTGCCAGGGAGCCATTCCTTAACATAAATTTGCAAAAACACAAATAAATCAAACACAAGGTGTAGGGCGGAGTGATCAAATAACGTGGTAAGAAAATGTGACAAACAAGAGTGCGAGTCCTGGGATGGGGCATCCCTCCCTCTGCTCGAGTCAAAGTCACCCTGCAGGACCTGTGACTACAGACTGATGGAAATAGAGCGAGGCGGCATGAGGCTTTAATACATTTGATATAAAATATTCAAGCCAGTTGCATTAATCTGCCTTTCCCTCAGGCCCTTAGAGCAATGTTTGTCCTGTGCAGGCCTGACAGAGGACAAAAATGGAGAATCTCACCTGCCTCTACCAAGCGGCTGTGTAATACCCGGAGAAAGCTTCAGTATTTCAAGCTAATTTCAATGACAGTTGCCGAGCTGATGCAGGACCCCTGAAATTTAAATATTTACGCATGGGTAACACAATTTTAAGCATGTAAGCAACAAAGCGCCAAGACACTCAAGAGCAGCCATATTCAAAATGACATTATTTGACATAATTGCCGACAACAAAAACAAAAAAATGGACAAAATGTAAATTTTAATCGCTTTGGATGAAAGCTTCTGCCAAACGCATAATTGTGGCATTTTACCATTTCTACAGATTAACCACACCACAAGCGAGCAGGGTAATTTACAGTAAATCTTTCACCGCTACATCCTCTAATATTTTTCTCTAGAGCCAAACGTGCTTCATAGAAGCCCTTTCCGCTCCGTAAGCAGTGCTTCTCTCTCCTGCACAACAGTAGCAGAAACAAGGTAAGCAGCAAAACAGACACTTTTGCTAATAAGCTGCAGAAAACAGCATATTAAGAGCATTTCATATTAAACAATGTTATAATTTAGAAAATGATTTGGAGATGGCAAGGGGAGACAAAAAAAAAACATTGAAATTATTAGGTAACTTTGTTTTGCTCTCATGATAAGAGTTTTGATTATTAGATTATACACATAGTTTGTTTTTAATTGTTTATTACTTTGAGCAAAATGTATAATTTGTCCATACTTTTCTTAAGGGGTCCATGGCTTCTATGTGCTATACAAATACAGTCAAACCAAAAATTATGTGTCACCAGATATATTTTTTTACTAGTGAGTGCAGGACACTATAGTTCATTTATGTCAACTGTGAAATAATATACCCAAAAATTCTTCATACGTTGGACTACCAGTAAAATTGATCACAATTTGGGACCAAAATTATTCTTACCTGACCATGTTTTGCTTAAGGGTTTTTGCTTTAATTGCTAATGTAACCTTTTACACCACGGACTGAACAAAACAAAGCATTGTTTGGTAATTGGTTGACCTAAATCTGTATTATCTAATTGTGTACTTAAAATGAACAGCTGATTGTTTGTAATCCATTACATAGCTTTCTTTCAAAGTTATCTGACATGATCAAGATGAATTTGTTCTGACAGTTTAACTCTGAGTTCTTGTCATATTTTATTAATATTTATAATATACTATAGCGAATAAACTATGATAATGTGAGAATTTTGGTTTGACTGTAGGCGTCTAAATGTAAAAATATAATAATAATAATAATACTAATAACCTGATAAAACATCTGATCTTACCTTTTTATATTCATTTCCATTCTTAGACAAGAATGCTTTAGCTCTTGGGGCCCAATATTCTCATCTCTGATGGCTATTTTATCAGCTGATATGTATTCAAAATAAATAAATAAGTAGGTAACCAAGCAAAACTTCACCTTTTTGTCACAGCTAGTGTTTGGGTTTTCAGGTGTGCTTCTCATTACCCCAGTCAAATTCCTTATTGTGACCACAAGCAGATTGTCTGTAATATCTGTCTGATTAATAAACAGAGAACATGTTTCTCTCCTGTGTGTGTGTGTGGTGTATCTGCATCTGTAATGAGAGATGACAATGAGAGCCCAAAGCCATGGTCCAGAGCAGAGCTCACTGATGTAACCCTGGAGGAGTCGAGTACATGCTTATCTAGGACACCAGATCCACAGCTGGCCACATCTGGACAAACAGGCATCACCCACACACACACACACACACACACACACACACACACAAACACAAATGCAAATGACATAATCTAGAAAACCCACACAAACACAAACAGAGAGTATTTATTGAACAGTATGCAAACCACACAGCTGTTGTGGATTACAAAACCCAAGTGCTGTTTTTTTTTTCCCCCATGCACACCCAGCTTATGATGGGTTCGCCCTAAGTTTGACCGGAAGCAAGATTGAGCTTGCCTGAACCAAAGAGTTCCTGTCCCACATCATGAATATATTTAGCACCACACGCTCCCTGCACTGTACCAAAACATGCAAAATGCACACACCTCTTACAAACCCTCTCCCTCTCCCTCGAACAGCCATATACACAAAAGTATTGCCAATCTAACCAATCTACCACAGTGTCTCTGCCTGGCCTTTGACATTGAGTACTGAGAGGCAGTCATCAGAGCCCTTACCACTCCACGGCTCTACACACTGCCTTGAGGCTGTTTCGCTGCTGTTAGAACAAACTGAGATCCCTGACAGACAAACAACAACAAAAAATCATCTTTCGCCACAACCGTGTGACACAGATTGTTCTCAACAGACTCATGAAACTCACATCTATAGCGGTCACTGTACACCTTGAAGAGATGTGTAGTGCTCATAAAGAGAACATCTGCAAGACATTAGCTTTGTTTAGCAACATTAAAATGTATATGTGTGTGTGTGTGTGTGGGCATGTTTTTGTGAAATATCAGGACACAAATGTGTATAATAAATGACATGGGTATGACATAGGTATTAAAAAAAGAGGGTGAAATATGAGGACGTTCCCCATGTCCTCACTTTTCAAAATGCTTATAAATCACACAGGATGAGGTTTTTTTCACAGAAAGTAAACTGCACAGTCTCCTGTGATGGGTAGGTTTAGGGGCAGGGGCAGTGTAGGGGGATAGAAAATACGGTTTGTACAGTATAAAATGCATTACGCCTATGGAATGTCCCCACATTTCACAAAAACAAACATGTGTGTGTGTGTATGTATGTATATGTATATGTATGTATATATATATATATATATATATATATATATATATATATATATATATATATATATATATATATATATATATATATATATATATATATAAATATATATATATATATATATATATATATATAAATATAAATATATATATATATATATATATATATATATATATATATATATATATATATATATATATACACACACACACATATGCATGTTTTTAATTTATTTTTTATTATACAGTTTACATTGACACATACTGTACATAAATACACTATATTGTTAAAAGTTTTGGGACGCCTACCTTAACATGCACTTTAAAGACATCCCATTCTTAATCCGTAGGATTTAATATGGAGTTGGCCCACCCTTTGCAGCTATAACAGTTTGAACTCTTCTGGGAAGGCTTTCCACAAGGTTAAGGAGTGTGTTTATGGGAATTTTTGACCATCCCTCAAGAAGCGCATTTGTGAGGTCAGGCACTGATGCTGGACGAGAAGGCCTGGCTTCCATTCTCCGCTCTAATTAATCTCAAAGGTGTTCTATCGGGTTGAGGTCAGGCCAGTCAAGTTCTTCCACACTAAACTCGCTCATCCATGTCTTTATGGACCTTGCTTTGTGCATTGGTGCACAATCATGTTGGAACAGGAAGGGGCCATCCCCAAACTTTTCCCACAAAGTTGAAAATGTTCAAAATGTCTTGGTATGCTGAAGCATTATGAGTTCCTTTCACTGGAACTAAGGGGCCAATTCGATTTATTAAATGCATTCGATTTATTAAAAGCAACAGTAGAGATTTTCTATTAATCAAGAATCCTGAAAAAATTTGTTTTCAACATTGATAATAATGAAGAAGAAAAATCTTGAGCACCATATCAGCATATCAGAATGATTTCTGATGGATCACGTGTGACACTGAAGACTGGACTGGAGTAATGGCTGTTAAAAATCCAGCTTTGCCATCACAAAGCAATTACATTTTAAAATATATAAAAATAGAAGAGTTATTTCAAATTGTAACAATATTTCACAAAATTACTGATACGCCACAACCAGCATAACACAGAACACTTTCAATAGCTGACTGCCACGCTGAAATCATCTCGCACAGACATCTATAGTTGTCACGGTGTACCTTGAAGAGACATGCACAGAGCTGTAGGCAATAGGCCAAAAAAGAAAATACATCCATTTACCGTGACTCTCAAATCTTCAAGCTACATCTTTCCTTAATCTTTATTATTCCTCTGTAGCTTACTGGCATGGCTAGATGGACGAATGGATGGCAAACCGCATCCACACTGTAATGTTTGCCATCACTAAGGAAGGAGGGGAGCCACTCACAAAGGATACATTAACAGACCTTCCGTCCAGATGGCGGAATGAGTTCCAGAGGGGAGAGCCGGGAGACACACATACACGCACACAGAAAGATAAGACAGGTGTGGGAAAGGCCACTAGCCTTAATTTTACTTGAGACAGCATGCTCAAGCACATCTTATCATATTCCTGCAGAGCAGTATGCCACGCTGGGATCAAAGTGCTCATATTTAATGTTGAAGGGCCTGTATGCACAGCACGCCTACAGCCAAGACACGGACAGAGAGAGCTGGAAAGCGGACCGCAAAATATTTGCAGAGATGTGCATGTTTGACAAGGTGAAAAGGGGCGTCTTTGAACTCCACAGCCTAGGTGCTACATGAACTCTGGGTGTGTGTGTAAGCATTAGGGGTTGCACAGGCTCGTTTAGTTCTGCCTGAGTCGACTTGTTGAGTCTGTGTCTTCTAATTCTGGATCAATTGAGTGTTGATCTTCAATCCAAAAACTGCATCTAGAAGCAGACTTTCCAAGTGAATTTTTAATTCAAATTGATCAATGATACTAATCATCATTAATCATAAATAATGAACTTGATGCGTTTTACCGAGTTGATGTGGGCGTTGACACTGTTTGCATGGATCACCTCAGAACATTAGGCATGTTTACTTTAGCGGTAAATGGCCACTCGCAAAAGACTGGACATCTCTCTCTTTTCATACAGATTACATAAACAGAGAATATTTGTTTTAGTTTTGAATTAGATCGCTTAAAAGTAGAAACTTAAATATTTATAAAGATATATTGCTCATGTCTTCATTGCTCATTATTGCTCATGCGATTCATTTTAGAGATATGCTCCGGAAAAAAGTTAATGGAGACCGAGACGACAGAAAGCACACCCTTTATTTTACAAAAGCACACGTTTTTTTTGATTGTAAGTTGACTCATACATACAGTATATATACACACTAGTGGTCAAACGTTTTTGGATGGTAAGAATTGATAATGTTTTTAATGAAGTCTCTTCTGCTCACCTAGGCTGCATTTATTTGACCCAAAATACAACAAAAATAGTATTATTGTGAAACATTTTACAATTTAAAAAAACTAACGTTTCTTAACATTTTCCATTTGAATATATTTAAAAATGCAATTTATTTCTGTGATTCAAAGCTGAATTTTCTGCATCATTACTCCAGTCTTTAGAGTCACATGTTAGCATGTTAAACAAAAAATGTAACACATGCATTAATGCATATATATATATATATATATATATATATTATAACAAAATAAGAGATTATACAAAATGCATGTTATTTTTTATATTTGTATAGGACAGACAGAGAATGATACAGAATGAGAGAAGAATAAAACAAAAGAATGACGAACAATAGGATGTTATAGTGAAAAAGAATGATAGATAGGACGACAGAAAGACAGATAGAGGGACAGATAGATAGAGAGATAGATACAGAAGTAAACTACACTGGCAGCTGGGATGCTCTGTGTTCAAAATAAGTTTTCGCAAACATGTCAAAAATTCTTGAAAGCCACCCTGAAACTAATCATGCAGTGGCTGACAAAAATGACACGACAGAGATGACTCTGCACGACAATGCAAGCAGCATGAATCTGGCAACAGAGATGATGCACGCTTTTGTTTCTCACCCGCGTCATCTCAGCTGCGTGGACATTCTCTCCACTCACGCGCTTTCCATAAACACAGTGTTGGACTTGCCAAAAATAGCTAAGACCGATGCTGCAAGGCGTATGGTGAGTCAATTTCATAAGGTAAACACTGACCTGTGAATACTCTACTAGCTGGCTACTTTCTGGAAAATTATTAGTCATACAAGCCCAAGTCAGCTTCTTGCACTTACTAGTGACAAGACAAAGATTTTACCCTTCAGATACACCTGTGACTATCTCAAATTTTCAAATTCGCAAGACTGGTCCTAATGTATTTTTAAGTCAGTTACATAAAAAGGTAGATTGGTCTAATTTGCTAGTTGGTCAAACTAGTTCTTAAGATTTATGCAACTGGCCCCTATAATAGAGACTTGGATAAACTACACTTCCATATGGGACTTGCAAGAACCTGATGGCAGTGTAATAAATCTGCCGTCTGAAATTCTTAAGTAATGACAACTGGGCCAACACCACAGGCGAAGCGGAATGCAGCTGCAGACATTTCTGCAGTACACTACACAGTAGGGCTCAACAATAAGGACTGCCCGATGGCCAGGGGCCAGCGTGAAAGACACTCGGGTCAGTTGACGGAACTGTCACTTGCCCGCTCGGGCAATTGCTGCATCTTCACTGCATCTTCACCCATCTCTCGCAAGGCGCTGCAACACTAGCTTAAGCGCACTCATGCGCCTCACTGCGCGCATATATTCACACAAAATTATGTCTGTCTTGTCGAGTAGCATTGTAAACTTAGTCAGTTATGCCTTTAAATGAACGTAAACATGAAATATGCCAGTATCCGCCAGCGTTTGAGTCATTTTCACAAGTTGCATAGCCCACAGAATATCAAGACATGCAAATATATCAAAAGAAAGAAACAGACCCTCTGCTATTCTAGCCTCACGTATTCTTTTTAATCAACACTTGTGTTGTGGGTAAGTTTAATGAAGAAACGGAGAAAAATTACGTTTTTGTAAAGGACTAAAGTTACATCCAGATCGGATTCAGAACGATGATCAAAACACAGATGGAGTCACTGTTAGATCAGGTCAATCAACACCTCAAAACCTCAGACTAGCTCGTCCTGGGTCAACATTTCATTCAATAACACACCCTTTTTTATTTCGATGCTGTTTATTGCTGATGATCGCATTATTTTTCTAGCTCGTTTATGTTTCTTCTTCGCCTGTGTTTCGATCAGGAGATTCTGTACTCGTTCAGGAGATGCATAATAGCGCCCCCTAGCACATAACAGTGAAAATGGAAAACCTGGAAAATATTCGTCAATGGCTGGGAAGCATTTTCTCCTTTTATACAGTCTATGGTTCTCATAAAAGACGAGATGACAAAAGAAAAGAAACTCAATGTTCTTGACTGAATAACTTTAATAAGGGTTAATCTATATTTATACAGTGAAGACTATGCAGTGATATTTTACATTTGATTACTATTTCTGTAGCCTACCTGAAAATCTACATGAAAAAAACTGAAAAGAACTGTTTTTCATTTGTATGTTTGTTCTGTTGTATTTATTTGTGCGGTTGCTCGTAATTCTATTATTTGTTCATTACAGACTGTGTCTTTAACAATATAAAACAAAACAAAAATATGAATTAGGCTTTTTTGAGTCAACCTTATTTATTAAGGTTACATGGATCAAAAACAATAACTAGGCCTATTTTATTTTATTTATTACTTTTTCTGGTGGGGCCAGTGAAAATTTTGGCAGGGCAAGTAAAACATTTTACCACTGGCCCGACGTTGAGCCCTGCACAGTAAAGATAAGTAAGTGTGCTTACTAATGACAGCTGCCAGAAGAACCCTCAAAATCCTTACACTCCTTTCTATAAACATTTCACTTTACTTTTTCCAAAGATGAATAAATTGGGAAAAATGCAAGCTGAATGTGGAACACACTGAGAAAAAAAGCAACATAATACAGTAAAGAATAAATCCGGGAATATTTGGCATACCTGGAAGAACAAATCGTACCCGACATCTGAATTTGTACCTGAGTGTGATTCAAACAAAAAGTATATTCAGGTAAAAGGAACAAACTACATGTCATACTCGGCAAATGACTGCAAGTAAGGCATCACTCCAAAAATCACTGCCGTCAAAGTGCATTTTTTTTTTTTCAGCGGGCTATTTTTATGTGCTTTGTTGTATGTTGAGCAGATCAAACGCATTCCCTGCGCAGGAGTTTCTTTCTTTCTGCCTGTGACAGGTGCTTTAAGAGATGCTTGGTATTGTTGGTGAGTAACTCAACTATCAATGATTTAATATTTCACTTCAAATGGAAAGCGAGAGATGTTGTGGAGAGAAGATCCTAAGCATAATTCACACTGTTGCCTGACAGGTTGAGAAGCCCTTCGTGTAGCTCTGAGCAATGTAGAAATGAGATTCCCTCGCATGTCTCCATCTGATTATTCAGGAGATGTGCAAAGTTTGTTTTGGGGCGGAACACAGCGCGCTGGGGTCACGGATCGTTACTGGGAAACATAAGGGAATGAGGAAGGGAGATAAACATGGAAGATGGGAGATTAGAGGAGAGCCAGAGATTGGGGTGAGCACAACATTGAGATTGGAGTCATTTACATTATCCATCCGAAGCTTTTCCCAGGATTACACCAATGAGACCAACACTACTGCTCTGCATGGCTCTGCTCTCTTCCGTTGGCCACACACACACACACACACTGTATATATATACACACTTAACACAAATTCCTCTTTCTCTCTCTCTATCTATTTTCTAAACATAAACACACTCACAGCTCATTTTCCAAACAATGTGTTTCATGTAGTAATAATAACCATTTTCTTAATTATAATGTTTACAGTCTCAATTTCTCATGCATTCAGAATCCATTTTCTTTTCACCTGCTAAGAAAATAATATATATTCACCTATATATAGCTTATTTCAATTAGGTCTACTCATAAACTAACACTAACACTAACAATCTTACCAGCCTCATATTTTTTTCTTTAAATAATATTGAAATTAGGTAGCCTGGATGCCAGCCGAATTCAGCCCCGCCCACACAATTTTTTGCTCGGGCAATTCGGTCTGGAATCGCTCCATAGAGGAGTTATTATGCCGAACAGAAACTGTTGGACCAATGAAACTGTCAGGGCGGGCTTTAGGCGATGATGGACAGATGATCAACAATGTAACGTAATCATCGACGTTATCAAAGGCGCTTAGGTTGAATTTGTTATTATCCTAAACGGAGAACTTGTTCGTATTTGCATTCACCTTCACTATTTCTCTCAGAAACGATGATCGTGTTGGTAAGTGCTCTGTGTATCCTTAAATTCTTTTATTACAATACTGGCAAAGATCGTTTACACTCATCTTTTTCTTGTAACGTTACTTAATCCAGCGTGCAGACAGGGTTGCCACGTTTTTTTGCAATGTCGCGCACAATTGCTACTCAAAACTATAGCCCAAAACAATAACTTTCCGGGGGGGTTCTCCGAAAAAAAATGACGTTTGGTTGGCAAAATATGTTATTTTGGCACGGTTGCCTGCTAAAATTCACATTCCTGCGTTTATATAATCACATAATTGGGGTCCTTTCAACCCGCGGACATGGAGAAAAACACGGACTTGACAACACAGTGTAGTTGAGTTCTGTTGACATTTGACACCTAACGTTATGCGTCGCTCCGTTGCTCTGATTGGTTGTTGGTCTATCCAACTGAGGTCTTTCCTGGCTCGGTTGAAACACGCCCCATAATCAAAGCTCAATGGAGCGGTTTCAGACTCATATTCTGACTAGAATTGAGTATGGACGCCAGGCTAGAAATTAGGTACACAGGGGAATACATTCTACTTTATTTATTTTTTAAAGTCTGAACAAATTTGATTAGAATGTTCTTTGGATTTAGAAGTCAGAAATGTGTTATTTGTTGTAAGCAAAACCTTTTGAGGTTTTCAGTGCAGAATAACTGGCAGATGAGCACAGAGCAATATTGAAGGCCGTCACAGATGGGATGAAATTGGGGATGATTCTAGAGGCCAGCAGGTCCAATGGGGTGCTCATAACAATTACGATTGATGTAGGATCCATTACAATTATTACAATGCATTTCACATCACAACACAAAATCATTGGTAATGATTGGTAATGAAAGGTGACTTTATCGAACAAATCAGTAACTGACCACAAGCTTTCACACATCTTAGGAAAAAAGACAACAAATGTTCCACTTCTACAGACGCTTATAAACTTTTTTAATAAAAGACAACAAATGTGCCACTTCTCCAGATGCTCTAGTTTGACTATTTATTTGTACAATCCTTTCACCATTAAATTTATATGGGATGGGGGGCTGACTTTTCTTAAAAAATTGCTTTTTGCTTTAACAGACAAATATGCAAGTTTACAAAAAAATAGCAATTTATTTTTCACCACTGCGTCAGCAGATCATCTACAAATTTGTCAAACTAAGGTCAAAACACAACATTCAGAAACTGTCAAAATGAACAAAAGTTGTTGCTGAAACCTTTTGATTTATTACAGCCCTATGAGAACTTTAATCTATATTATTCAGCTAAAATAGAGCAGAGATAAATAAGATCAAATGTGAAAAAATTAAAATACAGGGACTAAATCAAAAAAAAAATGTAGGGCCCTATTTTAAGGATCTAAGCACATGGTCTAAAGCGCACAGCGGAAGTGCACTTAGGGTGTGTCCGAATCCACTTTTGCTAGTTTAATGGGAAAAATGGTACTCGTTGTGAATACGCAGGCCACAAGAAGTAACTTTTGGATCACTTTTACTCTGGACATGCTAGCTGGCAACATAGGATTCCATTCATTAAGCTAAGCTAAGCTAGCAGCGACCCTGCCAAACTAAAACAATGCATGCACTGAGACAAAATTGCATTTGCCCACATATCTTAATGTAGGAAAGAAGTTGAATAAGCCCTAATTCTAAAAACAGTGGAGTGTTCCTTTAATGAGTAATGGGTGTGTTCATAACGTGCAGAGCCTCATGTCCCATCCCTTTTAAAAGCCAGTTGCGCTTGAACCATGGTGGATTTGCAAAACTAGTGTATTGCCACCATTGGTTAAATTTACTGCAAATAGGTAATTCTGATACATGCAATGACTATCCATTATGAAATGTAGGCATTTTTATCTTTATGTACAATAGTCTTTAACATTGTAATCCTTTTATTTTTAATATTTGGCATGTTTGTGTGCTGCTGCGTGTCCCTGTGAGTAATAAGCAGAGTGTACGCGTGTTGTGCATCCGCCTATATGTGCATATTACTAATGTCCCCTTTAAATAACACAAAAAACACAGCACTATTGACTTTAGACCAGGTTTTTGTTGGTCAACAGTTCAGTCGATTTCAGTTGCCTCAAAATAGCACCGCGCCAAAAATGCACCTGAACACATCTCGTTTTCAGACCAGGACGGCCATGGGCAAACAGATGCGATGCAAGTGGTGCAGGACATGAAAATGATTACGCCGTCGGGCTGAAAGTAGCAAAAAATGGCATTGTGCCATGTGTATGATAGGGCCTGGAGAATTCAAATATAGCAGATTTTACAATAAATGAACATTAAATTATTTGTAATAATCATCATCAAAATGTAAACTATAGCTCATATTTTAAACATAAATACTTTTCTTCTTATAATACTATAAAATAATTTCATAATTTTTCAAGCCATTTCTCAATTCCAGGTGAATGATGTGGCGCACCAGAAAAGCAGGCCTGTAAAGCATCTCAATGCAGTTGTTAAACAGCACCTGCTCTCCCTTACAGGCCAGTGCTGCCAACTCTAGCTAGGGAGAAGTGTCAAAATGGAGTCCCCATCTACAAATACATACAGTACCATTATTCTCTAAGTACTTTAGCCTCTTATAAGCATTCCAATGTACCAGGTGCAGAAAAAACCCAAATGTCACTTCCATCTATGCTTATCTATCCATTCAGAGGCGAGCTGATAACTTGTGTAATTCGATATAGAGGATATGCAATAACTGAACTGTAATCCCCTTTACTCTGCCACAGCAGTATGCAATAATGTCATGTCATATCCTGTTATAGGACAAGATGTGAGTTACAGCCTATGAACAACTGGGTAGGTGGTGGGAAAGGCAATACAAGACCAAAGAATAAAAGGTCTTTTCCTTACACAAAGCTATTATGGCTTCAGAAGACTTGGTATAAAGCACTAAAAGTCATATGGACCACTTTATGGTGCTTAGTAAATATTACTGATAAATCCTTGTCTGACATTACATATAATCTGAGATTACCATATATAGGCCTATAAAAACCTTATAATTATTTTCCTTAATATTTCAGTAATCAAGTCATGTTTTTTTACCAGCTGTCAGAACTGGCGATGACAGAATCACATGTGAATCACTATTGGTCTAAATGGTCAAACAGGTTTGCAAAAGGTCTGAAATTGTCTGTGATTCAGTTTGATTCATTTGTCATTTGCTCACTTTCACTTCCAAAAAATACAGTTTTTTGCTGCTTTGGATCACTTTTTTATCCCTATATCTCTGGATTACAAGAAGTTAAGAGTAGTTCGGCTGCCTCGTCATCACATTAAACACATAAAAGCAGGTTAAGGCATTGCGTATTTGTCCATGAAACACTATCATATCAGTTTGGTTTTCACCTGTGTTAAAAAGACTAATGTTGCGGTGAAAAAAAACATGCATACATGACTATTTCCCAGTGTTCGGAATGGAACATCCCCAGCACTTTAAAAAAGAGATGCCATCAATGAATTATTTACACTTCCCACCACATGCGTTCTACATGTTTCTTTCTGCATTAATATTTCAGCCTGCTCCGCAACAAACTCTTGGTTTCCTAGCGGACATTTTGTCCATATAAATCACACAGTGACATTAAAGAAGCCTAAGATGGCCTTCACTGCCACTTACCACAAATACACATCGGGGTACATTAATCTCGCCTTCTCTCCAGACAGACGAGAGAGCCCGGCACTCCCGGTGCACTAAAATGTCACTAACAAACAAGGCCGCTCTGGAGAGGACTGTCTGTAAGTGCACAGTTACACAAAGACCATGAAGACAACTTGGAAGTCCGCTGAAAATGTCACGTCACTTTTCGCTGATAAAAGTCAGCTAATCTGCAAGATAAAAGCGACCAAGTATGGTACTTCATTTTGGAATGGCCTAGGAAACATCAGGTGGAGTGAGAAGTTCTCCCTTAAGGTTCATCTCTCACTCTCTGAGCCTCTAAGGGTTGTGATTGGTGGTCGAGCATCACGTGGCTATCCTGTTGCTGGTATCTGGGGAGAGCAGTGTGGTAGCAGCAGCTGGAACTACGCTCCTCTTGGCCCAGGCATAAGCCTCGCTGACCTCCCATGAGACGGCGCTAAATGGATTTCTGTCTTTAATCCCAGTGTATGATTTTATGGTACACCTTCCCCACAGGAGCTGCAGGGGTTGCGGCATACACCATACTTGAGTGCATGCTGTGTGTTAGCACGTCAAAAATATTAATCATCACGTCAGAGCTTTTCTCTTCCTCGAGCCCTCTATTTTAGCAGCTAGAATGTGATTTACTGGCTATGTTTTTCCCCAGGCTTTAGCCTGACATGTTCTCGGTGTCTCTCTCTGATGCTGCTGCGCTTTCATACCTGACAAAATCCGCTCAACCACGCCGGCTTCCGTCTGTGCCACGGAAGGTGTGCGTGGAATCACAATGATGTGTCAGTGAAGAAGCATCCCCGCCCCCCAAAGGCAGATAGCCAGCTGCATTTAGAGTGCCAGCCGCCCACTGCCTCCTTACACAGGAAGTAATGAGGCTTGGCCCCTGAGCCAAATCAGCCCCAAACATAGATAGGACACAGAGACAAACATAACACATACAGGAAACTCAGGCATGGAGACAAGGAGCGAGAGGGAAAAGAAAATAAGGAAGAGAAGGAGGAGGAGAGTATAAAGGATAATATTAGAGTAGGAAATGTAAAGGTGGAGGACGATGTGCATAAGGGTGAAAGAAATGGAGTCGGAAGGCAGGAGAGAAGATGAGCGGCTCGGGTTTCAGCTCTGCTGCTAATGGATGCCTGCATGTCATCCTTCAGAACAATGGGATAATACAGATACGAATGAGAGATGCACTCTCATTGGGCTGATTTTAAAATTATGTTAGTGTATTGCTTATTCAATTGGGCTCCTATGGAATATACAACATACACTCTCCCGGTGCATTACCATACAAGTCCCACCAAAACATGAGATCATTTTGCAGTCGTAAAGATGAATGCGCTCACACATGGCCGCTACCAGTGCATTTCATCATGTTCCTTCTCCGACGATCCTCAGAGAGAAAGTCTAAAGCACGGGCGGAACGGGCTTGTATTATATTATACAGTGATACATTACCCGACACAATATTGCACATTCAAAATCCAACTTACAGTCCACTACTCTTTTTCTAGTTGCCAATTCTATTCATAAAACAGCTTGGCCCAACAATAACACCTCCCTTACTTGATGCAGACCTATTTCAAGAACCAAATCTGTTCTCCAACCATTTCATGTATCTCAATATAAAGAAATTCCACATGCTTGTATAGACCTAGGCTTTCTGTCCACTGTTGTCATGCGGGAAAATTATATATATATAATTGTAAAAAATAATAAATAAATGATCACGGTTTTCATGTGATAAGTAGAATAAGTAGTTTTTCCTGAGCACCAAATCAACCTATAAGAATGATTTCTGAAGGATCAGACTAGAGTAATGGCTGATGATATTTCAGCTGTGTCATCAGGAATAAATTACAGTTGTTTTCAATTGTAATAATATTTTACAATATTCATGTTTTTACATATTCATATTTTTGATAAAATAAATGCAGCCATGGTGAGCATTAGAACTTTTTTTTTTTTCCAATATATATTATGCTTGTTTATTTTTTTCCATTAGGCATTTTAATATTTGCATTTTTGGGGTCAGGACGCAGCATTTGAGAGACACTTCATTATAGGTATTTAGAATGGGAAGGGAGCCCATCCATAAAAAAAACTTTCCCACAGGTCCTGTGAATTTTAGCAATGACCCTGGCACAGGCAATGTCAACGTATTAATAAAAGAAAAAGACAGTCGTGTGGTCTGCAAGAACCCTGGCCAAAAGCATGGTTTCTCGTCATTCTCTGGCCCCAGAGTCAGGGCCCTCTTTTGCCCCTCACCCCTTCCTTATCAGTATTCGCCCCAGGGCACTTTCAGCTCAAGAGAAAATTCACTGCACTGTGAAAGAGAGAATGTGTGGTATTAAATTATACATAAGCTCCTCTTCATACAAGCAGTTTGCTATGTTCTCATTGTTGACTAGGGTGTTGGATCCAGTTCACAAATAACTAATATATATATATATATATATATATATATATATATATATATATATATATATATATATATATATATATATATTTAAATAAAAGTCACCCAGGGGCATAAAGATGCAGATCTTGATTTGTTTTCCTTATAAAAAACACAAACCAGGGTTCACTGCTTAGATTTGTATATGCTATAAACCTCTCCATGATGTCCAATATACAATTATTGAGGAAGAAGCGGGAGCAGTAATGCGAAATGTCATTTAAGTTACCACTGTAATTGTCTCTCAATGTAAGGGGCTGTTTAAAGTCCCAAGTCTGGATGACATTCAAACTCCACGCTTGCTAATTTGTGCTGACACACAAAATTGATGGCCTGTTTTTAACACCTTGCTTTATAAATAAACAACATTGCAGATTTAATTACAGAAGTACATCAAATTAGCATACAGACTAATGCTAATTCCCCATTCTCTAATAAAACAGAATATTTTCAGTCATTAAAACCAAGCCTATATTTTGTTTGGAAAGCACATTCTTTCAGTATTTATGAATGAATTGAGCAGTGTTGGAGAGTAACTAACTCAAACTCACTAACTCAGTAGTGTGACGACAGATTGGCTTCTTACAAATTAGCGTAGCCTTTCCAGTAACAAGCTACTTTTATGAGTACCGTGTAGTGTGACAAAACTCAGGAACAATCAAACATGTGATATGAATCTCTCATATCTGCAGCATTGCAAAGTTAGATTCATTCCACTAGTTTGTTTAGGGTTCATATGAATGAACAGACTAGGGGGGGGGATTACACAGCAGTTTGCATTTTAGGTTTCCATTTATAGAAGAATATTTAATTAAATTCATTACTTTGTTTCTGTTTCAATTCTATAAATTAGGTATGCTGTATATACACATTTGGAGTCAATGATATGTGTTTTTAACTAATTAATAATTTTAGTCTGCATGGAAGAATTAAACTAATCAAAAGAAAATGTTTCTTGAGCACCAAATGAACAAATTATAATGATTTAAAAGGATCATGTGACAATGAAGACTGGAGTAATGGCTGCTGAACGTTCAGCTTTTTTATTTTTTTATTATGTTTAAATATAAGTAGAAGTCATTTGCAATATCTCAACAATATTACAGCCTTACTGTATAGTTAGCATTACTATAATAAGCTTAATTGACATTGCTCATTCATTCAAAACCCCCACTGTTTTCATTCTGGACAAATACAGCTGATTAAATTATATATATAAATCACTTATATAATGAGATAGGTATGCATAAAAAATAATATGTAGCATCAATGTAGCAAACTACTCGAGCTTGACTGAATTATGAGGCTTGTAGCCTAACAGCTATAATTTTAAAACAGCAACCCAAACACTGGTACTGAAAGTATTATCATACAGATGTACAAGGACATACACCGAGTCATACAGACACAGATTACAATGTAAAAACCATTTCCCATTTTCAGCGCTCTCATATCTCTCTTCTTCAGTTCTCTCTAGTGTGTGTGTGTGTGTGTGTGTGTGTGTGTGTGTGTGTGAGTCTGTGTGTACACTCCCTGTGTAAGTGTCCTAGCATGTATCCAGTACCTCAAGTCTACCTACCAGTACTCATATCTTTACTTATCTAAATGGAATCTCCACCCTAAGACCTGATCTCCACTGACAAGACGAGAGCAGCCAGCAACCTCTCCACCACTACACTTCCTCTTTTGCCTTCTATCCATCTCTCCTCCTCTCACCTTGAGCATCTGCTTTAGATCAGGCAAATCTCTATCTAACTATAGACCTGCTTTAAATGGGCGTACATGCTTATGCTATGAGGGGGTGAGCTGCAGCACTGGGAGTCATTATTCTTGAAAATTGATATGAAACAAACGGAGCAAGTGGGCAGACCTTAGTCCACCTGATATAGAGAATAAAAACAAATGAAAAACAGCCGCCTATGTGCTCTCTCATTAACATGCAGAACTAATGAACTCAGCAGCAACCACGAACACTGTTAGACTGCTTGACTGCCTCTTTTGTAATGCAGAGAAGAGAGCTGGAATATGCATCTATCCTGATGCACATGACGTTGGGAAGGGATTTTATTAGAGGAATGCTAAATAATGAGACCTGACCAAATGATGTGGTATATGGTTAAAAAAAGGAGTTTCATAAAATCATGTATCACAGACAGTGAGAAAAGCTCACACACACAAGCATTTCTGCACATCCACATCCATGCATGTACACAATCTAATTGTTTAGAAGATTGCACTTACGTGTCCTGAAGCGATGGTGTGGGCGAGTAGGCTTGGTAGAAGGGCCCTTGGAGGAGCGTCCATGGTTCCAACGTTGACCGGGCTTGGAAGGGGAGGCAAGGGTGGAGGTTGGTTGTGCCGCTTGAGTGGTGGTTGTGCTCGTCGTAATTGTAGTGGTTGTCGTGCTCGTGGTGGTTGTACTCGGTGGCCCAGCACGTGCAGAAGGTGATGCGTTTCTGCTGCCACCCTCCCCGTTGGGTTTTCGGACCGTGGTGCTGCGCGGAGTGACCTCCTTTGCTCCTGGTGGGAGAGGATTGGTGGCCCGGGTGGCGGTGGTGGTGTTGGTCACTCGCGTTCCTACTCGGTTATGCAGGTGTGGAGCAGTGTTTTCCGACCCTCCCCCTAACACCCTGCCGCCGCCGCCTCCACTGCTGCTACTGCTACTGGCTGTATGGTTTGAGGACTGCCCTATTCGAGTTCTTTGAACTGTACCTGTGCCCTCAGCAGCTCGGGTCACTGAACCCGGAGCCGCTGAGGGTGTGGTGGAAGTGGTAGACGTGGAGCCATCAGAGCCCTTCGGCAGGGCACTGGGTTTAGATAGGAAAATGGGGTCCTGTCCGATGCGATTGGCGTCCACCAGGTCAGTTGGGACGTAATCCTGCACTGAGCCTACCACAATCCATTTAAGAAGCATCAGGCTAAGGCCCAGGCCCACAAAGCCCATCAGCAGGGGCACAACACAAAGCCAGGTCTGCTGGCGGGGCCACACTGCACAGGGGCCACAGCGGAGGGGCCCTGGGGCCCGGGGAGAGGCTTGTTCACCCCCGGGCTCTTCCAGGGTCATGGTCTCCATGGTGGCCCCTAGTGCCGTTCTCTCACTCATGCTTCTGGGGTTCGGGGCCCAGCCAGGAAGTAGTGCAAGCAGCGGAGGGGGCTAGGGAGGGAGCCAAAACTGGGCATCTCATTAATATTCATTTAACACTCTTCCACAGCTACAGATACATGCAAACTGACTAGTCACATGAATAGAACAGCAAACATCAGCCTATATCCATATATATGAACACATAAATATATAAATTCTATACAATACAGTAAACAAACCTCAAAGCCTGAAGACACCAATAGTCACGTACACACGCACACATAAACACACTTAATAAGGAACCGAACAAGAAAAGAGTGGGTTTTGGGAACAAGCCTCTGTTTAGTTCAGCTTCTGTAGAACCGAAGGTAATTCCCAAGACACTCCATATATAGCGATAAAAATAGAACAAAAATTAAGTTTTGCGGATCCGTCTGTGTTCTGCCCGTATTCAAATTTTCCTTGTAAATCCGTGAGTGTTTGAGCGAGGGCAGCTCCCTGCTGCAGATCTTTTCTCACAGCTGCATTAACGCATTGGTCGTCGCGGCTGGCGCAGCCCTGCCTCTGTATGTGTGTGTGAGTGTCTGTGTGTGTGGAGAAGCTCAGGTAGCAGCAGAAGCACAGCTCCACTCAAGGGACAGCTCTGCATTTCTCTCTCCCCTGACAGGGCACTTCGTCTCTGGCTACGCAGCTTGGATCTTTCCTCTAGTCTCTACAGCGGTGCATCAGTGGACACAGGCAGCCGGTAATCCACCCTACAGGAGAGAACAGCGGAGCGCGGGAGAATGATGTACTGTGATCAGGCAGAGACGGCTGCTAGGGTTAAATCCATCAGATCCTTTTTCCAATCCCTGCCCTTAGTTCTCCCGTTCTGTCAGTGCACATCCGAGCCTCTGCCCTGCATCCGTCATTGCACCAGAATTCAAAGGCAGTCCTGTCTCTGAGCTTGCTACATTCCCACACTGAAAGACTCAGACCTTGGCAGAAACACAGGCACACAGAGTGTGAGAGAAGCAAGCAGAGGGAGAGAGAGAGAGAGAGAGAGAGAGAGAGAGAGAGAGAGAGAGAGCGGAAACGAGAGAGAGAGCAAGCGATAGAATGTGCGACGGAGAGAAAGCAGAAAAGGAGGGAGAGTGAGTGGGTGAGCATGAGACTGGGAGAGAGTGAGATAGAGAAGGGAAGGGAGGGGGAAAAGAAGAGTGCTGCTCTGAAAACTGATGCGGCTGCTTTTCTTAGAGGCTGCAGTGAGTGTGTCTGCATGTGTGTTTTCTGGTGTGTGTGTGTTTCTGGTCTGAGGGGTGGGAATGATGCTAGTTATAAATTTCTTGAGCAGCCACTCTTTCCCCTTCCTGGCCCTTCCATCTTTGTTGACTGCATATGTCCAGATTGATAAACATGAACTGCTCAATGACTATACTTGAGCTTGTTGAGCAAGGATGTTTTGAAGAAAAATGGAAGGAAGCACAGGAAAAGAAATTAAATGAACAAGGGAAAGAAAACAGGGAGGGAGGAAGGGAAGGGAGGAGGGAGGAGTGAAGGAAGGAAGGAGCGAAGGAAGGAAGGAAGGAGCGAAGGGAGGAAGGAAGGAGCGAAGGAAGGAAGGAAGGAAGGAGCGAAGGAAGGAAGGGAGGAGCGAAGGAAGGAAGGAGAGAAGGAAGGAAGGAAAGAGCGAAGGAAGGAAGGAAATGCTATTAAATCCTGCAGTAGTTGAAGAAGAAAGAGAAGCACATGTAAAGTAGTTCAAATCCCCTGCAGACGCCCGTCACACAGACACACCCCTGAGTACCAGCGGGACTGCATGAGGAGAGGCTTCTGGAAGACAGATAGGGACAGTCTTGCTGCCAGAATAGGAAGACTTGATTTTAAAGTCTCAAACCAGGACACTCGGGGGGTAAAGACAGATGTTTTCGTGGGAGTAGGCTACCGAGCCTGAAACAATGATAGGAATAACATTATTCAACATCCAGTCACTTTCAATTTATTTCCACTCTGCAGCAAAGTTTACCAAAGAGGACCACATACTAAAAGGGAAAACTCCTCCCCTGGTCACTCAAGTTTTATTTAGTTTCTTCAATACCTCAACATAATCAAATGCAAATAAGATCAATTAAATTACAATTTTATATATATATATATATATATATATATATATATATATATATATATATATATATATATATATATATATATATTTTTTTATTTTTTTTATTTCAAGTTAAATTTGAAGTTAAAAGGGCACTTCACCAGTAGCAAAATGGGCTTTCAATAAAACTTGGATGCCTATGCAGTAGAAAGGTTATTTAATTTTACAACCTAACTAGAGAAAACAAAAAAAAATGCTGTTGTCTTCCCTTTTGCAAAATAGGTAGAAAAACATCACCCATAATGTACTGGGCATGTTGCTGTCCAAGGCCAGTCTGCTATGGATATGCTTGACCAGAATCAAACAGCGCCTTGCTTAATAGGAAAAAACGTAGTCAACTTTTACACATAATGGTGCCGACCCGGGGGCAAGAATTCAAAGAGAAAACATGTAGCGGGATTGAGTTATTTTCAGTTTTCCAGTATAGCATCCAGCGCATTGTAGACTGTGGATAAAGGCACCAAAGAATCGTAAATATGGAGAGAACACCGCAACGGAAAATCTGAAAAACTTCTGCTTGTAGTCTCAAATCAAACAGGATGAATATGAACAGTGTTTTAAGATAAACGGATTTTACCATAATGCTGTTTAAACCAAGTATTCAGACAATGTTTAATAGCCCTCTGTCAATCTGACTGTCCATAGATGGGGATACTGATATAAATATTTTTATTTTAAGCAAGACAAGGACACTGGATGATTTTTAGCATGTAATATGACTGCACAAATAGCATTTGCAGTCCACCTATCTCATATTGTCCTAGTGTCTTGTACCTTTAAACACAGCAGTAGGATATCACATGGATGGAAATATGCATATGGAAATGATATGCAGATGAGGATAAGCACAGTAAAACTAGGTGATGTAAGCTCCATATGTGGTTATTTTGAGGAGAAGACAGTGGGGATGCATGTACACACAATCTGCAAAAGATTTCTAAAGGGAATTTTTTCACAGGTTCTGGTGTACAAAATCTGCCTTTTGTGCGTGCTAACACTTTAAGGATGAAATCTACACAAAATTTACAAAAGAGCCCAGGGTATTTCTGTTTTTCTTTAAGCACCAACTACTGTCAGTGAATAAAACTGCATTTTTATTCAGTCTGTCTGCCATTTTTAACGCACATATCTTGACTTAACAGACAAATCGCATGAAAAAAAAAACAAAAAAAAAACATTCGAACCAAATTTTCATGTGGGTGTGGCCTTAAATGATTGTAAAAGTGCAGCGTACCTAACCAAGTCTGTAATATTCACTTGAAGATTGAATTAAGATTACCAGGGATGCAAACGGGTGAGGGGTAAAAAAGGTGAAAACATTGCGTGGATAGGGGGAAAAAAAGGAATCTGGAATTTTTTTTATGGAATTTGAAAAAAAAATGTAACGCTACAAATGAAAATTTCATGCATATAATAGGTGTGTATTATATATATATATATAATTTTTTTTTATTTTTAAATGGCGCTCACTCCTTTCTGTGAAGGACCCGAGGAGATGACGCATACGCGGTTACTTTCCACACAGGCACACTTCATTTTTGGTTGAAATAATTTGTATGCATGTAATAATTTCTTTCCGTTTAATTTACATTTGTAGGGGGGGAAATATTTTAAAGTTTACAATTAAACAGCCTTGTGTTGTGGAAACAATTGTGCAGTGAAAATGACTACCTAGTGTCCAACCTACTCTGTTATAACCCGCTTACACGTGAACAAGGGATCTACAACATGACGAAAGCAATTATTTATAACATGTACATGGAAAATAAAAAATAGGACACAACTATGGGACAAGGTCATGCAGCAGGAATCGGTGAAACAGTGAAGGGAACCAATTGCAATGTGCAATTGTATAGGGCCCCATTCCTGTATTTTTGTTGGGGCCCCCAAATCACTAAATCCACCCCTGACAACAACCAAATAAAATGTATGTTGGAAATCATCTTAGCTTCTTTATTAACACTGAAGATCCCACTGGTTACAAATGCATCAATATGGGATACTTTGTACACCACCTCGTAAATTAAACCCTATTTCTTCTATTTAGCCACAGAATTTCAAGTTGCCCTTTTTTTCTTTGACACATTTTTTTATTTATTTTTTTAAAGGTCCTGTTCTTTGTGATCCCATTTTTCAAACTTTAGTTAGTGTGTAATGTTGCTGTTAGCGAGATATTTTATTTAACAGAAGTTCCCTTTCAAAGCCTACAGCGAACGGCCGGTTTGGACTACATCCCTGTACTTCCTGCTTTAATTACCTCAATAGAGCAGTTTGTTGACTAACCTCCGCCCACAAGAAAACGCAAAAAAGGGGATGTGGTCTTGTTGCTCTCCCACATAGAGAAGAGGAAGTGTTGCGTTTGAGGAGTGTTTGTCGCCATGTCGTTAAAACGCTGTTATTTTCATCCCAATTTGTAACAGCCAAACGTAAAAGTATGACAACTACTAAATAAACTGCTTACCATTGTGAAACATCCTGCAAAAGTCTTTCTTGAACAGGTTGTAATCGATCCTCTTCGATATTCTCTGGGTCTGATTCCGGCTCAAACTGATACGGTAATATAGACATGTTTACAATAACATTGAGCGCATGCATCACCCCGTTATGGTAAGAGGCGTGACCTTTAAGGGCAACGTGCGCTAAGCTGCTGTCGAATCACAACATGGGAAACGCTGGCTTATTCAGAACTCGTTACGTATTTCTGAGGGACTTCATAAAACAAGGAAATCATCAGGCCGTTTTTAGGACAGTGAAAACAGCGGTATACAGATTAAAAAAATGGTGTGAAAAATACTGTTTTTTTACACACAAAATATGAACACGTTATATTGCACACTGTAAACACAATCGAAGCTTCAAAAACAGGAAAAACAGGACCTTTAATTACCTTGTAATGTCACATCACAAAACGATAAAAAAAAGAGTCTGAACGGACCCCTGATTCAGTATCTGTGGTCAGATGATATGTTGTCAGGCTACAGGCTAAGCCTGACACTAAATAAAAAAATTGCTGATTAAATTAACACTATCTGACACACAAACCGAAACGCACACACTGAAATAATGTGATCCCTTCAATTCTGTTTTGTGCCTTATTACACACTCAAACTGTCAAATACACACACAGTGATGGTCAAAATGGCTGTCTTGATGAGAATTCATGTCAACAGAATCAGTTATGTCTGAAATGAACAGTTGGGGAAAGAAACAGGATGCGTGTCAATAGGATCCAAACATTAGGTCACGACAGCCTGCTTTCTCTCAAACAACAAAAGAAAAAGAGAAAAATCACTCAGTGCTCTTGACTGAATAACTTTTGTAGCTTTATTACCAATCAGTGTATATTTAATTCATGTGAAAGACTAAGCAGTGTTTTAGTTAAACATTTGATTACTCAGTTTCTGAATTGTTTCTTATTTGAATGCTACTGTTAAATAGATCTAATGTAGGCCCACCTGACTTAAAGGTAGGGTAGGTAAGAATTATCTATAACACTTTTGTCCAAATTTGTTTAATCTTTCTTTATATAACAATACATAATTAAAATGTAAGTAAAATTCTCCCAACTTTGTGGAAAGAGTTTGGCGGTGACCCCTTCCTGTTCCAACATGACTGCGCACCAGTGCACAAAGCAAGGTCCATAAACACACTCCTAAACCTTGTGGAAAGCCTTCCCAGAAGAGTTGAAGCTGTTATAGCTGCAAAGGGTGGGCCAACTCCATATTAAACCCGACGGAACAGGATGTCATTAAAGTTCATGTGCATTTAAAGCCACGCATCCTAAAACTTTTGGAAATATAGTGTAAATTTAAAAAATAACTGTCCACCCCTAGTTCAGGTGTATTTGTTTACCTGGATGTTCTTGATGTAACGTTTTAGATTTGATATTACTATATATTACCAAGTTGAGAAAAGAGTTTTTGGTATTTATTGGCATTACATTTTTTTATTTGTTTACATTGATGTAAATTACAACATGATCAATTATATTGTTAGATTTAATATTACTTTTAGCTAAAACACTGAAGTTGTAGATATGCTTTCTTTTCTCAGAAAGAATGTGAAACGAATTGTATCATTCTCGTTTTTTAAATATTTTAAAATATAATTTAAATTTTACACACTTAAAACAATATTGTATTGCATATCAAATATCGCATTATTTAACAAGGTATTGCATATCGCTTTTTTCTTCAATATCACACAGCCCTGAAATACCTGCAAATTAACCTGCAATACCAAAGCTGAAAACGACAGAGACAGTAGCTAGACTGACAATGAAGCTACTCTTTAATATTTAGTGAAGCTAAGAACAGAAACCATGACTGATTTACATGTCGAGACACACCTCGAAATCTTGATAAACCCAGACATCTTGGCACTCTAAGAAATTTCATAATCACAAAATACTGAACACACACAACCACAGAAACACAGATCACTTGGCACACAATAAAAAAGAAGGTTAAGCCCTCATTCAAGCAGATCCCTCTGCAAACAATCAATAACAACCTTTATAAAAACCCTTTCCTCTGGGGGGCACTAGACTGTGAACACACACCCACCGCGAGTGTGACCTGGGGTGGATTTGGACTTTTTAACGCCCTGACAGCACTTGATTGACTGAGGGGGATGTCTCTGCAGAAGCAGGGACGATTCATTTTGTGGTGACCTCACATCAGACCTACTTCTAATAAGATAGGAGAGGATAAGGGGGAACATGGATGTGAAACTAAGAAAACAGGGCACATGGATGTCTTTGTTCGTCAACTTCAGAACCAAGGGGAAACGAACATGTGATTGACAGGGGGAGAAGGAGAGAAAAAGAGAAAAGCATGTGCATGAGATGAGAACAAGATGCCACCAGTGGTGCAATTCCTTGCGTTGGAGGATGAAAATATTTACAACTTATATAAGACATGCCATCATCTTCAACACTGGATGTCATGTCAATAACATTCAAGAGCACAGCAATTCTTCACTCTGCATTGCTTTAGAGATGGGAAAACATTGTTCACAGCACAATACTGAATGATTTTGAGCCTCAGTAAAAGGGACATGGGACTGTGTAACATCATGAGCACAATATTCCCAATGTATTGGATCTCTTTTCCTCTGCAGAGCAAATGAAACCCATACCACTAGAATAGACATTGTAAATGACAGGACTGTCAGTATGCATCTAAACATTTATTTGTGAGTCACCGATTGGATTTAAAAAGCAAATAGGTCTTATAAGAGAATTATTGAACTCATTGACGAAATAAAATGAAAGAGCGTGTCATTAAAGGAAGGCAATCCTTTGTTGGGTTAATGTCTTATTAGTCTGTGGAATGGAGTAATCACTTTCTTACTGGTCATTTCTTAATCTTTGGGTGCAGTTGACCTTGAATTGAACTGGATCCATCGTTTATTACGAGCTTTGCCAAAATAACATAATTGCATTTCAGAGATTGGAAGAGATTCTGTCTGTTCAAAGGGAAGAGTCTTTGTTGCCATTACACTTGAGACTGGACTGAGAACCACCCACATTCACACATACCCACACAATTCCATACACACACACGAGAAAACAGAATGCAATTTCTGTAACACGCTGTGAGAAAAGCTTTGTACAACATAAAGCACATGATTTAAAATGCCCAGGCTTGGAAATAATAAATTAATACTAATAATAAATTATCTGTATAACATCTTTCACACATAACATGCAACTCGAAAGGCTTCAAAAACATAAAAAATAAATAACAAAACATAATAAATAACAAAAAAATTAAAGCAAAAGTTAAAAATAGCTTAAATAATTCTAAAGCTTTGATGGGCTGCAGCATGTACTATTTATTTTGGTTTTCAGGTTTACTCCCTAAAGATGACCTTACTGCCTCCTTTTTACTGATTTCAATCAACAACAATAACAGTTTAACAGAGAGGTCCCAGCAATGCCAATTAAATGCATACATTTAATTACTAATAACAACGACTAAAGAGATTTAACATAAACTTAAAAACACAGACTTTTAAAATGTGAGTGCTTAAAGCTTTATCTATCACAATTGGTAAAATATTGGTACATTTTTGGACATTCCAAAGAAGCTCAATTTTAGGTCAATTTACATGGTCTCAATTTTAGGTCACACTACAGCACACATTCACATACACCTAGCCAGCTAAACGTTATATTTTCTGACATAAGCTTTTCTGAGCCTGTCACACAGTGTGAATATTCTCTTTTGTGCCTTAAACTGTCAAATACACAAAAGATTTACATAAACACAGTCATGTATGTATAATTAAGTGAATGTAAACAGTTTGGATGCGTGTCAGTATATTAGATCCATGCATTCAGCTTAAAGGGTTACTTTAGCGATTAGCATTAAGCTTTGTATCAGTAGAAACCCAGGAGTATATTCAAATTATCGTACTTTCCCCCCTCATATGACCCTGAGTCGAGAGAATTATGTATTTTATTTCTGGAAAAATTCCTCAGATGAAGCAAATATTGTCATTTTGCGTCATCGGAAGAGTTTTTGGCCAGAGGCTGAAGACTACAGCCAGCAGGGGGCGCTGTTTCCACATGTTTTCAACAACAGCACTCGGCTCGCGGAGCTGCGGAGATTCATCTAAATGGAGCGGTGGAGAGCAAAGTGAGTGTATTAACTTTTAAAATGAACATGACAGTTAAGATTCCAAAGACATGAACTGAACACGCGCCAGACTGATCACGTGCTGTGAATGCAGCCGCGAATCCCGCGATTACCTCAGCTCATGTGATGAATGTAATCTGATCCTGCTGCGTTTGTGCCGTGACGCTCAATCAGCTCACTCGCATTATATCGAACAGACACGTTCAGTTTTTAATTGTAGTGTCTCTAACTGAACTGATTTTCTGAAAATGAACGTGGTGGGCAAGTGATCCAGTAGCCGACTAGCCGTGCCTAGAGTAGGGCAGTGAAGCAGTGCGTTCTGGGAATTGTTGTCTTTCATTCCCATGAGACAAAAATACATTTTCTGTGTTTTCTCAGTCTAGAAGGCACCAAATTCAAAAATAATTTCACATTTCTACTACATAAGTGACCCAGTTTAAATAAAGATTCATCTTCCCAGCGCTGAAGTACCCCTTTAAAGTGACAGCAGCGTAATAAACCAGCAGCTGTCTGTGTCATTAAAATTAATCAAACAACAAAAGAGCAAGTCACTGCTCTTGACTGAATAACTTGAGTAGCTTTAAGAGTCACTGTATATTTAATACACACATTGTGTTTGTAGTGTTTTATTTTTACATTTGTTTATTTAAATTCTTACTTGCATGCTGTAGGACATTTTTTATTTCATTTGTATCTTATTTGTCCTATTATTTGCATCCTTGTTCTTATGTGGATGTGGCATTAGATTAACATCATCCACAGAAATAATTAAAGACAATCACACTTAAAAGTAGCCTATGACCTGGTTGCCTTAAAATTGAGTTAATTTCAACAACAAAAATTTTTGTTGATACATTTTGTTGATTTGTTTTTTAACAGAAACTCAAAATATTGTGTTATCTGAACAACATTTGTGAACCTAAGCTGATTTGGCAAAAGATTTATGAAAAGTTGTGATAAATCATAAAAATATGTTTATAGTGTGGTGACAGATAGCACTTAGTCAATGCACTCATTTAAACTGTGTATCAGAGTGAATGACAGAGATTGAGAAACATTTATAGCCTTCAGGTAAAGGGATTTAAGGTTTTAATGTCACTTTGAATTATAGAAGTGGCAAATTGGTAGATTTTCTTTTAAATACTAAACAAAAAAAGAATGGTTTAATATAGGGCACTAAACATGGGGCATTTAACATATGGCATTAAACATATTGCCAACAGACAACTACATTAATATATGTTTGTCTATATTCTACGTTAATATTAAAGGGTGGGTATGTTTTAATAAAGGGCAGATTTCCTTGTATGGGCACTTCTCCCGGATGAGCGTATGCGCACATCAACCAGAGCGAGAGCAAGAGCACATCCATCAATGAGCTTCGTTGGGGTTACAGAAGCTGTCAGTAGCTCTGTCATTTAGGTTTTAGTCCACGAAAATCAACAATGTCACTAAAGAAGTGTGTTTTTGGTTGTGAGGGAAAGATAACCTTCTTCAGCTGCCCAAATAAGCCAGCTTTGAGGAAACAGTGGATGCAGTTAGTTTATTCTGAGGCAGCAACAGAGTTCTGCAAGTTTGTTTGTTTGTTCCTGGTCATGAGTCTGAACCACAGGCAGTGAGTAAAACTGCAACAAATATTAGTCATAACAACTATAATTGTCCAAGGGCCAGAATTTTTCTCTGCAGACACTGTAAGGGCCAGATACTGGTAATATAAAATAAAATTCGAATTGTATGTAGCGCCCCCTACCCTTGACCTTAAAAAGGTGTTCTGACAGATGTCTGCCGACTATATATTAATATTCCTCCTGTTACCCTATATGACTACGGTAACCCAGATTAAATATATTTATGCTCCTGAAGCAATATTCTTAAACAGTGTGAAAATTATCCCAGAATTATATGATTCAATAAAAGGGGATGAAATATCCAAGCGACTGTTGTGTATTTACTTTTGACCCCCCACGAAACGGTTCTCATTCCCGCTTGAATAAGGCCGGCGACACACTGGCTGTGTGAGCGTCTCAGCTGCGTGGCGTGTCCGTTTTTATTTCGGCTCCCATATTTAACAAGTTGGAGTTTGCACACTGAGACACGCGTCTCAGGCGCGCTCGAGCCACGCGGAAAACGAGTGCATGCTAGAAATAGAATCGACGCGTGTTCCGTTGACGTTGCATGATATATAGTATATGTGTGTGTGTGTGTGTGTGTGTGTGTGTGTGTGTGTGTGTGTGTGTGTGTGTGTGTGTTGCAATACTACCCTATAGTTACTCAAGTTACTCATAGTTACTTAACATGAGACTGGCAGAAACTGTGTGTTTGTGTTATATACCCTTTAGGTATAGTGTAGAACATATTGTATGTATTGTTCCTGCAAACTAAACAATATATTAAATGTTTTAATGACAGCATTTTGGGCCTGCTGTAGTTTAATTCAAAAATAGTTGTGTATGTAGTTTCATTATAAATTACATTTATATGGCTAGTTACAATAATTAAAATAATTCCTGACAGGTGCTATGTGTAATTTTAAATACAGGTACATACATTGTGTCAAACTGCACTATAAAATAATTTTATTGAAATGACTGCGAAACAAAAATGATGAGTCAGTCTATCTTTCCCCAAGTTCACTCCGTCCCTTTTGCTTGGAAACCTCTTAATCAAAGAGCCCTCTTAATGATGTCACAATGAGCCCGCTCGGGCGAAGGGTCCCTCTAATACATCTTCAGAGAGTGCAGTTCCCATGGCGGCTGTGAGTGACAGATTGTCACAGCAGCTGTAATAGATGCCTGTCACTAAGGATTACCACTCTCCTGAATTAAGAAAGAGAGATAGGAAAAGTACCCTTTTGAACAAGGGCTTTCCTACTTCAGCATCAGAGCGAGAGAAAGAGAGCAAGAGAAAGCACTCCATGCGGGTTAGAAACAAGACCTCAGACTTGAAAAGCCAGGCTATTCCCGCTGAGTGTCTCGCAGAGTCCAGAATAAACACACACCAAAATGTGTACACAATCAGATGTACAGAACATTCACATAACATAAACAGATATGGGTTCTCTCAAGTTGTGGTCTAGGGAGAGTCTAAGAGGCCCAGCTGGTGTTGGCGAGAGCAGCGTGAAGCAAAGATGTCCAGGGAAGACATTATGGAGGAGGGGACACAATCTGCCGTAGGGTTATAACAAGCACTGATCGTTTACAACCAGCAGGGGTCAGGCATTTTCATCTGAGATCTAATCATCATTACTGACACAGACTCAAAAAAAACATATAGATTGAATAGAATGATAGAAAAACAGACAGACTGACAGAACACAGCAACAGAACGATAGAGATGGAGTAAGAATAGAAGAAATAAAATACATAGAAAGAATGATTGGCAAAAAGAATGTCTGAACAATAGATTGATAGAAAGAATTATAGATAGAAAGAACAACAACGGATAGGCAGAAAGAATTATAGATAGAAAGAATGACAACAATGTACAGAAAGAATTATAGATAAAAAGAACGACACAATTGATAGATGGAAAGAAGGAAAGACAGAATTACAAAAATACAGAACGATAGATGGAAAGACAGAACGCATGATAGATGGAGAAACAGAATGACGAAAAGGATGATAGATAGATAGATAGATAGATAGATAGATAGATAGATAGATAGATAGATAGATAGATAGATAGATAGATAGATAGATAGATAGATAGATAGATAGATAGATAGATAGATAGATAGATAGATAGATAGATAGATAGATAGATAGATAGATAGATAGATAGATAGATAGATAGATAGATAGATAGATAGATAGATAGATAGATAGATAGATAGATAGATAAATAGATAGACAGACAGACAGACAGACAGACAGACAGACAGACAGACAGATAGGAAGGCTCTGGTCCCAAGTGACTCATCGTCTTGCAGCTGACCGTCTTTTTTGGGCCATAGTTCTGAGGATAGATCCTCCCTAGAGAACTCATTCATTGGGCCATAAATCCCTCTTACACTGAAAAGCGGCTCTATCACTTTCCAAGTTGAGAAAGTCTATTTGTCTCTTCCATCCCTTCCTCTGTCCCCTCCCTTTCCTTCTCATATTCCATCTCTCATCTTCCCTCAACACTGATTTTCATTTAGATGCTGTTGACTCAGTTGGTCATACCCTCTTGTTGAATTCTCTTTGATTTAGCTCTGACACTCTCTCTGACACATCCGATGCTACTCTAAATCTTCCACTGTATGACTTTGAGCCATTTTACAGTATCACTTTTATTATCCTACAGTGCCAAACAACTCATCTTTTGAAAATTCATTAGATCTTGCTTAGGAGAAAAATTGCAAGCTCCATGCGAAAGAAAGCAATTGGATTTGTAAGGCTGTGTCCTCTAAAGCTTTGATGGGCTGCAGCATGTACTATTCCTTTTGGTTTTCAGGTTTACTCCCTAAAGATGACCTTACTGCCTCCTTCTTACTGATTTCAATCAACAACAAAAAAGAAGAGAAGGAAAGGCTGAAAATAGTGCTATGTTAAACAGTTTAACAGAGAGGTCCCAGCAATGCCAATTAAATGCATAATTAATAGCAACTCAGATGCAACATTTTTGAAATGCAAATGTCCTGGCACTTCTGGGCAATGCATGCATGACAATATGTAGGCCTTGAAAAGGATGGAGTGTGTAAGTGCAAACAGCAGAGAACTTAATAGAACCTAATAATACTTAATGACATTGCAGTAACATTCAAACAATGTAACAATCATAAATTACACTATCCAAAAATAATAGATGTGTGCTGTTATATTATGTTTGGATAAATGAACCTTATATCTGAAAGAGGAAATGCTAACTCAATCTTTCAAAAACCTGCAACAAGAAAGAATTTTATTCATGAGACGCCTTTGAGAATCATTTCATAAACAGGAAGACAGTTTCGCAATCTAATGACCATTGTTCCCTTTTGTGAATGTTTGTGTGTGCATTGCTTTGGTTTCGTTATTTCTCTGCGGAGCTGGTAAATTGTTCTTTTGTGATCATCGACTAAAGCCTCTGTAATACTTTGAGCAATGTGCTTTAATATCGGTGCCATTCCGTGTGCCTTAAAGAAGCCATTTATTCAATGTTCAAAGAGACATAATTATCTATTTATCATAGCTGGAATGTGTTTTTAGTGTAGATATGACTTGAGGATGCTGCACAGGCTATATGTCTGTATCATATGACTAGATCTTGTCATTGCTATACCCATGAATTAAAGCATCATGCAAACATGCAGGGCATTTTGATAACTAAATGTCTACTGAAAGTCTTGTTCCCACCAGACGTCAGACATAATTTGCATTCTTTTAAAAGCAGACCTGTTGGTTCGTGAACAGCACCAAAGCACCATGTTTGAATAGTAAATGGCTACGGTCAACACAAACAAACAAGCAAGCAAGCAAACAAACATGATAGTAGCATGCTCGCTTTCACTGGAACGAGATTGAGATGTAAACAGAGTAAACAGAGGCTGTTTGGGAACACACACACATACATAACTGGGGATGAATCATGAGAATTTGTCTAATTTTATAAAAGACTGATTGTGGCGAGGTGGACGAACGAGCGACATGGGAGGAGCGAGCGTCAACTGCAGCGAGGCACACCGGTCTCGAAGTCCTTTCATGAGGGAGCTCGGAGGCATAAAAGGGCTGGCGATAACAGTGAAGGGCGAGAGAGGACCAGGCCTGGACTTTACGTTGAGTTTTGTTTATGTTTTGTTATGTATGTGCGGGCAGTCGTCCGTGAGGGGCTGCCCACGGTTTACTTTCGGTTTGTGTGTTCATTTTATTAAAGTTGTTGAACGTTCGCTGGTTCCCGCCTCCTTCCCACAACAACGAACTTTGTTACACTGATAAGTTGGGTAGTTGTTCAGGCAACCATAATTGTTGAAAATATGTGGCTTTGCACATCACTAAAGTCAACAGGGAAACGAGTAACATTCTTGAAGAGCAGTGACTGATTATTCTCATGAATTCAAAAAAGCAAAAAAAAATCATCTCTCTACTCAGAAGCCATTCTGCACAGCTAGAAAGCAAAGATTTATGTAAGAGGAGAGCAGGATGAGTCTGCATACTGAGTACCCTGACATCCCCAACAGAACAGACACAGCTTAATGGACCCGTGAAATCAACACTGACACTCTCGGCGTGCACCGTACCTCTGAGAAGACTCCAGATTATGTTTTGGTAGTTCTGCTTGCCTGCTGTTAATGCAGTAAAGTCCAAACTTTTGTACGTAGATTTTGTATGCCATAACCCACCTTGAAACACCACGAGATCGCCGGATTGGTGCAACAGGGCAGTCTTTGGTTGGGGAACATCACCTCAGGGATAAAACTCGTACATTCGGATGGCGATTTATTATAGTTATCATAGTATTATTTTAAAAAAAGGAATAATAATAAAAAATATATATATTTATTTACATTAAAAAATAAAAATAAAAAAATATATATATATATATATATATATATATATATATATATATATATATATATATATATATAGGTCCTTCTCAAAAAATTAGCATATTGTGATAAAAGTTCATTATTTTCCATAAGGTCCTTCTCAAAAAATTAGCATATTATGAAAAGGTTCTCTAAACGAGCTATTAACCTAATCATCTGAATCAACTAATTAACTCTAAACACCTGCAAAATATTCCTGTGGCTTTTAAAAACTCCCAGCCTGGTTCATTACTCAAAACCGCAATCATGGGTAAGACTGCCCATCTGACTGCTGTCCAGAAGGCCATCATTGACACCCTCAAGCGAGAGGGTAAGACACAGAAAGACATTTCTGAACGAATAGGCTGTTCCCAGAGTTCTGTATCAAGGCACCTCAGTGGGGAGTCTGTGGAGAGGAAAAAGTGTGGAAAAAAATGCGGAGTGGTCCAAAGGAGTGGTCCTGCTGTTACCCAGAGGCAACTGGGAGCTGAGAGCTGATCTTGATCACCGGCTGAAGTTCCCACAGCAGATCACCATAACCTCCCTCCGGCCAGACAGTGCTCTGGTCTACTATCACAAGAACAGTCATTATGGTTGAACTGACTGTTCCATGGGAAGATGGCTTGGAGTCTGCTTTTGAGAGGAAGAACGCAGACCTTTCAGCTGTGTGCACAGAGGCAGAATGGAGTGCTTTCACCGATCCAGTGGAAGTCGGCTGTCGAGGCTTCACTGGAACCTCCACTCAATGGCTGCTGAAGACTCTCTGTATCAAAGGCACTAAAAGCTCTGACAGAGGAGGCAGAGCAAGGGAGTTTCTGGCTCTGGCTCCAAAGAAAAGACAAGGTGTGGGGAAGGCGAGGATCCTAGGGCTGGCTGCAGGTGGTGGTAGGGAGACGTCCTCGCCTGCTGTTCCACAACCCGGGATTAAAGGAGCGAAACAGCAATGATGAATGGCTCCTGGCTGACGACTCCCATCGGAGATGTCAGGCAAAAAGGCCTTGCAGGTATTCCTGTGCTTACAACACGGTGTAAATGAATGTATATTTGGTTTAGGCTATTAATGAGAAACTGTACACATAATGCAACAGTCTACCTGGAAACAAATTTGTATGTACCAAGTCACGGGATTTGCCAGGTTAGTGGTATCAAATCTCTGAAAAACACTACTTTCAACAGAAATGACTTAGATTAAGCCAGGATTAGGCTTAGATCAATTAGGACATATAAGTAGGTTTTATAAATGTGCCTTAAAAGAAAAAAAACATACAGTACACAAGTATTTACAAGAAAGAGTTCATTGTTAATCGCCAGCGGCACATACTCAAAACCAATGTTACTCACATATGGAGCAAAAACAATGCAACCCTCTGCGTCTGTCTTCAGAGCATCAGTTCTTGTCTGATTATAACCCTTCTTTTTTCCAGTGATATTCCTCTGACCTTTTCTCTTTATTAATGTCTCTCAGCCATCTCTCCAATAATTTAACCATAATTTTTATAAAAGTTCAACTCACCCTTTTGCTCATACTCATCATGAGTGCATACACTCACTGCTGCTGATTGGCTTACTGCACCTTTAATATACTTAAAATTAAACAGTAACATTTGTTAAAGGTATAGTTCACCCAAATTTAATATTGTCATCATTTACTGTACATCACATTGCTCCAGGCTTTCTTCCAGAAGATATTTTGAAGCATTATGTTCAACAGAAGAAAGAAAGTCATACAGTATATCAAAAGGTTTGATTTCTTTAAGATATGAAAGTGGGAGGGGGGATGTTGGTCCAGGCTTTTAAATGAATTAAATGTATTATATTTAGGGTCAAACTTAAAGAGGCCCTAATTACCCAGTGGGTTTTTGTTACGACCATGGTCCAGGCAATTAAGTGAATAAAATGTATTATACTTTACCCTGACTCCCATTCATTACGCTGTATGCATTCCATACTAGAACTCTATGTTGCTGTGTATTGGCTTGGTAGTGAGGCATTGTTGCTGAAAAATTTAAATATGTAGGAATTAGACCAATTACAAAATCTGTGAAAAATCACAGAAAGAACAGCTGCACTCTTAAACAGAAATGAGTCACGCCGTATTATGCGATTACAAAGTAGAAACTATCCAAGCTGGACAAATTAATGACTGCCACATCAGCCTGCATATACAGAAGCATAAGCAATACTTTAAAAGAACAGAGATTAAACTAAATTAGCTCAAGTATCTTTGGTTTGCTGAACTACTAAAATTAATTTTAATTGTCTTCTTTTTTGTTTTAACAGACTGTCAGGCTGTTTTATAATGCCAAACACTGCATATAACCTTTCAGGCTGGGATCCACAGGAAGAGATCAAATGTGATAGGCAAAATCGATTTAAAAAGTGTCTCTTTGACATTAACAGTGCCATATTCTGCAGAAATTCTGATGTCATCTTCTTTGAAATAATTAAACTATTGACTGTAGCAACATCTCTACAGGAAGAGAGCCGCAATCCGAAGCCTCTGCAGAGGTCATTTTAGAAGCCTATCAAAAGGTATGTATTAGTGTACACAAAGGCAAAATGCACTGACAATGTCAAAATTGAGTTGTGACCAAAATCGGGTCTCTTATGATCAGCTCTGTGACAGGCTTAGATGCTATGCTCAGAATTTGAGAAAATGGAATATGAAAATTTATAATCACAAAATCAATAGAGTCAAAATTTCCCAGTTCCAGTGTTGGCATAGTTACAATCTACAGTGTTTTGCTTTTGTTGTGAGGCGTTGGCCATAAAATAACTAAACAAATGATAAAGAGTGGTTCTGGGGAGAACAAATAGATCTATTTGGGGAGAAAGAATGAAAACTTAAAACTTCTGGAAAGTCATATTGTAAAAAAAAAAAGCATCAAGGAAAACTTAAAACTATATAAATGTGTCTCTCTTTTTTTACCTTTAAAAGGAAACATCACAAATTCTCAACAAGTTTTAAGAGCATGGAGGAGATTCCAGGAGACAGACAGTTACTCTAGGAGAGCTGGACAGGGCCGTAGAAGGTCCTTATCCCATCAGCAGGACCGGTATCTGCTCCTTTGAGCAAGGAGGAAAAGGATGAGTACTGCCAGAGCTCTACAAAATGACCTCAAGCATGCCACTGGTGTGAATGTCTCTGACCAAACAATCAGAAACAGACTTCATGAGGGTGGCCTGAGGGCCAGACGTCCTCTAGTGGGCCCTGTGCTCACTGCCCGGCACCCGCAAGCTTGATTGGCATTTGCCATTGAACGCCAGAATTGGCAGGTCCGCCACTGGTGCCCTGTGCTTTTCATTGATGAAAGCAGGTTCACCCTCAAACACTCGTGAAAGGGTCTGGAGAAGCCGTGGAGTTATGCTGCCTGTTACTTTGTTCAGCATGAGTGGTTTGGTGGTGGGTCAGTGATGGTCTGGGGAGGCATATCCATGGAGGGACACACAGACCTCTACAGGCTAGACAATGGCACCCTGACAGCCATTAGGTATCGGGATGAAATCCTAGGACCCATTGTCAAACCCTATGCTGGTGCAGTGGGTTCTAGGTTCCTCTTGGTGCACAACAATCCCGCCCTCATGTGGCTTGAGTAGGCAAGCAGTTCCTGGATGATGAAGGAATTAATAACATTGAATGGCCACCACGCTCACCTGACCTAAATCCAAAAGAACACCTCTGGGACATTGTGTTCCTGTCCATCCTACGGCGCTAGGTTGCACCTCAGACTGTCCAGGAGCTCAGTGATGCCCTGGTCCAGATCTGGGAGGAAATACCCCAGGACACCATCCGTTGTCTCATTAGGAGCATGCCCTGACGTTGTCAGGCATGCATACAAGCATGTGGGGGCCATACAAACTACTGAGTACCATTTTTAGTTGCTGCAATGAAATTTCAGCAAAATGGACTAGCCTGCTGCATATTTTTTTCACTTTGATTGTCAGGGTGTCTTAAAATTATCAACCTACAGAGGACTGAATTATAATTTTCATCAAACGATGTGGCATCCTTTCGTTCATAACACTTTACCTAGTCCATATTAGTATAGATATCCAGCATGATATTTTTCCCCATTGAGATCTGATGTGTTTTCAAAGTGTCCCTTTTATTTGTTTGAGCAGTGTATATTTTTTTTTCTTCAAGGGTTACTTCAGCGATTAGCAATAAGCTTTGTATCAGTAGAAACCCGGGAGTATATTAAAATTATCATACTTTACCCCCTCATATCCCCCTGAGACGCATTTTATTTCGGGAAAAATTCCTCTGATGACGCAAATATTGTCATTTTTCGTCATCTGAGGAGTTTTTGGCCAGAGGCTGAAGACTACAGCCAACAGGAGGCGCTATTTCCACATGATTTCAACATCGCACTAACAGCACTCGACTCGGGGAGCTGTGGAGATACATGTAAATGGAGCAGTGGAGAGCAAAGTGAGTGTTTCAACTTTTCAAATGAACTTCCTATGAAAGTTAAGCTTCCAAAGACATGAACTGAAAATGCGCCAGACTGATCACGTGCTGTGAATGTATGCGGCCGCGAATCCCGTGCTTACTTCAGCTCATGTGATGAATGTAATCCGACTCCTGCTGCGTTTGTGCCGTGACGGCCGTGACATTCAGACTCACTCACAATATATTGAACAGACATGTTCAGTTTTTAATTGTAGTGTCTCTAACTGAATTGATTTTATGAAAATGAACGCGGTGGGCAAGTGATCCAGTAATCCAGTAGCCGTGACTAGAGTGGCCTCGTAGGGCAGCGAAGCAGTGCATTCTGGGAATTTTTGTCTTTCATCCCCATGAGAAAAAATACATTTTCTGTGTTCTCTCAGTCTAGAAGGCACCAAATTCAAAAATAATTTCACATTTCTACTACATTAATGACCCAGTTTAAATATAGATTCATCTTCCCAGAGCTGAAGTACCCCTTTAAGGAAAGACAATCTCCCGCAACTGAGCTATAAACTGAATAAACAGTTTGATGATCAAATGTAATTACTGTTTATTTTTAGATATCTCTCACTTAAATTTCTTTAAAATTACTTTACAATGATATAATTGTTTCCACTCTAATTTGTTGAACTATAAACAGTGGCTGTCATAACTTGTTTGGATGACAGATTTATTAAAGCATACATTAAATAACTAACACATCACTAAAACATCACTAACAGGTCAAAACATAATGGATATATAATATAGCACATGAATTTAACAGTATGATTCTTTCTAGAATTAATTTTCTAGCTAATTAATGAGCTATGGGCATTGCTTTCTTAACGTAAATGTGAAATTATGTGACCTGTTTTATTTGGTGTGGTAGAAGCAATTATTGTCTCCAAGCACAAAAAAGTATTTTAGAGTTATAGAGTTATGCAAGTGTAACCCCTCCGGTCCTACTTGCCCTGCTCTAAGCAGGACCCAAACTGGGGTCGACGGCATATTAGGAGGTGGCCGTGCTAACATGGATGCTGAAGACCACAGGTCTCTAGAGCAGGGGTGTCTAATCCTGCTCCTGGAGGGCCACTGTCCTGCAAAGTTTGCAAAGCAAATCAAGGTCTTATAGGCATACTTCTAGGCAGGTGTGTTAAATAAAGTTGGAGCTAGTCCTGTAGGACCACTGTCCTGCAGAGTTTGAGTTTGGACACCACTGATCTAGAGTCAGTCACAAATGCACCTCTTGAGATCAGGGAAGTGAGGTCTACCTGCACATCTCTCACTAGCTGGCCTCTGTTACACTCGAACCGGGCTCGCCGGCATGGGAGGCAGGCATGCATGCTAACAAGGACGCTAAAGACAGCAGTCTCTAGCATCAGTCGGAGCTCACCTCGAAATCAGGGGATTGTGTGGTTTACTCCCAAAGCTCTCACTAGATGGCCTCCATTACCTTCATTATTTTATGCAAAATGGTTGAAAGATCCTTAATACAATCACTAGAAGGGAAGTGATGATAAGGACATTTTCCCACCGGATAATTGACTGTGACAACACCGGTAATACCGGTATCACAGACTGGGCTTTTAAAGGGTTAGTTCACACAAAAATGAAAATTCTGTCATTAATGACTCACCCTAATGTCGTTCCAAACCCGTAAATCTCTGGAACACAGTTTAAGATACTTTAGATTTAGTCCGAGAGCCTTCTGTCCTTCCATTGAAAGTGTATGCACACTATACAGTCCGTGTCCAGAAAGGTAAGAAGAAAAGTTTGAAAAACATCATCAATGTAGTCCATGTGACATCAGTGGATTAGTTAGACTCTTTTGGTCCAAAAATAACAAAAACTACGACTTTATTCAGCATTGTATTCTCTTCCGTGTTTGTTTGAATCCCGCAGCTGACGTAAGACGCTGCTGATGTGTTATCTGGCTTCCATGTAGTCTGATGGAGACGCACGCTTTGCATCTTAAGTCAGCAGCATCACTGTGAACGCGGATTCAAACAAACACGGAAAAGAATACAATGCTGAATAAAGTCATAGTTTTTGTTATTTTTGGACTAAAATGTATTGTTGATGCTTCAAAAGAGTCTAACTAACCCACTGATGTCACATGGATCAATCAAAACAACAGTGGGTGCGGTGTCACGGTGGGCAAGTGATGTAACCGGTGTTGAGTCTGAACACCAGCAGTTTAGAAAGCTTGTGAAGCTGTTTTACACTTATACATGACAACTGCATATTTCAATGTTATGATGTGATTTTGTCAAAAGTTTGATAGACACAGGCAAGTCAATGTCATTTAGGAATGAGATTGCATGGGTGTTTCGAGATCACAATCTTTTAGTGATAAATCATGAGCTCTCCTTGTGACCCACCAGATAAGAACCCCTGTGCCAAATTATGTACTGCAGGTGAGGATGCTTTGTGCCCTGATTCATTTACAATGGGCACAAATGTGTAGAAACAATCCTGACAAATAACTTAAGATAAATATTCTTGCAAACCCATGAGCATAACCTCTGAGACTGAGAACACAAACCGAAAGGACATGGAAGGACACACTAGTCCTATCTATGTTGTGCAGTACACACAAAAACACTGCTCAAATATCTCCTTTGTCTCTCTATATCTGTCTCTGTAGACGCCCCAGTGACTAAACGTGCTGGCGTTATTAGATTAGAATGTGATTCAAAGTGGCATTTCACACATGGACGTCCCTGCAGGCCCACAACACAGCCGCAGGAGTGTGCATCCCTAGTGTTTGTCACACTTCTACCACAAACAAACTCACACACACATCAGCAGCACCATTACACACAGAAACACATAAACATATGTCACAAATCTTAAATCCTTAATGTTAGCAAGGCAACCATTGTCCCTGCTGCCTCTGTGACCTGTGCTACTGAGAGATATAGGACATTGGACTAGATGAAACAGAGTTTCACACAAGCATCATTGAAATAGATTAGATTTTTTGGCATAGTTCTGTTTACAGCTGTGGCAGATAAAGACTACAGAAGCACTGCCAGAATGAACCCCAAACGCTACCTTGAGAGGCTGCCACTCCTGTATGAGAGAGGTACAATTTGTATCACGGTGAGTTGAATGTGTTAAATAATATGGTAGTTTGCGATGGAGAACTGTATAAATGAATAAAATGCAATGCTGAGTGCTCAGAGTGGTGTCTGTGAAATCTGTCACCTGTAATTAAGCACTGAAGCACGGTAGCGCTGAACTGCTGCATGTATTTACACCAATGTGCAAAAGGGCCGACAAAGACTAAATTTGGGATAAAGAAACTGAAATCTATTTTACTATTAACAGCACACTTAGCAGTCAAATTATTGTGTTTTAATATAATAATAAAAAAATCAATTTAAAATAAATGTTTAATAATTTTTATTTTATTCTCTTTTTTTACCCATCTTACCAAATATTGTTAAATGCACTGAAAAATGAAAGTGCTCTTCTGAAACATAAGCCTCTATATAGAATAGTGGTACCATCCATGGTCATTAACTGATCCAATTTGATCTAGATGATAGATTAGCTAGACTAGATTAGAAGGACCTGCTAGACCTTGATCAAGATCAGACCTTCTTCCATCTTCTTAAAAGGGTTAGTTCACCCAAAAATGAAGATTCTATCATCATTTACTCACCTTTGTGTTATTTCAAACCCACAAGACTTTTGATCATCTTCAGAACACAAATGAAGATATTGTCAATCAAATCTGAGCCAGTTCTGTACTCTCCATTGACGGCTACGCATCTAACACTTGGAAGCTTCAAGAAGTTCATAAAGAAATTGTAAAACTTCATGTTCTGTAGGTCCGTCTGTGCCACAGGACACGCCGGATGGCAACACTGGGTGTGATTGGTTGCACGGGATTTGGCTTCTTCCCACTTAACATCGGCTTGCTTTAAGTCCTCTTTGAATGTACTTTCCCAGGTCCTTCCTCGCTTTTGGCATCCATTTGGGCAATTTAGGGGGCATCCATGTCATTGCCATTTTTGCTAGCCATTGTTCTGATTGCAGCAGAATGTGACCTGCCAGTCTGATGTTATGCTCAGATACAATGGTTGAAATTTCTCCTGCGCAGAATCTCTTCATTAGCAATGTGATTGTGGTATTTGATGCAGAAAATGCATCCGAGACACCGCTGGTGGAATATGTCCAGCTTGTATATTATGCACTCTCGGTGTGTTTTTCCAGGTCTCACAGGAATAGATCGGTATCGGTAACACAGTGAACATATAGAGGCAGATCATGAGTCACTGTCCAAGTATGTAAACCTGTCTATATCAGTGAACGGCTGGTTGCCAATGGTGATTAGATCTTCGTCTTCCCTGCTCATTTGCACCACATTTTTTGATATTGATCTGCAGACCGTTCTTAAGTGCAAATCTATCTAACCTGGTGGCGAGTTGCTGTAGCTTGCACAACTCTACCACATTCATTTCCACTTGCAATCTTCGGCATGACATAGTAAAATCCCCATTTGGTCACGATCGGAAGTTAAAACAAGCACTTAGTGTTGGTTTAAAGTGAGTTGAGTAAAAGTGTAATATGAATCTTTTAAAAGGTGTTATGTAGCTTGATGCTAATTTTATCTCTAATGCACCTGTATAGAGGGTTCAAAGTGGTGCAGATGGGCAAGCCATGTAATGCTGAATACAAACAAAAGAATAATAATAAAAGAATAATGAAGAGAATGACTAGTTGTCATGTCAACATGGTGGTCGGTAGGTGACGCGAGTTTACCCGCCACAACACAAAATCACCCGCATTTGGCTGGTGGCGGGTGCCAATTTCCATTTTTGTTAATGAGAAATCCTGAAATCCTACTTTCTCATGATCTGAAAAACCTTGGGGGGAAAAATCCAGGTGCTTACAATATAATAGAGAGGGAAAAAGACATCCTGATTGTTGTTTTGCCAAGATTTTGGCAGTAGTATGATTATATAAAACCCACACTTTAAATCATTTTCAGTCTGAACAGTGTAATTCACTTTGGGTGAACAAGTACTTTAATTCCTTACATAAAATCTGCATGTTACTGAGGGAACAGGTTGAAATACACAGCACCATTTGTCTCCTTAGTCCTCAGCCTCATACTGTCCAATGTCAACCTTCCCAAAAACCATGCACGCCAACCCCTCTGACTCAGCCATTGCTCAACCACGTCCCAGAATTTCACCATCCTGATGCAGGAGTTTAGAAGCCATACACTCACAGGGCATCAAATGTGCCACACTGCAGAGCTCTGATTTAAAGTCACAGCTTACCTCTGTGATGGAGACTTATAGTACAGAGCAAGAGATTTCGACGAGTCCCTGAGAAAGCTGCTGCAGTATTGAACAACTCTGCACGCCACATCCATGACCTGCCCAGATCCCACTGAGATCCCTCAGGAGTCAACTCCCTGCGTATGTATTTATCCTGTGTCCCAGATTTGGAGAAACTCTGCCTACTAGACCACTATCACATCTGTGGCCTCATGTATAAAATTAATCCTAAATGTGTGTGTACGATCAAAAACTAGATTACGCCAGAAAATTCCTTTTATAAAACCCAGTCAGTGGCAGATTGTACATACGTGCATCTCCACCCCGTCTCCTCCCCGAAAAAACCATATATGGTCTTCCGATGCCTAGTTGTTTTACTATGTATAACGTCATCTGCATTTCATTTCCATGCCTATTCCCATTCATGTGATACAATTTTTAACGGTACAAGACATTAGGAAAATTAGATTATGTGCAATCACATTACATTGCTAAAACCATTCAGTATCCTTGCCTTGCTTAAGAATAAACAAATCAAATTTGTACAGTCTAGAGTGTCCGTACAATGTGCACATATTGCCTGGTTTATTTTTCTAAATCCCGTTATGTTCGTGGAAAATTTAAATATTTATACATCAGGCCCCTGGACACAGTTTGCACATGGACAGTTTTGTCTAACTAGAAAGTTATAAAATATTAACTTTACATGAATATAATTGATTTAGTTGACTATTATTACTTAAAATGAAAAGTGCATAATAACAATTCATTATTTATTTGTCAAGCACTTAAAAAAATATTTTATTTATATGTATATTTATGTGTAATTTACTATATTATATTTATTATTTTTTATTTCATTTGTTTGAATCACTTGCTTTAATTGTACTTCCTGCACTTTTTGATTGCACTAAATTGATGTCTAAATGGATCAGAATCCACTAAAGATGCATTAACACTAGCACTTTTAGTGCATACCCACGTTCGATTGTATCAGACTTGAGTGCATACCTGCAAACCGTACCAGAGTTTGCCTAAAACGGGTGGTCTAGGGTAAGGTTCATGTGAACTTTGGTATGGTATGGTGACGATATGAACGCAACTGAACTAAATTGCAGAAGTGAACCACTATTGATGAAGTATGATTCGATAAAACTGTGTTGTGTTTTCACTCACTTTCCTGACAAGTGTGACTGACATACTGCAAACAGAGAGGATGTTTATCTCATATCTGCTTGCCTTCCGCAGAAATGGACTCCCGATTCTTTAGAATCACGGCAGACAGTGATGCGGGCAACTCTATTTTGATGCCTTCTCCTTCATAGCAATATGCATTATGGTTAATGGTTAGAGTCAGACTGGTAACCCGACGATTGCAGGTTTGATTCTTAATACCGTCCGAAAATGACAGACCAAGGCACCTAACCCCCAATCACTCCCTGGATAACACAGCAAATATAGCCACCCACTAAATTGAGGTCCCCATGAGGAAACTACCTTCTAAATTATAAAAAAATTGTTTATTTGAAAATGTAAAAATGCAGCATGTTTTCAGTGATGGGTAGGTTTAGGGTCAGTGTAGGGGGATAGAAAATACGGTTTGTACAGTATAAAATGCATTACGTCTATGGAGAGTACCCACTCCAGAGTGTGTGTGTGTGTGTGTGTGTGTGTGTGTGTGTGTGTGTGTGTGTGTGTGTGTGTGTGTGTGTGTGTGTGTGTGTGTGTGTGTGTGTGTTAGCTTGGATGGGTTAAATACAGAGGACAAATTCTGAGTATGGGTTGCCATACTTGGCCTTCACATGTCACTTTCACTTAAAATGTAGAAATCAATATTCTCAGCACTAGTATGGAATATATTTTACTATCTAAGTATTCTAAGTTATTTAAAGAAAGTAGTCTTTGAATAACTGCAAACAAAACATCAGTTATCTCAGGGCCCGGGGGAAAGTGGCTCCCTGTGGCAATATAAATGTCAGAACACAGCAGAGAGTATAGGCCTACTCAAAACAAAGCGTGTTTGAGCACAACTCTTTATACTTCACACATATAGATGAAGAGAAAAGAAATAATACTGACTTGCAATGAGTTCATGAAGTTCCTGAGGTCTTGATCTGTATATCCCTAATGGAGGGATAAAAGGAAACACTTCAAAAGATTCACACGCAAGACTGTGCTCTTGTGTCTAACTTAGCTGGAAATGCCTGAAAAGTATAGACAGCTCAAAACTAAAAGTCCAAAACTGTCTAAAACCAATACCCCTTTGGAAGTACTGCTGAATTGAAAAAGACTTCAAACTGAACACTAAGAAAATTTTACTCAAAGCCAAAGACATTTAAACAATGAATCTGAGAAGAAAAGTATAGTTGGGTAAACCAACATGATCTTTACTAATGGTGCAATCAAATAAAGATGAAAGACAAAAAACAAAACAAAAAAAAAAAGCAAATGGAGAAATCGGGTTGAAATGATTCAGTCACCTGCTTTTTGAGTTTTATTAACAGTGTCTCATTTAATTTAGCTTTTCTCGCCTCACTGAAAATCGCTACTATTACCATGAGTGCTGTGTTAATAGCAGAATAAGTCGTGCACAACTGCAGTCAGTACAGACTGAATTTTTCTACAGCACACATCTATGCTAATTGCATACTGTGTGCGAGTGAGTGGTGCCAGCTGTGATAACACTGATGTTAATAAGTTTTGTACTCAATGACAAAGTAAAACAGTTTTTCATGAAATAATCTTTACTTCAAACCCAGTGGCGACTCATCAGGGGAGGCAAGACACAGCCTACCCAAAAGTTTGAGGTGAAAATGTCTCAGAATATCCAGCGTAGCGTCAGTTCTGGCAGGACACGTTAGTCAAGCTCACATCAGCTGACCACGTCCAATAGGAATCCATAGCTGAAGACATGTGCCTCCGTTGGAAAACATTTTTTTGCCAATCACCATTGATTATTTCACTTTCACTGATTAGGAGTGTTTAGAAAAGACACATGGCAGGGAGGCTACCCCCCTTGGTATATCAACCAATCATTGAAGATATGTAAATTACATGATAATAGTTATAACTGCTTCCGCTTATGTACCAACTACATATGGAGAGTAGATATACTATATTGCCAAAAGTTTTGGGACACCTGCCTTTACATGCACATGAACTTTAATGACATCCCATTCTTAATATGGATTTGGCCCACCTTATGCAGTTATAACAGCTTCAACTCTTCTGGAATAATTTTCCACAAGGTTGCTTCAATAAGCACATTTGTGAGGTCAGGCACTGATGCTGGACGAGAAGGCCTGGCTTGCAGCCTCTGCTTTAGGTCATCTTAAAGGTGTTCTATCGTGTTGAGGTCAGGACTCTGTTCAGGCCACTCAAGTTCCTCCACGCCAAACGCACCCATCCATGTCTTTATGGACCTTGCTTTGTACACTGGTGCGCAGTCATGTTGAAACAGGAAGGGGCCATCCCCAAACTGTTCCCACAAAGTTGGGAGCATGAAATTGTCCAAAATGTATTGGTAAGCTGAAGCACTAAGGGTTCATTTCACTGGAACTAAGGGGCCAAGCCCAACCCATGAAAAACAACCCCACACCCAATCCCCCCTCCACCAAACTTTACACTTGGCACAAAGCAGTCAAGTACCATTCTTCTGGCAACCACCAAACCCAGACTCATCCATCGGATTGCCAGACAAAGTAGCGTGATTCATCACTCCAAAGAACACGTCTCCAGTGCTCTAGTGTCCAGTCGTGGCATGCTTCACACCACTGCATACCACCCTCTGCATTGCACTTGGTGATGTTAGGTTTGGATGCAGCTGATCGGCCATGGAAACCCATTCCATGGAGCTCTTTACGTACTCTTCTTGAACTAATCTTAAGGTCACATGAAGTTTAGAGGTCTGTAGCTGTTGACTGCAGAAAGTTGGCAACTTCTCGCACTGTGTGCCTCAGCATGTGCTGACCCCACTCTATGGTTTTACGTGGCCTATGACTTTGTGGCTGAGTTACTGTTGTTCCCACATGCTTCCACTTTGTTATAGTACCACTAACAGTTGACTGTGGAATACGTCAAATATTTGTGGAACATTTCTTAAAGGGTTACTTCAGCAATTAGCATTTAGCTTTGTATCAGTAGAAACCCGGGAGTATATTCAAATTATCGTACTTTCACCCCTCATATGACCCTGAGACAAGAGAATTATGTATTTTATTTCTGGAAAAATTCCTCCTATGACGCAAATATTGTCATTTTGCGTCATCGGAGGAGTTTTTGGCAAGAGGCTGAAGACTACAGCAAGCAGAGGGCGCTGTTTCCACATGTTTTCAACATCACACTCAGCACTCGGCTCGCGGAGCTGCGGAGATTGTAAACAGAGCGGTGGAGACCAAAGTGAGTGTTTCAACTTTTCAAATGAACTTCCTATGAAAGTTAAGCTTCCAAAGACATGAACCGAACACGCGCCAGACTGATCACGTGCTGTGAATGCAGCCGCAGCCGCGAATGCCGCGATTACCTCAGCTCATGTAATGAATGTAATCCGATCCTGCTGCGTTTGTGCCGTGACGCTCAATTGGTTCACTCGCATTATATCGAACAGACACGTTCAGTTTTTAATTGTAGTGTCTCTAACTGAACTGATTTTCTGAAAATGAACACGGTGGGCAAGTGATCCAGTAGCCGACTAGCCGCGCCTAGAGTAGGGCAGTGAAGCAGTGCATTCTGGGAATTGTTGTCTTTCATCCCGATGAAAAATACATTTTCTTTGTTTTCTCAGTCTAGAAGGCACCAAATTCAAAAATAATTTCACATTTCTACTACATTAATGACCCAGTTTAAATACAGATTCATCTTCCCAGCGCTGAAGTACCCCTTTAAATTAACTTATTGCACAGGAGGCAACGTACCACTTGAATTCATTAATTCATTATAAGAAGTCTGACTACCTAGTTGCTTGATTTTTTACACCTGTGGTCATGGAAGTGATTGGAACACCTGAATTCAATGATTTAGAGGGGTGTCTCAATTCTTTTGGCAATATAGTGTATACTGAATATTTAATCGCAAGTTCGCAACAGATACAAATTAAAAATGAGGTAAGACTCCACGCCTATAGGCTAAGCTAAGATATAGGTTACAGCAATCAGCTTCACTAAACAGCCAAATGTGCTCTTTTAACACAGACATTTAAAGGACAGAAGGGTGGATTTTTGTTTCAAGTGATGGGCTAGGTGCCCGAAATGATATTTGTATTTTCTTGCTGTGTAAGCCTATACAAGTTGAATGAACTTAAAGGGTTAATGATCTGCAAGGCTGGGGCTTTATTAGTGCTGTTCATTGATTTGAGTAAATGTTTGACATTTGAGTATAAAGTGTTTTATTTCTACAATATATGGTGTAAAAACCTCTTAGTGCTGCCCTCTTAAGGTTGAATGATGGCTACTGCAGTTGAATTTTCCTATTGGACGTTGTAGGTCATCGTGACGTATGATTGTTCTTCCAACGGTTCACTACCACGCCCCTGGCGCAGGCACACCCTTGGATCGCGCTAGCATTGTTGGATTCGGGAGTTAACGCAATTTTGAGCCAGCGGCTAAACTACTGGCTTCACTCCAGTCATTCTCCATCTTTGTGACTCTGACAGCAATCAATCAATCAATCAATCACGCTCCCAGCTCAGCCCTGCCCTCGGCTCGTCCCCTCTGTCTCCGCTGGACTCTGCCCACTTTTCCAGCATTTTTCAAATAATACCAGTGGGTGAAGTTAGACTGTGAACAGGGGTTTAGTTACCCTTTTAAAAACCCTCGTTGCCTAGCGCTAAGCATATTGACCAAAAATCGCATACAATTTTATAAATAAACATTTTAAGACAAAAAATTTAACAAAAACACTGTAAGCCAAATTCATTAAAAAATCTAATTGTTAAAAAGGTTCATAAACCTAACCATCTAGAAATGAAAATGTAATTAATGATTAGAAATATTACAAATAATTATAATTTCTGTGCTATTCCTGTAATAATAATTTCAAGGTAGACAGAGCCTTTATTTTGCCAGCTTAGAATGAAGACCTTTAACAGGGTTCCTGCAGGTTTCACCAAGTCAAATTTAAGACTTTTTAAGACCTTTTTAAGACCATTATGAATGAAATTTAAGACCTATATCACACAATTAAAAAACGTACATAATGAAATACAGAATCATAAAATTACTTAAAGAATATTAATTTATTTAAATTGAACAAAGTATCAGTAAACTTGCACTTCATCATAGCTTAAAAATTTTTTATTTCAAAATAATTTGGTGGTAACATTTTGTGGTGGTCATTTCCAGAAATGTGCATGTTTTTTTGTTTTTTTTTTGTTTTTCATAATTAGGATGCCACATTTACCATATCATTATGTTAGATGCACAATAGTCACACATGACAATATAACAAACAAAATGCATGAATCTATATTAAGTTGCTTTCACTTTAAGACCTACAGTAATGTGCAGATCCAATACTGACACACGTCCCAAACATTTTTACACACAACATACCCGCCAATATGTGCATAGGGATAATAATGTGTGTGTTTGATCGTTCAAGAGTAATCAGCCTATAGACACATTGAGTACTCGCGCGAGCGCTGACAGGCGGCAAGCGCGTGCACGGAATCCACAGCCATTCTGACATCGGTCCGTGGTTTAGATCGCTTTTATTAACTATTTTTAGTGCGCAATCGCTTTGCCCGTCCTTGGCGCTTATGCGAGACGGCATGTGAGAAAGATTCCCCTTCACTTTCATGATCGCGGAACTGGAGAACTAATTTAGCTGAAGAATAAAATCTGTTTTATTAGACTCGAGCCAATAACACGAAAGCTGATGGGCTGCAATATAAGATGCATGTTAGTCTCATTTGTAGTTGTAATACAGCGAACTATAGTTGGACTAGCGAAAAAAAGAACTACAACACCACAGAATAAACACACACACACACACACTAAAGCGCTGCGGGAGCACTTCAATGCACATTAGAGGTAGTGTTTCATAGACTTAGGAAAATTAAGACCTGTTTAAAATTATTTAAGACCTAGGACTCAATACTTCCGCGAATTTAAGACTTTTTAAGGCCTAAAATTTTGATTTTTAAATTGAAGACTTTTTTAGACTTTTTAAAACCCTCGGAACCCTGCTTTAAGTTTGTGTATGTTTTAACAAAATATATATTATTTATTTACAGACACTTTCAATAGGCCTACATGTAATAGTAGATGAAACCACGGCGCTCATTCACTCAGACAGAGCAGAACAAACCAACATCAGATTTCAATAGCAGTCTTTATGATCTTAAATATTGACAGACACTAGTCCGTATCAATATCTGATTTGGTGTACAGCCATACTTGAGCTATTCATACATAAAGGCACAAATTAGCAATATGGCTAAATCATTACACTTACAACGGCTGCTTTCTTACCATATTTGATCTTTTATGTTTAATCTTAATGCTTGTACTGCAGTAATCAATGATGTAGCAGTCAATAAGAAAACCCAAAGCATGCTATGTAGCTAGAGAACATGAGGAAGATTTTTCACCAGCATCATAAAAGACTGCCTACACACTGAGAGCGGCCATACATGCAGAATTAATGTAGGACAGAAGCATGAAGGTTTCCCTTGAGAATTCATGTTTCATCTGCTGAATGACAATTGAGGATTCATCTTTCATCTGTGTTTTGGTGTTACAGAAAATTCTTGCATTGAAAATGACTAAATTATGAGTCTCAAACACTGAATACACTTGATGAAACCCATCCAGCCATTGTTATTCTCAATTTAAAATCCACAAAAACTGAAAGCCTCATGAAAGAATCTGAATACAAATGATATCCACACAGAATTGTTCAGCTCATGAAACAAAGCCCTGTGTGGTACAAAGGTGTTTTAACATTACTAGGGACATATTCAAATCAAATCAAACTATAAAGATACACCATTTTCACCTACACAGTAAAACCACCCATTGAGGTTGGTTCCTTTTTAGAATAAGATTTTATATTTATATATGGGGCAGTACCCTTTCAGTAGTGTAGTGTAAATATGTACAATTTAGGTACATATGTAAGGCATTAATATTGCACCCTTTAGGGCTAAACAAGATAAAAAGGTGTAACTTTTGAAAGGGAACCGCCCCAGTGACAGCTTTTTGGTTTCCTGAGAGTGAACCATATTATACACTAACTAGCACAAACTTAAATTTAACTTAAACTAGGCTAGGATTTCTATTTCACAGCATATATTGCCCATGGTACCGTATTTTCCGCACTATAAGGCGCACCGGATTATAAGATGCACCTTCAATGAATGGCCTATTTTAGAACTGTTTTCATATATAGGGCGCACCGGATTATAGGGCGCATATAATAGAAGATACTGCAGTCAAGCGTTTGCGTTATGCATCCACTAGATGGAGCTCTGTGCTAAAGGGAATGTCAACAAAACAGTCAGATAAAGTCCGACTTTATTAAGCGTTCTGACAACTCCGTTCACTCCCATGGTAACGTTGTTCAAACGTTGATGTGCATATAAACAATTTCTCCCAGCCTTGCTAACTTTTCTCCCAAACGTGGAGGAAAACTTTTCCTTAATTCAGTAAACACGTAGCCTAGTAAAAGAAACAGTCGGATACCACTAAATCAAACGTTAGTGCATAACTCCACATTGTTCAATTACGTAGAAAGCCCAATTTACACTCCTGCGTCGAGTGTACGCCGTAGCTACGCCGTAGCATGTGTGAGATGCGCGTACACTACGACGTACCCCGACGCGCACCTCTCCAAAAATGTAACAATGCGTCAATTCTACGCGGACCGCAAGCGCTGTGATTGGTCTGCCAGAACCCCATTCCCCCCACCATCCTCAGATCAATAAATAAGTAATAAAATCTGCGATAGGAGTGTGTGTCCAGAAATGGGATGAAAGTTTTATTCTTACATCTGCTATATAACACAATATTTTGTAGTGCAGAGATTCTTTATGTTAGTGAATAAATACATAGATCCACTGTGTATAGTTTATTTATTTTCTCATTAAAACCAAAGATGTTAATCAGTGATTGTATATCAAGAACAGGGACACATTATGGTGCATTTCGTTTTGTGATTTCAACAGAATGAATAGTCTCCTCCACAACAGCAATCGATTGAAGCGCTATAGCCTGTGCACGAGCTACTGATACTGAAAACCGCGCCACGAGCTCTGCATGATTTCACAAATGCATTCCAGCACCAGATCGCCTCTTATGTAACTCTACTAACCAACTAGAGATGCGTAATTTGTATTACATACAACAACTCAAGCTGCAAGAAAAGCCGCTATCTGACGCCATGACGGCTGCTGGTACTCAGACAATGTAAACAAGCCGCTGCTTCTGCTTTTGCCTTGATACTGCGGGTTACCATCAACATGCCCGTGGACACTGCCAACTAGCGGTCTGCATGTGGAATTGCACATTGACGGGGACATCAACGCAGAAGTATAAATGAAAACCAACGCGTAACTTGCGCCGTAGAGGATACGGGGTAGGTCCGACGCAGAAGTATAAATTGGCCTTAACACGTAAAGCTCACTTTTTCAGTTCATTCCCCATCCACGAATCCCTCGAATTCTTCTTCTTCAGTGTCCGAATTGAACAGTTGGGCGACTACGGCATCCGACCTGCCTGGCTCTCTCTCGTCATTATCCGAAAGCACAGTACCGGTGTTTACTGACTACGGTAGCCGTAATGCTGCAAGCGGTGCGGCTTTGTAGTTTACCAGTCGTACTGAAACATTTTATTATTATTAAATTGTTTTTATTGGTTTTTCATACTGAAACATTTTGACAGAGCGCCTTGATCCATATATAAGTATAACGTATAAATTATTGTACAAAATCTGCCAGTTCATATTACTTAGAATTTCCCATTTTGAGTTCTGCCAGGAAGATTCAAATGTTACGTCACTCATTACGTTTAGATCTACCCAATCATTATCTAACATTTGGAGTATAAAAGATCAGTACTTACACATGTCTGAGTTCACTGATGATAATGCCAACATTCACCCCCTTCCCTTCCACCACCACTAGGATGGTCCCTTGCCCATAGGAAGTAAACAGTTGATCCGGGTTTTAATCTAACTGAATCAAACATTAGTTCCGCGTTGATGATGCAAGGCGCACGTCCGACTCAAAAAGACCCGAATGAGCCGGTTCAACTAACTGTCGAAGTTTGCTGAGGATTACAAAGGAATCAAAAAGTACCGAATGAGCCGGTTATGCCAGCTGTCGAAGTTTGCAGAGGATTACCGAGGCGTCTGATGATACTATGCAAGCCTTTGTCACATACTGGAAATATGTTTATTATGACTACTGTTTTTAAATAGCTTTTTATTAAAACCTAAAATAAACCTTTTGAGAGATTTTGATAGTTTATTGTGTATTCAGATTATATTTTAAATTAAGTAGAATCTAAGTTGTAGGCTACTAAATACTGGTTAGTCATATCCGATATAAAGGATCCAAGAATGAAACTAAACACAAACACCATTAACTTAAGTGAATAAAAGGAAATAATTAGCAATATGTGTTCCACAAATGTTTTTTTGTTTTTTTTATGTTTCAATGAGCATTGACGCAAATGACTTTATATGATATAACATGGCACTTAGTTGTTAGAAAAGAAATGCATAGTACCATCGTTACTTGATGGAACCGATTAATTGGTTTGAACTGGTTCGTTGAAATGAACTGTCCAAAAGTACCGGTTCAAGGAAATGAATCGGACTTTACATCACTATAACTCAGAGAGACAAAGAACAATAATCCAGAGAACCAGTCCAAAAGACAAAAAAGCAGGAGAACATCACAAAAAATACAAAGCTTGGTAACATCACAAAAACAGGGAATAAGCATGTACTTCACAGAGAGTGTAAAGATACATTCACCTAAAGGATTTTTAGGAACACCTGTTCAAATTCTCATTAATGCAATTATCTAATCAACCAATCACATGGCAGTTGCTTCAATGCATTTAGGGGTGTGGTCCTGGTCAAGACAATCTCCTGAACTCCAAACTGAATGTCAGAATGGGAAAGAAAGGTGATTTAAGCAATTTTGAGCCTGGCATAGTTGTTGGTGCCAGACGGGACAGTCTGAGTATTTCACAATCTGCTCAGTTACTGGGATTTTCACACACAACCATTTCTAGGGTTTACAAAGAATGGTGTGAAAAGGGAAAACATCCAGTATGCGGCAGTCCTGTGGGCGAAAATGCCTTGTTGATGCTAGAGGTCAGAGGAGAATGGGCCGACTGATTCAAGCTAATAGAAGAGCAACTTTGACTGAAATAACCACTCGTTTCAACCGAGGTATGCAGCAAAGCATTTGTGAAGCCATAACACGCACAACCTTGCGGAGGATGGGCTATAACAGCAGAAGACCCCACCGGGTATCACTCATCTCCACTACAAATAGGAAAAAGTGTCAGGTCTGATACAAAAGGATCCAAAAGCAAAGGTAATTCAAAAGCAAAGTCTTTAATGTCCAACAAAATCAGCCTTAAGATAGATAGCTCAGAACTGGAACTCAAAGGGTGCTCTCCAGGAAGACAGCTTCACAGTGGGTACAACAGCGGGTAACAGGAAACAGGGAACAACAAGGCGAATGCTGCTACATAAGACAAGACAATGGTAAGATTCCTTTAGCTGACAAAATGAGAGAGCGTTACTCACACAATAATCCGACACAGAACAGAGAGAACAAACACCAGAAGTAGACAGAGTAATCAGACAAGACGAGACACAGGTGTGAGCGCAAAGCAGCGAGAGCGCTGATAGTGATGATCAACAGGTGGTGACAGAGTGTAAACATGACAGTAAGTGTGTGCGCTGGAGAGTGAGAGAGATGGGTGTGTCAATGAGTGTGTGAATGAGTGTGTGTGGTGGTATGAGTGTAAGAAAGAACAGAAGAAACCCAGATCCTGACAAAAAGATGCTACAATTTGCACGAGCTCACCAATCCTGGACAGTTGAAGACTGAAGACCACTGTGCAGGCTGCTGGTGGTGGTGGTGTAATGGTGTGGGGGATGTTTTCTTGGAACACTTTAGGCCCCTTAGTGCCAATTGGGCATCGTTTAAATGCCCCGGCCTACCTGAGCATTGTTTCTGACCATGTCCATTCCTTTATGATCACCATGCACCCATCCTCTGATGGCTACTTCCAGCAGGATAATGCACCATGTCACGAAGCTCGAATCATTTCAAATTGGTTTCTTGAACATGACAATGAGTTCACTGTACTAAAATGGCCCCCACAGTCACCAGATCTCAACCCAGTAGAGCATCTTTGGGATGTGGTGGAACGGGAGCTTCGTGCCCTGTATGTGCATCCCACAAATCTCCATCAACTGCAAGATGCTATCCTATCAATATGGGCCAACATTTCTAAAGAATGCTTTCAGCACCTTGTTGAATTAATGCCACGTAGAATTAAGGCAGTTCTGAAGGCGAAAGGGGGTCAAACACAGTATTAGTATGGTGTTCCTAATAATCCTTGAGTGTATAAGTCACTTTATAGGGTATCTCAGTATGGCTGCGTCCAAAAACCTAGGCAGCTGAATTGTTTCTTTGCTGCTTAATCAGACAATGACTTGTAAGGCAGCATTTGTGCATGAAGGCACCTCACAAAACTAATTTTGGACAGACTTCTTAGGCAGTTTAACCGTTTAATGATATACAGCAAAATAGAGAGAGATTTGATATGAACTAAACAAATATTTAATTACTACATCAGTAATTACATCAGAAGTGGAAAATGTTGGTAAAAAAAAAGAAACATTTACACACAAATGACCAGCAAATGCAACTTTCGGACACCATCTTTTTTCCCCAGCTCAATTGTCACAGAATGGAAAGCACAGGATTAGCGAAGGATACATAAATGCTGCCTTCGAAAATCAATCAGATGAAGGTATCTCAGGAGGCAGGAAGTGAAGTTAACATTAGATTCGGATGTGCCTTGAAATGTGTCCTCTGAAGGCAGCATTTTACAGGTTTCGGACGTATACTATGTGTGTGAATTGATATCAGGTGTGTGTGATCAGACGACCAGTGATTTAGGCCCCGTCCCCACAGAAATGCATTTAGCTGTATACGTATACATTTTGTATCGTAACAGCATTTCGTACACATGGATCCAGTGTTTTGAGAGCATGAAAACAATATTTTTGGGCTCACAGGGCTCGCAAAATCACCTGCCCGACGTCCCGGGGCTAATGTGTTTTCGAGTCGGGCTGCCAAAATGGATCCCCGCCCTGCCCGACGGGTCATCTTAAATTGTGAAATAATTCCTTTCTTGATGTGCGTTGTTCACACTCTTGACTTATTTTTTCTTGGAAAAATATGATTGCAGAAGTTGATCATGCTGATTTGACCGCAGAAAAGTTTTGCTGATCGATTTCAGACCGCACGCGCTGAAGTTGTGCATATGGAGAGCAGAAGCAGTGAGCGCACATTGTGCTTCACGCAGGCAGTGTTGGTCGCGCGCAGCTTAATCGCAGCTTGTGTACTGCAAGTACAGACGAATATCGTCCATTCTGTCACTTTTCCGGCGTTCTCCTCCGACCCCTGTCTGTCTCGTGCTTTGATTTATGATGGGCAGCATGTATCTGCTGATAATGCGACAGTGTTCCCCTCTGTAACCAAACACATGCATAGAACATGCTGTATAGGTAGCTTACATGATAAAAGTAACCTTAAAGTTAAGATATGTATCTAGTTTTAATCATTTAAACGCCTCTGTGAGCGGTGTAAATGCTCTAATCTGTTAACATAGCCGCCGGAAAAAAGAAGAGCTGCTAACGCGTGCGGCTGGCTTGTGTGTGCGTGTGCGTACTTGTGTGTGTGTGTGTGTGTGTGCGCGTTAGTGAATCGTGATGCGCGGTTCTATATCCACCGTTTGAGTTGGCCAAGTACCAACAAAAATAAATTTCTTAGAAATCATTATAGTGTTTGTTTGATTAATACACAACTCTCATTTCATGGTAAAAATAAACAAACGAGCATTACGTTTTTACTTTCATTTCAACTCTTAAGGAAACCAATCAAGCATACGCCTAGATTACCTCCTAGTGGTCATTATAAAAACAAAACAAAGAAACCTACATGAAATATTGTTTAATAACTTGGGCAACCCTGGGAAAAACGGTGTGTATATGACAGTAAGCTAATAAAGCATATCCAGTCTTAGCTTTGGGTTTAACATATTCGTAAGTTGTGTGTTTGGGAAGCTGCAGTGACGGAAACAGTGACCATTTAAGATGGTGTTTGATAAGGAAATGTAATTTTGCCCCAAAAAGTTTGCATGTGTATGTGTGTGTGTGTGTGTGTGTGTGTGTGTGTATATATATATATATATATATATTATATATATATATATATTATATATATATATATATATATATATATATATATATATATATATATATATATATATATATATATATATATATATATATATATATATATATATATATATATATATATATATAAATATTAGTGGTGGGCCATTATCGGCGTTAACGTGCTGCGTTAACGTGAGACTCTTATCGGGCAATAAAAACAAATATTGCCGTTAATCTATTCTCAAGGTTGGGTTGGGAGCTGGGTCTATACTACTCAAGCTATGATGACTTTCACCGTGATATTTTAGCGCGGATGTATACCTTGCCGAATTGCGCTGTAGTCTTCGAACCTGGGTTTATGCCTGCTGGGAAATTACCACATCAAGCGTGAAAGCTGTTTTCCGAACTCGGGTGCGCACCCGCGAACCGTAGCCTACTCGAGTCCTGACAAACGTGACTGACGTACTGTAAGCAGAGAGCTGTAAATCGTAAATGCCCGTTGTCAGCGTTCTTTAGAGTATTTGCAGTACATTTGCAGCAGATAGACGCAAGAGCCATTACCTACTGAGCTTTAATAACAAAACCAGCGGTTAAAAACAACAATATAAAAAGTTAGGTGAACAACGCTATTCATTTTGCCACCTTCTCGCTCAACGTCGTTACCAAGTAACATGGTAAACAGCTGCTGCTCTGATGACGCAAACACACCTGGTTTGGACCCAAATAATATACTGTAATATGAACACGGTCCAGAAGGGGGAGGGGAGAGCAATCGAACTCGGGTTCGGTCAAGGCAATCGAACCAAGTGTGAAAGCACCAGTCATTGTTTGGGTAGCACACATATTCTGAATGCCTTCGGCAGAATTCAAATGAGCCATTTTAATCTAGATTAATTCCAAGATCACAGTGAGATTAATCTAGATTTAAAAAATGTATCTATGCCCACCACTAATATATATATATATATATTTTTTTTTTTTCAATTTTCTTAAAGGGATGATGAATTGAGAAACCAACTTTCCTTTAGTATGCCTTTGATATATCAAAGTTCATCATGATATAGGAATATTCTGTAAGTTTCAGAGCTGAAAACCTGCTTGTTAGTCAAAGAAAAGCTTTTATAGACACCAGGCCCAGAAAATGAGAGCTGGAATTCAATGACGTCATGGGAAGAAGAAACACAACTCAACTGATGAATATGTTTGCGTGCTTCTGAAGCCCCGCCCACAGAGTCGAGGAGCTACAGGTTTACAGAGCAGAAATCATGGCGAGCAAAGTAATATATTGCTCTGTGCCAGGTTGTGGAAGAACACAGTCGCTGCATAAGCTTCCTTCGGATGCTACTATTAGGAATGAGTGGTTGAACTTTATTTTTAATGAAGTTCCAGCTCACGTGGGGAAGACATGTACGTGTGTTCTTCATTTCACTGCGGAATTGTTTGTAAACAAGTCTCAGGTGCTGGATTTGCAGACACAGTGTTGTGGCTTCTATATTGGATTCGACAGGAATGGTGCAACAAACTTATGTGAGTAAAACGTCTTTTCTATATGTAATGGTCGGCAGGCCTATGAATCTCAAATAGTAAAATAATATTCCTTTCTTGATCTGAGTGCGTGTGCACGTGTGTATCTGTGTGTGTGCGGTTCGTGCTTATCGACCGATCGGGCGGGCCATGTAATACAGAAATAATATTCCAATCAATCTCGGTTGGATGAGAAATAAATAATTGTGTTTGTTTGATAAAGACGTTTACGAGCCCTTTGATCGAGAGAATCATTCCGGTTGCCGCTTTCAAAACGATCCCTTCCTAATGTGAACTGAACTGACAGGGGAGCTGAAGCTCATTAAATATGCAAATATTATCCAATCCCAGCTGTGGGCGTTTACTTCCAAGTCTCCAGTGCGGCACGCCCATCAAAACCCAGCGTTCAGGAGAAAGCCTCAAAAACAGTGTAGAAAATAGCCTATTACTTATTTATTATGATGTTTTTGAATGTAAAAACCACACGAACGTCATTAGTTGACCTCAGACAACACAACAGTATAAAAAAATTTAAAAAGCCAGTTCATGACTCCTTTAAATATATACATGCATGTGTGTATATCTATATATACACATCATAATTATACACAGTACACACACATAGTATGTAAACACAAACTTTTATTTTGGATGCGAGAATGAAAGAGATTGCATGTGCAGTGGGGAAAACTGTGAAAACAGTGATTGTGTGTTTGAAAATGTCTGCTTATCCAAAAAAAGAAAGGTCAGGATAGAAATTCATAAAAATATCAGATCAGTTAGAACCAAATACATGTGTTTTTTTATTTATTAGGGCAAGTTAAATTCTTTTCGGGCTACCAAAATCTCAGGGGTGCCTGCCCGAAGGGCTACCAGGGATTTTGAAATTTTGCGAGCCCTGGACCATGTTTGAAGTCTGAGGTGTATGCTGTGAATTGTAGTCCACTGACCTAATACAGTGTAAGGTTTTTTTTTATATCATGCATTCAGGATTTTGTGATAGATAGAGTTCAACACAACAGCATTTACTTTATTGTCAATAGAAAATGCAATACAAATGCAGTTACAGCCTCTATCTACTTAAAAGGGAAAAATTCTTGATTTTTTTATTTTTGATAAGCCTACAAAAACATTCTTTAATTTTTTGTTTGAAACACTACAAAAGTGTACAATAGCATGTAGGCTATACTAATATTATAACTGCGATAAAAATTATTGGCGGTGGGAGAACTCGGCGTGGAAATCTCTGAGGAAATATGGCAAAAGAGTTTAAAGGATATTAATGAACATTCTATCAATTCTAGACACTGCCTTATTCAGTTTAAGGTTATTCACAGACTGCACTATTCAAAAAGAAGCTGCACAAAATTTTTCCAAATGTCTCACCTCTCTGTGACAAATGTAACTCAGTAGATGCAGATTTGTCCCATAGTTTTGTTTTTTGTTCAAGAATACAGAGTTACTGGAGCTGAATTTTTTGTGCTTTCAGAAATTTTTAGGATACAAATACAGCCTGACCCAGCAATGATCATTCTTGGAACCTCTGAACATGGTCATTATCAGGAGGACAACACAAACTGCTTGCTTACAGTGTAACTACAGCTAAGAAATTACTATTATTGTTCTGGAAGAAGAAGGAGGTACCTACAGTCAAGTTATGGCTTGGAGAGATAACTTCTACTCTACATTTGGAAAAAATTTGCTACTATTTGAATGGCAAAATTGAGCAGTTTGACAAAATCTGGCACACTTTTCTCTGTTATATTGATGGAAACCCTATGGACTAACGCATCATCTCATTTTGTAATATTTCATATTTATTCACCATATCTCACAATTTAAGGTAAACAGGTCTGGTAAGGGATGATTATGTTTTTGTTTTATTTTATTTTGACTTGTATTCCTGTATTTGCAATCCTCTTTAAATTCTGTGCCTTAATAAAACTTATTTGACAAAAAAATTATTGGTCGGTTATTCCGTAGTCGCTTCACATTGGTAGAGGCAACGATTCAAACATTTAACTGACCTTTGCAAATGACAACAAACAAATTGATAGGATCTAGAAGTCTAAATGTAAGCTTATTCATATTCCCCATAGAAAGTTTCATGGCCAAGCTAAACTATCAGCAATATGGATGTATAGTCTCACACGTTTCCATAGACATGCCAATGCTATTCAGAGCTCCAGAGCACACAAAGTTGTGCAACACACAGCCTGTGGGAGGACAAATAATGTCTGTTTTTTACCCGCACTGTATGCAGGCCTGCTGTCTTTCTGTTTACAATTCACAAATGCAAGGAGTCAGTATTTGCAAATAACTCTCTTTTCTAGAAACCAGTTTATCAATGAAAAAAAAGTCACAGATATCCATCTCAGCACATTCCTCACATGCTAACATTGATTGGAGTAGTTGAGGGGGAAAAAACAGCAGGGCGATGGTCAATGCGGCAGAACAAGTGACTAAATCAATTCCAGTTCCCTCTTCCAAACGTAAAAGCTAGCTTTCAGAGAATCCCTGAGAATGATGTTGTATCATTCACTCACTTTCAGATATACCTCAGTACTCAGTCAGTGTGCTCTCTTGCTCATGTGGAGTTCATCGACCTTACTTTCTTCAAGGGTGAAGCACTCTTTTAGCTTCTACATAAAAAGGTAAGCTTTCATAAAATGCATTGCCATTTTCAGAGCACCACAAGCACTGCTTATTACTGACTTATCTAAGTTTTCTCTCATCTAAGGCTGCTGTGGGTAGAACATTTAAAATCAAGTTTTCTAATTTCCTGTTTTATATTTATCCCACCTATGGTCTTCACTGATTGCCCACGAACAACGTCTACTTTGACCCACCCTCAAACACTGTATTTGGTGCTGTGTACATGTCTAGAAGACACTTCTAAAGGATGAGGATGTGGTTAAAATTACCACAGCGATACAACAGCTGTATAACCTTTTGATGATTTCTTGATTTGAAGTCTCCGTGAGTACTAAATGGAAACCCTTATCCACTAAAGATGGGACAGTACAGTATTTGGACCACCTTGCTCTATTATTAATTATTATTAATATTATTAATTATTGATGAATATATTTTCTCACATTATTACGGTCTTACTTAAAGCTACACTGTCTGTGATATTTTCCCCCATTTAGCAGTGAAAAGGTATTTGACCATCCAGTGAATATTAGTTTCTGTTCCTCTCAATTCTGATTTCGTTTTAACTCCAACGGTGGCCGATTTAGTCCAAAATTAACATGGCTTCCAATTCGACCTCGTCCATGAGTCTTCCTTCAAGTAATGAGGTTACTTTAGAAAACTATTATAATTTGCAGTTATTTAATTTGTCAGTTAACATGTAGGTTATGACATCTATGTAAAATTAATAATAGTTTTACGTTTTCGTTATTTTTTACCATTTCATAGCTAACATCAGCTATCAGGTTCCCAGACGAATGCAAGCTAATCTTAGTAAAGTAACTTATCGGTGCTATCGTTATTCTGTATATTGTACGACATCACTAGCGTAAGGCAAAGTTTACATTGTAGGCTATATCAGTCTCTAACAATCCCCCTCTTCGCATTCGACACGGTGCCATCGAGTGTTAAAACGCGAAAGGCGAAGCTTGAATTTACGGGTATGTCCCTCTTTGGCTAATGTACTTTTAAGATGGAGGGGCAACATGGCAACCGGCATTCGAACCCCTCACCCGTATGTATTTTCAATGGCATATTATAAACTTACGAGAATAATTTATTACTTGAAAGAAGTAAATAGACATTAATGAGCACATATATTTTTTAAAGAACTAAGTGTTTTTAGCTAAGAACAAACGTAAAAGGTTACACAGTGTAGATTTAAATACTTCTGTTAAGCAGATGTGGGCCACCACTAGTATTACCTAAAATGTTATCTATTAATGCAGATTTCTGTTGTTCTTGCTACTTTGAGTAATGATAAAGGATGGAACAAGATTTGTTTTAATTTGTTTTAAGGTGAAATTCAGTCATGGTAATGGGGTGTTTCATTTCCAACATGCACTGTAGAACAGTAGAACAATCACAACAGACTGGACCATCTGGCCAATCAGAGCAGAGTAGCTCATGGAAAGGAGGGATTTAGGGAGACTGAATCAGACTAGTCGTCTGAGAATCATTACAAAAATGTGATGTGCAATGTATATTATGAGAAAATTAAGTTTTTTGTTTTGTTTTTTTACCTTTGATGCATGTAAACCTGTTGTAGGAGACTCCAAAACAAAATGAGGAAGCTTTAAAAAAGCATAATACAGGCACTAATGTAGGCACCTATTATGTTGAAATTAACATGAACTGAAAAATACTTCTAAAGCATGTATTAATGATAATTTAAATGTAGTAAACTAATGATAACAAGTGGAACGTTATCAATAAAGTTAGTGGACACACATTACGAGCAATGAGGAGTGAACACACACTGCAAACAGTGGACACACACACCCAGAGCAGTGGGCAGCCATTCACTGCAGCGCCTGGGGAGCGACTGGGGGTTAGATGCCTTGCTCAAGGGCACCTCAGTCATTTCCTGCCGGTATTGAGAATCAAACCCGGGACCTTTGGGTTAAAAGTATGACTCTCTAAGCATTAGGCTCTGCTTTTAAACGCTAAAAGTGAGAAATGGCTTCACAAATACCATGAAATATTTAACAAAAAATTGCATTTGAGGTGGGACAAACTGTTTGAAATGCTCATAAATCAGCCCAATCATGTTCCGCTTTAAACCTAAAGCTTCATTCCCACTGATATTAATTAAATAGCTCAAAGTCTGTTCTTTTGGTTTTGAGACATTTCTACTTTTCCATAGTACCCAACTCTATCAGGTTATTCCTCATTTGCATTACTAGCAGTCTGAAAAGCTAATAAATTACATCATAATGTAAAATAAAATAAAAAAATCATAATATTTTAAAATAAAACTATTACAAATATTATATTTGCTTGCCTACATATCACATGACCATCATGGAGAACCATCAACATGCAAATGTGTTGTTAAATTACTAACTTAAAATGTCAGGGAGCACTTAGGAAATACTTTAGATCTGGATGACAAAATAAAAGTTTGAGAAACCCTGTCTTAGTATGACAAACATAGCATCTCTGAGAATTCCTCACTAATACAGCATGCAAAACTCTGTATGCGTGCTGCATGAAGGGGAGGGTTAGATGTAGGGACTTTAAGTTAGGGACTTTTCCTTTAAGTTAGAGGGTCATTTAAACCATATGGTACCCTCGATGATACAGATGTCATTGTTTTGTAGTTGGGCACTGTGGGACATTTCCCCTAAATGTTTATCTTTCAAAACAACAAAGTAAACAAGACTTTGGATAAGCAGAATTGAGTTTAAAAGGTGCGTTCACACCATTTTGTAATAACCATAACGATTCTGAACTGTAAAAAGCCTCCATGCGCTTGTAGAACTTGTAATAACGTGCAAACTCTTAATTTTCTGAGAGTTAGAACTGAAACCACGTGGCCGCAGTACCACCTGACCACTGCAGATTTAAGGTGTGTTCGCTGCAAACCGTTCGGTGTGACATCAAAGTACCACGACACAAATTGGAAAGCACACAGAGCTTTATTTATGGTAATTACGACATGGCATTAGATGTGTTCGACATCAGTTGAGGCTTGATGTAACCCAGGGCTCCAGACTAACTTTTTGCCTTGGTTGCACTGGTGCGCCTAACTTTTTTATTTAGGTCCACCAGCACAAAATTTAGGTGCTCCCAAAAATTTCCCCGGATCGCACAGTCTTTAACACCAATTTAAAGGTCACCTTTTTATCACACTTCATATACATTCATATCAGTATGTAAATGACAACATAATATATGCAGTAACACAGGAATTGAAATCAAGGAAAACAATGCTTTTACAATGATTATTCTACCTAAATTAGTCGCACTCTAGAGCCCTGTAACCGATAAGTGAAAGTTGCCGCATGCAGTCGGAGAGGAGCCGTTAAGCTGGACAATGCTTTGCGCAGTGACACTCACGCTGTGTTTTCTACTTTATCACAGCTGAAGTGAAATAAATGCAATAAAATGTATAAAAAAATAGATTTTCATTCAATACTTTATGTACTGCTTAATACAGCATTTGTTTGTGCAAGAATTAAGTTCAACATATGCCTATACTATTTAAATCCCAATGCAGTAGGGTCTGTTTTTATCAGTTTTATTTTGATAAACATGACAATATCAATTGTACAGGGAGTGCAGAATTATTAGGCAAGTTGTATTTTTGAGGATTAATTTTATTATTGAACAACAACCATGTTCTCAATGAACACAAAAAACTCATTAATATCAAAGCTGAATATTTTTGGAAGTAGTTTTTAGTTTTTTATAATAATGTGTAATTTTAGGGGGATATCTGTGTGTGCAGGTGACTATTACTGTGCATAATTATTAGGCAACTTAACAAAAAACAAATTTATACCCATTTCAATTATTTATTTTTACCAGTGAAACCAATATAACATCTCAACATTCACAAATATACATTTCTGACATTCAAAAACCAAACAAAAACAAATCAGTGACCAATATAGCCACCTTTCTTTGCAAGGACACTCAAAAGCCTGCCATCCATGGATTCTGTCAGTGTTTTGATCTGTTCACCATCAACATTGCGTGCAGCAGCAACCACAGCCTCCCAGACACTGTTCAGAGAGGTGTACTGTTTTCCCTCCTTGTAAATCGCACATTTGATGATGGACCACAGGTTCTCAATGGGGTTCAGATCAGGTGAACAAGGAGGCCATATCATTAAATGTTCTTCTTTTATACCCTTTCTTGCCAGCCACGCTGTGGAGTACTTGGACGCGTGTGATGGAGCATTGTCCTGCATGAAAATCATGTTTTTCTTGAAGGATGCAGTCTTCTTCCTGTACCACTGCTTGAAGAAGGTGTCTTCCAGAAACTGGCAGTAGGACTGGGAGTTGAGCTTGACTCCATCCTCAACCCGAAAAGGCCCCACAAGCTCATCTTTGATGATACCAGCCCAAACCAGTACTCCACCTCCACCTTGCTGGCGTCTGAGTCGGACTGGAGCTCTCTGCCCTTTACCAATCCAGCCACGAGCCCATCCATCTGGCCCATCAAGACTCACTCTCATTTCATCAGTCCATAAAACCTTAGAAAAATCAGTCTTGAGATGTTTCTTGGCCCAGTCTTGACGTTTCAGCTTGTGTGTCTTGTTCAGTGGTGGTCGACTTTCTGCCTTTCTTACCTTGGCCATGTCTCTGAGTATTGCACACCTTGTGCTTTTGGGCTCTCCAGTGATGTTGCAGCTCTGAAATATGGCCAAACTGGTGGCAAGTGGCATCTTGGCAGCTGCACGCTTGACTTTTCTCAGTTCACGGGCAGTTATTTTGCGCCTTGGTTTTTCCACACGCTTCTTGCGACCCTGTTGACTATTTTGAATGAAACGCTTGATTGTTCGATGATCACGCTTCAGAAGCTTGGCTATTTTAAGACTGCTGCATCCCTCTGCAATATATCTCACTATTTTTTACTTTTCTGAGCCTGTCAAGTCCTTCTTTTGACCCATTTTGCCAAAGGAAAGGAAGTTGCCTAATAATTATGCACACCTGATATAGGGTGTTGATGTCATTAGACCACACCCCTTCTCATTACAGAGATGCACATCACCTAATATGCTTAATTGGTAGTAGGCTTTCCAGCCTATACAGCTTGGAGTAAGACAACATGCATAACGAGGATGATGTGGTCAAAATACTCATTTGCCTAATAATTCTGCACTCCCTGTATAGTATTAGTTTTGGCAGGTCACATTAGTCAAGCTCGCATTAGCTGACACATCTACCTATAGGAATACGAAGTCTATCACAGCATGCATATATAAGCTCCCTTAGTACTATCAGCAGCAATTGCATTTTTCTAGCGCTCATTTTCCCTTCTCCATCCCCAGCTCCTCCTCTCGTCCAGTCAGGATTTGGTATTCTGATTCCTCTTGATTCAGACTAAATATTTTGTACATTCAATATTGACATTAATGATATCTGCAAATACATTACATTGGTTCTGTTCTGTTTAGCCTTGGGGGTTTATTGCTGCTCTCCCTGCTCTTATCCATGCTAGGCTGCATGGATGCACAGGGAGTTCTTGCCCAGAACAGAACCATATCGCCAATCCAAACTGTATGCTAATAGTCAATCAATCATCTTTGACGACAGTGTTCCTGACAGAAACATTGTGACTACATGAAAAGACCTTTTACTGTTATAAGCGTCAGATTTGTGAGCATTAGTGGAACTGAAGCTGTCGGAATAAACACGAAACACACATGCTTTTTTGTCATGCGGTGAATCCGGCTAATCGTGTCATTATCAGAGCCATAATTCACAGCGATGTGGCGTCGACGCTGTCTCAAGTCGGACAACATTTCTAACTAGCATGCACTGCGAAGACCGATCAGAGGTTTACTTGAAGCAGTGTTGCATGAAGTTGAACAAGCCTTTACCAAACAACAGTGATCACGTGATCAGCTTAAACATGTGCTCAAAGCTGTTAATAGCTGCAGTCTTTAATCTTAAATAAAGGGTGCATGTTTATGTCATCTTAGACACCTAGCATCAGGAATGCAGCTATTTTGACAGATCTTTATTCATTATATTTCAGATAAATGGACAATATATGGACAATCGAGTATTATTCGCCTGGTCATAAAATACCAGGCAAACTGCTCCATTTCACATAAAGCAGTTTTTATTTGGCTACTGATATGATTTTAAACATATTTATTTTACTATAGTACTATTCATTTACAGTGTAACACTTTTTTTGAATGAGGGAAAACATGAGGGAAAACATCAGTTTGCATTCAAGGTTTTAATGTCTAGCTTCACCTTAATCTAAAACTGCTGCTTTATTATCTCACATCACAAAGTCTTTGCCATGTCAGTGTTAAGAACAACATCAAATAAAATACAAATTTTCTACACATTTGTGTGTACTCTACTTGCTAGCAAACAAATAGCATACACAGAGAGAGAGAGAGAGAGAGAGAGAGAGAGAGAGAGACAGAGACAGAGACAGAGACAGAGACAGAGACAGAGACAGAGACAGAGACAGAGAGAGACAGAGAGAGAGAGAGAGAGAGAGAGAGAGAGAGAGAGAGAGAGAGAGACATACTAAAGGACATGTCCTTGGATAACCATGAGAGTTCTGCACCGGTTCACCCTTCTCAAATTGATAACAAGTTTGGAAGGAGAATGAAAAAGTAATTGATTTTCACTCTTGTCTGATCAGACAAGTGCAATGCTCAGACCTCCATTAGATTCCTATAGACCTTACAAAACCATTACATTATACAAATTGGTTAAAACTTAAATAACCAGCCGTGAAATAACCACACGTTTTATTCCTTTTTGCCAATGTGCAAATGACTTTCTCAACTTGTTACAAAAGGAAACAACACTGTTTTGCATGAGGTATCCCTTTTGTCCTCCTAGCTGTTTGTTCACATGCCGCAAGAAGTAATTTTCTCAATAAGACAGGAGAACAGGAGCAGAGTGCCACTGAGTAATGACTCACATTAGCGGCCATACCAGCAGACAGTCTTTATCTAGGCATCTTCATCAGAGCCCTCCCTGCCGCCACACAGAGCAGCTTGAACTGCATCCGCCCCCCAGCCGAGCTGTATTCACCTCGACTGATTCAACCTTCACCTGGCCAACCACTACGTTCAACACTCACACAAACTCCGTGGCTCATACAGAGCACTACAATTCGGCAATTAAGAACAGAAGGAGGGGGAAAAAAACAGCTTTTTTTCCATGTCTTTATTTATTTATTTCCGGCTTGAGCTTTAAGCCATTTATTATGACAGATGATTCACTCTCTTTTGTGTGAATTGCTCAAAAGCCTGAGTCGGGAATGGAATTTGAATAAAGCTACCATGTCCTTCTGCAAGCCCTGAACATAAAATTGCTTGCTTGTGGTCTGTGCGTTCATTCAGAGTCTCTCAGGCAATGCTAGCAAACATATGGGCAACATTTCTATGTGGTTTGAGAATGTTTGTGTGTCTGTGTGGCATTGTGCATGTGCTGATCCTCCCACACTTTGACATTTTGCACAATGGAGGTTCTTCCTTGAACATGCTGATGGCTTCGCTGAGATATGATTCAGTCGCAGTCTGGATAAATATCAGCTCGCCTTGCAATATTGCAATATCACCGTGCAGATTGTGTGGCCTGGTAGCACAGCTAAAAACCAGTTATAGCACCTGCTGGATTAGCAGTCACAAGCTTCTGAGGTGATAGACCGTTAACCTTTTCTAGGGATGTGCAAGACTAGTCGACCAAACGGTACAGCTGCTACTAGTTGACACTGAAAACAATCGTCGATTACATGGGGGCAAAAAATACACAAGATGTTATCATTCAAATTACTGTCATTTTATTGTTACAGTGAAGAGCAGGGCGCAAACTATGGAAACAGAGTGAGGCCGGTGGTGTGAGTGTTAATTAACGTCACTGCGCACTGCACCAGTCTGAAATCCCAGGAGCTCCGAAGGATAAAAGGAGGAAGGATAAGACGAGAGAAGACTAGGCCTGGGACATTTAAGTTGCGGTTTGTCTATGTATGGGTGGCAGTCGGCTATGAAGCACCTGCCGTTTAAACTTAAAAAATAAAAAATAAAAATAAAAATCTGTTTACCGTTCACTGGTTCCCCCTTCTTACCTGCGACTTGAACTTTGTTACATTTATATTTAAAAGCATTTTAAATAGCACAATAAAATAGAACCCTTGGAAAAATAATACCTTAAGTAGGGAGTAATATTTTTATTTTACCTCAGATCCCATGCGTTTTCTTGGTGTCAGTCATGGGAAGCACAGAAATGACGGCTCAGAAGACAAAGGATTTGCGGGAGTATTTTGAATTAGTTTTATGTAAACTTTGCCATGTCAAACTGGCATAATTCCACTAGAGCCATGCATAACCATAGTCAACATATGCATGTAAGTAGGTGTGATAGTCGATGCAAAGAAAATGCCCATCACGTATTCACTTAAAAAAATAACTGATCTTCAGAATCAGAAGAGCTTCAGTCGCTTCCTCCGATGACGCAAATATCTTCATTTTGCGTCATTGGAGGAGTTTTTGGCAGAGGCTAAAGACTACAGCCAGCAGAGGGCACTATTTCCACATGTTTTTAACATCACACTCACAACACTCACAGCACTCGGCTCGCGGAGCTGCGGAGATTCATGTAAACGGAGCGGTGGAGACCAAAGTGAGTGTTTCAACTTTTCAAATGAACTTCCTATGAAAGTAAAGCTTCCAAAGACATGATCTGAACACGTGCCAGACTGATCACGTGCTGTGAATGTAGCCGCAGCCGCGAATCCCGCGATTACCTCAGCTCATGTGATGAATGTAATCCGATCCTGCTGTGTTTGTGCCGTGACGCTCAATCGGCTCACTCGCATTATATCGAACAGACACGTTCAGTTTTTAATTGTAGTGTCTCTAACTCAACTGATTTTCTGAAAATGAACGTGGTAGGCAAGTGATCCAGTAATCCAGTAGCTGACTAGCTGTGCCTAGTGTAGGGCAGTGAAGCAGTGCGTTCTGGGAATTGTTGTCTTTCATCCCCATGAGACAAAAATAAATTTTCTGTGTTTTCTCAGTCTAGAAGGCACCAAATTCAAAAATAATTCCACATTTCAGCTACATAAGTGACCCAGTTTAAATACAGATTCATCTTCCCAGAGCTGAAGTACCCCTTTAAGTTTCCAAAGACATGAACTGAAAATGCGCCAGACTGAGCACACACTGTGTAGCCACAGCCACTATCCCGCGATTACCTCAGCCAATGTGATGAATGTAATCTGACTCCTGCTGTGTTTGTGCCATGACACTCAATCGGCTCACTCACATTATATTGAACAGACACATTCAGTTTTTAATCGTAGTGTCTCTAACTCAACTGATTTTATGAAAATGAACGCGGTGGGCAAGTGATCCAGTCTTTTCTCAGTCAAGAAGGCACCGAATTCAAAAATAATTCCACATTTCTACTACACAAGTGGCCCAGTTTAAATACAGATTCATCCTTCCAGAGCTGAAGTATCCCTTTAAGTGCCATTTATTATGGGACTTGACTGTTTAATTCATAGGTGTGCACATTTGACTCATTTTCACTGCATCTTCACGGCTAGTTATTTAACTCTTTCCCTGGCAGCGTTTTTGGAAAAAGATGCCAGCCTCGGCCAGAAATTTTATCACAAAATTTTCATGGCCCCCAGAATATTTAATTGTTTGAATATCTGAGTATACAATATATCAAAAGAAAAAACAGACCCTCTGCTTTTAAACAAAAAAAATCTGTTTTATTCTAGCTTCTTGAATTCCTTTTTTATGAACACCTGAATGTGGGTAAGTTTCATAAATAAGCAACATTGCGCATTTTTGTCAAAGACTACATCTGGATCGTATTCAGAACGATGATCAAAACATAGATGGAGTAAATTGAGTCACCCTCAAAGCTTCACAGTGCTTTAGCTTGTCCTGGGTCGACATTTCAATCAGTAACATTAGGCAGTTTTGATTTATATGATGGTTAATATTGATGATTGCGTTATTTTTAGGGCCGGGACTCGATTAAAAAAATTAATCTAATTAATTAGAGGCTTTGTAATTAATTAATCGAAATTAATCGCATTTTAATTGCATATAAATATTTGACCTGAGAACAGTGAGAAGTAATTTTTTTCACATGGACTTTTAGTATACCATTGAATAATGACTGAATACATAAGCTTAATCAACAAAATTTTGTTTATTTATTTATGTCCAGCGTTTTGCGTTGAGGTGATATTAGAGGCTCGTCACGCAAATTCCTTGTTCATAGCTTCCACACAACCATGCTCTTGTCGGCGCTTCCATCCTTTCGTTTTTAAAACAAAATTTGCCAAAGCAAAGCTGTCTCGTCAGCTTCTTCGTTCATGTTCACTGTGGTTTGTTGTGTTCAGAAGTCAAGAACGCTAGTTGGTGTTCCAGTATAAACGGTCCGTCGAAACTCATTCATTAAAAAACGTTCCGCGGTGCAAAAATAAGTTAAAATTGTTATCAATTTTTGCGTAATTAATCTTAATTAACGCGTTAAAGTCACGCAATTAATTAATCTTAATTAACGCGTTAAAGTCCCGGCCCTAGTTATTTTACATATGCATCTGCTTACATATGATATCGCTTGTTTCTGCTTTCAGAAGATGTGTAATAGTGCCGCCTACCATTTAACAGCAAAAGCCAGAAATGTATAAAAGCCAGAAATTTTTGTGACAGAATGATGGAAATTTCCTCAATGGCGGGAAAGAGTCAATGTATAGAGGATATCAGGGGTCATGCATGCAAGTCACCTGTATTCTGCTGGGGTGCATGGAATGGCTCTTTTCGAATGTATGGAAGTAGAATTAACCTCAATTAAAATTCAAAGAAACATATACATTTCATAATTAAAGATTAGTAAAGTTTGCTGTGGTGCTCACACTTCACAAGGTATCTTGTCATCTGTCATCGTTATGTCATAGTCTGCATACTATGTAGCACTACGCTGATGATGTGCATATTTGGTCATGAGGCAATTCCGACCAACAGAGCAAAAAAAACGTTTTCTCACATAAATTAACATGAGAAAATTATGCAGGTCAGTTTTCAGTTTATACCATCTGCACTGTGATTGGCTGGATTAGTCCCACCTTGTCAATGCATTTCACACACAAGACCATGTGGCAAAAATATAAAAAAGTTTGAAAAATATAGCAGTGTCTGTGACTGCTCGAGACATTGTTGACATCGGTTGAGCATCGGTGACCGCAAAGTGCAAAGATTTGGCCGCGACCTGGGGGTTTTGTCGCAGACCTCGGGAATCTGTCTGCAAAGGCAAAATTCAGACAAATATCAGAAAGAAACTTCAGTACAGGAAGGACTGGCTGACAGAAAGAAGGGCAGAATGACAGACAGAAAGACAGAACAACAAACAGAAAGAAAATTTTGCCAGTGCTGTCACCAGCTAGACCAGCACCAAACCAGCATAAACTAACGTGGACCATCCTGGAAATTCAAAGCTGGTCTTTTACATAAAGTAATTGGAAAGCACAAACTGAGCTATGAGTTCCTGGCGTTCATTATCCAAGTGTTTGAAGCCAGCTTTTTGTAGCTTTGTTTGCAGCAGTCTGTCTTTATTGTAGTGATTTGGAAGATCTCAGAGGGAGGCAAGTGCCACTCAGGACGGCTCTGTTGAATTGTGTGTGTAAACATGAGAGCAGAAGTGGAGAGTAAGACTAGAAGGACAGAATGCAAGCATTTGAAGAGTGGAAGATGAGATGCAGCTCTCCGTAGGAGATTAAGCAGGCCTCCCACTGTAACCTTGAAACACCGAGCACCACTGACTCAGTCTACACTCCACGATCTGCTGGAGCTACAAATCAAATTACTGTGCTGGGGGGCTGACAGCAAAATTGTCTGTCTTCTCTCTCTTTATTGCCAAGAGCAAACCCCCAATAGGTTATAATGACAGCAAATTAAGGCAGAGGAAGAGAGAGACTGGAGGGAAAAGGCATATTTATCTCTCCTGTCTCTTTTCTCCCCAGGCCTCTTCACTCGGGTTTGATTCTCTCTTTTATGGTCTTCATCTTAGACATATATGCAGGCTAATAAAGCGTATTGGCTTCTTATTGATCCGCACCTGGATAAGGTTTATGTGTGTATGTATCCTCCACGCTGACGCCGGATGTGATCGAATGGGAGTCGCAGGCTGTCACATTTATCAAGCAGACTGTCTGTGCTTTCTTTTGCCTGTTATCGCGTTTGCACGTCTGGAATCGTTGTTGTGTGAACTTGTGTGAAATCTAATTTTCTGCATTTTAGAGTTGTATGGGGAAAAACAAGAGTTGATAAACAGCTTTCCGAAAGGCTGATAAAACACATTAAATTCATCCAAGCTGAAACACTGCTCTCAGTAGGGCTTATGATATGATATCCCCAGTGTCATAAAAACTCCAGCTTTTGGCAGTTGCCTGATAGTTGACCCTTCCAGCGGTGCATATAGCTTATTATTACTAATACCACTGTGCTTAACTGGTCAGAAATACATCTGGCTGTCACACATCTATCGAAGTCCCCTCTGCAACCTGCGACCATTGCTCGAAAACCCCTTGTGCAACCGATTAAAATGACATAGCTGCAATATAAGTGTAAATGTCAGTGTTGGGCATATCAGCATTGTTGATGTTTTCTTTTTTTGTTTCAATATTTTTGTAGGGCTGTTTTCATTATGCTAGCTGAATTCTCCATCCTCTGTCCGACACTCCTGACCCTGCGGCCATCTTGCAACTAACCTTCCAAAATTACTTTCGTGCTATCATGGAAAAGAAAACTGCATGTTGGTTTGTCCCGACACTAAAGAACGGAACTCAGAATGCCAGGTAAAGTATGAATGGTTCAGAATGCCACAATGTCCATTCCCCCAGGTAAAGTGCCCCAAAGTTAGAGGGAAAGTACTGTGTAATGCACTGTTTGAGATAAATTAGGCTCAAAAAGGACCAGACTATAGCTTGGGCATCATTGCGTCAAAGGTTACCGATGCAGAGTTAACGGGGTGAAAATCAATTACATGCCTGGTTCACCTAATTGATATCTACCACAGCATGAAGATAACACCCAAAGCATTATATTTGTATTGAGCTTGAGATAAAAAGCCTATTTATATTCAAGAGGGTGAGGAAATTTTGATGGGAAGCACAACCTGCAACTCCAAATGTGAGATTAAATTAAACTGTTTACTTAGAATGAAATGCCAATGACTGGGGCTGTAGGAATGAGCCCAGACGGACTTGCTACAATGCATGCGCAGAGCCTCTTTTATGAAAACCCAGCAGACCTACAACATCAAACATCAGAGTCCTCTAATACAGATGGCTCTTTCCAGAGCTTCTGATCCTGTCTTCAATCAAATAGCCAAGACGAAGGAGAAGCCTAACACCTTTTCACCCTAGGAGGATATACAGTAGACTCATTTTCTCCTCACTGCTGCCAGAGATGGTATTGACCCAGCTACAGTGGACCAGAATAGGAGTGTATTATTATGATCATAATCAATACAGCTGCAGAAAGATATGATGCAGTCTCTTGATTGGACATGCTAAGAGCATAAGGCCATCTTATCACCATGTAGGTCATGTTATCTAGCCAAAGAAGGACATTCTGAGGCAATAAATGTATAACAAACATTTATGTCTTAATTCTACTACTTAAAAAATACAAACACATAGAAACATAGTATTGAATGCCATGTTGCACGGACAAGTGCAACAACATTGGCAGAACAACATTATGTCAGTGTGAAACAAAACGTTATGGAAATGCAGAAATTAAAGTTAAGGCTCCAATCTCCTCCCAAAAATAGTCTGTTGGTGCCTCAGTGACAATCTCAGCTGTCAATCATGATGGCGCACCCCCGTTTTTATAGTATCAAATAACTAACTAAAACCAAACTTATTCAAAGAATAATTCATAATTTTTCGGACAGAATTTCTAGCCCCAGCCAGGGGCCGGGGAGTGTCCGGTTTGGGGACCATGCGATTTTATCTCTGCTTTTTGCAGATGGTGTTGTCGAGTTGGCCTCTTCAGACCTTCAGTATGCACTGAAATCATTAGAATCAGCACCTCCAAGTCTGAGGCCATGGTTCTCAGTTGGAAAAGGGTGGCTTGCCAGCTTCAGGTTGGTGGAGAGTTCCTGCCTCAAGTGGAGGAGTTCAAGTATCTTGTGGTCTTGTTCACGAGTGAGGGAAGGATGGAAAGGGAGATCGACAGACGGATCGGTGCAGCTTCTGCAGTAATGCGGTCGATGTACCGGTATGTCATGAAGAAGAAGCTGTACTGTAAGGCTAAGCTCTCGATTTACCGATCAATCTACGTTCCTACTCTCACCTATGGTCACGAGTTGTGGGTCATGACCAAAAGGACAAGATCCCCAGATACAGGCAGCCGAAATAAGCTTTCTCCGCAGGGTGGCTAGGCGCTTTCTTAGAGATAGGGTGAGAAGCTCGGTCACTCGGGAGGAGCTCAGAGAAGAGCCGTTGCTCCTCCACACCAAGAGGAGCCAGCTGAGGTGGCTCGGGCATTTGTTTCGGATGCCTCCTGGACTCCTTCCCGGGGAGGTGTTTTGGGCATGCCCCACCGGGAGGAGGCCCCGGGGAAGACCTAGGACACACTGGAGGGGATTATGTCTTCCGGCTGGCCCCGGATAAGCGGAAGATAATGATGATTATGATTTAAAGAAATTAAAATTTAATGTCTTGCTGTAATTTTATTATTTTTAAATCAGGAAATCATGGTTTCGAATAAAAATGTTAGCAAACGTTACATTTAGACATGTTGGCAATACAGCAATGATAACAGTTAAGAAGAAAATTATCTGATTAACCGCTCTCGTGTGATGCGCTATGTTCACACAGAATGCGATATTGCCTTGAAAAAAACAAGATACGGGCAGTGGAATGGGAAAAAAAGCCAAGATATAAGACGCAGGTTGAACTTTCTTCTAACTTGCGAGACACAAGTGCAACAGCCAAACATGTCCACCAAACATAAAAACAAAAGGAATAGCTCAATGGAATGCAAAAACCATTAAAGAGTGAACTACTACTGTACTATTTTATGTTTGCATGATGGCAACAGACTGAAAGGTGATTTTATTTTCTGTTTTTACAAAGCATTTGTTGCTAATAATAGCCTATTACTGTTATTTACTTTTTGGATAAGAAATATTAAGCATTTTTCTTATTTTATATTATTTAGTATATAGGTATATAGGATATGATTAAGATACATTTGTACAGTACAATATTTGCCTTCATATTTCATGCATATTTTCTACAAAGATATTTCACAAATTTCAAGTAATTTGTTTTACATTTACACCACAATGATGACTTCAGGCATGGTGCACTTGGAATATAACTTTTTTAACCAGATAGTTAAAAATGAGAATGTTACCGGAATAGTATTGTAGCTACATTTTTTGAGTTGAAAAATCCTGAATCAGTCAATTGAGAAAAGAGAAATCTCATTCCATTATTGCCCAGTCCTAGAATGAACTTTAACTAACATCAGTGTGATAAAAACTTTGTAAAAATGTGATTGTTTAGATTCTCACATGTCCCAATACATTACATGGAGAGGGCAGGGTTATTGACCTATACTGCATGCAGCTACCTGGGGGTGATCGAGATGCTTTGGCTTCACTTTTAAGGGCTCGTGTGGCAAGCTTGGTATAAAGTCATCTCATAATGATATTATAAAGAAAACAGCTTAAAAGAATGAAATTAATGAAAGTAGTTTGACAATCGTTCATTATTTCTTACTAAATTAATGCAGTTAAGTACTGCAGTTTTCTAAAAATATTCTGCCAAATCCATGTTATGGGGCGCATAAAACAATTTTAATAATTAATAAGAAATTCATTATGGAAATTATTATTTTTTTAAAGTGCATTTTACTTCAGACTTTGCCAAGATTTTTTTATTTTCTTTATCTTCACTCTTATTTGTCATTGAACTGGATATTCATAATTGTAACTGGTGCTGTCAGCAGTGGATAAAGAAATATATGTTGGACATTGAGTTTCTATTTAGCACTTTCCTCCAAGATCAATAGTCCTTTTTCCTTTCTTTTTCTTTTTTTAAAACGCAGTCCACCCAGTGAGAAGCTGAACTACTTGTCTACATACCTCCTGTAAAGAGCTGTTGTTGAACTTGCTGCAATTTGCAGGCTTTGATTTGCCCACTCTTTGACTATGTGGGGAATTCAACTTTGAGAGCACTGTGATGAAGAGGAGATAGTGGAAGCACACATGCATGGAATTTCATTAAATCGACACTGTGTTTTCATTTGCCAGAAAAGCAGCTCTTCCTTATCAGCGGATTACCTATGAATGAGCTCTATTCTGCGTCCATCAATCTGGGGAGCTTTCACCTCTGCTTGGAGATCGTGGGGCCGGAGATAAGAGAGTGGGCATGACTATGCAATTACACACATTATTTTATTTTTCCATCCAGGTTGGAGATGAAAGAAAAAACCATCTCGGACTCTAAATCGCATTATCGCCGTCAGGGAATTTATGACACGTGTTTAAGATGGAACGAGGAGATATGAGGTCGGTAAGAGAACGTTTCAGCACAGCTGAGATTCTGAAAAATTCTGAGTGCTACCGTAGAGAAGTGATCGATGGCAGCTCAGAGAGGGTCACAGTAGGGAGAGAAGTAATGCAGCCACTCTGAGACAGATAGGGGCGGCACTAGGATCACAAGGGTGGAGTGATAAGCCTTTGCCCTCTTTTCAGGTCGAGACCACACAGTTGCACAGCAACAGCAGGGCTCTTCAAAACACCACCCTGCTCCAATCCGCAGGCAGCTTAACTTCTGCTTGGGGCTCCCTGTGAGTCAGTCAGAAACATGGAGAGGGGAATGATTGGCGTGATACTTTTAATGGGATTATAGATTACTATGCGACATATGCAACTTCAGTCTCGTAAATAGAGCAAACACCCAACCCCAGTGATGCCGTACATTTCCAAAGGATCAAATAAGGTCAACGTTTGTTCTACGTCCACAAATCATTAAAATGAAAAAGCTATTGGACTGTTGGCAAGGTGTCAGCAGGAGGGATGGAGAGAGAGGGCCGTGAGAAGAGAAAGAGAGGAAGATTTATGCATGACTAAATCAATTGTGAATGCAAATGTGCTGAGAAGCAGACTTATGCGACCTAGGGAGGAGTCCAACTCCCTCAATTATGCAATTATGATTCATCAAAAGAGTTCTCACTTAAAAACCTGAAAATCTAATGATATGCAATGTGCACTGGTCTCCTACATGCCCAAAATCCAGGAACGAGCACCACAATAGGGTCAAACAAGCATAAAATGCAGCTAAATCCCTCTCCTATCAATCTATATGCATAAAAACTGCTAGGCTAGGGCTGTATGAAAAATCTCTCTATTCAATATTTTAAAATATTGCAGCTCATTAAAAAGGTGTAGCATTTTCTTACGATTACACTCCATGAACTTTAAAGAAATTAATCAAACATGGTTTTACTCCATGCATTGGGCTTTCACCTGAAAACTGTTTGAGAAACTGCTGAGACAGGAGCCCTAAAACTGCATTCTAAGCTAATGAAACATTTACTAACATTTTCATGGCTGAGGGGAGTGGAGGCGGCTCATCTATGCGAGACTTAACAGTTGAACAAATCTGTTTCCAATACGCTGCATCTAGGCTATTTAGATCAGGGGGGTGTTTGAATTTTGGTTAAAAATAACAAGCCAGCTGTTACATGAAGAGAAATTTTGATTGGACCACATTTTTAATTTAAATGCAGTATGCAGGGGAGACTGGTTGGAGCCACTTGTAACAGGTAAAAAAAAATAATAATAACTGACTGTAGCTAAAATAAATTCAAATATCAACATAAAACATATTTCATTGTTATCTGTCTTTCAGTGTGAACTGTCATTCACATTACTTCTACAACAGATAAAATAAATAATACTTTGAATACAAAAGGCATCAAAAGAAAAAAGAAAAATATCAGCCATAAAAATCACCTCTAAAGTGTTTTCTTGTTGACAATTTCACATAAAATGATACAATCATTCCTCAAAAGGAAACTCTACTAAGCATATGCTAAATAGGTGTCATATCTCTCTAGCTGGTTTGAGATTAAAAAGAATTAGAGTTACAATTGCTTGCTAAAAAAGCAATCATTGGAACAGCTCGACAGAGAAGAGAAATTTGGGACTGTGAGACTTTCACACTATATTAGGAAAATGCATGTATTAGGACACAGCTGAGATCGCATTACAGCAGAGATTTCAAACAACATGCTACGCATGCAAGAGAGCAGTTTCTGCGCAGTGTTAACTGCTTGTGACTTGTTAACTTGCAGTGATGAGTTTAACAATGCTAACCACGTGGATCATAGATCAGATACAGACCGGAGTGAGCAGGTTTACATTTTCTATATGGATATTTGTGCAAATATGGACACTGATACAGCCGTACGTCTGATCATGAACACAATGACACAATGGATTATTCTGATACACAGAAGACAATGATGCAGAATGAAAATTCAAAGATAAATGGGAAAAATAGTAACTATGTCTTTAATCTTTCTGTGTTAAACTGACGCGTGTCATTTGTTCAGAAACAGTGCTGTTATTGGTTGTTGGCTCCCCACAGCATCGTTTTGTGGGGCTTTTTCCTCTCTCAATCAGTAGAAAATTTGGTTAACACCCGGTCATGCATTAAAAAAAATATATAATAATAATATACCGCAAAACCGGTACCATTTTGAAAAATACTATGATATAAATTTTGGGTCATACCGCCTAGCACTAATTTCTAGTTATTCTTTTGACAACTACGTTTTCATTAGACAGTGAGTTGAGGGAGCAATCATTCTTGCTGACCTGGTGTGCTAAAATGAACTCATTACATATTTAATTTGATAACTTTGTCCCTATATCTGTCACTCTCAGTTCTGACATTTTGTAGGTCAGTGGATAAATGTATGCGGCAAACAATTGTTTAAGTATGATGCATTTGTCTAGCACTAATGTTTTCAGTTTAAATGTGACCCTGGACCACAAAACCAGTCATAAGGGTCTTTTTTTTTATTGAGATGTATTCATCCGAAAGCTGAATAAATAAGCTTTTCATTGATGTATGGTTTGTTAGGATATTTAAAAATCTGGAATCTGAGGGTACAAAAAAGTCTAAATATTGAGACAGTCGCCTTTAAGGTTGTCCAAATGAAGTCTTTGCATATTACTAATACTACATTTTTTATATAATTACAATAGAAAACGTACAAAATATCTTCATGGAACATGATCTTTACATAATATCCTAATGTTTTTTGGCATAAAAGAAAGATTTATAATTTTGACACATACAAGCTATTGTTGGCTATTGCCACAAATATACCTGGGCGTCTTATGACTAGTTTTGTGGTCCAGGGTCTCAAAGATTTAGGAGCCAACAAACCAAAATTGCAGCAGTAAATATTTTTTTTTTTTTAAGTGTTGGAACCAAAAAGTGTCCATATGCTAACCCTCAAAAATTTGCAAAAGAAAATAAATTGGACAATAATTTATTAAGCATTTAACAGCTAAGCACTTGTATGATAAATGTAATGAATAATGCAGTATATTTTCATGATTTGAAGACTATAAAGGCTGCTAACAAGCAAAAAACGCAAAAATAGACATCACGAAACCACAGGAGATAATTTGCCAAAAAAACTCAATTACTCGTATCCTTTAATGAGGATGATGGACCACTACTAAAAGGTGGCATTGTGGGGAAGAGGAGGGTCTGAAAAATGCTAGGCCTGTGCTCACGATTCTGGCCTTTAAACAGAGGCCTCCTGCAGGCTTCAACTCTGATGGCCTCATCGATTTGATGCAGGCACCCAACAACCGGCTGATATGAAAGACATTCGTGTTATGAGGGCTTTCTAGTTGAAGGGCAGCGTTTATGTGGAATAAGAGCCTTGAGGACAATATTTACTTGGCCTCACTCTGAAAAATACTAATAAAAAAAACAGCAAACAAAGCACCGGCTCTTTATACAAGATTGAATAATGCAATAATAGTACACATTTATGTCAACATTCCTGTTTGCGTTGACATGAATGTGTACGATTAGAAGAGGGACCTACGTCTTTATTCCCAAGGACACAAATTATGATTCATCTGATTTCACATCATGCAGTGGAGAATATTCATAACAGCCTCATTAGTCATTGAGACGCAAACATAAATGTGTATGGATTTATCAGCTTTTTGACTGCTTCGATCTTTCAAGAAGAATGGATTGATTTATCAGACTGTTGAAAATGTAAACTTCGCAGAAATCTATAGGACATCCTTTACAGGAAGGGGGTTTCAAGGACATTCAGATGTTAGAATACTTCACCAAAAAGCACTTACATTCAGCCATAAAGAGATTTATAATGGCTGGCGGATGTATTATTGCATTGCAGAATCGATACAATGTATTGTTTTTACACGCTAACTGAATTGTGCTGTATTGAGAAGAGTGAGTAGAGCACACTGCAGGCAAGAGAGCACTGCACCAAATCATTTGATTTTTTATCATCTCAATAGCATCAGCTGTAGGCTACATGTTTTATACCCAGTTAGTATTCGAAAGAATAATGAGTCAGTAATGAACAGTTCAACATACAAACATGTCAGGGCTGTGCAGGCCTGTTTCCAGAATCAATTTACTGAGGGCGCTTCCAAAATGACTGAGGGTGCTATAGTAAAGTGCAGATGTAGGCTAAGCAAAGGCTACACCTATCATGGTTAGTCCATGAAGGATGAAGGTAATGAAGATAAAGTACAAATCAAAGGGCTTACCTTTAACTAAATGAAACCAAAGCATTATTCCGACAGGCAGGTACAACATAACAGTGTGTCCATTACACAAACAACACCAGACAATGAAAAAGTGAAACAGAGGGCTTATAGAATGATAAACTAAATACAAACAAGTGGGATATAATTAATGAGTAACCAAGGAGACAATCTAGTGGCGAGCCTGCATAACTCAGCACTGAATAAAAACTTTGCCATTTTGAGTGGTGAGTGTATTCAGACTAACTTAAACACCAGTGATTGGCCATTGCATTCAAGAGATCAACAACTATGGAATACAACTGTGTATCTATGATTGGCTACATTGCTTACCACTGCAAAAACACATTGTAAATAGATATTTCAAGTTCTCCAGAGCGTAACATAATGATGCACTGGAGCATGTGCCAAAAGTTTTTTGCCAATATATTACAGTTTCAACTGATACTGATACAGTGCTCTTGCTTTCGTTTGACGGTGCTCTAGCACTCCCGTAGAACCAGGCCTAGGGCTGTGGGCTAAGCATGAGCACACAGGTTCCACACACCAAGTCAAATCATAATGAACCTGGAATCAGTAATCTGTTAGCATACCCATTCATCTCAATGGCACATGCTCATTCTGTACACATCCCTGGTGTATAACACACTCTCATAGCAATAAGTAATAAGTAGCATAAACCAGCTAAATGATAAATGTTTTTTGTCAAGCTTAATCAATATTCATTATTCATTATTATTAACGCTACAAAACATTCAAACAAACTAAATTGTACCATTAACATTCACAATTGCAAAATGTTATTATCAATAACAAATTGCTTCCATGACATGCTTCTTTAACTGACAAAATATCACAATACATTTCATTTTAGTTCTCAATAATGATATATATTGTTACGACACCAACACTGTAGATGACCTGAAAATTTCAGAATTACAGTATACTACACATTACTAGCCTAACTTATATAAGTAGAACATTCTCAAGTGAAGAGAAACAGCCAGTAATGAAATAAGAACAAAGAAACAAAAATGGAATAAATCAAATGTAAAATGAAACTAAATATTATATAAATATAAAACTTATTAAAGGTTATTCAAGCAAAGTGATTTACTAAGCGAGAACCACATTTAATTATCTTTTGTGTCCTATTGTGCTTAAACTTTAAAATTGCTTGAAAGTTCAGACTGGTCTGGCAAGGCTTAAAAAACATGAAAAGGATTTTATGTGATTATGAAATCACATTAATGATGACTTTATGATCCTATTTTGTGTGCCTTCCTCTTGTATACGTTCATTCGATCGGGATTTCATCGCACCTAAAAACACCTTGCACAAGTTAGAGGATTCAAGGTTTTGCTAGTACTTTTTGGGGATCCTAGTGGCAGGCAACTGCTTTTGAGATGAATGGAATGCTAATGGATAGCCTTCCCTAGGTATTATAAACATCCATACATAAATCCATTTCATGCTTTTAAGAGCCCTCCATAAAATCTATTACAACAATAAAACTGTGATTTTTCTCATGAGAAAAATATTGATTTAATTTAATCAGAACACTACTTTGGAGTGGACATCAATGGTTAAATTGCAATGTGTTTCCCCTGCATTATGGTAAATTTGCACCAAGTGCTGCCAAAGCTAACCAACCAAACCCTGACCCCCTGAGCAGTGCTGCTCATTTGTATCAAGTCTGAATCCAGCTTGTTTTCTCCCGCTCCCGCTGGTTCTCTTGTATCAATAAAAGTGGCAAAAAGGCTAAAAAGCATTTCTTTCCAGTAATGTTCTAAATCATTTCCATTATTTGCATTCAAAATTAGGTTAATACTCTACACTAGCCCTGTACCCTTCAGGTGAGGACACAAGAGAGGAAGTTGTTTGATGTGTTTGCACCTTATTTCTTTATTTCGCTCTTAGAAATACAGTACACAGCGGCTCTGTGGCAGGCCTGCAGGAGATAAGCTAAGCCATACGAGCAGTGCTGAATGAGAAGCCTCTGTAATGACCTCTCTCTCTCAGGATTAAATTCAGGTCAGGGGAGCAAGGATACAAATGACCAGCCAGGCTGCATTCTGATTCACAGTCTTCATTTATCTTTATCACCGCAGCACATTGCAATATTTGCTTAGTCAAATAAGGACAGATTGGTCACACTGCCACGAGTAAAAGCATACACAAACCCACAGACTCTCAGGAGATGTGTTCCCAGGTATTTACTGATCTTCGAGCTATCAATTGATTATAATACCTTTAAAAGAGGGGGCAAAAATCCATCTCCCAGGTTGTGAAGTGCTTTGCAAACATATAAAAGCTCAGTAATTCTTTCTATTTATCGCCTGACAGCAGCAAAGGTTTCTGTGTGAAAAAACGTAGCCTTTGGGATGACGCCATGTCTCTTGCTCTCCTCCTCCAGCTATGAAATGAAATGATCCCTCATGCTGATAAATGACTAGATCAGTGGACACTGCCTCATGTTTGTTTTAAACTTTATCTCCCACTTGCCATTTCAACGTTCAGCAAGAGAAGCAGCTGTAGAATTCATTTGTTCTGCCCGATATTCACGTCACACCATTAAAGTGAGAGCTTTATTAGGAATTCACAGTCCAATGCCCACTGGGTTCACACGATGGGGGGGAAAGCAAGTATTAACTGACACCAAAATAACCCAAATGCTAAACTACTTCTTCAGAACCATTCGTTTTTTTACTTAAATGCATCTTGAAACGCATACATTACAAAAAGCAGCCTGGTGATCGCTGAGCTTCGGTCCCATGGTGATAACAAATGTGACAAACCAGCTAAATCGGTGTGAAAGCACTGTGCCTCAAAGATGAGTGGGAGAGATCCCTTCTTTAATGAGAGGCCATGATGTCCATCTCCCTGACTGACGGAGTTTGCAATGATCTGGGGTTGTTACATGAGAGACCGCTTGGTGTGACAGCATTTGCCTGCCATCTTTATATGTACTATAAATAGTATAGTCTGACTCAAGTGTAAACAAATTACTTATGGCAATGTTCTGGTTTTGATTTATTGATATTATAGGAATGCAACAACATTAATTCTGGCCAATTACCAGTAATTATTGTCATATGGCTGAAAACTATTTAATTTCTATACTGTTTTGTCTACATAAATAAAAAAAATTAAAAAATCAGTTGTTGTAAATGCTACAAGTGAATGTACACATCTAAAAAATGAATATTAATTTTGAGATTTGCTATTTTGAGATTTGAGTACATTTAATTGTTATTAAAAAGGGTTATTATAGTTAACTAAAACCATAAAAAACATGTTTGCTACTTGAAATAAAATAAACATTAATCTAAATACAATAAAATATAAAAACTTAGTTTATTTTTCAAGGCAACATTTCTTATTTCATTTAGTTTAACTTGATTTACCCAAATAACTAAAACTACAAGTGAATATAAGCTATATATAAAAAACGAATTAAAAATACAACAAAATAAAATACTTAAACTAGCAAAAATGTAAATGAAAATTGAGAATAAAATTTAATAATATATTTTTTTTAAGTTGTACATATAATATTATGAGAAATGGGCAGGCACAATTAAATATCCAATCTATAGATTTTTTAATGTATTATATATAGCATTCTGATTCACAATCAGTGTTCATTTTGTTGACGAATAATTTGTGTCATAATTTTCGTCAACAACCTTTTTTCACTGACGAAAACGAGATGATAACTAAATAAAAACTAGTGCTAGATGACAAAAACTATGACAAAAATCTTCTGTCATTTTCGTCAACGAATAAAAACGAGACGAAAATGTCAAGGAGGGACGATTAGGGAAGAGATCCAGTCAGAACTGATGTCCTGTGTAACAGATGCGCACATTTGAGTTGTAACCATGGTTGTAACGTGCGGATCTAACCGCGGGCAAACACGGCGCTGTTGAGCTTCTCCAGGCTCACGCATCTCCAATACTATGGAGGACCAAGCCTGCAGAAAATTTAAATAAATAGATTAATGAATGAATAAGTAAATAAATGAATGAATAAATAAATATACAAATATCTAAATTAATAAACAGATAAATCGACAAATAAATGTGATAATAGGAAAATAAATAACAGAATAAATTACTTGATAAAATAAATGATTAATGTTTAATCAAATAAAATGTTGTATTATCTTTCCCTTAATTTATTATATTTTTGCCATTTTAAATAAAAAAATATATGTTTTACTTTTATTTATTTGTTAATTATTTTTAATATTTATTTAATATTTATTTTTATATTTATGTATTTATCTATGCATTTATTTATTTATTTATTGATTTTTTTTTTTTTTTTACTTTTCCGTGAGCAACATGGAAATGAGGAGGGCGGTCCTTCTGCAGCTTCAGCGCATCATTGGTTGAGAGCTCAAGCATATACTTGATAGAGCGATAGAGGAGAATTTCAAAGTAAATTGCGGCCGGAGAGTTCTTTCACACACCAAACAAATTATATCAACGTTTCCAGCAGTTTGACCCATTAAGAGAGAAGTTTCAATGGTACTTATCGGAAGCAAGTACGATGGACGTCACGTCTAACCTTAGTGCCATCTGACTCGCACAGATTTTGAACTCGACGGTTGTAGCTCTTGCATGTATATTATGGCGGACGTTTCACAAATAGCTAATGTTAGAGAGTTGCACAACTTAGCGAATGAGTTCGAAAACAACGCATCAAATGAGTGTTGTTTAGATTAGATGTACTAATCGATGTTTTAGGGGGGCTATATTTTGATATGAATGTTGAAAATATTTCCCAGCACATTCAAAATCTGTGTGCAGTGCCAGCACTGTCTGTGAGTAGGATGGCACTACAGTGGGACATCCATCTTACTCGCTTCCGATAAGTACCATTGAAACTTATCTTTCAATGGATCAAACTGCTGGAAAAACATTGCTAAATTGTTTGGTATCTATACGGCCATGATAACTCTCCTCGCTTAGCTGGTCTGAAGATTCTATGCGTCAGCTCTCAACCAATGATGCGCTGAAGCTACAGAAGGACCGCCCTCCTCATTTCCATGTTGCACACGGAAAAGTAAAAATGAATGAATCAATAAATAAATGTACAAATAAATACATGTGGGGATAAATAAATGAATGCATCAATAAATAAATATATTAAAATTAATTAACAAATAAATAAGTTAAAAATATATATATTTAAATGTATAAAAGCAGAAAATATAAATTAAGGGAAAGATAATACACAATTTAATTTGATTAAAAATTAAGCATATTTATTTTATCAAGTCGTTAATTTAATTTATTTTCCTATCACATTTATTTATCTATTTTTCTGCTTATTTATTTACATATTTGTATATTTATTCATTTATTTACTTATTGATTAATAATTTTGAATTTCTGCAGGCTTGGTCCTCCATACAATACAGCACTTCAGAGCGGCTCAATCAATGAATAAAACACATTTATATCATGCAATTGTTTATGAATTAATGCTGATGAACAAGGACAATGTTTACTTTACGATGTGTATATAGTAATATGCTTTAGACGGTTGTAACAATACATATTTTATCTCCATCATCTGAACTTGAAAGAGCAGCTGCAACTGCAATAGTGAGGTGTTTCAAAATAAGAGTCCCGATGTATTCCGAGCTTGTTATAATTAAGAGTCACGCATTATATATTCGTTTTTGGTTACATAATAAACTATATTTAGTTTTCCCATTTAATTCATAGTCAGGAGGACAGACCAGTATTTGACACATATTCAATAAAGTATCAGGGTTATAATAGTTTCATAAAACCATTAAAAATCTCCATTACTTAAATAAATAAACAAACTTGAAGCTTTAGCTTAACCTGATATACTAACTAAAACAGAAATACAAAGTTATAAAAACTATATAGATGTTAAAAAAAAAGAAGTTAGTTGAGCTCTCTTTCGTGTATTTTTGTCAAACACAATGATGTCACAATGTCAGTTCAAGTAACAGTCGGTTATGTAATGCTTAAATGCTCATTTAATGCATTACAATTTAACTTAACTCATTAGATTTTAGTCGACTAAATCTACTGTAGATTTAGTCGACTAAAATCTTTTGATTTTTAGTCGACTAAAACTAGACTAAAACTAAAAACAATTCAGGTGACTAAAATATGACTAAATCAAAATTTGCTGTCAAAATTAACACTGTTCACAATATTCAAATATTTGCAGAATGGCATGCATCATCACATTAAATAAATCTGGATAAAGATTCCCTTACCGAATAGAGGGTATGCATTGATGTCACTTTCTCACCGGAACATGCCCCCTCAGCCGGATTGAGTGGCAAAAGAGCTCCTGCATGACTGGATTTAATAGGGGAAACTGCGAAAACAAGAGTAAATCAAACGATTATCAGTTTAAATTAAGGGTTGGACTCGATATAGTGTTCCTTACTATATAAATAAATGCCATATCATCTAGCCCTGAAACTTGTTTAGTTTTTGTCAATGTTTATTTAAAAACATCCAATTATGCAGAATACATGATGGTAAATATTTAACAGTGTCTATTCATACCAAGTGCAAACAGCGTGCCTTGTTGGCAAGTGCTATTCGCACTAGCTCCACCTAAAAATGCCTGGTAGGGCCAATGCTTGAATATCAACATCTTCAGACGGGCTACCAAAACTTAAGACGGTCGGCAGGCCGGTGAATCTTAAATAGTGAAATAACATTCCTTTGTTGATGTGTGTCGTTCACATCAGTTTTTCAATGTAAAAACCATGCGAACATCATAAGTTGACCTCAGACAACAGTATTAAAAAAGTTATACTTTTATGACCCCTACAAGGCTTGAGGACGTTGGTTTTAACCTGGGTTCGATTCCACCTTTTGCTGAGCTTGCTCTTATCCCTTTTCCCATCACATCGGAAAGGCATTTACTTTCAATAAAAATTAAGAAAATGTTCTTAAAGTGGAGATAAAATGCCTAACGAAATGTTTAATAATAATAAAAGCATTTATTGGGTAGGGGTATGAGTAGGTGTAGGGAGGGCTTTTGTCCCATTAAGGCAGCCTAATTTTAATAAATATAAGCATTTACATTGTGTTATTATTGCATCCTGTTAAAGTACAACAATACTAAATGTGCAAATACTATGTATCTGTCCAAATAAAGAATGAATTGCATGTAATTAATATTTACATATATTGCAAAGAACTGCTACTTTTATATGGTGTAAATAGAATATATCACTATTTTCACTTAGTATGCCATTTCACTTAGTAAATAGCATCTACAGCTATTTGCACTTAGTGTAAATATCATCTATCACTAAGAAAATACTGTGCATACTCTCACTGAACACTTGTGTAATTTACTTTATAAAAGTAGTCAACATGTCTGCTGTCTTTTTTATTTGTTGAAAGCGATTTTTAAAAAGAAAAAAATCTGAGATGATACGCAACTGAAACATACCTGATGTTGAACCTCGAAGCTAAATTATTTTCCTCTGGGCACTCTGTATATTCTCTCTCCTCTCTGTGTCTCTATTGGCTGGGGCTTGAGGCGCTCCTCAGGGCAGTATCGCTCGTTGTTTTCCCCCAGGGAGCGAGCTCAAGATCTGTAACGACTGGCCTCCTCTGAACCCTGAGCTCCTAATGTGCAATGGGACAGCACACAGGGGCTGCGTTACTTGAGCGGAGCGCTATCAGGCTATGTTTGGACCATTGCCTCCCAGCTTGTGTCACACAACCGAAGCCTGCAAAACTCTGCATCAATGCGGCACAGTTTGACATGCCCATAAACTAGCAACTTAACATTCATCTTTTTCCCAATATAAATAGTATAACTGTAGTCTTTACTGTGTGACAAATGAATCATGGCACTGACTAAGCATGCACTTTGCTTATATTATATTTCGGATCGTAAATTAATTCCATTATCAAATGATTTTGGTTGAATATTTCCGTTGGGCCACATAAGACTTTTTGGCACCAAAGATATTTTCTGTTGAAAACAGCACCACCTGACATTTGGGCACAAGCAAGATCCTGAAGTTGACAGTGATTAATAACCGCAGTGTGAACCGTGACACCTCAGAACCGCCTCCAAACATGTTTTTATTAACTGACTAGACGAAAAATGCTTTTTTTACTTTAGCTAAATCAATTTGTCTACCTTTTCACCAAAAAAACTGCACTAAAAGACACAGTAATGTCACCACTCTTTGTTAGATCTCCATATTTTATAAACAAGCAGCTTATCCCTAAAGCTGCAGCGATAGCCTCAGCAAAGCTGACCTAATAATTGTAAGGGCTCAAAAAGCTTTCGGTGACGGAGGGTGAATTTGAAGCCTTTATGTTTCTATCAGGACATTTTCAGATAGAAAAGGGTTTTAAGAGTATGCTGTCTTGAGTATCTTCAGGCATAAATTAAGTCTGTGGACGCTTACTCTGGGATACAGCCTGGAGGGACACCTAGTCTAGCACTAAGTGCATGAGGAGCGTGAAAGGATAGAAAGATTTTTCCATTTTTATCTCTCCTCTGGGCATGATTCTCTCAGTCTGATTTCTGACCCATGCCTCCTTCCTGTGCCAAGAGTGAGATTTATGGTGATATACGAGCAGGAAAAAGACTAGTGATGGTGCTAAGATGAGGCACGCTGGGTGCCGAGGAGGTGACATGCCGTCATGGGGTGGACGGGAAAAGAGATGTACTTCGGGACTAATGGAAAGAGGGAGGGAGACAAATGAAGTCCACTTTAGCCGGGAAAGTGACTGATTTAGAAACGGAACAGTTGCAAGATATGTGTGCTTATGTTATATATGCCATTTAACCCTAAATATGTTGTTGCTAGGTTACAAACAAAACATTGCAGTGTCGATTGTGAGTGTCTGGAGCTCATTTGTACAGATCCCACTGCCAGACCCCATATCTCACTCACAGCCACCCACCCACACATATGTGTTTCACACAACGCAAAGCATCGTTTTGCACAAAGCTGCACAAAGGCACATAAAAACAGTCAGTAGAGCTGTTGCTAAGCCATTGGTTTAGAAATTCCAGCACTCGCATTTCCCATCACTCATTACATTTCCATGCCATCTGTTACAGCACCTTAGATCCCATCCCCCCCGATGGCAAAGCAACCAGTCTCATCACAAACATGCTAATGATTCTGTATCCTCGCTCCCACCGGTACAGCAAACAGTCAAACGGATCCTCACTCAAAACAAGCATCATCAGCACAGGGATGAGACATTCTAAGATGAGCCCTATGTTCGTTAGCTGCACGGTGATTGACATAATTACACCCTAGAGTCAGAAATATAGAGTGAGGTAATGCTATAATGTGCACCTGCCGCTGGTGATTCATGCACACATTTAGCCTTCCATCATTAGCTGCCTCATCAGCAGAAGGTGGATGCAAAGGTTGTGGGTTTTTTTAATTGTCAGTAGCTCAACAGTAGTAATGGGGCTGGAGCCTTTGTGTTCTAATTGTAATCTCTAATTACAGTAAATGCTGTTTACAATAGCGACATAGACACTCAGCGACTGTTTACATTTAACATGTATACTCCCACACCGGCTACACACACACGGACAGCTGAAACCCTTTGACATAAAAACAAGTTCTTGAAGTACCCCTGAGATTTTAAGATTATATTTCACAAATTTAACAACATTTGCATGTTGATGGTCTCCTGATGTCGGTTAATGGTCACATGGCATGCAGGTAAATAAAATATTTAGAGCCAGCCTCGCGGGCAGCCTTCTGAGAGCTAAAATGACAAATGGGACACCCTATGGTCTCATGGATGTGGCAGCCATTTTTAGTCCACAAGACCGAAAGTGCATGTGAAGTGTGCCATTTGGGACAGGGCCCTGCATGTGCTCCGTGTCTCTGAGTGAATGAATGGTGAAGAGTTCGCGTGTGACGGTCACATGTTTCCTTCTCATTTGAAGACATGAATGCATGAACGTCATCTCCAGAGCCGCTCTAAATCACTTCATGAGCCTTTTACGGTTTTATTTGAGAAAAACTCAAACATAGAAACTCAGCGCTCTTCACAGCAACCCATCAAAATAAAAGTTCTGCTTAACTTGACAAATATATTACTGTTATACAGTAGCATTTAGATACATCTCAATGTAATAATACTAACACTAATGTAATAATAAATTATCAAAACTATTCATAATCACAATTATTCTTCCATGTTCTAATTTTAATAGTATAAAGCTCAATTGTGCAGCACGTTTTTTTGACACAAAAGTTTAGTTAAATCAAAAGATAAATTAAATTAATGTTTTAACACAATTTGTGGGAAATCTTTTAATAGAAATTAAATTTTAAAAAGAAATTCAAATGTATTATATATATTACATATTACACGTTATAACATATTATTAAAATGGTTGTTTTTATTAATGCAATTAAGTAGCTAGTAGCCTACTATTTACTGGTAAATATTACAGTATACAAACATCATAGACAATGGCAGACATGCAGCGACCAAGGCAGCTCTCGCATAATATCAATAACACTTCAAATGATTTATGGTTTCTTTACAGTTATTGAGGTAAACATCCCTTAAGTACCAAAAAATGGATTACCGTTGGATACCGGCACCGAATTTCAGGTTACCGGTTAAAATGTGAAATGGCCTAGCCCGTGCAAACCCTCTTTTGTTTTTAAAAATGATTGTTAGGATTTACTAAAGACACACAGCTTAAAATTAGCACTGAAAAGGTGTGGACAGTTAATTTTGCGGCTGATTGCATATGCATGAGTTTAAATATGAGTATTTAAAAGACAATAAATTACATATTAAATATGACTTAACTATAATTATAAAAAGACAGAAATATAATACTATTGTATACTAGAAGTTTTAATATTAATGTCTAAAATTCTTTACTTTAAATTGTTCAAAGCTTTTATTGTGGTGGAAAACTGCTTGGAGACCTTCAAGTTTGTAACAGGTTTATAAATGCTTTCCGTTGCAAATCTGTCCACAAAAAATGTTGGAAACCATTCAAAGTAAAAAATAAAGTGATCCTGATCCACGCTGCATTCTCAAATGCACATTATAAGACTGAATTTGTGGAGCAACATTTACAACAAACTAAGATGCTCTGTGGCCCTGAAGATGGCTGAAGACCCAAGTTTGGTTTGAAAAAGAAAAAAAAGAAAAACTTACAATGTTCTCTCACCGCTCCTGATTTCCAACACCCACTTACCGGGGTCTTGCAGATGTCAAAGCAGAAATGAAAGCTGATGCTCTCAATGTTTTTCCGTCATTTCCGGGCACGTTCATATGTAAATTGCACAAGACATTGGACTAGAGGGACAGACAGACCATAAAGTTAATTTAAGAGAAACTTTAACCAGACAGATAGGCCTATACCGGAAAGGCTGGCAATCAAACAAACAAGTCCATTTCTGATCCACAAACAGTTGCTCCCACATAGTTACGGTGTCCTTAAATGTACTCTCATTGAATTGTTCAGAGAAGTCTGACAGCTTGAATGAGAGCCGAATATGCGAGCGAGGGGGAATCCCTGTGGACACGCAGATGCATTATGTAAAAACACATTCAAACAGATGTTAGAAGTCTCATGAAAAAGCCAGATTGTCTCTGAACATTTTGAATGTCTTCCCAACATCCGATCAAATCCAAAGCGAATAGGATATGTCAAGCACAGAACAGATCTTGGCGCAGTCTCAATATTTTAGCTCAAATGAGAATTCAGGGGTCCAGATTTCCCTCTACAAACACTATAGGCACATTATACACACGCCTACGATGCACAACAGCTCTGGAAGACAGCAGCAGCCAGCTCTCGTTTCTTATTCATGCGTCCCTGGCTCCAGACTTGAGCGGGATTGAGTGATGAAGTACACTACAGCCTCTCCAGCTTGTACTGAGACAACAAGCTGCTCCCAGCTATTAACACTATTAAAAGGACGTCCAGATTGCCATTGACATTACACACTCTCTTCTCACTCAATTTGATGAGTGAATCACATCTACTGAATAGTTAATTGATGTAAAATTTCCATATTGTGCACATCTGTGCAGTAATTGCTAGCATTTCTAAAAAAAATATGGAAGATAGCTGATTTATAATATGTTTTCCACTAGTGCTCCACACACCACTTACAAGGGCTCTAATTAATGTTCCAACAGTTCTGATGAGAAAAAAAAAAAACTTGTCACACCTCAGGATTCATTTTTCTCTCCATCATGCCATTCGCACTTCTCTCGACTCGCACCCAAACCATTTTCATACCAGGCACCACTCCAAGATAAGCACACCCATCAATCTTAAGAGCGCTAACGGCATATTAGCTACAAATATAAGTGAGTGAAACACGTAGAACTCACCGTATGTTATACCATCAGTGTGTTGAGTAGAGTGTGCTGATCTAAGCCTGATGATTGACATTTGAAGGTAATGTCAAGACCAGCTTGGAAGGCTGCACACACTGTAATGACTGTTTTTGCCAAGCTAGTCTTATGCAAGATTGTGTCATATGCTGATCTCCTAGGAGTTCTGAAATGAAAACTGACCATTTTCAAGTTTAGCAGCCAATATTATATTATATTATATTATATTATATTATATTATATTTTTTTTTTGTTGTTGTTGTTGTAGTTGGTTATATCATAGTTCAACATACTCAAAATCTGGTTTTGAGTATGTTGAACTATGATATAACCTACTATGTTATGATATGTGACATAATCTGATATTAAAATGACTAATTATTAAAAACGAATGACTAATTATAGTAAAGATATAGATGAGCCAATAACTATCTTCATGCAATGCCCGATAGACAATAACTTATACATTGGCCGATATAAAAAAATCTATACTATTTCAATTAAATCAATTGAAAATAAATCGGTAATCTTAAAAGCAACAAGTGAATTTAAGCATGCCAAACTTTACAGTAAGAAGAACATTAATTTAAAAATTTGATAAAGATTGCTTTTAACAGAGTTATTTATTTATTACTGTTTTAAAAGAATAATTTTAAGAGCGCATTGAAGCTGAGAACGTATAATCTAAATGTAAAAATATGTAAAATGAGCATGCACAACTAATAATATCCAATATTAACCAAAAATTTTGGACAGATATGGATAGATAACCAATATGGTACCAACATAACATTAGGCCATCAACATACACTTTATCCCTCAATCTTATGTTTGTCAATTGGCAATATAGCATGCATCTTATAACTTTGTAGCAACCACTCTAGTGGTTATTAGTGTAAATGCATTTTTTTTTTTTTCTGGACAACTACTATAATAATGGTGCAGCAACAGTGCAACAAAAAATTGTTACTCTTATTCTAGGAAAACATATGCAGATTTGGTGCTCTGCTCTTTTTTTAAATGCTCGCTAGATGATTTGAGTTTATGTTTGTGTACACACACACACATATATACTTTCATATCTTCCCCATTCCCACACCACATCGACTTCACTTCCAGTCCTCACTTTAATGCATACAATATGCAAATCACAATACCTATAGAACTTGGCTATTGAATTACCACACATTAGTCTGTCTGTGTGCTCTGTAAGCTGCTCTTTCATATCGCAGTGCAAGGCTGCCAGTCGGATTTACAGGGGCTTTGTGTATTTGGGAATGTCGCCTGATTGCACCCTGTTTGCTCAAGGCCCTCCTGTGTGAGATAATGTCAGCAAAGGCTAATGAGCTGTGAGCAATGCACTCTCATTATAACACCAAATAAAAGGAGAAAGCTACGGCTATTAAAGGTGAAAGGGGTTAAACAGCACGTTCTGAAATTATGCTAATTTCCCATCTACAGATTAAGAAGTCAGAGGGTGACAATAACCCTTCCAATTGGCTCATTAAACCCTGTGTCATCCAATCACAGTAAGAGGGAATGCTTGTGGCATCCTAACTGAGACAGCGAGATGACACTAATGTGACATGTGTGAGGAGGTCAGGAAGTTGTCACCCTCTGAGTCAAAAGCGAATCTGCGGGCAGTCAGTCGAAGGAAACCCTTCATTTGAACTTGCACGACATTATACCAATGATGCCATTATTGGTTCATCACAGACATTTTGGGACAATATAAGACCTGGAAAATACAGGATGCGGTTGTGTGTATTTTTATTTTTTTCCTACTGCAACACTTAGGTAGGATGCACACAGGTTAAATTTGACCTCAAAGGATGACGCTAAATCTTCAGGGTAATGCACTCCGTCTTTGTTCTGTCACCTTGTGCTATTCAGCCTTCCGTCTGGCCCTCTCACTCTCTCCAAGACACATTTAAGCATGCATCTGTTGTCAAATGCACCCCCTAGCCTTGTTATTTCAGCCATGGATGGTGTTACAGCAAGTGATGAAGGCCAACTCAGCCAATGGTTAATGCTTCAAATAAAAACGTTGCTCGGTCTCGATTCAAGAAGCAGAGGCATTGCCACGAATACTAAGCTGGCCCCTGCAAAACACATGCTAAAGCGACTAGGTCACACGGCAGTCAAACGTAAAGATCAAACAAAGCCTGAAAGTCACAAAAATAAAGACGACTCTGCATGTATTTTCAGATTTTAAAGAATTCAAGAGGGGTTTATAGCATTTACCAAACACATCACATCACAGCAACCAAAGAGCTGTGAAAGGCTGGTTTTGACAACTTAGTATGCAGTGCAGTCAGCCCATTTTACATTATTCATCTCTTTGGAGGATACGCCAAGGAGGCTCAAAATACCCAGTACCCTACATAACCCACTTACTGAGAGATGACGGGGACTCAGAGGTGCTTTTTCTGATTGTAGATGACAAAAAAAGGGGTTACCCCTGGCCCCCTTAGATCCTGAGCACATCTCTCAAACTACTTAAATACCTGCCTCAGGTTCTTACTTCATTGTAGCGAGAAACTGATAACTCATCTCTGGAGCCCACATGCTCCTGAAACGCCAACAGTCATGGTCTAACAGCTCCCCATGACTTTTCACTTTCAGTACAGAATCATTCTTCTTTCCCATTCACTGTCTAATCAGTTGCATGTCATTTGTCAATTTTGCTAATTGGTCATTTGCTCGCAGATCAATTGAATTAAATGCACGAATTGCATTAATGCAGTTTAATGAAGTACTGCTGAGGAGATGCTTTGTTTATAACTGTCTCATACACTGATTGCACCAGGCTAACTCACAAGACAGGACTAACTACATTATTCTGTAAATGTAACATTGTATCTAAAGGCATTTCCTCTGAGGAGGCTTGGAAGGCATTGCCTCCTCAAAAAAAAAACAAGAATATATTCCACAGTACAAAAATATTTTTTAAAAGTTTTCCAAAATAACACTAACCGCTGGTGTCGCTGTTGGATAAAGTTACTCTGCCTCCGCCACTGAGTTTTAACAGACCCCCTAAAGCATGCCGTGGGTTTTGTGCACAAGTTCTGAATAGTGAAGCCAAAACGTTTCAATCACCCCCAGGTACAGCTCATAAACCCCGCCCACTCCATGTAATCTAATGGAACGTGAGAAATTACACTTCAAATAATTTTTTCAAAAGATTTCATTTTAGGTCGTTTTTATCACAATGGTGTTAAAAACGAGTGTGTTACGTGACATCATGACAGCGGAGATTGACAGCTTCTGAGTGA